>CM023450.1:125696236-126336236 GCA_013339765.2 Haemaphysalis longicornis | reverse complement strand
GTCGGGGAAAAACAATTTTGAAATGAATAGAAGCGACGCAAGAATGCTTGATATTAGCTGCCTGCTCGTTGCGTATACCGACCCACAAGCGCCCAATCACGCACGAAGCTTGATCGCCGATTATCTGCAGTGTCATTAATGTAGAGCCAACAAAGTGATAAGCCGAGCTCCTCGAGCATATCTTATTTCGAAACTGAGCAAGACCCATTACGCGGCTTCGGCAGATGCTACAGGATACCAGCGGCTGCAAAAAATCGTGCCGCTCTCTCGGCGCGCGGCGCAAGGCGCCCCCGCGTCTCTGATACAGAACTAGGCGGTTCTTCAGAAATGCCGCAATTGACTAACGAAGGCGGGCCGCAAGCGCACTCCCCCATATCGACAGCAGGCGCTGGGCCGTGAGGTGTCGCGCGGCATAACCGACCCCAAACCTCCACCGCCGGCGGCGGCGGCGGCGGCGTCCGCAGTGCTCCTCTATATTTAAAAAGAAACAGCATCCGGCCGCCAGGTTTCGATCCGAGGACTTTGCGGCCGCAGCGCGACGCTTCTACCGACCAAGCCACGGTCGCGACGCTGGATATCAGTGTTAGTGACGCGCCTTATATCTTTAACGCATTCAAACTACGTCGTCAGCGGCGGTGCGTTGGCGACTCAGCGGCGTTTATAGCGGCTTGATAACTGCGTGGTGTACACGTGATACTACCAAACCCGATGGAAGAGATGGAAGAGAAGGCGGCGAGGCGGCGGGCTGCAGGGGCCGAGCGCAAGCGCCGCAAGCGGGCCGACAACCGTGCATTCGCACTTTCACATTCTCATCCCTTCGGGAAATGCGGGGAATTTTTTTCGCTGACAGCTTGCTTTGTCCGTTTTAACAGCGATGCTGTTGGCCACATCGTTTGTATATGGTTACCGCAGTCTTGCGCGGGAGTGCAAGCTTCCCTGAGTTTTTATTTTGTGTCAGCCTGCACATACTCTCCTATAGGACTGGCTATGCAAAACCAAAAAAGTTCTTCTAAATCCAACGCAAGTCAGAGCTTAAAAACATTGATGGTGAATCGGGGGGCCTGTCGCAGTGTGGTGTACTATTACTTGGCATTCCTTCAAGGAGCCATGAAGAGAAAATGCAAGTTGGTTTTATTCGGAAGATTTCGTGTTTTATAGTGCCCCCAGCGCTTGTCCGGATACAAACGGTGCTTTATTCACTGAGAAATTAAACAACTTAGGTTAAAATTTTGATTTTCCCGCTCAATTGTGCGCTTTCGTGGTCCCAAATGACATCACAGGAACCGACCGCTCTGCAGCCTAGAGTACCTTCATTCACGCATCCGCCGTACAGGGTAGAGACACGTATACGCTGGCGCCGCCATTTTCGGTTGCTTTTCGCCGCCGAAGCAAGTGTCAAAACCGCGCTAAAATTATCGCCGCAACGCGGTTTACTGAAGAAGTTTGAATCATATTGTCTGTTTCGCGTTGCTAGGTCTCGTGGGAAACGAAAAGAATAACGCGTTGAGCCCGTTGGCCCAATGCGGCGGCACGGCACCGTTCAAAGGTTGTCTCCACCCTGTACAGCGGTGTTGGTTTGTTCCCGCGTTTCTTTACGTTCCGTAACCTAGATGGCGCCACCATACCGTGGCAAGCGTTTGGTTTGTTTTTGCCCGCATTTAAACCTGGCTTGTTTTGTTCTGGGAGAAAATATTCGTTCCCTGAAACAGTGCTCGCTCGACAAATGGGGTCACGTAAGACACCGTTGCTTGCGTCAATCGGCCAGTGTCGTCTGAGACAACCCCAAGCCCCGTAGTGCTGTGCAGCTAAACCAAGCATGCTGTGCGCAGTACGAACAGCAGAACGCATCAGTACTTCTATGTTTACATGTGCTTTCGTAACTTCCACTGTTTGTCCCATCATTCTTATTGATCTGTAAAGAATGTGCCCTAAATTTAAGCGCAAATCGCTCGTTCGTCTAGTTTGTAAGCTCTACCTAATTTGCGTCTGCTTCTGCCAGCCTCCGCCAATCGCAGAGCTTAGCTCATGTGACATCATAGGTTATGTTGCGGGAAATGAGCTGGTGGGTCGCATGACCATTCCCGTTTTTCCTAATTATGTAGCTTATTTGAGCGAAGTTTACGTTAAAAGTGGTGTCAGTATGATTCTAACGAGACAATCTTTTGAATGAACCAAACTTGTGTTTCTCTTCATGGCTCCTTTCAGCCTTGTTAGGAATACGAAACCTCATCTTGGTAGCTGCTCTTGCACTGTAGAACAAGGTGCAGGATACACACCAAAATCAGCAGAAATCCATAACATTCTATACTAATGCGGAGCATGCTTATGCCGTTTGTGTAGAGTGAGTTCTTTACAGCCAGATATAGCTATGACTAGACAAACCGCGGCGTTATTTACTTTTGGGTTAACTTTTCTTTTGTCTCTTTTCGCCAATGATGTAAATGTATACCATTATAGCGATTAAATCCATTTATTTTGCCATTAATGTATTTTTCCGCAGATACAAAGCATAATAGAAGGTTGGTCTGTATTCGCTATATTTTATTCGCGTTTCAACTGTTTGTTTGCGGGCTTTTTTGTTTAGACTTCGGTTTTTCGAGGAGATTTATTAGGCGCACATTTTTTATAGTTTGTCAGGTCATTTTCGGGAAATTTTTGTTATTTCTGTTGTATTTCTTGATTTTTCAGAACTACGTCAGACCAATTATTTATATTCACGCTATTATAGCAGTTGAATGTGTCACTTTCCCGAATTCTGCATTCTTGTGCGAATGCAGGGCGTTACGCGGTCCTGGCTCGAGGTGGGCGGGGGGTACTCGGCAAAAATTGCCACGCATTAAAATCGAATATGATTGGAAGAGGGAAATTTTAAAGTGCTTGCTTCACAGCGTTGGATATTTAAAGATTGCTGCTGACTGTTCGCCCCACCACACTCAACGCGTCAACATTCGCCCACCCCCAACCTCTTCACACACACACACACACATTTTCACCGCCCCTAATTTCTCGGCATTTTGGGCTCTGGACACCCACTACTATTCCCGTTATGAGTGTCCCGCTTCCAAATACCGCCTCTCCCCGGGCCCTGTTCAGCCCTGATATCTCTGGTCAAGTATTGGTGACGTCGCGGTC
This sequence comes from Haemaphysalis longicornis, assembly GCA_013339765.2. NCBI lineage: Eukaryota > Metazoa > Arthropoda > Arachnida > Ixodida > Ixodidae > Haemaphysalis > Haemaphysalis longicornis. The sequence continues at coordinate 126,333,104 of CM023450.1, read as the reverse complement.
ACTAAACGTCGCGGCGGCCCTATGGGCCTCCGCCAACACCCTACCGCCCCCCTCCTCCCCCACTTTCTAATTTCAGAGTCATAAATAAAGTTCGATCTCTCTCTCCTCCTCTCTCTCTCTCTCTCTCTCTCTCTCTCTCTCTCTCTCTCTCTCTCTCTCTCTCGCTTTGATACGATGCCACGACATAATGGCTTTTCAAGCGGGCTACACGGCAGGCACTCTTTTGCTGCGGTGAAGCTAGCAAAATAGGATTATCAGTGAAGGAAAATATTGCAGCGATGGGTGATGATCTTAATAATAGTTTACAATCCGTGTATTGATAGCGTATGGCGATTTGTGGTAAGCTATGATGATTTATTTTAAAGGATGCAGAAGCTTCCGCAAACGCTCTATAATAACGCTATGCTCGCGTGTTCGTGAGCATACAGTTGCTCACGAACACGCTGAGAACGAGCCCGTGTACCAGTGTTGAACAGAACGGCGTTCCTGGAAGTAGTTGCTTTCGGGAGAAAAAGGAGAAACGCCCCACCCCCACCGCCTCCGTTAATTGTCGGTGGAACTGTAACGGTAACTCGTTAGGTTTACGGGTTTGCGAAGGAACGGAGTGGGAACCGCATTCCTTCTGTAAATGTTTCACCGCTAGGAATTGGCTGTTTTTGACGCTAGACCTTCAGGGCGCTGAAGCTAGTCCAAAAAGCCACAGGCCGCTACTGTGTTTCTCTTCCTATAAGTTGCCCAGTTTGCCTGCCCTTCCGCGAAACTTGCTTACTCGAAGGTCCAACGTATACGCCTCGAGATTCGCGATCGCTGCGCCGCCCACCGCCGCTTCTCCGAGGCGTTTGCAGGATTAGCGCTGCGTAACTGATAGGTGGTCATGCAGTGTTTTGGTTCTCTTTCGCTTCTCTTTGCCTTTCCGCGCACTAAACAACTTGTTATGGTGACATCTGTAAGCAAACTGCACGTTTAGGGCACTTAAAAAACCAGCTGCGTCTTGGTAGAGCGCTCGAACGCCAACGAGAGCTACCCGGGGAGGCGGTTCTGCGCGCTTCTTGGCCGCTCCTGTGGGCGTCGGCGACGACAGCGGCATATTACCACTGTCACCTTCGAACACGTCAGCATAAGTGAATTCTATTTATTGTCGCCTCGTTTAGACCTGATATTGGCACTGTAAGAGGTTGGTTCGTTTTGCAGAGCAGACAACAAATGCGGCTTTTCTTCGAATATGTACGTGGTAGAAAAATATGTTTCGGGGATGTGATAACCTGATAGCTGACAATAACTTGTGCCTTTTATGGGAATATAAGCCACGCGAAAATTTTAAGTACACTCAAAGGCTGTGCGTTGTCAAATATGTGCCCATCTAAGCCTTATAGCAAACCAAGGGATACGTTAATGAAACCACGGGAAAATGAATGGTCTGCAAGTCAGGAATAAATAGAATAGTCGTACGGGAATGAAAAAAAAAAACAGTGTAGCTTCTGAAATGCTAAACACGTTCGTTTAAGCAAGGTAGTATTCAGACCAACAAGGTGCGAAATGCACTGATATTTCGCAAGACATTGGGGGGGGGAAGGGGGGGGGGTAGGAAGGAGAGGGACGCTCAACTATCGTTGTTTACAAATGCGGAGTGAAATCAACGAATGAACGTTTTAGTAATCACACACACAAAAGCTGCGTGTTCACTTTTCGTTTGCTTTTCGCCTTCAACGAACGACTGATCACTCGGCGGACGCATTTTTTGAATACAGCTAGGGTAGGCAGTTCACAAGCGATACGAGGTGTCGTTGGAAGAGTTGATTGATTGATTGTAGGTTTTAACGCGCCGACGCAACGGAGGCGGTGAGGCGCGCCGTAGTGGAGGACTCCGGATTAATTTTGACCACCTGGAGATCCTTAACGTGCGCCGAAATCTTGTACACACGGGCTCGTTGAAGAGTGTGGTATCTGATAAGGCTCTCTGATTCCGGTTTATGCTAGATTCTGCAGTCTCCGCGTGTCATATAACGATGTTTCGAAGAGCTTAAGTCGCGGACGCGGATTACTCTATAAGCCCGTCTCCGCGCTTCTCGTTGAGGATAAGTGTAACAGATTTAGCTTTGCGAGCGCTCACCTTGGGACAAGAGGACCCAGCATTAAAATTTGTCGTCGTGTGCTGACTCCCGAGTGTGTATTATCCATCGTAATTCTTTCCTAAAATGTTTGTGAAATTTATGCCGCATTGGCTTGTTCAGGGTAGTGATCAATATAAGCGTAACTTGCGTGCTGTCAGGTATGAGTGCTCCGCTAGATTATACAAGCGCACAAAGTCGATTTACATCACAGTGTGTATGGCCGCAACATGACCATCGGAGGAAACACGGCTTACGGAGACACTGCCACTAAATTTCAGGGCAGCGGAATTGCAATCAGCTGCATGCATATGCCGGTTTCGGGACGCCGGCCTGTGACACACACCTGGCGCTCATACAGACCAAATTTACCACACTAAGTTCGCGTCATAAACGTTTATACTCTCGTAAACGCACCACGCTTTCAAGCAGAGTGCCTGCTCCACGTTATTCCGTATTTCGAACGCGTAAAAACGGTAAATCGCACTCTTTAACGAGCCCCAAAAGCAACGGCTACACGGGGGAGCTGGCCGGAGACTTCCGCGGCTGCTTTCGAAACGGGCCGCTAGGGGGATTTCAGGGGCGCCCCTACAGGCCGCGCTCGAGGCGTATAAAAGAACTACCAGTCAGCCGCCGCAGCCTGTCGGGCAGGCTGCACCAGGTTCCCACGAGCCGAGGCACATTTTTAGCTGTCGCGGTACCTGCTGGTGTCAGTTAACCACCTGCTGTTGCAGATAAAGAACCACGAGGGAGTTAGCCAACATTTCCTGAAGTACAAAATGGCAGTACCGTCAAGCACTTCGGTGGAATGGCTCTTCAACCTTGCCAACAAAGTGTTGACGAAAAAATGTGTCCGTCTGTCCGACTCCAACGTCGAGATGCAACTCTTGTTGAGTTCAAACAAGGGACTTTACTAGTTGCGAATATGTATTCTGGACATTTTTTCTCACTCATACTGCAATATTGAATCAGAATTCATTAAACGCCTGTATATTGTTCGTTTGGATGCGGTTTCTTGTGCAAGAAATTTAATTACGCTCGTGCAAGTGAGAAGCTTTCTATTAGCACATCTGAAGCGCAGTATCCTGACTGCGCATTTGAAGACCGAAGTGGAAAGTACCATATGTGATGCACACTTATTATACGAGCACCAGAATTGCAGTTAGACACCTCTGGAGTATGTCCGGTGCTCCCAAAAGCGGTTTATTATTGTTTTTATCTCCACAGAATCTGGTGCCGGCGGTGTTCATGTTCATATATATATACGAATATGATATATGTTCATATGAATATGAATATGATGTGTTCATATTTGTATAATATACGTATTCCGATCTGACTTTTAAATCTGCTCACTTTATTTCGCCCAAGGACTATCCGATACTATTATTTAATTTAAAACCAAATGTAACGTTAATGTAACGCCAAGTTCCAATATTCGAAGTGTAACTGGAACGCGCCCTTTTCGCATTAAAGGAACTTGTAACGGGCACTGTTTTCAATATTGGGAAGAAACTACGAAACGAAACTGCCGTTTCTGTTTCAGAGGTACGTGTACAACAAAGTGAAGTAGCAATTCATCTGTTAAAAAAAAAAAACAGAAACGAATAACCCACTACGTGACGATTATGTCTCATTTCCCTACTTTTCACTTCTGTTTTCCTTGGTTTATGCTTCCCAAGCCACAGGTTATTCTTCGGTCGCTCGCATAGTACGACGAAGTTACCTAAGTGATAAAAAGAGCGTCTTCGGTGCAAAAGCGTCGCCGTAATTTTTTCTCTGAGCAAAATAACACATTTGCAACAGAAATGCAAAAAGGTAGTGGGGTGCTCAGTAGTTTCTTCCATGTTGACCCCAAGAAGGCCTCGATTCCCGTCGAGGATCACTGAACTCGCTATCGATGCCGCCACGCCCGTCTCGGTACCGTGATCCCGTGTTTTCACGCATCGTCAATCTGTACCGGCCCTTCATTTTATGGCACGATTGGGGTGAAGAAGAGTAGGCACTTTCTGGACAAGTACGAGAGTGGTGGTTGGATATATCTTGGACGGGCTTAACAATGTCCTCGGTAAGCGCTATGTAGCAATTTTTTTTTTTTTTTGCTTTAGCCGACTGTACTCATGATTATTGTTATGGTTTGGATAAAAGGACCATTACTTTCATTACGCTGATATGAACACACAGGACACTCTATTTTGCGCATATGGGGGTTAGCAAAGAATGAGACAGTTTGAATGAAGGGCGTGACCAGTAAATGTGCGGCGACGCCAGACGGAGCACCGTCTTCCTGCTAGAAAGGATGGTGCAGTCACCTAGCTATACCACCACGCGCAACGACGGAGCAATAGCGCATAATCTTCAATTCAAGGACCTGTGCTTAATACGACGAATTTTGTAAGGAAGGCTCACGTTGGGAATGGAAGACTCACAGAAATGGAAGATGGGCAACTGTCCGGTTTGCTAAGTTTGCCTTACAATGAGGCGAAGGAAGATCGCTCGAGATTCATTTGCTTCATATGAATAAGAAACATTTAAAGCTGTAGATATTTATTGCTCGTAAGCCAAACGTAACGCCCTCCAGAGCAAACAGTATTGCGAGGCAGCAAGTATTTGAGTGGCTCAATTAACACAGAATTCGAACAGGACAGAATTGGAATAGCTAATCCCTACTGCCGCTGGATTGAGGCTGTGCAGGTTTGAGATTTTAATCGCAAAATGTATTTTACAACATGCAGGTTCTGCTAAGAGTGTCTACATATATACCTAGAGGGTAAGAAAAAGTGTACGGTATTGTAAAAAGAAACGGCCCTTGAGCACAAAACTTGCGATATTAATCACCTCTTTTTGATGTGAAGACTACGCGCTTTCGCTGTCTTTAGTAGGAGCATTAGAGAACAAAATAGAAGCATTGCGTTATATAGAAAAATAGAGGCCGGTTTATAATTCTTATCTCACTTTTGAGTGAAACCCGCGCGACAGCAACGATTCCTTGATTGATTACGGGGTTTAACCGCGCCGAAACTGCGCAGGTTATGGGGCGAGGTGTAGTGGAAAGCTCCGTATTAGTTTTGACCACCTGATTATCTTTAACTTGCACCGAAATCTCGAACACACAGGCGTTTTTTTCTTGCGACCCAAGCGGAAGCAGAATAAAGAAAACACAGGGACTCGACAATGTCATTCAAACATGTTCAGCTTGCAATGCTTGCGAGGTTTGAATTGTACTGCCAGCAATTACAGCTCACAGGCGATGTATCTGTGGTGTACAAAGAGTGCCGAACTGAGGTGATAACTAAGTGCGAGTCAAACAAAGCTCAGGCTCGTCACGTGCAGCACACGTGGCTGAGCTATGAACTCGGGCCGCGGTCGAAGCAGTCACCGACCTTTCTTTCATTGCAGGCAGGATATCGTCTAAGGGCTTCTTTTGAAACAAAAGACGGAGCCATAATTAACGCTTAGTTGAGAAATGACAGGCTCTTTGTTGCCGAACAATTGAAATTTCCGAAAGTTACTTTACTAGCTGTACGCACGAGTACGCATGGTCACGGAATCCACGCGGAGGAGAGCTACATGGCGCTGACGCGTAACTGATTGTTTACGAGCGAACGCGTATATCATGAGTGATGACACTGTGGCCAGAAAGGCCTATTATAAAGCGGTCACGAAGAATATCGGTGTTGCTAAGAACTCGGGCATAAAAGGGTCGGACGCTTCCTTTCATTAGATCACAAAGAAGCTGGGATAACTCGTGATTTATATGCGCTTATCTGTATGACAGGTTTTCATGATTTATTACCGCCGTTTATATCCCTGCCTAATATAACCCTATATAGCTTGTAGAACGCGACAATGCACGTACCGATTGGAGGAGTGCAAAATGAAACTGTCGGGAGTTCAACATGAAACTGTCGAAACATGAAACTGAAATGTATGGGCAAATGTTATTTTTCAGGTTTTAGATGCGACGGCATCTCATTCACTCGCGTTGTCCCTCCATACGGCGTTGTCGTTGTCCGTCCACCCCCTCCCCCATTCTCCTCGCCGCCGGAGCTGCGCTCTCCGCCGCTCACCCCTCTCCTCTCCGATAGCAAACACTCTCTCGCGAGGGGCATTGGATTGGATTGGATTGGATTGGATTGGATTAACTTGCTTGGTTGGCTTGATTTGGATTGGATTGGATTTGGATTGGATTAAAGTGGATTGTGATGGATTGTGTTGCGTCATAGCCGCGCCACGTTGCGTCATAGCCGCGGCAGGGGGTTCACGGCACGTTTCACGCGATGGGAGAATCAACCTAACGGAAACAACAACGGAACCCCCTATGCGTCGCATCTACAGAGGGTTTCCCGCTAGGGGAGGTGGGAGTAATTTTTCTCCGGCTTCTCATCAAGTGCCACCCACCGTAGCAGGTGACGCGGGGAAGAGCTTGTTTGATTTACAAGCGCTTGGGTAAACCAGGGAAGGCCCCGCATTGTGTGATGCGCCACCTGCGACCTCGTGTTTATGCGCGTGCTGGGGAAGGGTTCAAGGCGCTGTTTTTTTGCGTTTTCGTTTTTTTCTATCCCCCTTCACTGCTGCAATGGTTGGGCCTGTGCATATTTCCCGACTGCTCCGAATGTCTGCTGGGAAATCCCCGCGGTGCTTATTTATACCGCTTGCTGGGAGAACAAGTTCCCTGCAGGTTAAGAAGAAAAGACGGAAGTGGGACACCTAAATGAAATAGACCCTAACATCACGGCTTTCTCAAGCTTGTTGTTTGCGCGTTTTCTTTATTTTTTTCCCGGTGGAGCCGTTACTGTAGACCACCTATAGGCCTAGCTGCGTCTTCTGTGTTGTCTTTTCGTTACGGGCATGCCAGGGAGCGACTACGCGCAAGAACTCTTTGCACACACATTAATGCAGACGTCGGTGTTTATCGACTCGCTAAGGGAAGCAACACGCGGTGCCATAAGCACCGTCATTATTAAAGATAATGAGGGCGTGGCGTTGGGGGTTTACTTTGCCAGGGGCAGCTGAACGGCGGAGTTGTTGCCGCACGTGGGAACAAAAAAAAAAGCAGGAATCAAGCTGCGGCATGAAAGCCAAATTAATTGGTTCCTCTTGCTGCTGCGGCTTCGATAAACTGAGCTAGCTGCACTGACAGATGTGGCTTCCTAGCCCTCTTTCAGCCAAACACTCTCCCGTGTTATGAGCATTTTTCTTGCGAGTACGCATGCAGTCGTAACGTGCACTATACTCGTGTACAGCTTAAGAACTACATCAGAAATTGCCGGGGCACCTAATAACCGGAGTGGAGTGTTCCTCCACGCGACGTAAAGACTGTGTTACTGCGATTATTAGATGCGACGCATCTCTTTAACTCGCCTTGTCCCGCGTCGTTGTCGCGGCGTAGTCCGCATCCTCGGCGCGGCAGCTGTGCGCTCCGCCGCTCTCACCGCAGCGCCGTCTGTGCGTCAGCGCGGTCTGCTTGAGCGCGCAGCTTGCGCTCGCGCTTGCGCTCGGTTAACACATGCGCATGCGCTGCTATGCGCTGCTCTCCCTCATTCCGCTGCATATAAACGCGGTAAGTGCGCCGCTCCGCTCAGTCGTTCTGCCGCCGGCGCTCCTGTGACATCGTCCGATGATTTGAATAAAGCCCGTACTACATGGAGCGATTTCGCCTGCGAATTCGCTGATGCGGCGCCGCTCGTGCGGCAAAACCACCTTTTTCGTTGCTGCGGCAAAGTGCCAAACATTTGAAGCGGTCGAGCAACCGCCGCTCGTGCGGTCGTGTGCGGCGTAGAGGGGCCGGACCTGCGGCCAATAGGAGCACAGCTCGGCACCACTTGCACGCTTGGAAACCAGATGGCGTTGCTTTTATGAGTGCGACAAAAGCGCGGGCACACCAAAACATTTGTCTTTTCTGCTGTGTGTGCGTACATTGATAAATAATTGGCGATTCTTAGATAAAACCGCAAATAAACTTATATTTACCGCAAACCAGGCAGAAACAACTTGCCAAGAAAGTAAAATAAAACCACCCTTGCTAAAATTACAACAACCTTTGCTGGTGGCAAACTTAATTCAGTCTGCAAACAAGGCGCATCTGAAATGCGAAAATCGCGGCCTTCGCAGGCCCCATGTAGACGACAATTCACGGCATTGCGAACTTCGCAAGTGCGAATGTTCGTTCCAGCGGATTCGCAGGCGAAATTCGCTCCGTGTAGAACAGGCTTAACGCAATGGCAACCCCCGATGCGTCGCATCTACCCCATGGTTTCCCTCCCGGGAAGATGGTGTAAATTTTTTTAGTGTGACACGGGCCCGTCACCTAGTTCGGGCCCGTCACTTAATTAAAACGTCCCGGCGACTCGATATCTTTCACTGGGGTTAGCTTGTTTACCTGTATGGTGTTTGTTTTCACGCCGGCCTAGCTCACGTTAGCGCGAGGAACGTGAGGAGGATCCGCGGAAGCTTCATTTTTTTCCTCCGTGCTATTGTGTTCAACCGACGAGCGGGCCCGGAGAGTGCTTATACAAACGCGTCGGTCACCCCAAAATAGTTGAAAGCGATGTTAGCTTTCGAAGGAGGATTTCCTTGCGTTCGTTTGGGAAACCGGCGGAGGGGGACCGTTGCATTTTAACGACCGCGATTACCGCCAGGAGAATGCCCGAACCGGACAGGAGCTGGAGGTCAGCCAAGGGGTCAGAGGTGTAGGAAGAGGAAACCAGACGTTCTGGCTACTACACTTGCAGTGCTCAAAGCTACTTGGCGCAGTTTTAGATGCTAAGCATCTCATGGTCGGGGCTATTTCCCTCCCTTGTTGTTGTTGGTGCGCAGTCCACACCCCCACTGCGCATGCTCGGCTTGCAGAACGCCCGGTGCTGTATTACCCTTTAATGGCTCCTGGAGCGACAGTATTGCCGGTATCTTCCTGGGCCGGCACGAGAGGAGCACGCTTCCCCTTTAAGGGCTCCTGGAGCGACAGTGTTGTCGGTTTCTTCCTGGCGCGGAACGAGACGAGCACGCTTCACGCGCCTTCGACGTTTCATCGTCGTCGGCAGCGGCGTGGGTCGGCGAATTTCGGCGGGCCGTGATTAAAAGCAGCCTACAACCATCCGGGGAAAATGCATCGACCTCATCTTCAGCAACTTTAGGGTTCATGCACTACAACAGCCCTTGACGTCACATTTCACAGACCATAAGGCGGTCATAATCAAAGCGGAACGCGGTTATGAACGCATAAGGCGGTCATAATCAAAGCGGAACATGATCATGATAATCCCTAAATAAAGACAAACTCATGCCCCATACAACATCTCTCTCTCTATCTCTCTTTAACGCCTCTCCACTCTAACTACCCCCCCCCCCTCCGATAAAATTACAGCATCTTCCCGTAGGGGAACCCTGAGTAGTTTGCGAAGCAGCCATGGGGTCAACGCAGTTTCCCATTTCGTATATATTCCGGTAAGTGAAAAGTGTGGTAGCTACCATGGAAACCAAATGGTAAATATAACGGTAGCTACGTACCTCAACCTAACGGAAACGACGAATTGAAAACTAATGGGCACTTGAATCAACCACATGGCTGCTTCTCATACTACTCAGGGTTCCCTACGGGAAGATGGTGTAATTTTTCTGTTCGTCACACGTCTGACCCTGGCGACTCGGCTGCTGGGATGAGTGAGTGGGTAGGCGACCAGGCTTGCCAGGCGCTCCACGTTGTTACAAAGGAAAGAAATTTTGGCGGCGTTTGCCACAATTATAGGCGTGTGGCACAATTATGAACTTTAAGACGAAAAGCCCGACAGCCGATGGCCGGCGCTAGGTTTGCTTATAGAACGGTGGTTTTCATGTGTGTTATATTTGTGTTTTGCATTGGAGTACCTCCGGGTTTCTGTATGAGAGTGAGAGGTAGATCACGTGACTATTTCGAACCCACCTAGCTTTATGTGTCACTGTGGCCAATCAGTGGCCGAGTGTGGGCTAATCAATGAGCCATCGTCACTCTCAAATTGTCACGTCCCTGTTGTAGGGGGTGAAACCGAGGAGTGATGTCTTGGACAGGCGGAGGAAAATAAAGGAGAGCGGCGAGCCTTGCACGAAACGAGGCCTTGCCCGACCTCTTTTATGCGATCATGAGCCTTGAAAGTTGTAAATATGGAGTGTAAATAAAGCGTACATATTGTACATCTTGTTCGCTCGGAGTAGACCATCGTTTGCCACGAGCTGTCGACCACGAGCAATCGTTTCATCGGATCATCGCTGCGATCATCGGCGACCGATCCGCCTGTTTTAACTCGAGTCATTTGCGCAATTTCTCCGGCTTAATCCGGGTAGAAATTACTGCGGTGAAGATAACCACCTAGGTAAGGAAAGCATGCGATGTCACGCATTAAGCGCACGTTTCTTTCGAAGTGCGCGCACGCGATGACGTCGCGAGTCTGTCGCTTCGGCGGAGTGATACACTGCACGAGCGGTTGCCGTCCTTAACTTGTACCCGAGTTTAGTAGAGTCACATAAGAACTATTCTAGTGATTCATGGTATCGTCGCGATGGTATGTCTTTAAAGTAATATGGCGTTCTGTGTGTAGCGAATCAGAACGGTCAGCCAGGGACTCGTTGAATAAACACATAAATAAAGGCCAGCAGTCAAGAACACCAAAGAAGACAAAGGGGAAGCAAAATATGTGTTTATATTGAAGTGCGTTTAACTTTTTAAAATAAAAGAAAGAAACTGGAGAGAAACATTCTCCATCGGTGAGACCCGAACCCACGACTTCCCGAATATCGGTGTGGTGCCATACCAACTAGGCTCCCAGGGAGGTTGTACTCTCCTCCACTACCTAGGGTATTTACGCGCAACATCACCGCATCATGCTGGTCTCAGTCCACGCAGTTCGACAGCTGCATACACGGCGATAGCAGCACGGCACCACTTTTCCAATTTCCGCCGGAGAGCTCCGGATACCTGGCCGTCATCCAGGCAAGGCGGTGGACCACTAACCACAGCTAAACTGGGCACATAAAGTTTACCCACTAAGTCACTCAGCGTCCCAAGTCATAATCACCATTTCGTGGCTGCAGCTTCCCGTGCACGAGGCTGCAGAAATAAAGCCGCCTCCTTCATAAGTGCCCGAGCCAGCATCGAGTCTTGTAAATGGAGCATGTGCCGCACGTTGGATGCAATGTTTGTTATCGACGTCGAAGCTGGGTTCCACTGAAATCATTTGGCCACGAGTCAGACCCGTGACCCCGTGACCACTTGACTCCACAGCTCTTTTCGCAAGTGCCACAATTCCTACGCTCAATAAACGTGCGTACTCAGATCTCAGCTCTGCAATGCCCCCAAAGCCGGTTTTATAATGGTATCCACCATTCCCTTACAATGACGGCGACACTGGCAGAATTGTCTTCTGCTGGCCTATTACTTCGGGATTTCTGCTGAGCTTTCGAGACGCCTCTAATCCGCACGCACGCGCAACGCACGACCACCCCGTTTCTTTACCGTTCGCCTGCCTTTTTCGTCTGTCGGGACGAGTTCCCGAATAAATCCCGTCATCATCGTGTGCCGGTCTTGAGACAGTCCTTACGCCAATGCCTAGCCGAGCGCTGTTCCAGACAGTGATGTTTTGTTTCATGGATGACCTTACGCCGAACGGGGCCTCCTTTTCTGGGGTGGTTGCGCAACAAACACTTTCCCACAAAAGCGCTCTCGTGTGGCCTCAGGGCCCCTTAGGAGCTGCACGGCGGGAAAGCAATTATTTCTGCCGACTTCATTCGGCGCCTCCACGTGTGCCCGGTGCGTGGGAGTCATTGTCGCTTTCTCAGTGAGATAATACAGGTTTATTCCGAAGTTCTTGCGGGGAGTGCGCGCGGAAGAATACAAGGACGCTAATAGGAAATCATTCCCTTGAGGTTCCCCCCTCAACCGGGTGTTGACGCTTCGAAGTGAGGTGCTGTTCAGAAATTACGTTGGAAAGCCCGAAGATATAAGTATACGCTTGCAACGCATCATGGTTTGAGCTCCTATAACAGCAAAAAATATTCAAAATGTTAAATGCTGAGTATAGTTGTAGTAGAAGGCATGTCAAGTAGCAGAAGCGCGAGTACCGCAGCTAAAAGTGCCTGAAAATGCTTGTTCCGCATGTATCGTGGCAACATTCTCGGGCCTCTGCCGAAAGCAAGGAAAAAGTTGGGGAAGGTCTGTGGCAGGAAAGATATTTCCAAATATGTCTAAGGATAATGGCACTAGACAAACTCGTCAGGTGCTTTTAATGCTGCCGGTAGAACTTAACTCCCAAATGTCAATTTTGAGAACCACCGCTTCCGTTTATTAAGAAACAGTTTATCAGCAATCATTAAATATTTTCGTGTGATATTTGCCTGATTTCTGCCTACATGCGCAATACATTTGATGTTTGGAATAATCAGACATATAAGTGCATACGCTCGAAACGCTTTTATTGGCCGAAAGTTCTTTAAATAGTGAGTTGTTATTTTGGGGTGTTACATTAGAGAAAGGATTGTTTCGAAAGAAATAAATGTTAATTAATTATTATTATGATTCAGTGCAAGGCTTATATTGAAAAGAAGGTTTAATGAAGTGCAGCGATAAGAGAACAATATCGTTTTCAATGTTCCTTTACGAGTTCAAAAAGAACAAAAGTACTTATGCATCTAGAAAATTCAAGAGGCTTAAAAAATTTTGCGTGAAGTTTGTTATGCAGTAACTAGATGTACAATGATACCAACCCGTGTCGAATCATTTCTCGGTGTGTAAGAAGTTCAGTCTGGAATGGGGCCAGTTGAAAGGGCAAAAACGCGAGGGCTAAGTGTGAAGGAAGCACAGACTAGCGTTTGTCTGTGCTTTCTTAACTCTTAGTCCTCGTGTTTTCGCGCCGTTTTGTATGCTAGGAGTTAATATATTGGAAAACAATTATGAGCCATTCCACTCTATGAAGGTGGATGACTACCGAAGCTGAGGTGACACTGAAATTTTAATAAAGGTATGAACTGTAGCAGAAAGTCGGGTTCCGACTAGTCTTTCCACGACATCATTCAGTCCATATGAGCTGAAAAGGGCGGGTAGACGTATGCGTTCGGGGCGGTGAATCCGGGCGCGGTAGTTTAATGCAGAGAGTGTACATGGTCCGCACACTTGGAAATTTTTGACGTCCCCTTCCTGCGGGATGCCGTACGATGTACACGGCCTCCCCATTACGACGCCGAAGAGAAGAGAAATTCAGAATACAGAACAGCAACTTCTCGAGTTAGAGCAAGTGTGCATCCAAATAAACACAAACAAGCATGCTGACAAACAAACAAACAAACAAAAACAAACGGACAGACAGGCAGACAGACAGACAGACAGACAGGAAAGCAAGCAAGTAAGCAAGCAAGCAAGCAATAAAACACACACCCGAGTGCCTAGTTCTTAACAAACGCCTCGCGAAAACGAACAAACGAACCTACCCGACGCCCTTGCAATGGCACGCCTGCAAAGACAAAAAATTAAACACGCACACGCTCCCGAACGCTTCGCACTTTCGCATAATATTGAGGAGATGAGTCTCTGCGAAGTATATTTGTGAACGTAGAGGAAAAATAAAAGTGACCCTACCTACAATCCGCATCACGGTAGAAAAAAACAAAGATATACGTGTGCCGACCATTCTTCGTTGAGCAGGTGGCGTTCCACAACATGCGGTTCACCGATAAGAAGTGTGGTACTCCTTCTTCTTTGCAGTGAAGGCGTCTGTGAAGCTTTTTTAGGCATACAACGATGAGCTCCGTTATAATTTATAAATTACCTCAGTGGCAGCTGTCAGCTCCTTAGAGATGATCGCTTCCATCCCCACCACTAGCCTCACCTTGTAGGATCAGCTTCGGCTGGTCACAGGTACCAGTTGGCCAAGGCAGCATATAGAATCTTGTGAATAGAAATCCACTCTCATCCGGTACGTTTCGCACTGACGTGCTCTAGAAATAAACGTTTTTCCTTCTACGCCTCATTTCATCTAGTAAAATGTTATTCTGTCATTATCGTGCGCCAAAAATACCAATAAGGCATTGACTTGCCTACATTTGTATGTTATAAGTCTCGAAGGCAACATTTCCACATCGCGTATTTTGCGAGCACTGCTATCCAGCGTATCTCTTTTATTTTTATTTAATCATCCTTTTCCTGTTCTCACCTTTGCATTGAACGTTGCAATTCTGCCGTCCGCACGGAGCGGATCAAATGTTCGGGAACTGTGCGGTCCCAGTTAAATTATTTCTGCTTGCCACTTGCGTTAAACATACATCCGTGGCGAGGTAGCCTCGTCCACATGGTTGTCTTGAGAAACACGAGCTTCGCTTTGTTGGTTTGTTTCTTTGTTTACTTGACCCCTTTGAAATTCAACCAACCTTATCTGGCGAAATTTTCTGGATGTCGAACAGCTCGGGAGAAAGCAGGCGGACGTTTTCATAAGAAGTTCCTTTTGACTCTTCACAGCTGAAGCCGCCCTTGCTTTTTCGCTTCTCGGATAATCAATACTTCAGTATTCTTCAAGTAAACCGATAGGTTGCACCCACTGAAAGTTAAATCAACGTCAAATTCAATGTATTGTACGTTTTTTCGTACTGCCTAAAGCAGCGCGGTTTTTGTTGCATTACCATGTTGTGCCGCAGAGACTTTCTTCTTAATCTACATTTAGGGAGAAAAATTTATCGGCCCTTCCAACCGGTAACGAAGGACGACCAGCGCTACTGGTACGTGTTCTTCAAAACTGACAAAAGTATATATATATATATATATATATATATATATATATATATATATATATATATATACAGAAAAATAAAAATAAGAAATGCAAGCAGTCTACAACGCCAAGGAAGGCATAGGGGAATGGTTAGACTATTTTTTACCGTTAGTGACGTTACATTGTTTTTTTATTATTACGTGCGAAAGAAAGAAAAACACGCGCCCAGAGTGGGGACCGAACCCACGCCTTTCGATTAGATCTCGAATGCCTTACCAATTCAGCTATCTGGGCGACTGTGTTTTCCTTCACTGGAGATTGTATTTCTGTACTGTATTTCTGTATTTCTAACGAGCCCCTCATTTCCAAACCTATATATATATATATATATATATATATATATATAATATAGTTAGGAAATCATGGTCTCGTTGAGGAAATACAGAAAGATACGTCGGCGGTCAACAACGCCAAAGGAGGCAAATGGGTGTTAGGCTTTTTTTTTTACTACGGTTAGTGAAATTTGAAACAAAGGGGAAAATGTGGTAGGTTACTTTATCCTTCTTGAAACATATATTTTTTGAAGAAAAAGTGGAGAAAAAGATGCCCGCCGGGTGCCATTCGAACCCACGATCTCCAGAATACGCATCTGGTGCGATGACCACTACGCTACCGGCGGGGCTGTGTACAGGATTAACAAATAAAACCGCCTACTACATTTGCCCCTTTGGTTTCCTTGGCTTTTTTGTATGACTAAATTTATTTCTGTCTTTATCCAACCAGGCGTTCATTTCCAATTCTGATTCAATATGTCCATAGCGAGGGTGTGTGATCTGGAAGTCTTCGTTTCAAAGGTAGCTCAAGAGGGTTCAACGCTGATCGACCACTCCCGACATGTCGTAGACGATCGAGTCCTGGCCCGAGGTTTAAAAAAAGGTCCTCTTCACCCTGAGTAGTTGGAGTGGCGCTGGCTGCCATCCTCATGCACAGATGATAATTGCCTTGACATAAATACACAAGAAAGTGGAGGGGAGCACAGGCCCGGCGGTACCATAGTAGTCACCGCACCAGACGCGTAATCTGGAGGTCATGGGTTTGGCTTCCATCCTTTTTTTTCTTTCTTTATTGCCTGCTTGGCGACAACACAACACGCACTGTTCAGTACACAAATTACTAGCTCCAGCCACCAATCGGCTGAAGGGAGTGGCTTAAAACATCTTAAATTGCGCTAGAACATCCAGAATGGGTAACCACTCAGGCTCTTCCGGCATGACTCGATAAACTTCTCTTATATAAGCAACGCTTTCAATGAAGTACTCTCGCACTGTGCGAGCATCCTCTTCGGCATTTTGAACCGCCATGCGAGTTTTCCACATAGAATGCAGACTAAGTGCCATGAACATATCATAGGGCACGCCTCCATCATTGTTTACGGGCAAAAAGCGAATGCCATAAGGCGTTAATGGTAAGTCTTTTTTCAGGGTTCGTTGGAGGATGTCCCAGTGAAACACCGCATCCCAACAGTCCAGAAAGATGTGCTCAATTGTTTCCAGCTTTTGGCATAGTCTACAGTTAAGTGTCCATGGGTGTACATATAGTCCTTTTTCCTGCAGCCAGGGTTTTACCGGAAGCGCGCCGCTATGAAGTTTAAAGAAAGTTTTAACAGATGAACGTACTGGCATTCGTTTCACTCTTTTTAGAACATCTTTTCCTGAACCCACTGCATATAACTGACGATAAACCGGAACAGGCAGACACACATCAATCATATCTTTGTACAAACGTTTCTGCGGTACACTACTCAAATACTCCGAGGAAAACCTAACCCTTAAAATCCTAAAAGCATCCGTCGGGCATGTTTTAGTCCACTTTATTCAAGACGATAGTCTTTCTTGGGCTACTTAAACCAAGGAATTTTGGTCTGTCTGTATGTCTGTCTGTCTGTCTGTCCGTCTGTCTGTCTGTGACTCGATTCAGCCACGCGGCCAAAGCAAAGCAATGCCTGCGCAATAGTCTTATATAGTCACAGCTAAATCTACCCGTCTTGGTCCGGTGTAATGTTCATACTTGTCAACATTGTTGAAGAAGAACAAGACATCACGCAAATATGAGACAACAAATCAATACAGAAGTGATATTTGCAGTGTTTCTTTATAAAAATTCAAACATGCTTGACTTTTGCGAAATTAAATACTTCATCAACTGCAGAAAAAGAATTCACTCCGCCGTCGCCTGCTGTCGCCCGCGCCACTATAGCTTCTGGTGCCATTTTAAGAAATCAACCGGCAACAGTTACGCAAGGTTCCACTAGATATTGTGAACCAGTTGGGCTTGTTGGTACATAGTTAAAATGGTTGCAGCGCAAAAACGACGACGGACAAATGAGGAACAAACGGGACGAGCGCTAGCGCTCGTCCCGTTTGTTCCTTACTTGTCCGTCGTCGTTTTTTGCGCTGCAACCATTTTATCCACTAGATAGTTTCCACGTTCTCCTTGCAACGCACGTGGAGCAGAGAAACGCGGTTCTATAAACGTTGAAGCAGGGTGCCTCGATTAACGCGCGTCTTCGCCGTACGGTAGCGTTCGCATCGAGACACCCGGTTTGGAGCAGTGGAACGCGGGAAATTTAAAATGATTTAAGCAAACATTTGGCGTCTTTACCTTGGGAGGAGCGCGACGCCAGAGGAACAACATGAGAGGTGAGCGGTATAGCGAAGGGAGGCATTTACTTCGCAAAAGCCGATAAAGACTATCGTCTTTTGACGTCATTTGCAACGAAAGGAGCAGATACGTGGCCAATTTTTTCTTTCTAAAAATATATGTGTTTTAAGGAAAACAAAATGACCTACCACATTTGGCCTTTTGCTTTCCTTGGCTTTCTTTACTGCCTACACTTATTTCCGTCTTCATTGAACGAGTCCCTCATTTCCCATTCTGATTCGCCATATACCTAGAGAAGGTCTCTGTTCTGGCAGTATTGGTGCCATAGGTAGATTAAGAGAGTTCAACGCTGGTCGGCCACTCCGGGAATGTCGTCGAAGCCCGAGATATTGCCCGGGGTTTAAAAAGAAGGTCCTCTTCACACCGAGTAGTCGCAGTGGCGCTGGCTTCCACCGCCATGCACCTTGATATAAATAACCAAGAAAGTTGAGGGGAGGAAAGCCCCGCTGGTAGCGTAGTGGGCATCGTAGTGGTACCTGGATTGTCTTTCTTCAAAGATCACAGCCCTACAAACCGAGCTGTCATCACTGCAGCGAGAATACAAGCACGCCTGCGCTGCACAAGCCCGAAAGACAGCGGAACGTAAAGGACAGCAGGAGAACCACGCCAGTCAAGTTCTCAGTCAAAGGAATTATACGTGCCAGACGTCCGGTTTTCATTGCGCCTGGACCACCACAGAGGTGGAACACCTTATAAGCAGGTTGATCTCCAAACATCTCGACATCACGCTCTCCATGTACTGGCCACACTTGTCTCAGTGTGCAGATGCCGATGTGTCCAAAGAAGCACCCCAAGCGACCCCGGCCTTTCAGCATGATCCATCGATACTATCAAACACAGAACATGGCAGCAAGTGCTAAAGCCCCGTTGCTGCTGCAGTGGAACTGTCGCGGGTTGCGCACCAATGCTGCAGAGCTCAATGAACATCTCCGGGCTTTGGATCACCAGCCGTTGGTAGTCCTGCTCCAGGAGACGAAAGGAAAAGGCCCGGGAATACAAGGATACCGTTCTTATGAGGTACTCACCATTCGCTACACCTCCATTTCTGACCAGGCCAACAGCGTAGTGATCCAACAGACAGCTTTATACGTTCGGAGAGGAACCCCTCACTGCCAGGTGCCTACTGCAGGCATGTCCAACGATGTTCAGGAAGAAGTGGCTGTCCTCGTGTCCTTTGGACGGAGGACTTTACTTGTGGCATCGACCTATGTGCGTCCTCAATTACCGGGTGCAAATTTTGACTGGATGTGGCAGTTGCGGGCTCTGTACCCTCGAGACGAAGTTGTGATTGGGGGTGATTTCAATGCCCTTAGCACGACTTGGGGATATAGCGTCACCAACATCCGCGGCCGCAACCTGGAGGAATCAGCAGAAGATGCGGAACTTATCCTTGTTAATGATTTGTCGTGCCCCACGCGGCTAGGGCAGTCGCCAAGCCAGCGGGACACCATTCCCGATTTGACCAGGGCCACTCCTTCTACGGTGTCATTATGGAAATGCGACTTTTCATTTTGGGGAAGTGACCATTACCCCATTTGTATCACGCTTTCCGGCACTGCGCGGAAAATTAACAAGAAGGTCCGGTATGTAAACGGGCCCCGTTTCAGGGAGCTTCAATTCTTCGAGCCAGAAAGACATCTCAACCCGAACTTAGACTCACTCACATCTCTGCAAAATCGCATTTTGATTGCTGCAAATGGTGCTACGACGGTCGTCGAAGTAGACCAGGACACCCCTGCCCCTGACCGACACCTGATCAATCTATAGAATGTTCGCGACGACTTGCAGGAGCGTTATCAGACCGGAGGTCGCCCTTATGTCGACCTTGTGCGCCTCCGCCGCCAGATAGCGAACATTAGAAAATACACGAAGCTCCTGGCCCGCAAGCGTTGGGAAGAGCACTGCGACTCTCTTTCCTCTCACACTGGGTCCCGGAAACTGTGGAGCACCTTCCGAAGTCTAGCCGGGCGTACAAAGCTTCAGGGTACAGTGGATACGGTGCTTCTTCGTACTGGGCAATCCCGTGAGGTCTTCGAAAGAGGAGCGGCGGCAACGTATTTTCTTCCCCCAACACCCGTCTCAACCGCCACCTTATATCTACGCTCTGGAGCCAGTGGACGACAGCGAAGAGATTGAGATGCCTTTTACATCGGCTGAGCTCACGGTTGCCCTTGAGCGAATCAATGTGTCTAGCACACCAGGAAAGAATGGTGTGACTTGGTCTATGCTTCGCAGTCTGCCATAGCTACAGAAAGAGGAGCTTCAGGCACTTAACGACATATGGATCAGTGGCGTCGTCCCTTCAGCCCTCAAGCACGCTGTTGTGGTACCCATTCCGAAGGCAGGAAAGGATTCCGCAGTCCTTGCAAATTTACATCCAATCTCGCTTACGTCTACCGCCTGTAAGCTAATTGAGCGGATGGCCACCGCTCGACTGAGTCATCACTTGGAAGAAGAAAACAACTACTTCCACCCGGCTCAGACAGGCTTCCGACCAAATTTGAGCACCCATGACAGTCTTTACCTTCTACGAAAGTTGGGTGCGAGGCAAGCCAGTATAAGCGGCCACATATTCTGGTTGCAATTGATTTGCAAAAGGCTTACGACAACCGTATCAAAACGCAGCGGTACTCGATGCCCTAGTAGATGCTTATCCGGGTAAGCGGCTACGCAATTTTGTACGGAGCTTCCTGGCTAACCGCACGTACGAGATTCGGTCCGGCCGCCACGACACCATTTCCTTCACCAATTGCTGCGGGGTGCCCCAGGGGGCTATCATCTCCCCTATTCTTTTTATTTTGGCTCTCAGGAAGTTGATTCATGGGGTGTCTGCGGTGGAAGGTATTCATGTCACGGCCTATGCCGATGACATCACAATTTGGACCGACGCAAGTGACCACCCCACAACCGACGCCGTGATGCGTCAATTACACAAGGCCCTAGACACGTTCAGTGCCCTTCTAGCTCCCACTGGAAATGAAAATATCGCTGGCGAAAACACACTTCCTGGCCATACGGGGCACGCCTGCAGAGCGCTACCAGATTCATTTAACCATTGAAGGCGTTTCGCTCCAGCCTGCTCCACAGGATTGGGTCCGTGTCCTCGGGGTGCCCGTTCACCAGAACTGTGGAGCTACAGAATGGATCAAGCAACTTCGGCAGCAGTGGTGTAGCCTCCTGCACCTCATTCGCCGCATCTCCAACACCTTTGGCGGGGCATCTCAGGACGTAGCTCGGCGTTTAGTGCAAGGTGTACTTGTGTCCAAAGCAACATATGGCGCCATGTGCTATTCCCTCACCAAACACCAGACCCACCAGCTGCAAGTCCTTTACCGGGAAGCGCTTCGAGCTATAACTGGGCTTCCACGACACACACGGATTGAGAAGCTCTATCGGTACGCTGGTCTTCCCACTCTCGAAAGCATAATCCAAACCAGGGCAGAGGGGGCGAAAGACCGTCGCGATCTCATTCAGCAGGGCCGCCGCTTACTGTGCCATGCCGGTGAGGATTTTGACACGTCTGTGCCAACCATACATAAGCACATTCCACCTTGGGAGGATGAGCTCATTACTGAGCAACGGCCCACTCCACGTCCTCAAGGAATTTACCTGTCGCATAGACATGTTCCTTCGGTCATCGCAACTCCATTGAACACAGAAGACTCAACAACACTTTCTGTCTTCGTGGCTGCTTTGTGGCGGCGCCATTTACAAACGGCGTCCCTCGCCGCCGTTACACACATACCGGCCGTAGACACAATCCGCACCTTCAAGATGACCATACCACCTACCAGCACAGCACAAGAGCTTCGCGCCATCGAGGAGGGGGTCCAGCTGGCTGTACGCCTACTGGCAGCTGATCCCAAACCGTACCGAAGCATCAGCATTTTTACGGACAGCGCAGAGGCTTTACGGTATCTCATTGGACCACCCAGATGGCACTCTGTGGCTCATAACATTAAACGTTCCTGTGCAACGTTGCGACTGCGCACTGGCATTACTGTGACCGTTCGCCTAACACCCAGGCACGCAAGGCCCTCGGTAGTGAGTGGGCCCATCAGCTGGCGAGCGAGGCTTTTCGGAATTTCCGCCCGCGGCTTGACGGCTCCCGCACTGAGGAGTTCTGCTTTGATCCCGATGGCGAACGCCGCTTCCGCAAACAGCGCCGCCGTCAGGAGATCCTTTCAACCGTGCCCATCAACCCGGACCCAGTGCCTCCTGGGCTTCCCCGCGCCGCACATGTCTTCCTTAACCGTGCGCGCTCCGGATACGCTTTAACTGATGACGTCGTGGCCAGGTGGAGTAATGAGGAGCGGCAATTCCACGGCAGCAGCTTCCGAAGACCTTTCATCTGCGGCGGCATCACCATCCGACCCTTCGTACGTCTGCTACGCATGTGGGCAGTCCTGAAGCCAACCAACCATCACCTTGTATGGGACTGCATAGGTCTCGTAGGGCCACGTGAGACACATCGGCCTGCCTGGGTACTCGCTTACGAGGACTGGATCCGTCCGAAGGGCCGCATCAAACAGACTTTATCCGCACTGTGGCGATTCTTCTTGACTCCCCCATGTTGGGACACTTTTGAGATCTTCAGCTCCCCCGCCCCCCCCTCCCCATGCGGCCTTGAGCCATCCCATTTAATAAATGTTCGTTTGTTGTCATCGCTCCACACGCGTACTCTGGAGGTCGTGGGTTCGGATCCCATCTGTCCGGCATTATTTTCTCCACTTAATTTCCTTCAAACGATATATCTGTTTAAAAATGAATAAAATTTCCTACCACATTTTTTTTCCTTTTTTTCTTGGATTTCTTGACTGCCTACACTTATTTCTCTCTCTCTCTCTATCTTATATTATATATATATATACCAGACCGGTATTCTGGAGGTCGTGGGTTCGGATCCCACCTGGCGGGCATTTCTTCTCCACTTCCTTATTTTCCAAATTCTTTATTTGACCAACTACATCCTCCCATTTGCTTTCCGAGGTTTTTTTGACTGCCAATTCTTATTTCTGTCTTATTTTAACAGCCCCTCATTTCCTATTCTGATTCGTTTTTTTTTTAAAATATATATATTATATATATATATAATATTATTATATATATATATACAGTCAAAACACGGGTATACGAATTATTGTCTATATCGAACTCATAAATTATCCCCTTGAAAATTCTGTGTAAAAGGGATAGGAATTCGTACGTTTATATCGAACCTATTTTTCCCGAATTGGGTATATCGAACGCCGCGCGAGCTGGAAGGTGCTCTTCGGTGGTCGCTGCACCCCCGATTGAGGTTGAGGAGTATGGGAGGAATGCGCGGGCATGGCGAAGACGGGCTCGGGGAACTAATCCCCCCTACCGGAACGAATTTGCGCTTGCCCAGTCGGGCCCGCTCCCAGCCGCCGTAGCTTTAGCGGACGGACCCCGGTATGCTAAATCTCCTAGTCACACAAGCCCGAACGCTCGGAAAAGTGACGTGCGAGGTAGGGATGCCCGATGCACACCCCTTTTTTTTTTTTGGGCTGCGTGCGTTCCCCGGCTTGCCGAAAAAGAGTTTTTTTTTCTTCTCTGGGCTGTCTTCCCCCGATGTCGTCTCGGGAAAGGGAAGAGGGAATAAAGGCGCACGGCATCCCCTTCTTTTGCATTTGCTGCTGTTGCTGGTTTGGCGAGTTGTCCCGCTCCTTTCGGAGATCACTGTTTCTCTCGGAGATGACCATCGGAGCGCTTTTTGGAGTCCGTTCAGAAACCCTTTGGGAAATTTGTTAATTCAAAGTTTTGTGGTACGTCCGCTGTTTTTTTTGCGTGCGTGTGTGCATGGTGTGCGAAGGCGCGCGTACTGCTGGAATTTTCTAGTTGTGCAGCCTCGAGAAGATCGGACCAGCGTCTTTAATTTCATTTCCAGGACGAAGAAGCAGGCCAAGATCAGGATTTTTTTTTTCACGGAAATAAAGCTCCTGTTGCGTCGTGAGTGCGGAATTAGTTGTCATTATTGAATGCGACGATCGGAATTTATGTCCGCCATAGGTGAGGTCTCAGAGCCCATTTTTTTTATCGAATTTTTATATATCGAACTCTTTCGCGATCCCCTTGGATTCGATATATCCGTTTTCCGAAAATATTATATTATATAAAAAAAAATTTTTTTAATTTTATATATATATATAAAATTATAAAAAAAGAGAAGGAACGGGACGAGGGATTCCGTAAGCACACATATCAAAGTTGCAGCCCTTATTCCCAAATGCTGTTTGGCGTTTTAACAGTGTTTTATAGGCCGAATGAGGTATGATCCCTTTTTTTTTTGCAGGAATAAATAATTGAAAATTGAAGCGAGAAAAAATGCGCCTTTTTTTTCCGGAAGCGGGAATCAAACCCCACAACCTCCGCATAACGCGTGCGGTGCTCTAACCATTGAGCTATTTCCGCGGCGATCCTCTCTCGACTATACCGGGGGGTTTTTGTATTTACGACTGCTCAAGCCCGGTCAACTAGCGCCGCCCTCGACCCCCGCGGGAAGACGTAGAACGTTTTTTTCCCAGGGCCGCACGTAAGACGTGGTCGGAAGTCGGGGATACCCAAAAGGCATTTCAGACTGCTGAAGCCAGAACCCTCGTAATGCTTTTTGTAGAACAGAGACGTACGGGACGAGGGATTCCGTAAGCACACATATCAAAGTTGCAGCCCTTTATTGCCAGTGCTGTTTGGCTTTTTAACAGTTTTTTTATAGTGCCGAATGGGGATGTTTCCCTTTTTTTTTGCAGGAAAAAATATTTAAAAATTCAAGTCGAGAAAAAAACGCCTTTTTTTCCGGAAGCGGGAATCGAACCCACAACCTCCGCATAACGCGTGCGGTGCTCTACCTTTGAGCTAGTTCCGCGGCAACTCCTCTCTCGATATACCGCGGGGTTTGTATTTAGGAGCTCAGAGCCCGGTCAACTAGCGCCGCCCCTCGACCACCGCGGGAAGACGTAGAACGTCTTTTTCCCAGCGGCCGCACGTAAGACGTGGTCGGAAGTCGGGGATACCCAAAAGGCATTTCAGACTGCGGGAGCCAGAACCCTCGTAATGCATTTTGAGAACAGAGACGTACGGGACGAGGGATTCCGTAAGACACAATCAAAGTTGCAGTCCTTAGTGCCAGTGCTTTTTGGCTTTTTTCAGTGTTTTATAGGCCGAATGGGGTTTGATCCCTTTTTTTTTTATGCGGAAAAATATTTAAAATTCAAGTCGAAAAAAAAATGCGCCTTTTTTACCGGAAGCGGGAATCGAACCCAAAACCTCCGCATAACGCGGGGGGCCCCGGTGCCCCCCCCCCTTTTACCTTTTTTTTGAGCTGGGCCCGGAAACTCCCCCCCTCGACCCCGCGGGGTTTTTAAAATTTAAATTAATTTAAAAAAAAATTTTAATTATAGATTATAATATATATTATAAAATAAAAAAGAAATGGGCGTCTACAACGTCAAAGAAGGCATAGGGGAATGGTTAGACTATTTTTTAGGGTTACTGACTAATTAATTTTTTTATTTTGTTTTTATTAACGAAATTTAATAAAACAAAATAATAATTTAACGTCACTAACCCTAAAAAATAGTCTAACCATTCCCCTATGCCTTCTTTGGGTTGTAGACTGCCGGCATTCTTTCTGTATTTCCTAACGAGCCCCTCATTTCAAACCCTATATATATAATATATATATATATAAAATTTTATAATATAAAAGTGTGTGTGTGTGGGGGGGGGGGTGCGGGGGGTGTGTGCGTGTGCAAGGAACAGTCACTGCAAGCAAGCGCAGACTTCTCAGTGCCGCTAAGTGCACTTGTGCCAAGTTTCCCTCAGTTCAACGGCCAACTTGTATGTGGTTCGGCCCCCCATAAAACTCAGGGTAGATACAACTAAGAGGTCCTCGCTGTGCGTAGGAACGTTTGTGTGGGCTCAAACATTGCCATTCTTCTGCGACCCGCGTCCATTAAACACTGCGGCGACGCCAAGCGTATTGGGAAATTGGGAAACCATTTCTTATACTTCCGACACTACACCAACAATACTTTGTACAGTAGGTTACACTGAAAGAAGCGACTGCTGCTGGCGAACGACAAGGATGCCGCCGCTAGCAGAAACAAAAATGTGTTCTTGTTCGACGCAAGACATCACATCCAACCAGTTGTTGTTCGTCAGCGTGCGAAAGCGCACTACGCATTCAGATACGATTTTAGGCAAGAGCGATGGGGAAAATATGGGCTAGGTTAGGCTTGATGTACGATTAGGCACTCGCCGAGAACGGCACTACAAAACCAGGCAATCTAACTGCGACTGCACCGTGGTTTCACACGCATCGCCGTCTGCATTTTCAAAGGCTGACTCTGCGCTATAAGTAAGGACGGCCGGCGCAGAATGCAAATATTGTCACGTATACCGCACCGGTGGTTGGAATAGCAGCCAGACGTGTCAATGCCTTCATACAACATCACCTAGACAGACAGAATGCATCTACATGGCTAGCTGGTCCTACTGTCATTGACAGTACGTTTCTCAGTTTTTTTTTTTTAATTGTGGAGCTTACAAAAGTCGTCTCCATAGCAAGATGATACCCTCCGATCATTTTGCGAGAAAGAAAAGGCAAGGGGCCTTTCTCTAAGCCAGGCAATTGGTATAGAATGATCCGGAAACAAAATTAGGCTCAGGAGTCTTCCAACGACTGCTCCTCATCAATAAATCATTTTAAAGGCGATAGTCTTCCTAAATCATAGAAGTCATACAAAACGCAAACTCTTTTCTTTTGTCTGTCTGTTGTCTGTTTTTGTCTGTCTGTCTGTCAACAGATTCTGCCAACCAGCCAAATATTGGAAGAACATCAATTTTTACGGAAGACCTTTCCAAACTACTATACTCGGTGATAACTTAAGAACGGCACCGGAAGTTGCCGCTGTGCCTGATCACCGTAGCCGAATGTTTGTCCGCGCGGCGCAAGTAGGGCGTTACTGGGAGTATTTTGAACACGGCGTGAGCCGTTCCCGTGATTTTTTGGACTTAAAATGCTTATAAACGACTCCAATGACGACAAACAAACTGGTGAGACAAGGCAGACAATATCACTCATTCATAGCAAACCCCTTTCAAAACGCGCGCGCACTGACGTCAAGGGTCCGGTGCTTTGGCGGAGTGATACACTACATGAGGTGGTGCCGTTCTTGAGTTGTAACCGAGTATAAAACTGGTTGCGTGCCTATTAGATATCAAGACTATGCAGCAGAACGAAGAAAGTTCTCATATATAAACAATACTTGAGTACATAACGGCAGGAGCAGCATTTTAGTACCCCTATGATTAGTTTTCACTGCAGCAAATAACAAAAGAGGAAAGAGAGGCAAATTATCTGTACAGGACAAGACGTCTCCTCGAGATGTTGCACCAACATTGTAATAAAAAGGTTCCATTAGAAGGAGCGCGATCTGTGCAAACGAGGGAGAATCTAATGACGGTGAGCAAACTTAATTTTGCGTTCATAATGTGAGCAACTAGAGTCAGAGGGAACAACTTGAGGAGTTGGAAGGGAGGGAGGAGAGTGTTTTGCAAGGCACGGACCGCCGAAAACCATCGTATTTCGCATGAATTTGCAGCCAAACAAGGAAATAGGCGTCCATTCTTTTAATCAATACCGAACCCAGCTTTGTGTTTTTATAGAATGTCCGAGACGGCATCTTGGATACATTCAGGACTGTCGTGGATGTCTTTCGAGCAATTTGCACCATTTGTTGTTCCTTACGGCTCCATAAACCCGGACACGGTTTTTATAATTTTTGTGTTTTTTGTTCTCAAGTCCATCTGATAAATGCAGTCATCTGGCATCCGTAGGGAATCAAACCACCGCTCCTTTTTGCCTTCCTTCGAGAGACGGGAGTCCGTCTTTACATGTAAATAGGTTATTCTATGCCAACGGGCACTCTATCGCAAAAAAAAAAAGAAAATCAGGGACCCAGTGCAAAAGCGTGGACCGAACACGGATTTCGATGAAGCACAGGTTACACATGCAGGAACATCGTAAAGGTCACAAAGTTCAAAAAAGAACCAACAAGATAAAAGACCGCATGCAGAAATTGTTTCTAACCTCACGACGACCTCAAATGGATGCATGAAAATTGCTTCCGACTTTAGCGACGTCAAAAAGCCTCGGTGCTGGTACAGTAGTGAACCATTTTTTGAGAAATGTTATTAGTTCAGTAGGAAACAACACACAAGATTATCTGATTTCGCTGCAATTAAAAGAAAAAAGGAGGATGATGTAGCCTTCACTAACGAATTGGAATCCTGCTTGCCTCCCCTTGGACAATTTTTGGCTGGCTCAGCGGTTTTTGCAATATAGATTTTGTTCAACACTAAAAAACACTTCAGTTACCATACTTCTGATAATTGTCGCAAATGTATAATGCCGAAGGCTAGAATTGCCGACGAAACAGCCCAAGAAAATCTATCGTCTCTCCTTTGCTCTATAATAAACGTTTGTTCATCATCATCATCACCTTCTAAACGTCACGTCCTGCCTTCCCTGAATGTTTGCTCCCCGTTACGGGTAGAAAGCTACGAAGCAAATAGGGGCATATCGATAGAATCTGCGGCGCTTCGAAACAAAACATCACGTCTCCATCACAATGGCTCTGTCACGTGGTCGGAAAGCGTCTGTGACTGGCTTCAGCCTTGCTCTGCAGCTCAAGATAACATTTCTGTGAGAAGCAAAAAAGCTGCAAGCAACTCAACTATGCGAGGCCTCGGAAGCGGACCCCAAATGTTTGGCATTATGAACCAGGAAAGCTTCCAGGGTTGAAACACAGAGAGCGCTATCACCATGCCCGCTCGTAGAAAAAGAGATGGCTACAGTTCGAGCACCTTTACTACTAACGACGGCCGTGAATATAACCCTTGTTCACGGAAGATATAATGTCGCCTCTATTGCGGCCATTACTTTTCTCGACACCCATAACGACGACTTCTCACATGCGTATACGTTACGAACCACGGGACGGATTAACTAATAACTTTTGTCATTTCTGACTGCATGATTTGAGGCGGAGCTGCATCGCATAAGATATTGCAAGACTGCGTTGTAATTCAAGCTGCAGATAAATCGCTACTGGCTCTGATCAAAAAGCAAGTCAGATGTTGACAGTTAAACGTTAATACACACTGCGCTTCGTTTGAAGGGGATAAATCAACTTTCCCTTCAAGTCAAGAAAGGGCTACGAGCATGCGATACGACTTATTTGAACGGATTCTAAGATGGCCTGCCGCCGTTAGGGAGGAGCTAAAAGGATTTAACAGATAAAGGCAGAGCAGTAACCTTGAAGCTGGAGGGCATTATTGCAAGGAGGTTGAGGTGTATCGCCTGCCCTCATTTCTTCGCGGGCATTCAATTTCACTGGTGCGATGCTGCATGCCCCGCTGAGTTAACAGAGTGCTAGCAGACGAGTTGATTCATACTAGCCAGTTTCAGTTGCACCCGTTGCACGCGGAGCTTAATGCATTCCTCTAATGGCGCTAATGAAGAGACCCTGCTTCCGCTCCCGTAAAGGCCTAAATCAGGCTAATCTACACCATCTATACAAGCTTCGCGTATCCAGAGGCGAACCCGTATTGAAAAATCTGTGCGGGTACCGACGTTGCTTTGACACATGCGCTCGTATTAAGCTCCCATGCTGGCTCCGATTGCAAGAGTATAGTGTTATTCTGCACATTGATTACTCGAAGGGGACTACTGAGGCGCAGCCTCATAGGGAAATTTCTTTTTTTTTCGCCGCAAGACGCTAACCCCAAAATGATGCGGGTCCCGCCTGTTTACGATCGGGATACCGCGGAAGACGAACTCATCCTAATTTCGAAGATGATATCAGCTTATATCTAAGAAAAAGTTAGTTATCAAAACATTTGACCAGCTAGGCCAAGTTTCTTGGCAGGTTATTAGCGCAATACTAGTGCGAACACGGACGGAGAAAAACACAAGACGACTGAAGCGCTCACTACTAGCTTGTTTCTAACCACAGTTCTTATATGAAGACATACAAACACATGGGACAAGGAAAGGGAAAGTTAAACTCTGCCGTAGCTATTAAAGACTAGTTAGTAGTCAGCGCTTCAATAGCCATGTGTTTTACTTCTTCATCTGTGTCAGCGACATAACCAACTAGCCCAGTTCCACAAACTCCTTGCAAATCTTGGCTAAACACCCCATTGAATAAGTAGACATTACTGCGGGGTTTGCTACGTAGGGCTAGACATGGCTGCACTCTTTTTAAACTGCACCTACCCAGGACAAACACTAAAAGGGGTGCCATTCGCAACTTTTATCAACGGACGAGGATGAAGTGCAGGAATTTCAATGAAAAAATAGCATTTCCCAGTTAAAACACATAACAGTTACGACGCAAGCTTGATTACCCGGATATTCTGCTACAAGGCAGCATGAAGGGAGGAAGAAAGATTCTGCGACAGGAAATAAACAAAATCATAGAATCGTAAATCTCGGAACGCAGTAATGCACTCCGTGCAGTGCAGTAGATTAAAGGAAATTGCGGAAATGTACGACCAAGCAGACGGAAAACTCCAGCACAAGCACACGTCGTATTTCTCAGTAATTTGGGTTAAGCCGCGCTAGGTTGCGCACAGACATAGTTAATTTTATATCCGCTGTATTTTGGCAGCAACAAAGCTCGATTATTGTAATTTGTGACTGTAGAATGTGTACTTTTGTGACGGAAAAGGAGCGAGGCCCTCAGGTTACCAAGTCTATAATGGAGGAGGAGATAGCCTTTATTACATCAGGAAGACGCTAGGTCAAGTGGGGGAAGCGGGAGTAGAGGGTGGGATATTCGTAGATTGGGACATCTTGAAAATAAACCGTTCAAGTTGAAGCTGGTTGGCTGGCGTCCCACAGGAACCAGTGCGAGCGCTTCGAGATCGTCGAACAGACGCAGAAGATAATGATACGCAACCCGATATTCGCGGCGCAGTTCGCCAATCATCCCTACATCCAAGAACAGGTGCAGCAACCCACGATGCAATAATAACAATGCCAAGACAACGCACAGGAAAGCTGGAAACCGAGCCGTTTATCATCTGGCAATGGAATTGTCAAAGCTTCGGAAACAAGAAGGCGGCGCTGCAGCAACACATTCGGAGCTCGCCAAAAAAGCCGGACATCATCATGCTGCAGGAGACAGTGGTGCAGGACCCGAAACTAATGGGGTACAGAGCACACGCCGACACGACCGGTCGACGAGGCGTCTGCATCTTCGTACGAAAGGGCCTGACCGCAATAGAAAAAAAACTGAGTAAAAAAACCAAGTGCGAACTCGTCTGCATCGAAATCGCCCCGGGAAAAGGTTGTAAGCGGGGACTCTACATAACGAACGTCTACAGCAATCCAAAGGACTACTGCCAAAAATTCAAGATCATTCTGAGAGCGACGAACAACTTTGCCAGAGGAGCCGCACCGATGGTGGTGGGAGGCGACTTCAACGCACCGCACCAGGCGTGGGGCTACAGCAGAGACACGGCCAAGGGCAGAGACCTAATGCACGAGGCAACGGAGCAAGGGTACACCCTAATCACGAACCACAAACAGCCTACGAGAACGGCCCCGACGTCGACCCAGCGGGACTCTACACCGGACCTGACTTTCGTCAAAAACGTAGGGGAAGTCACGTGGCGCAACACCAGGAAGACCTGGGGAGCGACCACTACATACTGGAGATCGAGCTGAAGAACGAAGGGGGACGCACAATCGAACACAAATGGACCGACTGGGACGCCTTCCGTCTGCACAGAAGAAACGGCCCCGGACAGACGGACATCGAAGACATCGAAGCTTGGACGACCGAGCTAAGGAAGGGGATACAAGAGGCGACCAAAAAGATAGCGACGAACGAGAGCGTCCCGTGCGTGGACAGTCGCTTGGCGCACCTAATCGACGCAAGAAATCAATCAAGGAGCGCTGGAAAAAGCAGCGGTGGAACCGCAAACTACGCAAGAAGGTAACCGAGCTGAACCGGTCCATCGAGAAGCACAGTGCGCTGCTATGCAGGCAGCAATGGGACGAAGTATACAACCGCATCGACGGCAGCCTGCACCAGAGCAAAGCCTGGTCCCTGATCAGACACCTACTAGACGAAACAAAAACTAAGTCGTATCAGCAGAACCGCATGGCCCCAAAGTCATGCACGAAGCTGAAAAGTCCCTAGGCAAGGAAGAGCTGATCAAGAAGCTCAAAACCAAGTACATGCCGCAAACCGAGACCGAGAAACACCCGGGGTACGCAGGAGCCCCGAATGAAAAACTGGACAGAGAGATCACGACGCCGGAAGTAACGCAAGCCATACGAGAGCTGAACAGCAGATCGGCGGCGGGTCCAGACGGGATCTCTAACAAGGCCCTGAGGAATCTCGACGACTCATCGATAGAAGCACTGACGAAATACTACAACAAGTGCTGGCAGAGCGGCAAACTACCGATGCAGTGGAAAACGGCTAGAACGGTGCTCATCCCGAAACCGGGCAAACCACCGAGCATCGAAAACCTGCGACCCATATCGCTGACATCGTGCGTGGGGAAAGTCTTCGAGCACGTGCTGGCGAACAGGTGGCAGGATTATTTAGAAGAAGAGGGGCTGTACCCGGACTCAATGATTGGATTCCGAAGAGGCTTAAGCACCCAAGATGCCATGCTGCAGCTGAAACAGGAAATCATCGAAAACGAAACCAGAGACATAAAGTGATACTGGGACTGGACATACAAAGCGCCTTTGACCGAGTAAAACACTCGGCCATACTGGCGCAAGTTTCGAGGCTCAATATGGGAGAGCGCAGCTACAAGTACATAGAAGACTTCCTGACGGGCCGCAAGATCGAGCTCCGCGCGGGAGAAATTGTAATACCAGAACAGGACGCGAGCGGCGTGGGAACCCCCAGGGGTCGGTAATCGGGCCGCTACTTTTCAACATCGTAATGATCCGCGGGGCCCAAGCGGTGGCGGAAGTCAAGGGCGTCCGACACACCGTCTATGCAGACGATATTACCCTATGGACTGCCGGTGGTACGGACGCGGGCATCGAAAGAAGAATTCAGAAGGCGATCACGGCCATCGAGAACAGCTTGGAAGGGACGGGCTTAGAGTGCTCACCGGCCAAGTCAGAGCTCCTGACGTACCCCCCCCGCAAGCCGGGCAAACAACCACCGCCCCCGAGGGAATGTGACCGCCTAGAAATAATCACAAAGACGGGCCAACGAATCCCAGAAGTGCAGGAGATCAGGGTGCTGGGCATGTTCATCAACGGCAAAGGCAACAAGGAAAACATCATGAGAAAGTTGGCAACCAAGACGGCAAGCACGATGCGACTGCTACAGCGAGTGTCCACCAAGAAACGGGGATGCGTGAGGAGGCGTTGTCGAGACTGGTGCAGTCCTTCGCAATAAGCCACGTCGCCTACACGGTCGCGTACCACCAGTGGACACAGACTGAAAAGGCCAAAATCGACGTCATGATACGGAGGATGCACAAGCGAGCGCTGGGCTTGAGCGAGTCAACGAGTACAAGAAGACTCCTGCAACTAGGCACCCACAACACGGTCGATGAGCTCATCGAGGCGCAACTGGAGGCGCAGCGAGAGCGGCTATCGTCAACCAAGACAGGCAGAACCATTCTTGAGACACTGGGCCAAGGACACCGAACCATGGGAAGACAACTGCAAGAACTCGACCCAGATACGCGCGCAAACATACGCGTGAGCCCCATACCGACGAATGTACACCCAGAATACAACCGAGAAAGGAGAAGGGCGAGGGCCAAGTACATCGTCGAACAACACGGCGACGACCCGAGAACGAGATACGTCGACGCGGCGGACTACGGCAAAGGCAGATACGTCGCGGTCACGATCAATGCAAGAACAGGAAGAATAGCCACGGCAGCGAGCGCAAGGTGCGAGAACGCCACGGAGGCCGAGGAAATCGCCATAGCTCTGGCAATGACCCAGCCGACTGCGACACAATATTGAGTGACTCCCAAGAAGCCGTCCGAAACCTGGCGAACGGGCGCGTAAGCAGCAAAGCAATCAAGATCATCAAGAATTCGGGTACCCGAGAAGGCCGGGAGTGGAAGTCAGGTGGATTCCGGCGCACGCGGGCGAATGCTCGTCGCACGCACCGAACCACAACGAGACGGCCCACAGGGAGGCGCGCGCACTAACACACCGCGCCCCCCGAGTGGAAAGCCGCCCCGAGTGGGAATGGTGGACAGAGACCAAAGATAGGGCCCGAGGTTACGGTGAAGCATGAAAAAACGCGCGACTGTCCAGAAGAGAATACCCCCCGCCCCATCGGGCCCTGAGCCGCGAAGAGGCGACGATTCTCAGACAGCTACAGACGGCGTCGGTCACGTCCCGGCGGCACTACACCGCATGTACCCAGAGGAGTACACAAGCAGCCTATGCGAGGTATGCAAAAAGGGGCCGGCCAACCGGTGGCACATCATGTGGGACTGCGCCACCGACCCAGAAGGCGCCAGCTTCGAAGATTACCCGGCACAACTACAGGAAGCCATCGAATCAAGAGACAAGACGAAGCAAGAGTGGGCCATCCAGCAGGTCTTCACTGCACTCGAAAAGCACGGACTCCGTAAAGGGGCCTGCGCCTATTAGGGTAGCGAAGAAGATGCGACGACCGGCCACGTCGGGACGAGGGTCATAACAAACCCCCGCCCACTGCAGGATCGATGTGAATAAAGACCTTTCCAGTCCAGTCCAGTCCAGGCTCCTTACGAAGGCGGAAGAGGCCACGTGGGGGGAGGAGAGCAGGCTCACGGCTCTAAACTGCTCGCGCTTTGACCGCTTTCTAGAGAGTAGTGCGCAATTAAGGTCAGCGTGGAGGGTTCCAGTGTTCGAGGGTCGATGTATGAGGAGGAGCATTTGGAAGGAGGGTTGAAGTTCTGTAACGCGTAAATTTCGGAGAGTGCCAAATTAGGTGCTGGAGATTGGCGGGTGTGAGGGAGGCGCAGAAGGGACATCGAGGCGGCAGGGATGGGGTGTACCATTTACGGAATGTCTCTGGGGTTAAGCTAGCATTGGCAAAATATTTGTTCATAAAAATTTCGGCTGATCTTGGGAGCGGGGGCAGAGCAGATAAAAAGCCGGTTGGAGTGAGGGTCTTGATGCGGTCTTTTTTTTTCTTTTTTGTACCGTAGAATCTGTATGGTTGGCGGTAATGACTCAGGAGGCGGAGGAGCCAAGTCAGGTAGCAGCGGAGGACTGGAGGTTATACACTCCCGTGCAGCCGAGTGGGCTGCCTGGTTCCCCGGTGATGACTCCTCGTGTCCAGGCGACCAGTCGATGCGAAGATGGATGCCGCTAGATTTTAGGATGGAGATCTGATGCAGGATTTTGTTGGCAATGGGATTGGTCGATGTGGGACTTTGTAGAATCTTTAGGGCTTCGAATGAGTCCGTCAGGATGCGTATTTGTGAAGGGACGGAGGAGTGAAAGTCGAACATGAGGAAGTCGATGGCTTGAATGATGGCATGGAGTTCCGCTTCCAGAATGGTAGCACATGGAATATCAAGGGTTCGTTTGCCTTGGATGGAGGGGAGATCAGGTGATGTCCATGCGGTGCCAACTAGTGGATTAGCTATGCTTGCGTCGGTGTAAATATAAATTTCTTGGGGGCGTTTACTGTTCCGGAGGGCGTTGATGCGGGCTGCGCGGACGGGGTGGGCGTTACGCGGGACGGGATGGGTGGCCGTAGAGTCCGTGACAGAAGGGCGGTTCCAGGGAGCCAAAGGCGGTGGGATGTCGTTGGGTTGTAACGGCTTCAGATTGTCCCAGGCGATGATGGAGACACCTTGATGAGTTAATGAGAGTTTATGAAGGGATTGATGTACTTGCTCTTGAATGATATTTTCCAAGGGGGGAAGAGCAACTGCAGTTGCAGGTTCTCAAGACGAGTATGTTTGGGTAGTCCACTGATGGTGCGAAGGGTGGCTCTGTGCAGATTTTGAAGTGTTCTCATGTGCGTTTTGTTAATGTCGTAGGATTGGGCTGCGTAAGTTATAGTACCAATGGCGACAGCTTGTGCTAATGTTTGGGTCGCCTTCTGGCTTGCTCCACCAAATTTGTTCGACAGGCGACGTATGGCATGTTGGATTGTTTTCCATTTAGGTTTGAGTTGTTGTAGCCATATTGACGGGCTATTTTTGTGTCCGATTGGGATTCCGAGTAATCTCATGGGTTGGAAACTAGCGGTTATAGGGGTACCGGCGAGAAGAAGAGTTACCACGCTCAACCACGGCAAATTAATACCTAAATTCTGTGTCACCTCTGAAACGTTCCACTGATTATTCACCTTCAAACAGTGACTCATGATTTCTTTAGAACCACTGTTCATTCATGTGTGAAAGTTGGTGAGGAACGGAATAGGGACTCCGTTCCCCAATCTATAAAGCGGAGCGGGAGTATAATTTCACTTAAGGGTGGAAGATTGGCACGCACACAACCTGTGTTTTATTAGTTGCACGGTGGTACATCCAGCATGATGCGTATCATCCAGAGTGGCCGAACCTTCCCGAAAAACACCGCGTGAGCCTCAAAACATCCCAAGCTCTCGCCTTTTTTTTTGAACGCGTCGCGTTTCAGGGTTGCCGCAGGAAGCCCTTTGTTTTCAGCTTGCCGCAATACGACCCGCATCCCCGAAATAAGGGCGACGGAGCGTCCTGTTTTCCCGCCAGCGCGAAACCGCGGTTTCGCATTGCGTAATAGGAGACAACGCACACTTTCAAACAACGAAGATTTGCCAAAATGCTCCTCCCGATCGTGGCTTTGAAATATTGCGTCATACGTCGAGAAACACTAACCCTCAAATCACGCCTGCCGCGAAACAGGGCCCCGTGCAGGATGCAATGCCGGAAAACAACGCACGTCAAAGTTCCAGAAATCACACGTGCAGACAATAAACACCAGGACTTTGTGACGAGTTGCTTCAACGTGGTGTCGAAACGGATTCTAATAGACGATATATTCATAAAACCAGGAGCCGTTTGATGCGCCGCTCGGGCTTACGCGCTGTAAATGTTTCCAGCGGCAGCTGCTGAAATGGGAGCCCACTTTGCAGCTTGGATAGAATGGGACCCAGGTGGGTATCAGGGCGGCCCCGAGAGGGGAGCAGGGGATCTGCTAGACCCTTTATACATCCCCGAGCTGCAGCGGGTGCTCGGGCAACTCGTCACTACTTCCTGCTGGGAGTGCGTAGAGAAGGAGGAACAACCTGGCATCTGAAACGGAAAACCATTCGAGCCTGATCCCCTGGCCGTGATCAATCAGTTCTTCTCACGTGCCCCCAGCGGTCGCATTACCATTGCAGGTATTGCGACATTCGCAGGAAGCGTATTTACAGCCGTTACTTCATGGCCTAGATCCAGAACAAAGGAAAGGGCTAAAGACCCTGCCTATCCACAAT
Source organism: Haemaphysalis longicornis (assembly GCA_013339765.2). Classification (NCBI taxonomy): domain Eukaryota; kingdom Metazoa; phylum Arthropoda; class Arachnida; order Ixodida; family Ixodidae; genus Haemaphysalis; species Haemaphysalis longicornis. The sequence goes on along the minus strand of CM023450.1, from coordinate 126,296,054 downwards.
ACAGAAGAATGGAACACTACACAAAGACAGAATGTAAGATGGACAAGAGAGCCCAGTCTGCAGGACACGTGTATCGCAGGGTGCACACAAAAACCGTGTAATTGCATGCTTCCTTCGAAATAAATTCGGTAACCATACAGACCCCACCGGAAGCAAGAACGCCTGCTCCACATAGGTAGTCGTGGATTTCAAAGGCAAATTGACTGTGTTACACTACCAAACCAGAACATCGATTTGAAGCTGAAACCGATGCAATCGCCCTTGCCCTCAACAGGGGGGGGGCAAGAATAATGGGGGGCTAAGTATCATCACTGACTCTAAAGGGCCATCCCCGTCATAATAGCCAGAAAGTACCCAACAGCTCCAAACGTCGAATAAGAAAATGTTAAATATGCCGGAGATTGTGGGATAGCCAAAGGATGAAGGGGCTATGTTCTAAAACAGCTAGTAAAATCAGTCCCAGAATGCTTCACGATTTTCAAGCTACGTATAGCACAAAAACGAATATCACAGCGTGATCATGATCCACAAGAAGGGTGATGTCCAAAGAGCATAAGAATTACGGACCCATCAGCCTACCACAGGAGCGGATCCAGGTGATGCCTACTTTGAGGGGGCGGTTCCACTATGCTGACGGGAAGGTGGGGCTTAAATTTTGTTTTCAGTTGCACACCAAGTGCTTTTTATCAACATATTGCCGACAACCATGTGACCAGTTTAAAAAAGGCTCCCTCCTCGCTGCGGCGTTGATACCTTTCGAGGGGAATAATTGGCTGTGAGGGAAAGCGATTAGCATGCTCCCACTAAGTCGGCGGTTACTTCAGCCAATATGATGCCTAACAAAAAGTTGGAAGTAAGGGGGGCTTTGCACGCAGCGATCAACGATGATCCCTGCCGTTGTCTAAAAAATTACACTTGCCGAAAAATCAATGTCGAGGGGTGTGGAATGGGGAGGGTGGATTGGTTAGTGGCTGTGGGGGAGGGGGTGGGGCGATTGCCCATCCGGCCTTCCCCCTTGGATCCGCCATTGGCCTATGGTCTGTTGCACCTATGTTGTTTATAAAGGTAAAAAGTGCCCATGAGTATATTTCCATAAGGTGAAAGAAAAGATGCATTCAGTGGAAAGGATTGACAACTCGGTGCAGCGGCTAGACAGCCGTGGGACAACCACAGTAACATGTTGGCACCAACAATCGCAATGAGACGTAAGGAAGGTCTAATAACTAGGCGGAGGGATGATATAGGGTGGGCAGTATAGAATGGGTTCAGGGGACGCAGCGGAAAGCGATCGGAAGGCTATGAGGGAGCACTTCTGCAACATACATGATGATGATGATCGCGATGGTTCTGAATATCGTGGTGATGACAATGATGATGATGGTGTATAATTATATTATTACTCTACTTGTTCAAAAAAAAAAAACGAAACACACACCATAACGATGCTTCCAATGTGACCTAAAGAATGAATAAACGTTGTGGCATATTTTGTGATTGAGTCAAAACTATTTCAGTAAGAATATTCGATGATTTCTTGGAGGGTCGTACAAAGGATGGCCGGAGTTTTTTTTGCGATAGTTAGCCCATGGCATAAATACTGCGTCACAGGTATAGACTAACCCCCGTTTCGCAAGAAACTCAAGCAGGGAGCGATGATGGCGTCCCCAAATGGCGTCCCAAAGACCTCCTCCCAGCGAGTCAGTCTGCTAGGGAGGTCCGTTCCACACGGTGGAATTAGAACTCGTGTGGCGCGACGAAGAACTTCTTTCCTTGGAGAAACTGTTCTGGGGTGTCTAGTGGCAGTAAAGGCAATGGTCGTGGAATAAATGCAGTGTGGCAGGCACATCCGCCGCAATGTGAGCGGGGAGAGTATTTCGCCGGACCACGAAAGCCGGAAAGGGCAGGGGTACGTGTCCAGTATGTCGTGAATGGCCTCGAGACAGCTGAGTTGTTATTTACTCGACGTAAATCACGTATGGCCGCCGTGGAGTCTGTTAAATTTGTAAAGTAGTACTCCAGGGGCTTGATGAAGTGCAGCAGTTAGTGCTTGCAAGCGTCCCGGATGGCCGTAAGCTCGGCCAGCATAGACAGCAGGGTGCGGCGTGTTTCGTAGAAGCACGTTTGACAGGACTCTGGTTGGGAAGGACATTGGAGTGTTGTGGTCACCACTCGCCGTTGGCCCAGCGTCCACAAATGCCTGCACCACCTGGGGTTGAGACAGCCGCCAGTTCTTGTGCGACCGCGGAAAGCGTATCAGAATGTCCGTTGACGATTGTGCAGTCGCGTTAGTGGCCTGTTGTCGGTCACCTGGTGGTATAGCCAGGTGGCCTGGTAACGGCGCAGGTTAGAGATGTGGGTAGCGAACGACCATGTAGTTTCCTAACGCCGCTGCCTCAGCAACAAAGGTGAGTTTATGCATGCGGGCGGACCGACGCTGATGGACAAGCTCATCCAAGGTGTTAACTTGAGCTTCAGCCTGAAGAGCAGGGATCGGTGTTATCCTAGGGAGGCAGGTAATTGCACGCATTGCGGCTCGGTTAATTGCCTCAAGTCGAGCCCATTCCGCCTGGTTCAGGTGTTGCTGGCACGAAGAGACCACTTACCTATATGCGCTGGACATTACGGAACAAATAACAAAACATTTCCGCCACCTTCGCAATTGAGATGCCAAGACTGAGGAAATAGCGGAGCTGGTGGTCTTCACTACATTGAAATAGGTTCTCCTTAGGTCTCCCTACTTTTTAACAGAAAGATGGTTGTCGACCGAAACTGAGTTAAACTAAAGGCTACAATCCACCCTCCTAACGTACAAAATCCAAACTGCGAAAGTCCGAAGCCAAAGTCTACTTCAACACAGCCAAGGTCCAAAGCCAACACCCGCGCTGCGAACCCAAGAAAAGGCTCTGCGCACTGTGTATGATGATAGCGCATACGGGTCGACGCCGGTTTCATAACCCGAGGGGCCCAGGGGCGATTACGATTATGAGAAGCGCTTTCTGTTTTTTTTTTTTTTCAGGGAGGGGCCGTACACCCAACACCTGCTTGTGGGCTCCCTGCTTCCTCGCCACTTTCCCTCCCACTTCTTGACCTAGCATTTTCCCCCTCTACACTCCGCCGAGTGGAATTTTCTGTTAACAATCCGCACGGACAAACGAAAGCTTACCCAGCTCTACGGTTAAAAAACCGGGCCATCCCCACTTATGTGAAGCATGGGAAGAGGCGAAGCATGCCGTGTATAAGTGTATTCAAAGATTGTAAGTCTCTCTCTTGACACCCGGCGCGCGCTGATTGGGCATTGGAGAAGTGCTGGTCGGAGTCTCTAGATCATGCATAACCGTCAAAGATTATCTGCAAACATATTCATTACCAGGAAGACATTGCGGGGGCGTCGCATTGTTCATTGGGCACATCCCATTGTTCACAGGGGCCTTATCACCCATTACGCGGTTTCGATGCTGAGCGCTCGGCGTCTTAGGCCTTAGCCCCTTGGCGTTTTCCCCCACGGAGATGAAACTGTTGTGGGTAGGGGTATACAGCTTTGCTGTAAAAGTCTCGTGTCTTTGAAGCAACAAGCGTTCTGGCGCGAGGTGTTGGAAAACGAGTGTCTCGGTGTGTTCTTTTAGTACGTGTTACGTTCTAGCGCGAGGCGTCGAAAAACGAGCGTCCCGGCGTTTTACTACCGTGACTACAGGAGACGCCGGCAGCCCGAGCCCATGAGGTGCTTCGTCCCTAAAAGTCATGCGCCGTTCGACTCAGTAAATGTGCATGACGAGCGAATCTGCATGGCGGACGACACAGGGGTGACGCAGGAGTTTAAACACAGGTACGATGTATTGCGGAATAATGCGGAATAATGATTTGAAATAAATGGAACCGGAATAATGATGGTTGATGGTGCCATCTTAGCTGCCAGCTGAAATAGAATTTTTGCTGAAAAAGTTCAGATGAAACAAGAGTTACAGCCGTTTCCGGCTGAGTATTCGTAATGAGATTCGCTTTGCCAGAAGGCGTTTTGGCTCGCGCACAGAGGAAACGCACAAAGCCCCAGCCCTATAAAAACGCCCCTGAAAAACCGCAACCAATGTGTCCTTAGTATTTCCTCGAGCAGCCGTAACAAACTCATTGCCGCAAAGTTGGGAACCAACGCTCGCTGATGGTGCACTTTACCTCTATGCACATTGCAACCCCCGCCTGCGGGCGCTGCTCGGAAAAAGGCTCCGCCACGCACGCTGCGGCAGCGCCAGCGAGAGAGGGGAGGCACGTTGGGTGCCAATCGTTGCGTCGGCGAGCGCCGCCAGCGCGTCGAGCGGCGCGTCGTAGTCAGCGGCGGCCCGACGACCGGGAAGTGCCGGGAAGCACGAACGAATCCCACTTGCGCCTCAGCCTGGCATTGACCCTGCGGAGCTCGATCACCTGGAGGCGCGCGCCAAATGAACGCCGATTAGCTCTCGCTCTCCTTTCAAAACGCCGATGAAAGAAATCCCGCTCTTCCAATTGTAAGCGCCAGAAGTCCCGTTTACCGCTGCCCCGAACGACGATCGCTGTTACGCCGACGTCTGCGCTCATTCCCTGTGATGGGTCATGTTCGTTTCTTGCTCGCTGCGTGGCGTGCTCGACTGACCTGTTGATGAACCCGTGAGTTGTGTTGAAGACTTGGCTGTTGGTGCTTGAATATGCTGTCGGGGAAGGTTTATCTCGACCATCCCAACAGGACACCGAGACACTGAGGAAAACGCACCACCGATCAAAGCTAGTTTGAACGATAGTCTGACGCGCACGTGGCATTACCAGAAGTCACCAAGTTTTGGCGCTCCTCTTGGAAATGCTACGCTGATGAGGTGGGATTCCATGAAGAGATTCGTACTGATAACATCACCTGTTTGTATCTGTAGTAAGTGTGCGCCGACGTTTTGTGGTTATTTATTATAAAATCTTGCCACTCTCTTATAGGAAGTTTTTGCAGGACGGGAATAAAATTTTATATTAAAACGGATAACAGAAAGCCGTTGCTTTTCATGTAATAAAAATATTTTTGAATGCAAGTGCAAATTTCTTGGTGTGTGTAAATTAAAAGAATACACTTACGTTTGGAGAAAAAATAACGCAACACATCAGCGTAAAAACACAAGGCCCATTGAATTCGTCAAAAAATTTGGTTATAAACAACGTACTGGGGCTCGGCACGTGAGTGTCCTTAAATCAACGTGTGAATTTCTTTTAATGCCTTGTTGTTAGTACTATCTGTAGTCTGCAATTTCAGGCGTTCTGCATTGCTACTGTGTTCCCGCCAGCTGGCTGAACACGTTTCCCGCAGTGCACGCAAATATTTTTACGCATCTCTACTTCTGGGGCTGTTTCCCAGCCGAAATCGCATAATTTAATAAGGTGTAGGGGCCGGTGAGCTCAGGCGTTCCAGAGCTGAGCACGAAATCTGTATTCCGTCCCTGTAATCGGCGTGGTCAATCCCGGCCGAAGAAAAGGAGCGCTTCTGAGTCGAATATTTTAGGACAAGAAACGGAAAACAAGTTTTTTTATAAATAAAAGTTACAGTCATGCATATAAAAAAGAAAAGATAGGCAAGAAGCACGAAAACTTAGTATTTGAAACGAATGATTCGATTTACTCATAGTTCAAACCCAGGGTGACCGCCTATCTGCAGACCTGTGGGCCAGTGTGCGCAACGTATGATCAGCAGCGAAGAACAAAGGAACTTGGATTGTCAGAGCATTTATTAAGTGCTTTGCCTTATACGATCTTGTGTTGGGAAGCAGTTCCGACATTCACATGTGGGTGGTTGAGCTGGTAAACGCGGAGGGATTTAAAAATCTGCGTGGCCTCTTGTTCCGGTGTGAAACTCTCAAACCAAGCGAAACCGATTAGGATTTACTGGTCTTACCAGTGCTGCTCGTATTATGTGGAGTGATATTAGCAGCTATATTTTAACGTTGGATTAAAAATTGTTAGAACCCGTCAGATAAAGAAACAATTGCACTTGTCAGCTGCCCTTCGAGTTGCTTGACTTCTTGTTACCATGGCTATTTCTTGCCATATTCAACGGTAGTGCTTTATTGTGACTTCTTGTCCAGAGAGCTATTTTTGTTTTTTGGGGGGTTAGAACATGTTGTTCCAGGACACACAACTGCAATCTTTTTACTTTTACGACTCTAGAAGTCGCATCAAAATGGCAATAACTCCAGAGCTATAATTAACGCCTGCCACCGAATTGGTCTTTTGCAGCTAATAGATGCGTTGAGTTTTTTCCCTGCAGGTACTTTCCGGTATACAACCTAAAGGTGCTCTCCAGTGGTCGCTGCACAGTGAGCGTCTGAGGGGCAATCAGCAAAGATGTTCTGGGACCCTTGTCCGCATAGGCGGGCGCTTCAATGCGTCCGACTACGGTGGAATCATCGACAATGTGCTGCTTGCTTCTGTATGTCTACGATGTACTTTTCAAAGATGGGTGCTACCAGCGGCAGTACGATCGCAGCCCCATTCACAACGCGTGCTACGTCGGCCAGTTTTTGGATGTCATCCAGCATCCAGCAAAGGAGTATACCATCCTTTGCCACGTGCCGTCGAACTTAAGCTAGTCCTCTTTTTCCCTTCAATCATCGACTGACCGATGACCCTTCAAATTTTTTTTTTCAGTTTATTTCTTTTCATCACATAGATGAGGGTAGGCCCGGGAAAAAAGCGACTTGGTGTCGCTTGAGGAGACCCGAGCCCCCCTTTTACATGGCAGACAGCGAGATCTTGAACACAAACTTTGGTATATCGCATACAGTATTAAAGACACACACACACACACACCACTCAAAAAGAAACACTGTACGAGGAAAAAAAAGTAGAAGTATTAATAAAATCAAAATTAAAACATCAAACTTAGCCATAAATCACATCCTTCAGCTCGTCCCTGAATTGCGCAAGGACTATCGCTATTGTTTTCAAGTGCAAATAAATTTCATTCAAGAATGTTGGTTGCACGCATTTCAGTTGTTGCAGGGCATCCAATCAAATGCGGAATGGAGATTTTGAAGGATAAATGTAAGGGTGGCTGCGTTGCCATTGAAAGAATTACGAAGCTGTATTTTCCCGAGCCATTGCTAAATGGCGCGTATGCTGCTTGTGGCAAGCGAAGTTTCATAAATCAATGCAATAGATACCTATACCTTAGCAAGTGAGGCTGGCAGAAACAATTTTTCAAGTTACCTGCGTCCTGATTGCGCTCTAATTTCGCAGCTATGCTCAGAGCCGGGCAAAGATGGTGTTTTGCCTTATTTTCTTGGACTGTGCAGTTATTACTTCTGCTTCAATGTATGATGCGGAGGAGTTGTAAAAAAAAAATCCAGGGAAGCTTGCACTGATGCGCAAGACTTCAAACGCGAAGCTGTTGTAGGTGAGCATTGACAGTCACGTAGTTAGTTTCAGTAGCAAGCCCTGCCTTTCGGATCGCGGCCTCTTCCAGGGCCATGGGAACTATCCGCGGCCGGGCCATGCGAGAACTGGGAAGACTCTGCGCGCGAGGTCTCTGGTACGATACTGAGCGCATGCGCACGCTCCTCTCGAGTGTTGCGACGGCCGCTGTCACGTGTCTTTCTTAACGCAATTGAAAGTTGGGCGAGTTGGTGATACATCTTGGGAAAAAGCGCGAAAATCAACTACACGTAGAAAAGAACACAGGACGTCCTGTGTTCTTTTCTACGTGTAGACATTTTTCGCGCTTTTTCCGAAGACGTGTCTTTCTGTTGTCGAGTGGGCTTTGCGACATCTGCGCGACGCTTGCGCGATAGCGTTCCTCGCGGGGAGTTCTCGGCGCGCACGAACCCGAACATACGGCCAGTAATAACAGCTCCGCTGTTAAAAAACTGTAAGCACGACGTAATCACAAGCGCGTCAACTCTGTCAGCCGAGCATCGTGGCCGCCGATATCGCGGGCATGCCGCTTCCACAGAAGGTGTGCTGACCAGCAGCCTGCAAAAGGGCTGTGAGGTTCCTCTGGCGCCAATGTATCGGAGCCATAGCAGCATGTGCGCTGTACTGATAGAGAAAGAGAAAGCTTGTTAGTGAGACCCAGCTGTACTGATAGGCGGCGCCTGTGCTGTGTGCAGTCTCGACAGCAGGCGCCGCGCAACCAGACGGTGCAGCCGTTGGCCACCGCCGTTGTGGTCCATAAACATAAGCTCATGGCTTACGTGTCATGTAAAGGTGAAGATGGCCCCGCCAGATGGGCAATCGCCCGTGAGTGGGTACGTGACAAGGAAAAGGGACAAAGTGCAGACGTGAGAATTCCGCTCGCAAACCGGTACAATGATCCGGCGCACTGAAGTAACAGCAGAAGAATAAGACGATGGGAACGTGAAGTCTTCTTTCCTACTATCCTACCACTGATGTTTCCTACTGTCCATATCAGGAAGACTGCCTGGTAAATTCGAGATTACGGCGACCCTTTTGGCTTCTGCAGCTTGCCGTCAGGACAGCCCTAGCCCTGGTGACGTGCGGCCGTCGTGAGGACTTTCGGGTACCATGTCGCCACCCGCAACACCGCGCGGTAGCCCGAAATCCATGGGGATTTGAGGCGGAACACTTGACACCACACCGCCAACAGCTATGCCGTGCAGTGGTCATACCTCCATGCAACCAATACCTTATTATCTCTGCTGCCTGCGTCGCCATTGCATCGCGCGGTGCCGAAACGACCTCTTTAAACTCGCCTACCTGCACCTGGCCGATTATCGCTACGCACTCGGCGATACGTATTCCTCGCATACTGTTTCGACGTTTCTTTATTTGAATAGTCGTTAATAACTTCAAGTCTTGGAGTTGCTTTTGGATTTTTTTCTTGTGTTGGGCCTGCTTTTTGAAGCCTCTTCTGGAAGCCTCTTTATTTCAAGCGGTGCGTACCATACCACCACCGCGCTTCCCACCGACCCACTGCCTCACTGTCGTCCGCCCACAAAACGGCCTTCGTGTCGGCGACTGGTCTACCAGCGACCTAGCGCGAGGTCTCGCCGCCGAAGTAACATACGCGACTCGCCATTCCGCACCCACGTCACCCTCCAAGCGCAACCCAACACCAACCTCATCGTTGCTGGTACCTCTGACCCCCACCTGGCCGACCGGATCTCCAGAATAACCGAACTAACCCTCCTCCTGACCACCTACGCTGTCGACGCCTACATGAAGCCCCCGCAAGGCACTGAACGTGGCGTGATTCATGGAATCCCTGAAGGCCTCACTCAGGACAAACTTCTAGAACTCACGGCTACGAACCGCCGTTACCTCATCCATGCCCGCATTATGGCAAAACAGGCAACACTCTGACCTCACCTTCGCCGGAACTCGCATTCCTTAATATATTATGTTTGACTGCGAAATGTTCCGCTGCCGACCATACCGCCGAGCCCTCCAAACCTGCGCATGTTGCGGCGATATCACGCACCGCCAAGATGTCTGCCCGCATCCCAACAAGCCACGGTGCCACAGCTGCGGCACTCCCGATCCGACACCGCAACACACCTGCACTCCTCGCTGCAAGCTGTGCTACGGACCCCACCCAACGGCCCACCGCGACTGCCCCAAGTGCTACCGACCCACTCTTCCACCATCTAAGAAGCTCCCGTTTGACTTGACCAAGACCTCCAGCCGGCCAAACACCGATGCCCACGATTTCCCGCCGCTCCCGCCACCGCAGGCATCGTTAACCCAGCACCCTATTGGCCTATCCCCCCCCCAAAGGTGAGCTGGTCAGCTAAATTACTCGCGCCTCCCACTGCTCCTACACCACCATCCCCTAACCCGTCTCACCCCTCCTCCTCTCCCGCCCATTCACCACCGCCCTCGAAAAATTCCAGCAACACTTCCAGAAACAACTTGACGAACTTAAAAAAACAAGTTGACGCCCTCATGCGGCTCCCCCCTCCTCAACTCACCCCTTCTCCCCTCTCCGAGGACCGCATCATCGAACGTGTCTGAAATTGTCAGTGCACGCATGGCCGCTCAAATTGATGATGCCGTAGCAAAAGTTTTAAACGCCCAAGCCCAAACCCATGCTCCTCTCTTCACGAGCTTCCAGCTTCTCACAGAACGCCAAGCCTAATTCGAACTCGCCCTCCAACGCATTCCGGACAGCCTCTCCCTTTCCTCTGACAGTCTCCCCAAGAAACCCCAGCACCACCCGCTTCATGCCTCACATCCCCATTGACACCATAACTGTCTATCAATGGAACTGCCGCTCGTTCAACAGCAAGCGTCATCAACTCTCCCTCTTCACCCAAAGCGACCCCCCCCGATGCCATCGCCCTGCAGGAAACCAACACTCCACCACCCGCTTATCCCAATACAACGCTTTCACGCAAGATCCCGAATCCCGCCCACAGCCATCTTCGTTATACTCGCACCCGGCACAACCACACCGCCTCAGCCAAACCATCCCCACACCTTCGAAATCATCTCGACTCGCCCACACGTCCGAGCGTATACATCCTCAACATCTACAGCCCCCCAAACGACCACCTCAAGACCATAGAACCCCTCTCTCAAGAAGCGGTACAGATAGCTGGATCCCACCCCCTTCTTGTCCTTGGTGACTTCAACGTCCCTCACTTGACTTGGGGCTACCGCTACGCCTCTAAGAAGGGTACTGCCCTGCTCCGGGACAGCCAAAATCATCACCTCCTCCTCCAACCCGCCGCGGTGGCTCAGTGGCTAAGGCGTTGCGCGCTGAGCACAAGGTCGCGGGTTCGATTCCGGGCCGCGGCGGCCGCTTTATGATGGAGGCGAAAAGCAAAAACGCCTGTGGTACGAGATTTGGCGCACGATAAAGATCCCCAGGTGGTCAAAATTAATCCGGAGCCCTCCACTACGCCGCCTCATCGCCTGCGTTGCGTCGGCGCGTTAACCCCACAATAAATCAATCAATCAATCAAAACCTCCTCCTCCAAAACGACCTAACCGTCCCGACTAGAACCGGCAATAGCGTTAGCCGTGACAGCATACCTGATCTGACCTCTACCAGACCCTGCCCCACAGCCCAGTGGCACCGGCTTGACGAAAACCTCGGCAGCGATCACTACCTCATCACTCTCCGCTTACCCTTCGTTCACAAACCCCTCCGCAGAGGCACCGCACGCCTCACGAACTGGCCCAACTTTCACAAGGACCCCCACTTTCTTACCACCATTGGGCGACAACCTGGACGACTGGGCACAAGCCCTGGAACATGTGGGATGCCCTTAGAGCCTTTCTAAAAGATGGAAGCGCCAGCGCCACAATCATACCCCAAGAAAACGTATAGCCCGCCTGAACCAAAAGAACCCCCAAAACACTCCTCACCCTCGATTCCAAAGGGGCCTTCGACAACGTTAGGCACCAAGCCATCCTCGATAACCTCAACCACACCGCTTGCGGCCACCGCGGATAACCAATTCGTCTCCGCGTCCCTGCGGGACCACACTGCCACCCTCCGGCTCGGCCATCTCCAATACCCTACCTTCCACACCCCTGCCAAAGGCACACCGCAAGGCTCCGTAATGTCCCCCTTACTCTTTAACATCGCCCTCCTCCAACTCCCCAGTCTCCTGAATGCCATCCCCGGTATGCACCATGCGCTTTATGCCGATGACTTCACTATATGGACTACCAGCGGCTCCAGCGGCGCGCAACAAGACGCCTTCCAGCAAGCCATTGGCACCACCTTCGCCTACATCCACCCCAGAGGCCTAACGGTCGAACCAAACAAGTCAGCCCTCATCCTCCGAGCCCGCACCCGCGGCCGCCCCCACAACCCAACCTGGACCCACAAGTGACCATACACGGCACCACCCATTCCCCAAGTAACCACCCTTCGGTTACTCGGAGTTCCTTTTCACTACGACGGCTCCGGCGCCATTCTTCTCTCACAGCCCCACAATACAATCACTCAACTTATGCACCTCATTCGGGCTCCACCTACGGCCGCAAAGAATCCGACACCTGAAAACTCGTTCAAGCCTTCCTAATCTGTCGCCTTACATACAGCTGCCATTTCGTCAACCTCAAAACACAGGAAGCTAACAGGCTGGACGCTCTGATCCGCAAGACCTACAAAACAGCCCTAGGCCTCCTTACTTACACCTCTAACACACGCCCCCTCCAGCTTGGCCTCCACACACCCTCAGAGAAATCTTGGGAGCCCAACGCACCTCCCACCTGCACCAACTCTCCCTCACACCAGCTGGTCGACGGGTACTTCAGGTCATCGGACGCGCGGCCCCTGCCACCCCACACGCACTCTAACGTATTCCCCTCTCCATTCGTCAACGCATCCATGTCCCTCCCGTTCCCAAGCATATGCACCCCTTCTACAACCAAGGCCGCCGCAGCACCAGCGTCCGATTCCTCGAAAAACGCTACGGCATGGATCCCAACACCCGCTATACCGACATAGCCCAGACCACCACCCGCTACAGCACCACCATGGCAATCCTCGACAATGAGGGCCGCCTCCCCACCGCGGCCTTCTACCGCCACATCCCCACGCTCACCGCCGAGTCCCTCGCCATCTCCCACTGTGCCCTGACCCCACTCCTACCACCCCTACCTGACCATAATAACCGACTCGCAGCAAGCATGCCGCCTCTACCAGCCGGCTCGCCACGCCAGCAGCCATTTCACCTTCTTCACCGCCTCCCTGAAGACATTGACCTCTCCATTGTCTGGACCCCCGGCCCACTCCGGCCTGGCAGGGAATGAGGTGGCCCACGCCGCAGCCCGCAAACACATTGCCCGGGCACTTCCCTCGCCTAGCCTCGACCAAATAACTCCCCCACCCCCCGACCCAGCAGCCCCTGACACCTCTCGACCCCACGTACAACTCTATCCTCTCCCACCACACAACTCCCGACGGCGATACCCGCCCCCCCACCCTATCCATATACGCCCAACCGGCCCACATCCTCCGCCGACTACAGACCGAAACCTACTTTAACCACATCATTCTATCCCACATTTCCCCTTCTCTCTTTCCACCCGACTGCCCACATTGTCACATCCCTCTCAACACCTACCACCTCGTCTCTGCCTGCCCCCAACCACCCCACATCCCCACCCCTTCTCCTACTACCATGAGCAGTGGGAGTCCGAGCTGACCAGCTCCGCACCGGAGCGCCAGGTCGCCCTGGTGCGGCGCGCCCTGGAGGCAGCCCGGACAAGAGGCCTCCTGGACTTAGGAGGCTAACCACGCCCTTCTACCCCTTCTCTTTGGCTCATTAAACGTTTTGCCACCACCACAATTAGTCGCTGTGATTCATGTTTTATTTCGTTTCTTGCTATTTATGTTTTCTTTTTTGTTGTTGTTTCCCGTCTTCTTAAAAAGTTTGCCATTTATAGCGCGCAGTTCTTTGGTGCCCGCTACTGGGGTTTAGCGGCGGCGGTGGCGAAGTCATCTGCGGATCCGAGCGAGCGAATGAGCCAATCCAGGAGAAAGAAGACGGTGGAGCAGCTTCTGGCGAAAGTGGGAGGGGCAGGGTGGCACACGCTGCTAATGCATCATCTCCCAGCGCGCCTCCACGGCTCAGTATGTCTTACTGCCTCCCTTCACACTTTCGTCATGAGTCGCCGCTGAGGAGAGCCCTCACCCCCCAACTTTCACCATTTGCTCCTCTCCGTATGTGGCTCATTCGAACCACGCGACCTTTGCGCGGTATGTTCAAACACGATTTGCAACAACATGCTCGGCGAAAGCGAAGCACTGCTAGATATAGGCTCAGTAGCGCGGACCGCCGTGCGTTCACTCAACACGCGATGTCTTCCTGAGACGCAGCAGATATGCGCCATGACGCAGAAGGCCGCTCGCGCTGGCGCACAAATTTTGGATTAGGGTGTGTAGTAATCGTCATGTGATTATTTCTTCTCTGTGCCCCGACTCAAAGTTTACTCTCTGTCTCTTTCCTAATGCTGGTCCTCGTTAGAAACCTGCCTGAATACAATCACAGCATGTATGTTTATTTTTTATGTTGTATGATGTTATGTATGTAGTATGTAGTATGTAGTTTGTATGTATGTATGTATGTACACGGAATGTATGCGGGTATGTATCGAACACGATTTGCAAATACGATGTCTGGCAGAAAGCGAGACTGTAGTATTAGGCTCAGTAGCGCGGACCGCCGGTGGTTCAACTCACGACTCAGAATATGTCCTGAGACCAGCAATATGCGCCATGACGGTATCTGAAGGCCGCTCGCGCTGCATTCGGATTAGGGTGCATTAGTAATTCACGTGATTATTTCTTTCTGTGCCCCGACTCAAAGTTCTCACTGTTTCTATGACCAGCACTCCCTGGCTTCCGAGTCCTTGACTGCCAAACTACATGTATGTATGTATGTATGTATGTATGTATGTATGTATGTATGTATGTATGTATGTATGTATGTATGTGATGTATGTATGTATGTATGTATGTATGTATGTATGTATGTATGTATGTATGTATGTATCTTCATGTAAGTATTATTGTGTGTATGTATCTATATATTATAATGAGGTTTATTAGCAAAGGTTGCTGCGCAGGCGAAGAACTACGACGAGATGTTCTGAGCACGGTCGATACTTAAATACCCAGGCAGTGCGAGGGAACCCCGTCGCGGCTTTCACCCCCATCCACATCATGCTTAGTGCTTCGTGATCGTGCTATTTAATGGCGATAGTCCTGATGTTTCTGGTGAACATTGCAAATATTCTTCATTACAGTATGTATGTACATATGCACAGTAATGGACAAATGACTGTACGAATGACTGGGACTGTACTCGTCAAACGTACACCGCGCTCCTCCAAGCGCGCGTTTGGAGGACTGCAAATACTCAGCCTAATGTTCGGCAGGATATTAAATTTTCGCAAGTCTAACGGTGAATATCTGTATGACCGATGATCCTCTGCAATTTTCACATTCCAATTACACGGTTAACTGCAATAACTACAAGTTAATTGACAAGTCCTAATTAATTGTTGTCGTAACTCGCATTTGGACTCGTTTTATTCCGTCCGCCAGGCCCTCTGATCATTTCGGGCAAGAAAAACAATTTTACATCCGAAAGCCTATTTTTAAAAATTACTTAAAGTTTTTCCTGAAACACCTTGTAATAGTCACTATTACAATATAGAACTGACAGGAAGAAAAATGAAAAAAAAGCAGTTCCCCCGAAGGGTACAATTTTCAGTAGAATTCATTGCAATATAAAACTATAGTTAAAATCTGTTTACAACTGCAGTCAATTGACATTGCGCACTTGACCACCGAGCACTCAGTGCTGCTGTAAGTAACTGTGCGCCCACTCCTTCCAGGCGTTCGAGGAGACCGTATCGTCCACCTCCTTCTATGCCACTTTCCGAAGCAATACTGAGTATTGCCGTTCCGCAGACACACTTCCGTCCTCCTGGCCGTAAACTGTAAACCTACCGTAAACATTTTACATCGTATGCCGTAAACGTATTCTGTTGAAATTCAGCAAACTTAATCTTGATACCGACATTATCAAAATGGATGGAATGCTTTCTCACAGATCGCTCTCAATTTGTAACTGATAATGAATTATCTCCCCGTTCCTCACCCGCAACTTCTGGCGTTCCGCAAGTATCCGTTATTGACCCGTTACTGTTCCTATATACATCAACGACTTGCCTAAAAAGCATTCCAGCTGTCATAAAGTTTTTGGAGACGACTTTGTGATTACGGGAAATTCAAACACCTCCTGACTAACTTGCCCTTAAGTGTGATCTAGACAGCGTTTCTTAGTTGGTGTAATACTTGGCTAACGAACCTTAACACTACCAAATGCAAGATTATGAGTGTCCATGTCGAACCTGTGATGCTTCCTAAACTACATACTTTATAATTTTTCCCTCGCAAAGTTACCTCTTACAAATATCTTCATGCTACAATTTCTGGCTACCTTTCTTCGCAGACTCACATTGAAATATGTTAAGAATAGTGCTAGCCGCACTCCTGGCTATTTACGCCGCAATTTCTCTCTTGCACCGATAGCAGTTGAAACTTCTTTATAAAGCGTTAGTAAGACCTAAGCTACAGTTTTGGTCATCTGTGTGGAACCCACGCGTTAGCATTGTATCATAATACATTCAGAATCGTGGCGCATGCTCTATTGTGGCAAATTACTCCCTGATGACAAGCGTAACTCAAATGAAATCAACTTTAAATCAACCCAGCTTATCACTTCACTGCAAAATTTCTCACCTGCGCCTCTTCCACAAGATTAAGCATTCTGTATCTTCACTAAGTAATGCACTTCTGTTTCCTTCATCCTGCATTTCATCCCGCAGCGATCATCAGTTCAAAGCTGTAATCCAAAGCAGCCGGAAAAATCGTCATTTTAACACATTAAGTACCCACAATAACTTCGTTTGGAACCACCTTCCTGCTTCCATCGCATCAATCAGCGACACGACCAACTTCCCGACGACGATACACTCGTTCCCTTTTTGAAATTGCTTCATTTCATTGTACTGCCCGTGAAAACTTTGTAACACTCCTCTCTTTAACGCATTGCCTTGAAAATAAAAAGCAAATAAATAAAAATAAATAAATAAATAAATAAAAATTAATTATAATTGGGGCCCCGCAGACTACAAACCAATACCATCATGCACTCAGACCGACATAACCGAATGCCCCCAGCCCCTCCCCCATTGCAATCTGCTACTGTTTGCAAGTTCTGTCTTCAACCCGGTATTCTACATGCCATCATTATATAGTACAAAAACAACTCCGTATTGCCCCTTTCCCATTTCTCTACTCACTCCTGAACTGTAGAAAAACGTGGTTGTGGGAGACATGCGGACACTCTGGAATTACTGACCTCCAGGGCAGAAGCTGCCCACTTGTCTGATGAATTTCTGAGATAGGGAACCACTCTTACTTATTACAGCTCAATAAACCGCTTTGCTACTATTACTTGTGCTTTAAGTTCTTTGCAAAACAAAGAGTAAACTTAAGTTGTGCAATTTTGTTACCTCCAGAAATATGTACTTTCAGTTGATACTCCATTACGTTAATTTATTAATTTCACTGACGCTCGCAGATATTTAAAAAAAAAACATGTAGTCAGGTTTTACTCTGATGACCTATCAATATGCTGTGCACAGGTGGGATGGTTCATTTCAGTCTGTCAGCACCTTGGACACGTTGTACAGTTGGAAAGACCCTTGTCTACAATGCTTGAGTGGCATATTATGTACTTTACAGACACCGCCTGGTGTGAGGCTAGTTGTGGCCTTACGTTCTCCAGCTTGAAAAGCGATGTCTGTAGTACGCAGTAAGGGAAACGAAAGCGGGTATTACCTGACTCAGTGCGCTCTGCGCGAGTCTCTTGTGTAGATAATTTATCTTTGACGCACATCTGTTTGTTGCATAATCGTTCTATTCTGTACATGTGTATAGCGTGCACCGCATTACGATATCCACGCAGGAGATGACAGGTTACTGCCGACAAGTGAGCGCAGTGGAACTGAACGGCTTAAGTTCAAGCAGTCATCAAGCTGATATCTATTAAATTATGATCGATGGGTCTACTACGATTACTGTTCGTTTTCCGCGCCCACAGAAAATAAAAAGACAGCAGGGTGCCTGGACGTCCTGAATTTAGATTGCTTTATTAAGACTAAATGCCTGGATGTGTTTGTAGTAAAAACGAGTCACAAATCGTGCAAGTCAGCGAGAAAAAGAAAGAAAGTACGAGAAGACCAGTCCGGATTACTTCGCCCGATGTTCTGTCGAGCAATGTGCACTGAGCCGAGTAATTGCCGCTTTGTTTCCCGTCCCAGCACCGCCTACCGAACGCCTCGCAGCGAAAACAAGGGCCGAAGCCAAGGTTAAGGGATAAGCTTAAAAAAACACACAGCAGTCGTGTTTACCGGGTGGCGTATGCTTTAGAGACCGCTCTCAAAACTGTCAGGTGCTTGTCCGTCGAGCATTGCAGGCGAGCGTATTTCTCAGTGTACAATAGCTTTGTATTTACTCGGACGACGGTCTTTAATTTAGTGCGACTGCATGTCTATTGATTGTGGGGTTTCATGCACCGAAGCTACGTGACTATGAGGCGCACAGTAGTGGAGGGCTCCGGATTAATTTTGACCGTGAATCTAGGGATCTTTAACGTGCACGGAAACCTCGACAGACGGGTGTTTTCACTTTTCGCTTCTATATATATATATAAGAAAAACCAGCCGTCGCGGCCCAGATCGAACTTGCGACCTTGAACGCAGCAGCACAACGCCTCAGCCACAAAGCCACCACGGTTGGTGCTAATGCATGTCAGCATTGGAACAAAAGGTGAACTCGATAAGTACCAAATGGCATCATCCATGTACACCAGTTATCTTCGTCTCGATTAAGAGAAGAACCTGAAGGTACATCGAGTTCAGGTTGATCACGAGTGGCAAGCTTGTTTCCAAAGGTTCAAGTTGCGACACATTGTCGCATGATCGAAAGCATTTCATGGTAGAATGAGGTTTTGAGGGGCACTTGGCCCCGGAATTCCTCTACCAAACGTTGCACTCCTCCAGTCGGTCCCTGTCGCGTTCTGCAAACTATATAGGGTTATATTTAGGCAGGAGAATAAAAGGCGATAATAAGTCATGAATCCCTGTCATATCGATGAGCGCATAATAAATCACGAGTTATCCCAGCTTCTTTGTGACCTAATGAAAGAAGCGTCCACCTTTCATGCCCGCGTTTTTAGCAACATCGACGTTCTTCGTGGAGCGCTTTACAATAGCCTTTCTGGCCGCAGCGTCATCACTCATGATATACGCGTCCGCACGTAAACAATCAGTTCCGCGCCAGTGCCATGTAGCTCTCCTCCACGTGGATTCCCAGACCGTGCCTACTCGTCCGTACAGCTATTAAAGTAACTTTCGGAAATTCCAATTGTTCGGCGACAAAGGGGCTGTCATAGTTCAACCAAGCGTTAATTATGGCCCAGTCTTTTGTTCAGGTAAAGCTCAAGGCAAGGCGCGCTGCCTTCTTTCTACGGTTTGAAAAGAAGCGATTAGAAGACACCCTGCCTGCAATGAAAGAAAGGTCGGTGACTGCGTTGACGGCGCCCTAGTTCATAGCTCAGCGACCGGCGTTTTACGTGAGGAGTCCTAGCTTTGACTCGCACCTAGTTATTACCTCAGTTCAACATTCTTTGTACAACGGGGATGCATCGCTTGTGAGCGGTAATTGCTGGCAGTGCAATACAAAGTTTACAAGAGTTGCAAGCTGAGCGGGTTTGAATGACATTTTCGAGCCCCTATTGGTTTTTTTTTTTTATTGTGCTCCCTTGTCTGTCGCAAGCAAAAACGCCTGTGTTCTCTAGATTTTAGAGCACGTTAAAGAGCATTAGGTGGTCAAAATTAAGCCGGAGACCTCCACTACGGCGCGCCTCATAACCTGTGCAGTTTCGGCGCGTTCGATCAATCAATCAATCAATCAATCAATCAATCAATCAATCAATCAATCAATCAATCAATCAATCAATCAATCAATCAATCAATCAATCAATCAATCAATCAATCAATCAATCAATCAATCAATCGTTTATGTTGCGGTGGTTTCACTCAAAAGTGCAATATGAATTAGAAGTGTTTAGAAGAATTAGAAATGGAGTACGAATTAGTGCCCGCGACGTCACCAATACTTGATCTGGGATATCGGGGCTTCCCAGGGTCTGTTCCAAAGCTGCCGAGAATGACATTTCGTTTGGTCAGCTTGCACTACGCTCGCGCTTCCAGCAGCAACAGACCACTGCTACACTGGTGCTCATTCGTTTCCCGTGTTGTTACATAGAGCGTGATAATGTTCAATTGTATGAATAGGAAAGTGCGCGAGCGGGTACGAAGTTGATGGTACGTGAAAGAAAAAAAAAGTCCTGAATTGCATTGACTGTGAAATATTAACAACGGAGGGTCGAACTATTTCGGCATGAACCGGTAACCGTTATTTTTTTTCGGTTCAGTTCCGGTTTTGGTGTTCGGCACCCTGACACACACACACACACACACACACACACACACACACAGAAAAGCGGTCGCCGCGGCCGGGAATCGAACCCGCGATCTCGTGATCAGTAGTGCAACACCTTGTCCCCTGAGCCACCGCGGCGGGTACATATTAGACCGCAAAGCAATCTATCAGGCGAGTTAACCCCTGCTCAGAGAAATGTGTGGTATGCAGGTACTTTACGTAAATGGCGACAACAAGGACAACGAGAAATGCAAAGTTATGCCCTTTTTACGTCGAGCTGCTTCAGTTCCATTCCGATTGTAATATTTACAGTACTACACTATCGGTCGTTACCTCCTACAAATACCTTGGTGCATTCTTAACTTCTAATTTTTCCTAGAAGAAACCTGCGAGATACAATATATCGAACGCTAATCGCATGTCGGGTTACCTGAAACAAAGTTTTAAACCTCAGCGCCGTCCGTGAAGCTTCTTTTTTACATTGCTTTAGCTAAAATTGATTATGCCGCACCAATTTGTCACCCACACACTAAATTACTAGCTCAAGCACTTGAAGCTACCCAAAACCGTGCCGCTCGTTTTATGTCTTGTAATTATAACCTTCTATAGTGTCACCACCATGAAGAATGTATTAACACTACCCCATCTTTCTTAGCGCCGAAAGGTGGCACGTATTTGTATATTCTTTAAAATTTATCACCAGAACAGAGACCTAAAAATACACTACTAAGCGCTCCAACCTCCGTTTCACGGCGCATTCCTCATTAATGCAAGGTTGTAATTCCGCATTATCGCGTAGCTGAATACTACAAATAATTAATTCCCAGCACAGAGTGGAACCACGTACCATTGGCGCTTACAAACGATTCTGATTGATTCAAAAAACGTTTGAATATTCTGTATTCTAACCGATGGTTGACGTATGTCAATACTTTCTTTATGTGTATTATTCCATCGAACCCCATGTACAATACGCCCTATATTTTGCTACAGTGCTTAACCTTGAAACTCTTTTTCATGGGTTATTTGTTCTCTGTGGCATTGGCAATAGCATCGTCATATCGTATTTCTTGTGTATATCTGTTTTAGTTCGAGTGGGAACACGCTTTCAGGTTGTTTGCTGTATTCCTTTCTTTTTCTTTCTTTTTCTTTTGACTTGTACACAACTTTCCAAATTGTCTTGTGTTTGTTATTTTTGTTTGCTCTGTACAGCTCATGTAGCACTCCCCTCATAATGCGCCTGAGGTCATGGGGGTATCTTTTTAATAAATAAATAAATAAATAAATAAATAAATAAATAAATAAATAAATAAATAAATAAATAAATAAATAAATAAATCTCGAGGAGCAGCACCGGCGACAAAACATAGAGTCGAAACAGCACGCGACAAATGAGCCCTCTGCAGAAAAGCACACCGACAAAACAGCGAAACATCGAACAATCCCGCTACATAGGAACCCAGCGACAAAACAGCATGGCAACATAATATGTGCGCACGCACTCCAAAATAAAGCCAGACAGCAGACAATAGCTTCAGCATCGTGCGCAACGCGCTCTCACGTCTAGTTTTAGGCATTGAGTAATTAGATTACAACGAGTTGAATAAAAAATCACTTCTACTTGCACGTAAAGTCGAAGTCATCTTTTTACCTATTCTTCGCAAAGCCGCGGGTTCGTAAATGCGTCGTTTGTTTTTAAATTATGATATAGTGTCTCCTTAATGGGAGAGGGATTCGCCCTGCAGTGGGCGTAGATAGGCTTGGGGGGTGGTGGTGGTGGTGGTGGTGGTGATGATGTTGATGATCGTGCCTCAGAGCTCTCTATAATGCAGCTTTTCGAAAACAGCCATTTGGAAAGACCGTGCGACCTTCGAATCATAAACCCCCCTTTAAAGGCTCTCCGTTTCAATAACATTTTTTGTACAGTCCCCTCATGCAGGTTGTTTTAGCTACCCGATGGCCCTTCGACGAAAGGTACATTACGACGTGGGAAGAACTTTTATGTCTGGTGCAATGAAGTTTGCTAAATTGTAACCATTTCCTAAGCCCTTGGAACCGAAAAAGCGGCACCTAATAACTGCAGCGCCCGCACCATGCATAGGCCCCCAGTGTCAGCACTGGATGCATTTTGTTGCTGTGGATACCCTTTCTGTACAGGCGCTCGTAATCGATTAAAGTGGGTCATTTAAGTCCTGCTCTTCGCAACATTTGGCGAAAAGGAAGTGAAACGTTTTTGAGTAATGCGCTCTGAATTTTGCAGAAGGGCGGTTCATAGCGCCAAGCGTTGATAGGGTTTGCGTACAATTGCAAAATGCATTATTTCATGTCCAGCTTTCCCGCTCATGGCAGTCCTTTCAACAGTGATTACTCTGCAATTTTTTAGCGAAATGAAAATTCTTTTGTACAGCTAATATTTGGGGTGAATACTTGCTTTGTGCACAGTTTCAAGCCGCGCACGTTGCGCGACTGGGTTCCTGAGCCATGGGAACTATCCTATAGAAATGCATGGGGAGTTTGATTTGACAGCGAACTACACAAAAAAATATTCAGAAACCTGGAATGTTCTTTTAGCGTTTTAATATTCACGTTCACTTCTAGCTTTATGCCAAATATCATTTTACTAAAGTGGTTTTTCTAGTTTCCCGAGAGGTTGTAAATTTGAGCGAGAAAGCTGGGTATGCAACACGCTACGTACGTCGCTGAAATGAATGTCTTATTCAAAAATTCAAGGCCCGTTCAAAGCGCGTAAACAGTTGGAATATTTGTTGCCACTGAACTTGCGGAAAACATGTCTTTGGAGGCCTCGCTTCCCCGCGACAACACAAGCCTAAGCTCCCACAAACAAATGTTTTGTCGACCGCTGTTGTGACGCCGCCCAAGACGCTGATATCGGACCCATCGCGTCCACTTGTATAAATCCGCAAGTTTCAATCTCCGGTATTCGGAGCAGCTCATGTGCCCGTGTTGTGCTACGTTCATCCTGAGACTCAGGGACAATTTTACTTTTTTGTACCCTATGCGTTAGGAACACATTGGCTTGCATCTTAGCTGTTCTTCAGCAATTCTTTTGCACATCGCTGTGTGGTCCGAATTTGTAGGGCCGTCTAGGACGGGCCATTCCATTTCCCCATTTCGGCACGCTGCACTCTGTGCTTAGGTCTACGGAGCCCAACGGGGACCCTAGTCGCCTGAGAACATGTATAACCCAGTTGAGCTTCCCTGCAAAGAATGCGAGCTGCGAAACGCGGCCAAATAGCAAGGTGGGACGGTGACAAACCAAAGCACTGCGAGACTTAAGCCTCTGTACAGAGCAGCAATAAGGAAAACTGCGTAGTCACCCAATTTGCTTGACCCGAGTTGTGTTGTATTTGCACGGTGCAAACACGTGTATGTACGCATTTGCGTTCGCAATGATACTACGCCGTGTGCCCAACGTTCTCTACTAGATAAACAAGTACGAAGTACAATTGGGGTTCTGTAGCGACACTTGTATTAAATTGCCCGACACAGAACTGACCTTGTTCAATTCATTGCTTTTAGTGCTTTTCACGTGCAACTGTTGTTTTTCAATGCGCGCCTAGCATTCTTTGCGAGTACCCCGACAGCCTGGACGGTGTGACGGCCTGCATTTCCACAAAAATGCAGATATCGCGGAAGTTTCACCTGCAATCGCTATAGTACCGTAAATGGAGATGACTGGTCGCACGAAATTTGGAAAAACTAGAAAATCAGAAGAATAAAAAAAATTACGGAAAATGCCGAATAGTGTAACGCCCTGCATTTCCGCAGTAATGCACATTTCGCGAGATTTTCATCTATAATCGTTATAATAGCGTAAATGGAGATAATTGGTTGAACGAAATTCTAAAAAAAAAGAAGATATAAATATTTACGGAAAGAGGCGAACCGCGTAACTCCCTGTATTTCCACAATAATGCAGATTTCGCGAAAGTTCCAAATGTAATCAGTAAAATAACGTAAACGGAGAAAAGTGGTTGGACGATATTTTGAAAAACTAAAAAAACACCAGAAAAATATTAACGAATTACGGAAACTGGCAAAACGTATAACGCATGTCATTTCCACAATAATGAAGATTTCGCGAAAGTTTCACCTGTAGTCGTTATAATAGCTTAAATGGAGATAATTAATTGGTGGAACGAAATTTGGGGAAAAAATAAGAAAATATAAAACGATTCCGGAAAATGGCGGACCGTATAACGACTCGCATTTCCACAATAATGCAGATTTTGCGGAAGTTCCACCAATAATCGTTATATTAGTGTAAATGAATAATTGGTAGAAATAAATTTTGAAACGATAAAAAAATAGGAAAAATATAAAAAATTACGAAAAATGGCGAACCTGTGTAAGGCCCTGGTCTTCCCCAATAATGCAGATTTCGGGAAAGTTTCACTTGTAATCGTAATAATAGTGTAAATGGAGATAATTGGTCGGACAGGACATAGAAAAACAAAAAAATGGCTAGAAAATTGCGGAAAAATTACGGAAGACAAGATCACTTTCAAGACAAGCGGCATAAGAATGCTACGCATTAGTACATAATTCTCTGAATTTCTGCACATTTTTTTATGAGTAGGGCGAAAGCCTTAGACGTCCCATCAAACGTGAAAACGGCCCGTCGTCGTTGTCATCGCCGTCAATGCGAATGATAACAAAATGGCCGGATGCTGTAAAGATAAAATAAATAAAAAATGAAGGAAGCTCACACTAACGCGTAAGACTTCAAGGTAGCCAAGGTGTACACAACCTGCACGACCATCACGAAGGTTTAAGTCGACGATTGCAGCCGATTTGCTTCTCCTTCGATGCCGCAATGACCTTTACTCCATCACTGTTGCTATAAGTGGGAGTTATTTCATTTTTGCAAGTGATAATCATTGGACT
Organism: Haemaphysalis longicornis; assembly: GCA_013339765.2. NCBI lineage: Eukaryota > Metazoa > Arthropoda > Arachnida > Ixodida > Ixodidae > Haemaphysalis > Haemaphysalis longicornis. The sequence goes on along the minus strand of CM023450.1, from coordinate 126,271,144 downwards.
TCAGCTGGTAGGGGTGTAGGCGATGACGTGTCTTCCTCGTCTGGAGCAAGTGTTGCGCCGATTACGGCGGTCGCTGGAGTTCTTTCTTTTTTTTTTTTTTTTTTGAGGGGGGGGAGCACCGGTGTCGGCAATATTGGCCGATCTCCCCAAATGGGTATGTTTGGCTTGACGAACGTGCGCAGGGGACACTGGGCGGGTCGCCGCGAGGCACACACACACGAGCGCTGGGCATTTTCTTGGTTTTGTTAACTGCCGGGAGGTCGCCGCATTGCCCGCCCTCACGTGCGCGCGCTCGGCAATTTCTTGGCATTTTTAACTGCGGACACGCAAAATTACGATTTGCTAAACAGCTTCGCCGTTAAAGCACTGTACAGTTCGCGTGGGATTCGAGCTCGCGTTTCCTAAGCAGGAGCCAAGTGCGCTAACCACATCGCTACCATCGACACCCAGTCTGAGAGGGAACGAGAATTAGCTTGATGCGTGTCGCGAGGCAGGTAAACGTAAACGTAGGTGACTAGAACAGGGACGGTATTCTCGTAACTGTCCCTTTTGAAAACGTCCCTTTTGCCTCCCTTTCATCGTGGCGTACTTCCGGTTTAGCCGTGGCCTTTGATTCAAATACCGTAACTGTTCTTGCAAACGCATTTTAAAGAACTGAAACTGTATCAGAGTATCTTTTATGTGTTTATTGTTCTGCGAGCTAACCAACAATAAGGCGACGAAAAATCGTCTGCTCCGAATCGTCTGCTCCGAGAAGCCGCCGCTCGTAGCTCCGCCGTGCTTGCATGGCGTCACATCCGGGTGTTCGCTTTTAGCCAATCAGGGCTCGCTCAAAAGGGACACTTTCGAAAGGGACACAAAAGGGACAAAACACGGGAATACCGCCCCAGGTGTACGTGGAGGACAGCTTCGACCCTGGTGAAGCTGCCGGGTAAATTGCCGCTGGCTGTCTGGCTGTCGGAGTAATCCGCGTCGGGATATTAAGAAACAAAACCGAATAGAGAGACCCAAATATGAAGAAGCAGTAAAGAAGTCTGGTAATCGCTAGGCTTTCACCTTCAAATCACGCCAGCAGACTTAAGCCCCAGAGGAGTTTTCTTTTTTTTTTTTCAGGCGTGTAAACTTGGGATTGGGCAGGAGGGACTCGATTGTGTGAAGTGGCTGGCATTAGCAGCTTTGTGTCATTTTTGCGCCTGCGCGATGTTGCAAGGTATTTGTCAGAGCTTAGAGTGACCTCTTGTCCTGTGTGCCTTGTAAGTGTTTGCCTGCCGTTGTGTCTTGTTCTGCCGCTAACTCGCTGGCATGCCGCACATACCTTCTTTACAACTCGGTGCACTGCAGCAAGACTGTAATATATTTAACGCTGATTTCAAATATACTACCGAACGGTTGCGAGGGTCTGTGAAGCAGCGCAACAGAACACCGTTAACACGTAGTTCTGCCTCCACTGCATGAAATTCACCATATCTTCTGTACGGCCCTCATTTGATTTGTTGATGGTCCTGGCGAGGTCCGTACCTTACCCGTACAAAATGGAACCAATTTTTGCTATTCCGTTTCGATATCCTGGCACCGGTTGGACTATTTTTCTGCGTGAGACTGCGGGCATTCAGTGAAAGTACTCAGCGCCGACTTCCCTCAGTGCCTGCATTTTCTTCTCCGCTTAACACGAATAAATGAAATGGCGCAAGACTACTGCGATTTGAGGATGCGAAGAGCGGCGCTGCAATTTTTGTTGAGTGCGAAAGCGCTGGGGTCAAGTGTTATGAAAGTTTTCGTGCGTCGAAATGCGCAATTACAGAACCATTCAGGGACAGTGTTTTGACAAACACGAAACCTATAAAAAGCTTCCTGTGCAAATTTTAAAATGATAGAGACTTACATATCCGAAACAATTATCCATTACTGCGTTAAAGGCGATGCACTGTTTGGCTGGGGAAAATTACTCCCGATTACCTCCCCGGCATCCACAGATAAGAATCCATGGATCCTCATAGCAAAAAAGAGCGCTGTCCTGCCGATTTTAGTACTGTGAACGGTGTGGGTAGTGCGAATTGTGGGGTATGCTGCGCGTTATTACTGGGCGTATGCTTCACCGCAAAGTACATCTTGTGCCGTGGCGGATTCTTTGCAGGCAAGTGGGTGATGGCCTTGCGTATGAACACTTTTTTCAACGTCTTTCTAAATCTTGAATGCCTTCATAACGTACTCAACAAACACATCCAGCACTTGAGTTTTAGGGTGGACAAAATACCTCAGCCAAACATACTGTTCTAGCTAATGCCTCAGATAACAGTGAAACTTGCTCAAAAATATTTCTCTCTTTCCCGGTCTTAGAATTCTTCGAGCGCTCGAACGACATCATTAGACCTTGTAGCTGCTATTAGCCGGTTTCCTTTCAGCCGCATTTAAAAAGGCCACAAAAGCAAAACGAACGGAGGCGTATCTGCTGCTACGAGCAAATCACACGGTGCCGCTCCGTCCTGGCGAAAACTAAAGCTCTCGTAATGCTTCCAGATGCGAAGGATTGATTGATTGATTGATTGATTGATTGATTGATTGATTGATTGATTGATTGATTGATTGCTTGATTGATTGATTGATTGATTGATTGATTGTGGATTTAACGCGCCGACTCTACGCAGGCGATGAGGCGCGCCGTTGTGGACGCTCCGGATTATATTTGACAATCTGCGGATCTTTAACGTGTGCCGGAATCTCGAACACACGTGCGTTTTTCGCTTTTCGCCTCCATCAGAAAAGCGGCCGCCGCGGTCGCGAATCACAGCCGCGTCCTACGGCTCAGCAGCATAACGCCCTAGCCCCTCAGCCAGCGCGGTGGGTCAGACGCGAAGGAATGAGTGAAAGCGTTTATTAGATGCGAAGCACTCATGCTCGGGGTTGTTGTCCCTCCCTCCCTCGTTGTTCGTTGTCCCCGTCCACACTCTACTGCGCAATGCGCTTCTCTTCAGACCCGTCAGCGTTTTGGGCTGACGTCAGAGCAGTTCCACATAAAAAAGAAATAGTTAGGGGGCGCCAGGTGTCGAGCCCACGACTCTCCGGCCGCAAACGGAGGTACGTGGTTCTTCTCACTGCGCTAAAAACCGAAGCGGGAGCATGGGCTACGAACGCCTTATGTCCTTCACTCATTCAAACTAAGTCAAGACCTACTGATACAACGAAGGCAGCGAAGCTGAACGTCAACGGGAACGACGAACTGAAAACTAAGGGAACTTCCGTCGACTCCATGGCTGTTTCGCAGGCTACTCAGGGTTCCCCTACCCGAAGATGGTGTAATTTTTTAGCAGTGTTGCAGAGGGTCTTTAAGTAGCCAGAGAAAACCTCATCGCATAAAGTAATTTGCTGCGTTACGATGTGTACTAAAATATTGAGTATCCAGCCTGTCTAACAAACGTGGATGGCCAGCGACGCTGCTATGCACCAAAGCAAACACGCGATAAAATCAGTTGACATAAAGAACTGCAAGCTGGAAGAGCGTAACATAATCAGAACCATGACGAGAGTACCTTATACGTGGTCAACGGCTTCCCGTGGTTTGGGCGTTCGAGGGCGCTATACTGACTTGCCCCTTTACTTTAAAATGAACACGACGTTGTGTGAGTCGGTAGATGTTCACGAACGGAGGGCGCAGCACGAATCTCCCCTCTTCGACGGCACTGAGATTCCGCAGGTGAAGCGGCATTGCGGTGTACACAAAATCAGACGCCTTCAAAGGAAGCGTGATTTTGTTTTCGGGATGTTTCCGTGGTGTTGTCCGGCCGCCAGAGGGGAGGCGTCGCGCGAGTGGCTGGCCGGCTTCATTCTTGTGCAGTTTTTTTCTCTCTATCTATGTATTGCCTATTGCTGTCTGGGGCATGTGAGTGGCGGGTGTCGCGTATTCTCTTCGCTTCCACCTCCTTCCGCTTCAACGTCCTTTCTGTGACCGGAGACTCACGAAAAATCCCGACGAACTGCAGGCTAACAGCTTCTCTGTAAACGACAAGCATGGAAATAAAGGCGGAAATCTCCCCGGCGGAGTTTGTTTCTGTTGTTGAACATGTTTATTTGACATTTTTTTGCAAGTGTAAGGCTGATGCGGAAGAGCGTGGACACTCTGCACTCTGCTATACTCTGATGGGATTGGGCGATAAAGCTTGAATCTGGGCTAGTTAGTTCATGACATGTCGGTGAAAACAACGCGGGACGGGAGTGGCATTGGGCGGGCTGGAATGACGCATGCGTGGAATGAGGAGGCTGTCCCCAGCAACAGCCTGCTTGGGCGCGCCAGGAACAGGCACGCCTTCTCATTTTTTTGTTGCTTCTTTGGGAGTCGGCCACCAGTTTCGTCCCTGAGGGCGCACGGGCCGGTAACACCCTGACGGCAGGGGTTAGCTGCTTTGCTTGCAAAAATGCTGCTTATTCAAGAGCTATCCCTCGATATAGATCGATATAGATCGATACGGTTGATCTAAAAAACATCATTTTTCACTCCAACTCCATCAGTGGAACAATAATTTCTCCAAGCGCTGTCGCCAATAAATTTCCATTCCATTCGGGGTCGCAAACAAAACGGAGCAATTCCAGAGTCACCCCGACCGGAAGGCGGCAACTCCCCCACACTGCGCATGCCATATAGCCATTGTACGTTATATCTTGTTAATGCAATGTCATCTATTCGTCCATAAGACACTCAGGTCGTAGTTTTGCGATTATTCGTGATAGTTATAATAATAAGGTCATCATTCTAAAATATATCAACGATTTATTGACTTTGACGTTCTATTGACAAAGTTCGCTCGGGCTGTGCGCATATTTCTCATATTCCGTCCGTACTGCAGTCATCAACCGTCCTTCGTGTAACAACGCACTCGCTCTTTAGCAACGATCACCCGCTGCACTGCCACAGCTCGTTCGGCCGTCCTGGCGCCGAACCTGCTCCTGTTACCTACTCGCACCCGCCGCGTTGATTGGTGAGTGGCCGTAGCATCGGGCGGCGTCTCTGATACACACGCCCTTCTGCTCATGCGATCATGCGCTATTCCTGATGTGTTACTGGTGTGACCCTGATGCTCGCCCGATATAGGTTACGGCAATGGTTAATGTCCGGTGGAACCCCCGGGTGAGAAATCTCTCTCGTACCTAAAAAACTGCCATGAAAACCAAAATTCTATGGCAAAATGAGTACCTAGAACGTTCTACTAATAAGAATATACTTCTACATGCATTGAAGAAATTGTGTCAGCAGGTGTAAATGAAAAAGAACGGCTTGGGACCTTGGAAAGTGTTATTTACTTATTTACACAATACTGCATGCCCAGTGAAGGGCCCAAGCAGCAGGGACGTAATTACAAAGCTGTACATGGCACAGAAGTTCAAAACATGAAAAGCGCGAAGATTAAGACATAACTCAAACACGAATAGAAAAAAATTTAACACATTCAATACAGTCAAAATACAATATGGTCAATTGAGTCTATGCTATTTACGAATGATGCTGGTAATTGATTCCATTCGGTTACAGTGCGCAGGAAAAAGAATTTGAAAATGTTAGTTCAGTTCTAGCATTTAAGGGCGTTAGGGAGTCGGCGTGCCGGTGTCGTGTTCTGCGAGCGGTGAGTGGTTGGATGTATTGTTCTGGTCTCATTGACAATTTATTATTTTTGAGAAGATAAAGAAAGTTTAATTTTTGGATTTTCCGTCTGAATTCTAAGGTTGGGATGTTATGGTCGCTCATGAGTTGGGTTGGTGAATCGCTCGAACGGTATTTCGAGTAAATGAACCGAACAGCTTTACGCTGAATCATCTCAAGTGCATGAATGTTAGTTTTGGTGTAAGGATCCCAGATTATGCATGCATACTCCAATTTAGGTCTTACAATAGATGTATAGGCTAGCATTCTAACACTTGTCTCGAGCTTATGTCTTAAAATAATCAGTTGACGAAAAGATGACGCACAGGTGTTTGAAATGTGTTTGTTCCAACTTAAAGTATTTGTTATGGTAAGACCCAGGTACTTATATTCAGTAACTTCGTTCAAAGGTTGTCCTGAAAGGTTGTAAGGGAAGGATAAAGAAATTTTCTTATTGGTTATTTTCATGAAAACTGATTTGTCGGCATTTAGGTTCATTTCACTTTACACCAGTCGTATATGTTACAAAGATTGGAATTCAATACTGATTGGTCTTCGCGGCATGTTATTTCATTAAATAATACACAATCATCTGCAAACAGCCTTATTTGAACAGGGCCAGTAATTACATCCACAATATCGTTAACATATATGAGAAACAACAAAGGACCTAAGACACCTCCTTGCGGAACGCCTGATGACACGGGGGGAGATAACAGTCATTATTAATGCGAACGAATTGCTTGTGGTTACTCAGGTACGGAGATATCCAGTTAATTATAAATGCAGGGAGACCAGTTGATGGTAATTTATTGATAAGGTGAACATGAGAAACAACATCAAAAGCTTTGGAGAAATCTAGAAAAATAGCATCTACTTGGCCCGACTTGTCAAGAATAGCGGCAAAACTGTGAACAACCGATGTTAATTGCGTACTGTAGAGAAACCTTTTCTAAAACCATGTTGAACAGAAGAAAGCAAATTACGGTCATGTAAAAATTTGTGAATGTAGTTAGCTATGATATGCTCAAGAAGTTTACAACACGATGACGTCATTGAAATTGGCCTGTAATTACTAGGGCTGGGCTTGTTAACGCATGTTAAGAGTGTGTTTTTATTTGTATTAGCACAATTTAACACAGTTTCCAAAACGTAAATCTCAACACAAAAACAGCAAAGAAGGAAGAACAATGAACACTGCAACAGTACCTTTGAGCAGTCCGTGGAAAGAATAGCCAGGATGAGACATTTCAGATTAAGAAACGCAGTTGCGAAAAAGCAATAGCTTAAACAAAAGAAGGATTTGTTTCCGCTGTTCGCTGAAATTAAGAATCGCCCTAATCTCTGGGCACAACTTCTCGCCCCACACCGTTAATGCCTCGGGTTCCTGCAGGCGTAATTACAAGTGGACCATCCGTGGGCACATGGCCTAGCCTTTCTCAAATCGAAAACGGTGTGAACAGCCTACTTTGCTCAAGGCCAGTGCAGCCGCGCTCTCGTAATTTCCAATCCTTATACTCCCTATACCCTCGGCCACGTAGGCGCCTTCGGTTTATTTAATAATGTGCGATTAATGTACTTTTTTGGGGAACAAGTAAGTGGTGCGGGATTCTCTCCGCACAGGTGAAACTAAAAGCAAACAACTTTACCAATAGCGCCCGAAGCCAAATTAAGGTACAAAGGCTTAGGGTTGAGCCTCAGTTAATGAAAACTCTCGGCCAAGTTTCACGTCCAGGAAGTACACTTTGGCCCAGGGAGCGCAAAGGGGCCGGATGGCAACATAATTGCCTCGTTTAGAGCCCCAAAGCTTCGATATTATCGATTCTACTATCACTGTGCATGGTTAGAAGGACTTGCCGAAGCTCGTGAAAGCGCGGTAGCTGTTTGAAAACACTAGGATCCGTTGCAGCGTTCTTCTAGCGTACAGTGGCGAGAAAAAAAACAATTTTAGGCAGTGCCTCTAAAGATTGTACAGAAGTTTCTCCTGTCATTTGGAACGCTGTATAGAAGAGCCTCTTGAGGATAGAGCCTACAATGCTAATTTTCAAGCTCCGTAATAGGATTAAAGGTGAACATAATAAATCAAAATCAAATCAAATAAATCAAATAATTCAATCAAATAAATCAATAATAAATCAAATCAATCAAAATAAATCATAATCAAAATAAAGATCAAATCAAATCAATAAATCAAAATAAATATTAATCACACCGCAGAAAGCTTAACCATTTGCATAGGCAATGAAATATTTCACAACTTGAATGAATATGTAATGAAAATGTTGGAAAAGTTTGTCGGTAGGTTAATCGAAACCCAAGACGGAATCCGGCGTAGAAATATTACAGGCTGGGAGTCATTCGGCAAGCACGCTTAATAATGAACGTTAGGTTAACCTCGGTCACTGAAAAATAAGGTAGACCACCAGTGCGTACGGCAGCTGATGACTCACTCGGCAGCGCGCAAGCACCTTGAAGGAAAATTTAGGTCAGCCCAACGAGCAATAAACGGAAGCTTAATATGAATAACGCTTATGGATAGGAAACGAGCACTTTCTAAAAGAGAACAAATACCAGGGGAAGACATCGCAAACTAAATTACGACTAAGACGGGGACTTCGGCTGAGCATGTCATGGGGAAAACTTACCAATCGTGAATAACCATGGTAACGAAGTGGCTACCAAGAGACGAAAATACAACCAGTATAGTACAGTTAACTTAATGAAGGGGGAGAAGTAGCAAAAAATGAAGGAAGTTCACACTTGAATGTAGCGAAGCTATGCGCACCTGCACGACCATCACGAAGGTTTAAGTCCACGATTGGAGCCGATTGCTTCATCTTCGCTGCCGCAACGACCTTTACTCTGTAATTGTTACAACTGTGAGCTTTGATTTTTTTAGAAGTGTCCATCACTGGAATCACCTTTGAGGAGCATACCGCTATTACGTGTCTTCTCGCTCCGAGCAAGTGTTACCACGATACGACGAAGGCTCGAGTTTTTCTTTTTGACCAATCTTTGCCAATCTCCGTGAGTTGGTATGCTTGGCTTGACATAACGTGCGCCAAGGGCGCTGCGCGCTCGCCGTGAGGCATGCGCACGCAAGCGCTCGGCATTTTCTCGGTATTTAACTGCCGGGCATGTCGCCGAATCGTATCCAATCTCCCTTACCTTGGGTATGCTTGGCTCTCATCTGCCCTCTTCTGGCACACCCCTCCACGCTTGCCTTTTCTAGGGATCCACTCTGTTACCCTTAATGACCACGGTTGTTTGCCTTCGCATTACAAGCCCTGCCCACACCATATCTTCTTATTTGTACTAATATGTCCTTAACACGCACTTGTTCCCTGACCACTCTGCTCTCTTCTTGTCCCTTAATGTTATACCCTACCATCTTCCGTTCCATTGCTCGCTGAGTTGTGCTCAATTTAGTTGAACCTCCCTAGTGTACCTCCAAGTTTCTGCACCGTAGGCGAGTACCGGTAAGATGCAGCTGTCATTCTCCCTTCTTCTTCAGGGCAATGTAGGCTTGCCTATTCATTATCTGTAGACGTCCTGCCGTAATGCAACTCCCCAACCCCCCAGTCTTGATCCTTCTAATATCTCTAAACCTCATGGTTGGGATACGGGGTCACAACTTGGCCTAAGTAGATATATACCCTTACCACTTCCACTGCCTCGCCACGATCTCAAAAACCGCTGTGGCGTCTCCAAGGATTATTGAGCAGTTACTGTATATTCTCCATATTAATTTTCAGGTCCATTGGTTACTACTACTGGCTTGTCCAGTGCGGTAAGCACGCTTTGCTAATTCCGTTCCCCCAGTTAATGAGCCAAGGCAATCATCAATCAGCAAACTCTGAGGGTTCCAGAAGGTATTCTCCTGTGACCTTTAACGCCCATTGTTCCTAATCCAATGTTCTGAATACCTCTTCTAAACATGCTGTGAATAACATTGGAGAGATTGCGTCTCCTTGTCTAACGCCCTTCCTTGTAGGTATTTTACTGCTATCCTTATGGAGGGACGATGGTAGCTGTGGACCCATTGTAGGTATCCTCTAGTATTCATATGTAGTGCTCGTCTACACCCCTGATTCCGTCAATGCCTGAATGACTGCTGAGGTTTCGAACCGAGTCAATACTTTCTCATACTCGCCGTGGTAGCTAGTGGGTAAAAGCGTTGTGCTGCTGAGCATGAGGACGCGGGTTCGATTCCTGCCGCGGCGGCCACTTTCTGATGGATGCGAAAAGCAAAAACCGCCATGAGAACGAGATTTTGGCGGACCTTAAAGATCCCCAGGTGGTCAAAAATTAATCCGGAGCCCTCTACTACGTACGGCGCGCCTCATCGTCTGCGTTGCGTCGGCGCGTTAAAACCGTACAATCAATCAATCAAATCAATCAATCAATCAATCAATCAATCAATCATCAATCAATCAATCAATCAATCAATCAATCAATCAATCAATCAAATGCTTTCTCTTAATCTGTCAAGGCTACATATAGGGGTTGAGTATACAGCACGCACTTCTCTATCAGCGGATTGATCGTGGAATATGGTCCATTGTTGAGTTGCCTTTACGAAACCCTGCTTGTTCGTTAGGTTGACTGAAATCTAAGGTGCCAGAAATTCTGTTAGCGATTACTTGGTAAGTACCTTGTAGACGACTGACAGTAAGCTGGTCGGCCTTTAATTTTTCAAGTCAACTTCTCAACTCAACCAAAGTAACTTTTCCATGACTTGACCTCGAATGGTTATGACTATAAAAACCGCTTGTTCCTCGAGGCCTCGTTAGGGTCTGTAACGCCGTAATGCCGTGGGGCTCTACTTGTGTATATTACCACGCTACGCATCCTCATTCCGGCAGTCACTAGAGATTATGAGAGCCAACAAGCTACGACGATAATGCGAGCCCCTAAAGTGCTTTGCACTTAAACATTACGCTTTGCTAAACAGCCTCGCTGTTAAAAACTCCCAGACAAAAATTGACAAGAGCATCGCATAAGAAGGATGGCTGGAGGACCATGGAAGAGGCCTTTGGGTGATCATGAAAGATGATTTTGATGATAATGATGGTGTTGACTATGACTGCGAAATAAAAAGAAACGTACATATTTAAGGGGCTCTTTGAAGCTCAAGTCCTGAGAGTGCATGTTATATAATCTGATTCATATTCATAAGGAAGGGGTGGGCTGTGTCTGCTGTGCGCACTTCGTATACAGAGGTGAGGGTGTATTGGACGTAAGATTGAGTGGGATGTGCGTGGTGTAAGCGAATTGCGTGAACGACGGTATTTGTTTACGTGCGACGGACAGTCGTTTCTTCTGATTTGGAGAGTTTGAGGGGACGGTTAAAGGAAAACATTATTCGTCAAGTACATATTAATTTTCTGAAATGTGACCTATTTTTTGCCACCAACTCCAGAATTAGGCAACCAGCGCGCGCGACGCACGCACGCACACCAGCACGCACCAGCACACGCACGCACGCACGCACGCACACAACACACGCACACTTTCAAGGGTGCCTTGATTCAACAGCTTGATTTAGGAATTCTTTTAGATAACATATTTCCAGGAATAAAAGTTCATACTTGTAATGTTACAGTAAATATACAACTACACCCTTGCGAAAATTTAGACATGATATCAAAGATACGTTTATAAATAAAAATATTGGCATGCGTGGGTGCACCACAAGGGATCGCGGAAAGGTTAGAGGAGCGGTCCCTTCACCTGCAATTGCTTTGTTTCCATTTTCGAAAACTTAATTTTTTCGCACCCTCTCCCGTTTTCCTTCAATGCCAAAGGTACGGATGGCCCCTTCTTCGGAAAATGTCGGCGTACGCCCTTGTTGGCACCATATGACACCATGCTCGTCCGTAAAACTTACAGATGCTGTGGCGCAATTCAACAGTGTAGTTGCCTAATACACCTGTTGCTTTGGTGTGGCGTTTAAACACCTCCCATGACCCTGGTTTACGTTAACTGAGGGACGATAAGAAGATGCGAAGTCCGCTAAGCGTGGCTTGGGAACAACAAACCGTTGCTTCCAACCGGTAGCTCAGCATATTCGTAAGTTAGCGCTAGGCGAACAAAAGATTACGATCCTAGCAAGAGAAATACCCATTTTATTAGTGTGCAACCCGGACTTCAACACATTAAATTTTTCTTTCTGGAAACACAAAAATAGAATATTCTCCTAGGGCAGAGGACGCAATAAAAACTAAAATTACACGAACTCCAGTACTACATCCCGTATTTTTATTCGCATTTAAAGCTGCTTTGAGTTTACGGAAATCGAGAGAGAGAAATAAACGCTTAATGAACCCTCTAAACATGCCGAAAGCACTGTCTGCAGCATATATAACAACGCACTGGAACTCGTACAGGTTGTCAGGTTTGACCCAAACCACGAGAGAGAAATCAGGCGGAGAATAGATATGTGATGGATTGTACTCGGCAAGCACTCCCAAATGATAAAGACTAGGCTACCTTATTCATGGAAAAGAAGAATATACAACCAATGCATCCTGCCGGTGATGACATACGGAGCAGAAACGTGGCGCCTTACTAAACAACTAGAAAGCAAAGCCAGGTCGGCTGAAGAAGCCATTCAACTAAGTATAATAGAGGAACACTCAGGGGCAAGAGACGAGCTTCCTGTGTGAGGTAACAAACTCGAGTAGGTGATATCATATATCAAGTAAAGAACATAAATGGGCTTGGGCTGGCAGTGTAGTGAGAAGAAACGACAACTGGTGGACAATTAGAGTAACAAAGTGGATGCCGATAAATGGTACTCGAAGAAGGGGAAGGCCAACAACAAGATGGGGTAATGAAATAAGGAAATTCGGAGGCAAAGATTGGACTCGAACAATGCAGAAAGGGTCGGTTGGAGGTCAATGGGAGAGGACTTCGTCCTGCAGTGGACTTCACTAGGCCGTTGAGGAAGATGAAAGAGATACATTAAGCGAAAAAAAAAACGTTTTCAAGAGTTACATGAGTACACAAGCAGAAGCAACGACATGGTGCACTGCTTAAACCACGCAACTCACGCGCACGCACAAATGTGAACACGCACGTATGCACAAGATCTGAGGCGGTTCTTCGCACACGTTTTCTCATATTACGAATACTCGACACGACACGCGATGCTTTCCGCTGTGAAAAAAAAAGACCAAAAGGGGCATGAGAGGCACTCGAAATGCGGTTGTCAACTAGTATACGTAACAGATAAGCATTTAGAAGCTTGATAACAGCTTCACGGCTTAAGGCTTTCCAAACCACGCAGCCCACAAGGCCCACTTGGAAACCATCCGTTTCTGGCAGCTACATTCCATTGTAGGAGCTCCACTCACCCCTGGGCTTTGTGGCACTTGTTGCAAGCTACAAAAAGACCCCCGCAAGGAAGGCAGAATAGAAATAGGCAAATATCCAGTTACATTACCTACCGTCTACGAAACGGACTCATTCTTCGGAACAGCATAAAAAAAGCTTTTGTCCTTTATTTTCCCGACGTGGGTTATAGACGGGGAAGATGAGCCTTTGTACTTTTCTTTTTTTTTGATCCTTGCGTCGAAGCAAGCCTTCGTTTTATATGATCAACGTGCCTCGTTGAACCTGCGCAGGTCTCTTGCTTCGCGTTTTTACAGCAGGTATAAATCAACTCTTTGGATTTAAGAGCTGCAAAATCACGCAAGGGGTGACTGAGCCCACGAACGACAAGTAAATATAGGCACCCCAAATTGTCCTTCTACTAGATTCGGTAAAGACCCGAGATTCCGTTCCCTGATGGGTACAGGTCTGGCACTTCTTGAGAGCACCAAGAGCCATCAACTGCTTCGCTTGAAACCCTCCTTTTATTCTTTTATACAGCTGCTTAAAGAGCTCCGCAGTTCTTCACAAACCTAGCTGGTAGAATCATGCATACCCAACCTAAATAACCTTTTTTTCTTGTGATCTTACCTGGATTGGAATTATTACGAGATTGTTTTCTAACCTAGGATACAGGCTTCCATTGGGAAAATTTTTATATTACTTTTATTCTATGGTTTCTTGGGTGATCCAGATTTATTTTGAGAGCTCCTCTATAAAACCAGAATTTGTGTGCCATAAAGGAAAACACTAAAAAATATCCATTTACTGCGCACCTTTTTTTACTGACGGACGTATGCCACTACGCACGTCCCCACGTAACGGCACAGTGGATGCTGCGAAGGAGCTGATAAAGCGAGGAAGAACACATAATATCGCCCATACTATGTGACGCTTCATGCATGCGAGGTTCACGTATGAATTTGCCTTTAAGTTTCTAGCTAACAGATAAGTGCTCTAGATCGAACTCTCGCCTTTGGTCTGCTCTGGGAATTGGACCAGCGTTGATCAAGTTTCAGCAAGGCATATACGTACTCCCACAGAGATTTGAGCCATTATGCTTCTAGTTTGTGAGCTCGGTCAGCCGTTGTGCACTTCCACCTCCCGTAAAAAGAGAAAAAAAAGTATCTATAGCATTTGCTAGTGACTCAGAGCCAGTACCACAGGACGTGCTAGGGACCCAGAGACGGTATCTAATGCCACCCAGTACATTTTGCGAGCATAAATATAATGAGCAGCGAGTGGTCAGAGCGGGGATCAAGTTTCTAGGATCGCGTAATGGGGCTATCGAGAAATATGTGCATCAAAGGAACGCTACTCCCTCACTCTCCTTTGCGCCGATTGGAGCGAACTGCGTAAGATAGAAGGAGCTGCTCGCGCACCGATAGTGGACCAGAGAAGGGGAGAGCATGTCTCTTACCTGCCAAATTGGCGTAACTTTGTACGAAGGCGTTGTGACTCAAAGCAGTGGGTCGCCGGCTTCATTCCGTGCAGCGGTGACATCTGTTCTTTCAGAGACAAAAAACGAAAACGTCCGGTGAGGGAGATTTTTGCGAGGTAAAGAACCCCTTGTTCGAAATTAATCTGTGGCTCCCCTTCCCGCGTGTCTCATTGTTCAATTTGTGAATATCTTTTAGATCATCTCTTGTTAATTCTTCAGATACATGTAGCGAGTCAGCATGAAGTAAGAACGTCTGAAATTTTCATTGTGCGCACGCGCGCTGTTTACAACGATTCGGTTAAGCTCTTCGAGCTTAACTTGTGAACAAAACTTTTTAACCTTAGAAAACTTGAAGCTTCGCGCTCTCCAGGTGCTTCACCTCAGACAAAATCGGGTGTCTACTTTCAAGGGGCAGCGTTGCGCTGTCCCCTGGGCAGAAGCCTTTCTGAGAGCGTTAGATTTGGTTCGCCGACTCGAGCCTGGTGGGCGAACAGCCACGCCTGTTTTATAAGTCAAAGTGGCCGTCATATCTCGATAAAAGTGAACATTTTGAGACCCAAAACCCCGCCGTGCTCTGCACTATGGTGTCGCCATCGCTACTGGGGCAGCACACAGACGTAAAGCGGCAGGTCAGCTGAGAGCCGCTCCAGCGTGCGCCTCTCTCTCTCTCTCTTTTCAGGTCCTCGACCTTACTTGGTTGCGTAGAGCTCCGTCTGTGCAGTTTGCGTGCTGGACGCTTCAGGCTTCGAATTTAGCGGCAAGTCGGAACTATCAGTGCGAACCGTGTGGTACGCTCCAACTGCCGACGAAAGTCGACATTCTGAACAAAATCAACAAGGGAAACGTGTTGCGGACTAGTGGAAATGCTGGTATTGTGCTTTCTCATTAATTGGAAGTTTCGGTTTATTCGAAGTTTTTTGTGGTCCCCGTGGACTGCGTAATAGCGGGAGTCGACTGTATTTGCCCCCAAGCAATTCATTATTTGTAACGAACTCCTTTCTTACCGATTTTAGGTAACCATAAGTGAGGTATCCAGAATGCGGTTTTGAGCGGGTTCTTTGGAAGGTGCCCAATCGATAGAATCGATGTTATTCATGCCGGTTTTTTTTTCGTCGCGTCATAAGCATCATAATCTTCATCATATTAATAATCGCAATAGCCGTCGTACTTACCACCTCCGTTGTCGCAGCCGCCGCCACCATCGCCCCCCACGACCATCATCATGATCGTCGTCATCATAATGATCATCTTTTGTGACCACTGAAGGACTAAGGCCGCCACAGTGACTTGCTTCCAAGTGCTCCTGTCCAGCGAGGTCCGAATCGATTCTTTGTCGCCAAATTTCCCCATCTCATCCCTCCGTCGAGTTAGCGGTCGCCATCCACTTGTGGCCCCTCTCTCGGTAGCCACTCAGTTACTCTGGTGGTGCACTGGTTGGAACTTGGTAGTTCCGCGCATTACACGTATAGTTCAACTCCTCCATTCTGTTTCGATTTGGACATTAGGGTTCACCCGAGTCTCCTCCCTAATTCAAAACACTCGTTTCCCGCCTCTGAGCGTTACTCCCAGGTCGGTGAGTGGGCCGAAGTTCTCGTTCAAGGCTCACAGTGCCGTAAATGTTTCAGCAGTAGGTTGTCGCCGGGAGTACGCATTGATTGCATACTTTACTTTTCAGTGACAGAGATAGCTTACCGTTCATTAATCCACATTTTCTGGCGAAAGCTCTCCAGCCCATTAGCATTCAGGGGATCCTAATTCGGAGAATTTGCATGCCCTAGATGCTAATGGCCTGGACAGCCCAATAAAGGTTTAAACCAGTTTCGGTGATTCTAATTCGAGAGTTAGCATCCCCGAAAGTGGAATAGAGTTCTGTAGGGCGCTGGAAATATTACTGACGTGAATCGGTATCCCATGGCTGTGTCCAGATGGGAGGCCGTTGGCCTCTACAGTGTAGGTACTGAATTCGTTTGTAGCTACCCGTAACTTTGGCGCTAAAGATGACTAGCTGACTAGATGACTATGGTAAGCTCATTTGGGAAAACAAATGCGTTGCTTTAGAAGACCCCAAATTAACGTATGACACATACACAGTTAGTGGAGATACTGCCCGACGTAAGCAGCCGTGGACCAATAAAAGAATTATAAATTACTCCCAGTGTTGCTCTGGGAGGACGCGATGCATGTATCTCCTTAGGCGCGTAAAGATGTTAACCGTGAGGTATGGTTCGCACCGTTTAAAATAAATGAAATCTATAGAGATGGCTAGTACAGTTTTATCCCATCAACGTCTTTTTAAGCTGAGCAAACTTAACCTAGACGCAAGCGTACTTAAATGGATTGAATATTTCTTATACATAATCGTGTGATGGTCAATGATTCTCAACGTGACCATGGGTCCACACTGGGCATGAGGAGATGGAGGCACGGACACATGGAAGATTTTACATAATATTTAATAAGATCAACTGGCTCGATCTCGCTTAGGGCTCGGCATCGCTGGGCTGCTTCGGCGTGGTGCGGCACGGGCCTGTAGGAAGGGCCTGAAGTTCGCCACGGTCACACCGCGGTGGCTCAGGCTCGAACGAAGGGTCCGCTGCGATGAGGCTCGTGCATTGCGGGCTCGAACGAAGAGGTGGCGTACGCAGCGATGAGCCTTCTCCGGCTCGGGCTCGAACGGAGGGCCCGCCGCGATAAGGCTGCTTGGACTCGGTCTCGTACGATGGCTGGACGTTGGTTGGCTTATGCGTGGAGACGGGTGCACGTCAGACATCGCACTCGAGCGATGGCTAGACTCCGGAGCCCTAAGCTCCCCTGCCTTCTGCCTACCGCTTCTTGCGTCTCGGCTCATCCGCTCCCCAGGTTGCTCTCCCGTCAGTCGTCGCACCCGAGCGATAGCTAGACTCCTCTCGTCCGCCACCGGATCGCTGTACCTCGATCTCTCCGGATCTGACTGCCCGGATTTGACTGACTGGATCATACCGCCTTCTCCCTCCGGTCGGTCTCCTCTTTTAATACATTTCGTCCTTCTTCCACTCCTCCTCTCACTCCTTCAACGACCTGTGTCCCCTCGTGTCCGGCGGGGGCATAATGAGCAACTTAGGCTGTCACAAATGGAGTTCTTCTTATCCGGGAGGTTTGAACGGCGTCTCCAAGGTGCCCTTTGCACTGTGAGTCATTGGCGCATTGCTGGCCCAGTGACGCCGTCCCCGCGTGGCGCGCTGGACCGTTTTTCCGAAGAGTCACAGACCGTTGTCCCGTCGCCGATCCTTAGAAGTTCAATGCACACACGTGCACACACATACACGGGCCTGTACAAGAGTAAAACCAGCGATAGTCTCTTTTAGCGCCGGTTCCCGGGATTGGTGGTGCTGCGGGATGACACCGTATACCAGTGCGGCACCATGCACAGTTTCTTGAGGCCAACTACCCGCCGAAGTCTATTCGGCGAACACGAGCCGTCCCAACCGTACCCAATGTCAGTATCAATGGTTACCAATCCGAACTTCAGCCAGTGACGTTCGGTGTGCCACAGGAGTCAGTTTTAGACACTCTACTGTTCTCATATATATTATCTTACTTAATCTATTTCTTCTTCCATACTGCTGTGTATCGATGATTGCATAATATATAGACAAATTACTAACCAATCCGATGTTTCTTGCCTTCAATATGACCTTAGCAACATCTCTGCGTGGTATGACCACTGGGTGATGAAACGTAATACTACCAAATGCAAATCAATGAGAATTTCACGTAAGACTAATCCTCATGACCCCGCTTATCTTCTGAATGACTTGCCTTTATCCCCGTCAGGAGTTATAAATACCTTGGTGTCTACATTAGTAATGACCTCACCTGGCACACACACATTTAGCACATAACCAACAATGCCAACCGCATGCTTGGCTTTATTCTTCAAAAATTTTCTCTCGCACCTGCCGCACTAAAACTGTTGCTTTATAAAACGCTGGTGCGGTCAAAAGTAGAATACGCATCATCAGTTTGGGATACATCAACTAACACACTCATTTCCACACTCGAATCACTCCGGAATCGCGCAGCAGGACTTATACTTTCAAATTATTCCGTTTCGCCAGTGTCACGCACATGAAATCTTCATTACATCTTCCAGAACTTTCGGCCCGCCGACAAATACCTCGTTTATCAATCTTTCATAAATTTTTTTATACAAATGTAATCCTAAAAGAAAGTCTTTTCACTCGTCCCAGCTACCTGTCATCTCGCATAGACCACGACTTGAAAGTTTGGCATACCCCAACGCAGGACTAACATTTTTTATGATACTTTTGTACCCAGAACCGGCAGGGACTGGAATCACCTTCCGGGCTCTCTTGTCTCCATTACAGATCATTCCCCTCTCAGAAACGCATTTCTTGGCTGTATAACCTGAGATTGCCACTTTCACCCATTACCTGCTTGTTACTTGATTATTATTATGTTTGTAGTGTGTACCCTGTCCTCTTTGTAGCCCCCGATTGGCCTTGAGAGTACGTAAATAAATAAATAAATAAATAAATAAATAAATAAATAAAAATGTTACAAGGAGTTTGAACTTGCACCTATTTTAAGAGCAACTGAATCTAAGTTCAGCAGCAACTCAACTTCGTCAGGTGGCTTTCTGGCACGCACTTTCTGTTATTTTTTCAATCTATTTATGGCAGTCATCGCCTACGCTCTACCTGGTACGACCAAAATGCATCACTACACCAGTTTGAATAATAACCTGACAAGGTATTCCGCACCACGTAGGGCTTGAACTGAGGGAAGTTTTGAGTCCTTGGTTGGGCACGCCATGCCGTACGGGATATCAAAGCCCTGTTGGTGCTCTTGCGGAGTGCTGGCTTAGGCGAAATGTCATGATTAACTTCATTGCCAAACCCCTTGATTGCTCCAAAATTGAGGTGCATCTGATCACAATTTTTTTTATTGCATTGACCTTCGTCTTTTTTCTCATACGGCGTACCAAGCTAAGGAAAATGGCTCTATTTCACAAAAAGGCTACCGTACAGAGTTCTTGTATATGTAAATTAACCCTGCATGTCCGTTTCACTATTCGGGTCATTTTCGTAAGCGGGATCATTTGCATGTCTTCAGGCTTTAAAGCACAGAAAAAAATGAAGGAAGCTCACACAAACGCCTAAGACTTGAAGGTAGCGAAGCTGTACGCCACGTTCACGACCATCATGAATGTTTAAGTCGACGATTGCAGCCGATTCGCTTCTTTTTCGCTGCAGCAACTACCGGCACTCCATCATTGTTGTTATAAGTGTGGACTTCTTTCATTTTTTATGAAAGTGATAATCATTGGAAATTTCCTTGGAGGGGCGTAACCTATGACGTGCCCTTCCCATTCCGAGCAGGTGTTACCACGATTACGGCGAACGCTCGTTCCGAGCATAGTGCCAGGATTGTGACGAGCGCTTGAGAGAGAGAGAGAGAGAAAACAGACTTCATTGTCATCCCTTTTAAGACGAATGCACCGTGCGGAAAAGTCCGGTATCTTCGTCCCATCAGACGGCCCCTGGCGGTCCCGTGGTCCCTGGCGGCGTTCTCAGCCAGTTGGATGACAGCAGCTTGTATCTCGGTAAGAGAGCTGAGCAGTGCGTCCTTCCACTGCTCACTACTTCTTATATGTATTACTTTTCCAAGGGCCCGTGGTTTATTGGGACATTGCCAGACCATATGTTCTAGCTTGAGTTCCTTTTTCGCCAATCTTGCCCAATCTCCTTAAGTGGGTATGCGCGGCTTAACAAACGTGCGCTGGGGACGCTGGGCGGTCGAGGCGAGCTCGGCACGCACACACGAGCGCTAGGCATTTTCTTGGTTTTGTTACCTGCCGGGAGGTCGCCGCGAGGCCAGCGCTTACGTGCCACGCTCCGCAATTTCTTGGTATTTTTAACCGCGGAAACGAAAAATTATGATTTCCTATGCAGCTTCGCTGTTAAAAAAATTAGAGCCCTTCCAAAACTGTGAAGGCGGAAGAGCAGTAAAGCTGTATTTTTGGATAGCAATATTGAGTGTGTGTAATGTTATCTGTTACAGTATTGTCGTCTTAGCGGCTGATTCTCGTCTTATGTGTTTCGGTATAGTTTATATAAAACAGGAGTTACAGCCGTTTTCTGCAGCCGTATACCCCCACCGTAAGCGGCCATGTATTCACAGCAGAAGGGAATCCTCTAACACTTAACTGTGGAATAAAGGTTAGTGACAATGAAGTAATAATACGCAATAATAATATAGTCATCTTGAAGCAGGAGTTACAGCCGTTTTCTGTAAACATACGCCTACCGTTGATGCCCACGTATTCACGTTTACAACTTCACAGAGCGCTAATTAATCGCGAACTCTAAATAAAACTTGGAGTAGTGATACAGTCATCTTAGCGTCTTCTTATCATGTAGCCTGGTTGGGAGGGGGGAGGGAGAAATTTTGTTTAAACAGGAGTTGCAGCCATTTTCTTCAGCGCATTCGCGATAAAGTTCGCTTTGCCGCGAGGTGTTTTCTCCCAGGGTTCTCACTGACGTAGAACAAAAATGCACGTAACACGCGTCATAACCATTGACGTGTAGCCAATTTAAATCATCATAACGGTATACACCCCCATCCACATCTCTCGGATTTGCTAAACGCGACTGCATTCGGCTCAGGGCTGTGTCCCGAGTTACCCGCGAGCGTCAACCAAACTATACTCATCGAGAGGTTGGGTGTCGCTTTGAAACAAGAGGTTTCAACAGCAACTCGGCGACGCCTAAAGCAGCGAGACGAAACGAAACCGATTGCGCCCTTATGGTTCGATGAACTCAATTTCGTTCCCCGCGGTGCTCCGGGGTTGTAAGATGCCGGGATGAAAACAAACTTATCGCGAAATGGGCCCGCCGGCTACAACGCGGTTTCCACGCCCAATCGGCGCGACGCCCGTAATGTCCCGCCTTTGTCGAGGCAGCGTGCACTGGAACTCTCCATGGGAGAAGTCCTCTCGGTCCGCTGCCTCCAACGACGCCAGGTTTCGGCCCGGCGCTATTTCTTGTCGCCGGTGAAACCACACCTTCGACTCCGATGCGTGCGAGCCCGAAGATGGAGAAATCAGTTCCACTTCATCCTTGATACGCCTGAACAGAATAAGCGGCCCCACAGCCCCCGCACATCATACTTCTGAAGCTTATTCTGTCTCTGCTTTTTTTTTGCGTGTGGTGGGCTGCCACGGCTTTTCCAGGCGTGACTGCAAGCAGCCAGGGTGTTGGTGCTGTATAAAAGGAGAAATACCTGCGGAGTATATACACCTTCGAGCACTAAATACCCGCAGCCACGAAGAGGTGTCGCTAAAGGATGGAACAAATGGCAGTTTATCGACTGCGTGCCTGGGCCGCTTCCCATGATTCAGTCCTGCGGACGTGCACGCTTCAGCCGACATACCGGGCCTGCGGACACTTGGATGGAGAGAGAGAGAGAGACGGATATATATATATTATATTATATATATTATATATATTATCTATCTCTATATATATATATACAGAAGGAAATGCCGGCAGTCTACAAAAACGCCAAAGAAGGCATAGGGGAAGTGGTTAGGCTATTTCTTACCGTTAGTGACGGTTACATGATTATTGTTTATTAATTACGCTCGAACGACAGAAAAACACGCGACCCAGAGTGGGGACCGAGCCCACGCCTTTCGATGGTCCCCACTTCTGGGCGCGTGTCTTTTCTTATCTCACGTTAATTAATAAAATAATCATGTAACTTCACTAACGGTAAAAAATAGTTATAACCATTCCCCCTATGCCTTCTTGGCGTTGTAGACTGTGCCGGCATTTCTTCTGTATGTTCCTAACGAGCCCCTTCATTTCCAACTATATCTATATATATATATATATATATATATATATATATATATATATATATAATATATATATCTAGAGAGAGAAGAAGATGAGAAGAGAGAGAGATTAGACGAGACCACCTTGCCACGTGACTAAGAGGTTGGAACGAAATTTTTGGGCGTAGATTGTAACACTTGCGGCCGTATATGCTTGGTTATTAACGCTGAAATACTAAAGGGACATTGTCAAGAAAACTGGACCAATTATGTGCCGTATTATGGAGAAATATTAAGTGTGTAGCTCGGAATAAGTGGCTGAAATCTGATGGGAGGTGCAGAAACAGAGTCCGAAAACACGTTTACCACTATGCTTGTTTTTATTTCAGAGCGGAGAATCAAAATTTCATAAAGTACGTTATAAGTCGGAATATACTGCCGAGAGTTTTTACCAAGAAATTTTCGGAAAAGTCACCCCTCGACCTATATACCAGTCATTTTGATAATATTAATTGTCATCTTCTAAACAGATGAGAACTGGTTGCAAAAAAATGTAATGAAACTTCCCGAAATGCCGTTTATAATGCACAAAGATGTCCTATATAGATCATAGGCGTTATAAAAAGAATAATCTCTAAGGATCAAAACAATTCTAATAATGAAAAAAAACATCATAAGGGGATTTATAGGGTGGAGCAGAACCAGTGCACTACGAGACAAAACGGCTCTGAGCGATTAAATTGAGTGCCACAAGCACACGGATATAGTTTCAAGCAATGGCGTCTCATGTAACTTTGCTGTGCGGACTTGGAAATGTCAACGGGCATCTGTCATTAAGCCCGCAACGCAATCTTGTTAGCTGAACTAACATCCAGCGCTGAAACTCGGGCTTTCTTCTCTCGTTCAGACTAAGTCTGGCTTGATAGAGATCGTTCTCACGTATCGAGACGGGCGAGTCTGCGAGGACAGACACTTATTGTCTATACATGAAAATGGCGCCCAAAGACCCGGGTACGTGATATACGCCCCATGTACTATTTCATGCACGTTCCTTCACACGTTCGTGATCGATTCTTCGGGCCCGCGGTGATCGCATAAATAAGGTCCCGACTTCTTCGAACCCAGTGTGGGGATACACTTATCCTAGATCCTGTGAAATGGAAAACACAACGCAGGTTTTAAAGGTAAAGCTTTAGAAATCACGGGTACAGAAGGGCGGGCGTAAACAAGCTGATGATGACGTCGACGTCTACCGATGATAATGATGATGATGATGATAATTATGATGATTCCGTGCATTTTTTGCAAACAAAGCCACGGCACTGCTGCCCCGCAACTGGGTGGAACATGCTTAGTAGGCGCTTCCCGCAAGAACCGCGCTTTTTCCAGGAACGAGATGGTATCCCTTGGTATCAGATGGTACGAGATGGTATCAGGTATCCTTGGGAAACCCCCAAGTATACCTGACGCCAGCAAAAAAGACACTCGCCAAACTGATACGACTCATTCCGGGAGCTTCCGACGCGCCGCAACACTCCTTGCTGCAATTAGGACTGCCCCGCTCCACGACGCTGATGCGGCGGCGGTCACATCAAACGTGACGCTTCCCTGCTCGCTAATCAAATTCGACGGCTATCAGCCCCGGACGGCGAGGAGACGCGACCCAAACTTCAGTCACACTCTAGCCCGACCGGGCTTCAGCTAACGCCGGCGGGTCCCTCGGTATACTGACGCCGTCTCAGTCCGCGGACGGCGTTGTTTTTGGAAGAGGGCACTA
The DNA here is from genome assembly GCA_013339765.2 of Haemaphysalis longicornis. Taxonomy (NCBI): domain Eukaryota; kingdom Metazoa; phylum Arthropoda; class Arachnida; order Ixodida; family Ixodidae; genus Haemaphysalis; species Haemaphysalis longicornis. The sequence continues at coordinate 126,247,083 of CM023450.1, read as the reverse complement.
CGCTGTGAGTCCCGTAAAAAGCAGTGAGCTAGGCTGAATACTGACGCCATTTCAGTATGCGGACGCCGTGATTTTCGAACAAAAATACGTCAATCCTGGTCAAAACAAACTCAAAGCGAAGAATGTCGACGTAAAGTCCATTTCTTCGTGTAATCAAAATCAGAACTTGCTGCGGTGAAAAAAAAAAATGGTTTGCAAATGCCGTTTCTTTTGCGAACGGGTGCACTCCCAAATAAGTAGTAAGCTGAAAGACGCTGAGTTTCGCTTGCTTCCATTTCCTTCCCAGCCCTGGCTATGCTATGTGCCTCAGCATTGGAGAACCCCGGGAAGCGCTCACAACCGAATAAAACAGAAAGACGCTCAAGGAAACATTTTCTTCTCATTGGCCGGCTTGTTCTCGGTAATTTCGCCTAAAATGCTGAGGGGATAACCGCAGGAATTTCTAGTGGCATCGGGTACCAGCGGCAGCAGAGGTTTAGGGGAGAAGCCCACTAGGGGCTCCGGCTGTCGACATCTCCGGTCGCCGTCATCGTTTCATGTAGTCAGAGTGCTAAAACACCGGGACACTCCTTTTCCAACGCCTCGCGCTAGAACGCTTCGTACTTCAAAGACACGAGACTTTTAACAGCAAGGCGATATACTCAACCTTCCAGCGGTTCATCTCCGTGCGAAAAAACGCCAAGGCGCCTAGAATACACTTATACAACTGCATGCTTCGCTTCTTTTTCAACAGCGGAGCTGCTGTTACTGTCCGTAAGTTCGGGGTAAGTGCGCGCCGAAAACTCTCCGCGAGGAACGTTATGGCGTAGGCGTCGCGCAGCTGTCGCATTATCCACTCTATAACGGAAGGACACGGGATAGCGGCCGCCGCAACACTCGAGAGAGCGTTCGCATGCGCGCAGTATCGTAGGAGACCACGGTCGCCGCGGGAACTCTCGAATCGTCGTGCGGATGCGCTCAGTATCGTACAAGAGACCTCGCGCGCAATGTTTTCGCAGTTCTCGGCATGGCCCGGCCGTGGATAGTTCGCATGGCCGAAGAAGAAGCCGCGAACCGAAAGGCAGGGCGGGCTATTGAAACTATGTGTCCATCGGTGCTCACCTACAACAGCTCCGTGATTCAAGCATTGCGACCTGAGTGCAGCTTTCCCTAGATTTTTTTCATCCATTACTTTCGTTTTAGGAACTTCCTCGAGCTCAGGCTGCAAATATAAAGGCACGCTTTTCAGAGTTCAGCGTTTCGAGTAATAAAACAGCAAACAAGCACGAACAAAATTTTGCCAGAATTTTTCTTCAGAACCACCAGTTTTTCTGTACTCCGTACAAACATACCACATTTCTGGGGAGCCAAGCGAGAGCAGAAATTAAAAACTCTACCAGTAGAAGCGCTTCTATCCAGTAAAATTAAACCGATACGATACTTTATTCTTCGGCAGTTGAGTTCAATGCAAAATTCTGATCTTTTTGCGCGGCATAACAGAATCATTACCTGCTCTTTTTTACACTACCATTTAGCATTGTTGTAAGTTTATTAGAATTTTGTAAAATTGAACGTGTTCGTGCTAGACATGTTTGGTTTGGCTGCAAGGCAATGGCACAAGAAAGGTGCTGTGGACATTGAAGTAAATAGTGCGAGGACACCTAAGCGCCTCTTAAGAGTTCTTAGTGAGAAAACATGAATTCCAATCGCACGCCTCGGACGCCTTGATTCCGCCTTTTTTCGTCCAAAGACTTTGGAACCTTGCCGCTTGGGACGTTTTGGCGGGCGATCCTCCTCAACGCTTTCGAATGGCTTCGATATGTCTCCCACGCGTTGCGCCCCTGCTCAGTCCCGCCACCGTGTAATGGGAGAGCTGACGACGATGGTGAATTTCGCTGCTTGTCTGTTCGTTCGGCTGCGTTCTTTCGCTCTCTTGTGTAATCTGCGGCATACTGGCGCAGAAGCTCATCTCGCGCTATGGAACGATTCGTGCTATGGAACGATTCCGAAGGAGCCGTGTTGCTGTTACGAACGAAGGACGCTGGATTTTCACTCAGTAGACCACTTAATGATTTCGAAATAAAAACAAAAGAAGAGAGAGAAATGCAATAAAGGAATGTTGAAACACCGCACACCTTAACCGGAGGAACGAACAATACCTCTGCTACATGGCCGTATCACGAGCATTCCGAAGGCCTTGGAACTAATTGTCATCGATGTGCGCATTTACATCCATCCGGCGCACTTGTACGCAAGCTTTCTACTACCAATTAAAGGATTACATGTAGCTCAGGCATTAGGCGAAATTATTTCAAAAGACAATCATGTTTCCTTGCAGAAGACGCACCCGTTAGTGCCAGTTGTGGGACGCCTGAACGAAGATTTATTTTTTCTCGTGACCTCTAAACGTTCTGCAGCTACAAATGTATTTACTTCTCCACAAAGCCTACACTCTGCCGATCATGGCACCTATCTGTAGCAGGTGAAGACAACATCAAAGCCTTAAGACAATTTACCGGCATGGCTATTGAACTCGTTATGTAGAATTGTGTTTGATACTACCTTTAGTTTATGACCCCACTTATCACCCACCGAGGGTGCCATTGCAACCGCGGCACTCTGATTTCAATCCCTCAATTTGTACTTAACCCTACGACGAAAAAGCTATAAACTTCTTAATCAAAGAATGAAAAAAAAGGAGCGCGCAACCCTCTCCACCGGTTGCTTGCCATGGTCCTTTCAATTCAAAAGCCAAGGCTTCTATTGTCCCTGCTATTTATCTAAAACTTAAAGAAACTGGATGCCTGAGAGGACGCACACGGCAATTCGGTAGCCGACATATACGTGAAATGAGCAAATCGAAACATGGGTAGGGGCTTAATGAAAAAAAAAAAAAAGCGGTCTAAGAGGACATAAGGAGCACATAGTTTCCCTTGTTAACTTTTTCTCCGCATCTGATCCCGTTTCTTTTTTTGTATACAAAGTTCCGGGCTCCACTTTTTTCAGCATTCGTTTTTTTACAGTTAAAACTGTCGGCTCGAAGAGGGGTTTTCAAAACTCTGTCCGGGCTCTTCGACGCTATAGCCTTTCTTTCGCAAGGAACACCCGTGTAATACCATCCCAGAGCCTTTCCTGTGCGTCGTTCATCACGGCGGTGTGTAAAGCTTGATACCCCGAGCATGCTTTGCGGAAAAACTAACTTTAAACGGAGCCATTATGCCACACTAACGTTCGGAGGTATAAATGTAACGTGCGTGTTCTTACATAAGCAAACAAGCCACGAATTGGGAGAGAGAAGAAAGCAGTTATTCGTTTAAGTTGAATACTCTATCCAAAGGCAGTTCTATACTTTGCCTGCTAATGGTGATTTGCATTTCTGTGAGCTTTGAACTCACTAGAAGATTTTTCCACACGCTCTACGACTCCTCCACACTTTCATGTTGCACGTTTTGAAAAGAATTTCGTACATTTAGAAAATGACGCTTGCCTCCGGATAGAGTGAGTGCCGCATCGTCACTAAGTTGGGAGAATGTCTGAGAAATAGTAACAGTGCTTATCCCAGACGATAGTTGGAACGGCGAAACAGCATTCTCGTAAGAACCCGTCCCCCTGTGCTTTTACAAGGAGCTGCTTGAAACACAAGAAAAGTTATTCTCGGGACCATTGCAGGTAATTTCAATTAGGCGTCTTGCATCGATTAAAATGTAAAACAGTCTATGAAATGGGATTTTTAATTATAACCGGTTTGGTTGTTTATGCGCCGGCGTACGACTTTCAGACGAAAACAGGAAGGTATGCGGCCCAATTACCGCTTATTTCTAAAAGCAGAACAATGGCGCTTTGTCCGCTCCCTCCGCGACTTCCTTGTGCGGCTCCACAACTCCGGAATGGCCGAGCAGATAGGATCCGCTTTTGCCTTCGTCGAGCTTACCTTTAGGTCGGCGTGCATTTAGACCAACCTTTCCCCCCGTGCGTACCTGCAGATGCACCGAAGCGCTTAAATTCCATCTTACTCGAGCCAAGATGAACGCCTACTAACAAGCAATGACATTGGTCTATTGGCGTGTGATGCGTTATTATAGTGCGTTTCGAATGCCTAGCCCCTATGCATACAACGCATTGTGAAGGCGCTTTTTTATTTCCTGGGAAGACGAGCGCTAAACGGCGATGCCGACGCTTGAGAAAACTTGTAAATTTTAATCCATTTATTTCATTAAACACACATTAGTGCCGCCTACGATTAATTATGCTAATGAATTACTAGCCGATCAGAGGGATTTCTTACAGTACCCGTTACAAAAATGGTGTAAATTAATTGCAGGGATTTTATTACCCGCATGTCTACATCGGCGAAAGAAAAAAGGGAAAAGTTAACCCCATAATCCAATTCGCAATGTTCTTATCGGGTTGTGCTCGATTTTTGTTGCTGCGAGCCCGTCGGAAGGTTTAGGACAGGTTCTCCCGTTGTAAGTTTGTGATAGCAGATTGGAAAATTCAATAATCTCAGGTAGCAGCTGTTGTTTATACCTGCAATTAAAAAAATAAGGAGCGTCAAATTGCCGCTCACTCAGAACAGCCAGGGATATCAAGCACGAAACCTCGTGAAGGTGTTTCTTTATTCCGACCAACGGCATAAACAATTACGCGAGAACGCGAGGGAAAAAAAATGGCCGCGTATCAGCTCCTTTCGTTACAAATGTCGTCAAAGGCGATAGTCTTTGTAGACATTTGCCAAGGCAATGCCACCCCTTTGCTTTTTCGCTCACCTCTCATGCTGTTTCAGTTCCGTCGCGCTCATCCCAAGGTAAACACACTAAAGGTTTGCTCAGGCGATGTGAATTTACCGCGTTCCACTGCTACAGGCGGGGTTCCTCGATGCCAGAGCTGCAGTACGGCGGAGACGCCCGTGAATCGAGGCGGCCGACTTCAAGGATTATACAACCGCGTTGCCGTGCTCCACGTGCGTTCCAAGCAGAACGTGAAGCCTAGCTAGTGGAACCTTTCTTTGCTGTTGCCGCGTGATTTCTCATATGCCACCAGGAGGCGGCGGTTTTCTGCAGTAGATGTAGAATATCATTTGCTATCAAAAAACCAAGCATCCAGGAATTTTGTAATCAAGGAACACTGTAAATATCCCTTGAGTACTAATTTCCTGTCTTATATTTGTGTTATGTATGGTGCTTGTTCAACAAAGTTGACAAGTATGAACATGTAAACCGGGTTTAGACGTTTACATTTGGCTGTGAGTATATAAGGCTATTGCGCACTAAGCATTTTACTTTGGCCGGGTGGCTGAATCGAGTTACAGACAAACAGACAGACGGACAGACAGACAGACAGACCAAAATTTCTGGGTTTAAGTAGCCCAAGAAAGACTATCGTCTTTAATACCAGAGCAGTTCTCCGTCGTTGCTCGATCCAGTGGTGGCGGCTGGCAACAAGTCTAGACGGTTGCCAATACGTGCGCAGAATGTGAGTGAGATACTGCCGTGATTGCCATGTGAGCGTCTTAGTAGCTTGTTGGCGGGAACATTTAAGCCTGGCGACTGAGCGTTCGGCGAGCAAACACGTTTTCCCTGTCTCCATCGGCTGCCAATAAACATTACAGAAATGTATCAAATGTCTCTTTGACCCCATTTCGAGACGAGAGTAATCGGAAAGGGAGAGAAGACTGCGCGTACTGTGTGTTACAATATGCGGCGTCTACAGAGCATATTTATAACATAGCTGAGTTGCCGCAACGGGCTTGGAATAAACTTGGCGCCCGTCGCGACACACCATATGCGACACGTATGGGCCAACGACACTGTATACACGGTTTTCGGGAAACGACTAAATCGGGACGTCTGGAAGTGTGTCGTCACTTGGTGAGGTCTGGCTAAGACAGTGGATTGTTTCCCTGACGGCGCAAGCCCTAGAAATCGTTTTAAAGACGATAGTATTTCTTGGGCTACTTAAATGCAGAAATTTTGCTTTGTCTGTGTGTCTGTCTGTGACTCGATTCAGCCACCCCCCCCCCCCCCCCCCCCCGCCAAAGTGAAACAGAAGCTGCGAGTTTCATTTCATTTCATTTATTCTGCAGATCAACCACTGGACGGCCTCCTGGGCTACAAGCTACGAGCTGCAGCTTGACTAGGCCCAGGAGCCGTGGTACATAACAACAACAATGTACAACAAAAGCAACAAACAACAAAACCGCAAAAAGTAGCTCTTTAAGCCTTGAAAAAAATAAACGTAAGGCAAGTTGTACAAATGATATAAATAATACAACTTGTACAATTGATACAATTATCGTATAGAAATTGTAAAAGCTCCGCAGGCAAAAATAGAAATTGCAGAAATAAGTCGCGTGTACAATTTCGCAGGACATGCAGTATACAGATGAACGCAGAATACATTGCAAATGAAACTGTACCGGAATTATAACAAAATTTCAGTCACATTCATATACACGATAACAAAAGAAACCATTCAAAAACACGAGAAATTTTACATGTACACATTCTTCGGACTCATAAGAATTTGTATCTTGCATACGTTGTCACCACATACATTCATTTCTGTAAATTAATTATTTACACTCACGTTGATAACGTACTCCCGTAATTTCTTTGAGAAATAAAGGCTGTATCTTTGAATTTATTAAGTGTCACGGGTAAATTATGTTTTGGCGACTGTAACTTATATTACATTCGAAAGTAGGGGATAAACTATAATTCACTATTTCTGGTCATAACTGAAGTGCCGCAGGGCTTAAGAGAGGCTAAAGTGTGTAAGAAAGTTTGACGTTCACTTCCGCTAAAATACATTGATTGCAGTATGCAAAATTCATAGTTGTGATCAAATCGAATAATATTATATTGTAAAAATAAATTTCCAGTGGGGAATATCCTGTCAACATTTGCTATGTGTCGTAAGATTCTTTTTCGCAAAAGCAATGTTTTATTAATGTTTCCCTTGGTTGTCGTGCCCCAAACTAGGCTGCAATAGTTGATTTACGAGGCTAACAAAGCATAATATAATTGGAGTTTAACATTCACTGGCATGACCATCCGACAGCGAGATACAGCTCCTGCTATCGAAGAGAGCTTAAGGGCAACATATCTCACATGCGAATCCCAACTCAGGTGAGACGAAAACCAGACAACAAGAATTTTGTGTTCATTAACCACTTCAATAATGTTATTCAGAATTAGGCTATTTCTTAGGTTGAATGCCTTATTTCTAGCGCGAAAAAATACGGCTTTTGTTTTATTAACATCAATTCTCAGACAGTTTGCCTCTGACCACATCACCAACCTATCAAGGAGAGAGTTACACCTTACTATTAAATTATTGACATCTTTGCCTGAAACAAGAACAGTACTGTCGTCTGCATATATAAAGAAATTCACACCTTCGTCAATAAAAACAATGTCATTAATATATAAATATATAGAAGGGGCCCCAAAACACTTCCCTGGGGGACGCCGCGAGGAATCAGTAGTGGAGAAGATTCCGTGTTGCTAAGGCATACAAGCTGACTCCCGTTACTCAAATACGAGTTAATTAGGCAAAGTGATTTTCCCCGAATTCCAAATGATGAGAGTCTTTTGTGAAGGATCTGATGATTTAAGGAGTCAAACGCCTTACTGAAGTCCACAAAAAGGCCAAGTGTAAAGTCGCCATTTTCGATGTTGTGAACTATAGTTTCCTTCATTGCAAGTAATGCTGTCTCAGTAGATCGCGCCTTTCTGAAACCGAACTGGGCATCAGTCAAAGCATTATGTTTTTCCAAGAAATTTGATATGCGCGTAAATATAATTTTTTTCTAACCCCTTAGAAAACACCGGTAGTATTGATATTGGTCTATAATTAGTAGCTAGGTTTTTATCCCCTCCTTTGTAAAATACAGATACCTTAGCCATTTTCATTGTGGACGGAAATATACCAGATTATAAAGCTAGATTATATATGTGTGTTAGTAGTGGTGCAATATATCCAATAACAAACTTTATTGGTTTCACTTGCAAATTATCCGCGTCTAGGGCTTTACTGTTGCTTAGGCTCATGATGGTTGTCTGAACTTCAGCTTCGTCCGTAGGGTGAAGGAAAATGCTATCCATTATGCCATAGTTAAATACGCTTGAAGTCCGCGAGACAACATTATGGGGTATGGCAACGTTTACAAAATAATTGTTAAAGTAGTCAGCAAGGGCTCTACCACTTAACTTTGTGTTGTTCACAGTAATTACATCAGTGCACATGGAATTTTTCTTTTTTCCCAGTACGTTATTTATTGTTTTCCATATGGCATCAGGCCGTTTTTTGCATATCTCGGAAAACAGTCGTTGATAGTATAGATCTTTTGCTTGTCTCTATACGGCATTAACTTTATTTCTTAAAGTTTTAAATTCTTTAAATTTTTGTGCCGATCGAGTTTTCAAGAAACTAAAGTAAGAACGATTCTTAGTTTTTATCAACTTAAGGTGTTCCCGCGTGACCCACGGCTTTATCTTTTTAGCTCGACAGCTTGTCTTTATTGGAAAATAACTTGAATAAATACGCGTAAAAACTTCCATAAATTTACAGTAGCAAGCACTTCCCTCCAGTCATACTTTCGAACGTCCTCCTTAAATGTTTCCAATGCTTTGTCAGAGATATATTGGAATGTGAAAGGCTTACACTAGACATTTATACGATTGACTTAGATACCCGCGGCCAAATTTAAACGCGCGCTATTTTGATCAGAACCTATATTTTCTACCCGGCTATAGCGCAAAACAGCGTCACCATAATAACGAAAACAAAAAATTCACCGCTTATATGTTCACTCCGCTGCATATGTCGTCGGTAGAAGGTTGTCTTCAGCCGCCTCTTCCTCGTAAATGCCTCTCTCCTCTCGTTCCGCCCACCTCTCCTGCTTCGATCTTTCCCCGATAAAAACAGTGGAGGTCTGCTAAAGTCAACTCAACTTCCCCGAGTTTCAATGATCACGCCATCTACTCGAACCTTTTTGTTACTGTCGAACTTGGAACACTGCTACAAGGTAAGGATCGCGCGAGCTTTTTTTGTATTTTTGAGGCAAAATGTTGTCGTCAATGCGTACTATTCATTTGCTATGGCAAATATAAAGGAAACATTTATATTTTTGATGTAAAGAACACTGCCAGTACTAGTTGTGCAATAATATTTGCCTCATATATCCCTTATGTTTCCTTTTTGCTCGACAATGTTGACATGTATGAAGTTTACTTCCACATTTATTTGTTCGGAAATTCTTTGGCTATACAAACATATCGTTCAAGTATTCCTTTAACTTTTGGCCGGATGGCTGAATGGACAGACAGACAGACAGACAGACAGACAGACAGACAGACAGACAGACAGACAGACAGACAGACAGACAGACAGACAGACAGCCGTCTTTTTGCTTCTCAGTGGCGTAGAAGCTGCCGCCAGACCTCTGACCCTATCCTTTCTCGGTCCCTCTAGACGGGTTCTCTGTCCAGCTATGGCCAGAAACCTGGACCCCAGGTCAGCTATGCTATCGGTATTCTTCAAGGCCGTCATTAGGTTTGCAAGGCCGATTGTTTTTATTCGACTACTTAAACGCAGAAATTTTGGCCTGTCTGTCTGTCTGTCTGTCTGTCTGTCTGTCTGTCTGTCTGTCTGCCTGCGGCTCGCTTCAGCCCCCCGGCCAAAGTGAAACTGAATCTGGGAAGTAGTCCTATACTCACAGCCAAACCTAAACGCCTAAGTCCAATGGTAATCTTCATACTCGTCGACATTGTTGAACAAGAACATAAACGCTAATCTTAGGCACAAAATCAATAAATAAGTGATATTTGTAGTCTTCCTTTACTAAAAAATTAATGGATGCTTGTTTCTTGCGATATCAACTGGAATACTATATCAAGTGCAGAAAATCGCCGCCTGCTGTTGCGCGCGCCACTATAGCTCCTGGCGAAAGTTAAAGAAATGAAACGGCAACAGTAACGAAAGGCTCCACTATATAGGTTCCCCGTTTCGCTCGGAATGCACGTGGAGCAGGGCAACGTGGTTCTATAAACAATGCAGTATCGTGCCTCGAATCACGCGCGTCTCCCCCGTACTGCAGCGCTGGCATCGAGGCACCCGGCCTGGAGCTGTAGAACGAGTAAATTTAAATTGACTTGAGAAAACCTCTAGCATGTTGTCTTGGGAGGAGCGAGACGGGAAAAGAACGGCACGAGAGGTGAGTGGGAAAAAGCAGGGAGGCGTTTACATGGCAGGGACGCCAGTCGACTATCGTCTTTCGTCGGCATCTTCAACTAAAGGAGCAGATACGCGGCCATTTTTTTATTTCTTGCGCTAAATGCCGATATTGATATTATGAATGAAAAACCTGTCAGGTTATGTGAAAACCTAGTTACTCTGAGGTCGGCAACGCGGGTAGATGCACCAGATTTTTTATGGTTACGTCTACATCTGACTTCAGGCAGGCTGCTCGAGAACGCCAAAAATGTCCAGTGGCAAAAAGTGGGGCGAATTCTTCCCATTAAAGACAGATTATTTCGCTGGGGTGCAACCGAGAACTCTCCCTGTCACCACTGCGGTCAGCCTGAGTTGGTGACCCCCTGGCATACCAGGGTGGGAAGGTGCATTTCGTGGCAAGAGGTGGACAAATACCCTCCCCCGTGGGAGGTATAATCAAGAAGAGCACGGAATTGTATTAGAGTAGTGGGAAATATTACAAACAGGGTGGACAGGGATTAAAACGGGAATATATCAACCAGGGCTGGTCACTCAGGAGGGCACAATAACAAGTGTGGACCTATTGGTGTGTTTTAGTGCTCTTTTAACAAAAATAGTAGACCAAGTAAAAGATGCACACAGGAAATTAGGAAGGGTTAAAAAGGGGCTGGGAAAAAGAACTATCGTAAAAGGGTAGAACTATATATGTACAGTAAGGTTTAAGAAAGACAGGAAGAGGTTAGAGTGGCCGCACCCGCTTGAAAATATCTTAGGTTAGGTGGCAGATATAATCGCGTAAAGGGGTGCACCAGATCATATATTACTGATAATGAGCGATAAACACGACATAAGAGCAATAGTGTAAGATAAAGTAGGAAGTACAAATTATAAAGGACGTATAAGTTGGAGGAGTGAGAAGTAGTGGAAGTCTAACAAATGTCCGTAAAAAACGTGTTGTAACCATAATCAAGATTGCTCAGGTAGGGATATTCAGTAACAGAAACAAGGTGAAACCACAATCAAGATAGTTCAGGTTGGAACATCAGTAACAGCAATGACTAATATGAAGTAAAGGGGAGGAAAAACACGGGGAAAGGGTGTTGGGGGAAGTAATCAGTTTCTGAGTTTTACAGAAGGTCTACCAGGGCACAAGGGACAGCAGGACAGGGGAAGATGCAGATCGGATCACGGCAGGGAACGAAGACGCAAAAAATTGCCCCCACCTCCCCGAAGGGAATCGTGAGGAAGTGCGAATGCATTTCTTGCGCCGAGAGTACACGGCGTAGTAATTCTGACATCGCCTTGAGAGGCGCCCAGCCAGCGAACGGTCTAAACTGGAGCAGAGCGAGCCAGGAGACTAGCGAGAGAGCGCGCGCGAGCCGACCCACGGAGGTCTGGCAGTTTATCGCTGCATATATAGGGGGGCACGCCGCGCCGAGCGCACCGAGCCAGGTGGCTGAGAGAGGAGGCGAGCGCAAGGGGAGAGGGACAGCGGCGCACGGCAGCTGCAGCCGAGCGAGGAGAGAGGAGGTGCGGGTGCGTGACGTCACGGCGCGGGGAGGGAAAGTGACACGCAGCGGCGCACGGCAGCTGCCGGGGAGAGGGGTGGAGTGTGTGACGTCACGGCGCGGGGAAGGGAGAGGGACGCGCGCGCGCACGCCGTCGCGCCGCGAGGAGTGGTGAGGGGCGTGTCGTCACGTGGTGAGTGACGTCACTGCGCCGTTGCTACTGACGCTCCTCTCCGCTCCACGCCGTTGCTAGGGAGAGGAGGACTGCGGACGCAACCGCCGCCGCCGCCGGCGGTGGAAGGTTTGGGGTCGCTTATAAAGTGCATTCGCACTTAAAAGGATCAACTGATCAAGAGGGGGGGAAACAACATCTTTACTCGCCGGCTAAAAGGTCACGGTGGCTCTCACTCCCTCGCTAGGAGGGGGGTGCCGGCCGCGACTGCTGGCGTGTGATCGCCGCCAGCGCAAACTGCGCGGCGGCTTTCTGTGCGTCCTTGTCCGTCTCGCGCACCGCACGCGCGAGATGGGGCGGTAGTATATTCGTTCCCGCTTCCGCGTCGTTGCACTCCCACATCATGTGGGTCATGGTCGCCCTCGCGGCCCCGCACACCGCACACTGGTCCGTGATGTATCGTTCGGGCGTGACATGCACGGCCCACACCGGGGTCCACGTCGCTCCCACTTGGAGTTGTCGGAGGAGCGCCGCCTCCTGCCGGGTGAGGTCCGGGTGCGGCGAGGAGTCAACATTGAGCATGAGGAAGAATCATCGAGGAAGCACCATCGAGGAAGCACTTAAACTGCATATATGTTGGCATATCAAGATCACATGTATGAAGAACGACATGTTTATTCATAACCGAGCTTTCACATATTACTTTAAATAAAAAATAACGCTGGTTGACTCCCCTCCCTTGGCTCGGTTTCGCGTGATAGATCTATCTTCTATCTTCTTTCTTTCTTCTCTTCCTGTCTAGTAAAAACTCTTTTTGACTTCGGTCCAGTTTGTTTATTTTTAGTTGGCATCACCCGTGATACGTATGTGGTACGGGTTGGGCTTTTATTTTATTTTATAGCCCTTTATTTTGTCTGTCTGTCTGTCACAACTGCGACAGGAATCCATAGCCTTTACTTTCTGAAGCTGCAACGTAGAGCATTGCTTTTGGTGCATGATGCACCGTGCCGCTCCAAGTTTGGGGCTTGCAAGGTATCAAATGAGAGAACATTCCCCTTGCACTCCCCTAGGTAAACTTTAGGCAGTAATTGGCGATTGTGTAATGTGGCGTAATCGCTGCAGGGTCGTTGCACAGAATCGCAGGCGACGTATGTACATACCTCGGCAAAGTTGGCGCGGCTCACTCAAACTCACTCAATTTTTTTTTAGAATCACCACTCACTCAAACTCAGACTCAACGCTGAGCAGCACATCTGCACTCACTCAAACTCAAACTCACATTGAGCGCAAAACTCAGACTCACTCGGACTCAAACTCAAAATGTACTCAGAACTCAAAATGTAATCAAACTCAAAATGTAATCAAAACTCAAAATGTACTCAACTCAAAATGTACTCAAACTCAATATGGACTCAAAACTCAAAATGTACTCAAAACTCAAAATGTACTCAAAACTCCAAATGTACTCAAACTCAAAGTGTACTCAAACTCAAAATGGACTCAAAACTCAAAATGTACTCAAACTCAAAATGGACTCAAAACTCAAAATGTACTCAAAACTCAAATGTACTCAAACTCAAAGTGAACTCAAAACTCAAAATGCACTCAAAACTCAAAATGTACTCAAACTCAAAATGTACTCAAACCTCAAAAATGACCTCAAATACTCACAAATGTACTCAAAACTCAAATGAACTCAGAACTCAAAATGGGATGAGAACTCAAAATAATTCAGAACTCAACTGGCCTCACAGAGATTGAGACAGTGAGAGAGTGAGATTGAGAGTGTGAGAGTGAGTGAGAGAGAGTGAGTGTGAGTGTGTGAGTGGAGTGAGTGTGAGTGAGAGTGAGAGTGTGAGAGTGAGAGTGGAGAGAGTGTGAGGGTGAGTGTGTGAGTGTGAGTGTGAGCGTGAGTGAGAGTGAGAGTGAGAGTGAGAGTTGTGAGTGTGAGTGAGAGTGGAGTGTAGTGTGAGTGAGGTGTGAGTGAGAGTGAGAGTGAAGTGTGAGTGAGAGTGAGAGTGGGGTGAGTGAGAGTGAGAGTGTAGAGTGTGAGTGTGAGTGAGAGTGGATAGTGTGAGTGTGGAGTGTGAGAGTGGGTGAGTGTGAGTGAAAGTGAGAGTGTGAGTGAGAGTGAGAGTGTGAGTGTGTGAGTTGAGTGTGGGTGTGCGTGTGAGTGCAGTGAGAGTGTGAGTGGCGTGTGAGTGAAAAAGTGAGGTGATTGTGAGGGGTGGCGTGGGTGTGCGTGAGAGTGAGAGTGTGAGTGTGTTGTGAGTGAGCGTGAGAGTTTGAGTGGCGTGCGCGTGAGAGTGCGTGTGGAGTAAGTGTGAGTGTGTGGGTGAGGTGCGAGTGTGGTGGGTGAGAGTGGAGTGAGAGTGTGGTGAGAGTGGGTGGAGTGTAGTGGCGTGGGTGTGAGTGTGAGGGTGGAGTGTGAGTGTGAGTGTGAGTCGGTGGAGTGTGAGTGTGGGAGTGAGAGTGTGAGTGTGAGTGTGAGTGTGTGAGTGAAGTGAGAGTGTGAGTGAGAGTGTGAGTGAAAGTGAGAGTGAGAGTGTGAGTGTGTGAGTGAAAGTGAGAGTGTGAGTGAGAGTGTGAGTGAAAGTGAGAGTGAGAGTGTGATTGTGAATGAGTGAGTGAGAGTGAGTGAGAGTGACCCCCGTATTCTGAATCCCTCCTCCACTCAAAGTGCTTCCTCCACTCCGTTGAGTGGAGGATAGGGCAACACCTCCACTCGAGGTCTCCAGGCATTTCATAAACGTGGTGACGCCGACCCTCCGAGGAAATCCTTCGCTTGGAGGGACCCTCGAGATCGCAGTTTCGGAGGAGCAGCAAAAGGCATCTGGGGGCGAGGTTATGGCAATTTTTTTATTCAAGACATAAAAGTACGCCTAAGAAATATAACTTTTTTAATGTTTTTATTTTTTGTTAAGTAATTATACCGGTATTTTAAGAAATATTAGTTTCTATGGTTGAGAGGAGCGCGAAAATAACATGAACCAAGTGGACGCAACTAAAAATAACTGTTTTCTGGTCTGGCCACACTGTACACACACTTCGGTAGCAGACGATAAATCTGTTTTGTTTTTGTGCACGCTGCTCCATGTCTTCACGTATCCCGTTGTGTCTCCTGTTATTTCTGATCCTATCGATTACTATAAGTTTCAGGGCCGCCCCTCCGGATGACAGCCAAGATAACGATATGTCAGCGGAAGGGCTGGAGGTATAGGGCGGTTTGCTTCCAGGCGGGACGAGCGCATATCATAGACCGGAATTGCCGACACAGTGAGCGCCTAATTATTTGTTCTTTTCGGTTCACGCCACTATCGGCAGCTTAAAGCCGACATAATGTTCAAAGCTTAAAGCCGACATAATGTTCAAATTACAAAGTAGTGCGCGTGTAATTTTACAAGCACCATGGTGAACCCGGTAGCAATGTCCCCCTTCGACAGCACGCAAGCGCGAGGTAGCAGGCGAGCACAAAGCGACGGGCACTTGGAGAGGGCGGAGCCTCGCAGCGCAGGCTGCTCGAAAAAAAAAAAAAGAAAACTGGGCTTTGGAGCAGACGACACGCTCGCTCGCTTCCCTACGGCGATCGTCTGCTTCATACGCACTGTAAGCAGATTACGGTAGCCGTGTCATAGGTTAGTGTGACACCTTCATTACAGAGCGATGACTTTCGGTACATGACAGCGACAACCTTGTCATTGCGAGGATAAAGACAAGTCCGCACAGATATTTCGGAGCTCGCCCGCCGTCGCAGAAAACATCACGACGCTTCGAATTACGAGTTCCAACCAACGCCTGACGACGCGGCTTGTCGGCGGCGAAACTCGAACAACTTGTCGGCGGCAACAACTTGAAATGTCCCGGCGCCATAACATCGCAACGTAACCAGCAGCCGGAACGCAGGGAGCAGTGGGTGGCCGCGGTTGCTGGCGTTTGGCTCGGCAGCCACCTCGGCAGCTCCAGCAGTGACAGATTTGGTAAAGAGGCGCCGCGACACGAATTCGCCCTTGCTGAAGTGCTCAAGCGTATTCAGCCAGTACCTTATGCGCTGACGTGGAAAATTCACGGTGCGGAAATCCCCTGAACCTTCATTATATGCCTCGTCAATGCGGGATACATGCTCCGGAAAAGAGGCGAGCGAGCACAGCCGGCTCGAACCGCCTCCATGTCGAACCGAGGGGAGCGTAGGCGGCCATCTTGAAAATAGTACTGGAGGGCTGCTTCAAGGTAGCACAGACGACACCTTGGAGTTGCTCCTCCAAATCGTGAGCGGCTCCTCCAAATCGCCGAGCGGCTCCTCCGTTGGAGGAGACACTCGAGTGGAGGTTAGTTTATGAAACCGAAACTCGCTTTCAAGGGTCCTCTCAAGCGGAGGCTCGAGTGGAGGAGGGACTCAGAATACGGGGGTGAGAGTGAGAGTGTGAGTGAGAGTGTGAGTGAGAGTGAGAGTGTGAGAGTGAGTGTGAGGGTGAGTGTGAGTGAGACTGAGTGTGAGTGAGAGTGTGAGCGAGAGTGAGAGTGTGAGCGTGAGTGTGAGTTGAGTCTGAGTGGAGTTGAGACTGAGTGTGAGTGAGAGTGTGAGCGAGAGTGATAGTGTGAGTGAGTGAGAGTGTGAGTGTGAGTGAGAGTGAGAGTGTGAGTGTGAGTGAGAGTGAGAGTGAGTGAGTGTGAGTCAGAGTGAGAGTGAGAGTGTCAGTGTCAGTGTGAGTGTGAGTGTGAGAGTGAGAGTGAGAGTGTGAGTGTGAGTGTGAGGGTGAGTTGAGTCTGAGTGTGAGTTGATACTGAGTGAGAGTGAGAGTGTGAGTGAGAGTGTGAGTGTGAGTGGAGGGAGTGAGAGTGAGAGTGAGTGAGAGTGTGAGAGTGAGAACGAGAGTGTGAGAGTGAGAGTGAGAGTGTGTGAGAGTGAGTGTGAGTGTGAGTGTGAGTGAGTGTGAGTGAGAGTGAGAGTGAGTAAGAGTGAGAGTGTGAGTGAGTGAGAGTGAGTGTGAGTGGCAGTGGGAGTGTGAGTGTGAGTGGGAGTGTAAGTGTGAGTGTGAGTGAGAGTGTGAGTGTGAGTGAGTGAGTGTGAGTGAGGGAGTGAGCGTGTGAGTTTGTACCTTTTGCTATATACCTTTTGCTATATCCTCATAATTATAACCAGAAAGCATTTTTATATTTGTCCCACGTGATCCCCCTCGACGAGACCTTTAATTTGATACCCTACACACCCTAGCAGGGACATATGGAATTCATACCAGTCAAACTAACCATGACTCTCATGACTGTAACCAGGACGCATTATTTAAGTGTCCGTTGTGATTCCCCTAACTGGATCCTTTAATTTGACACCCCACATGCTTCAGCGGCCTCAGCTTGAATTTAACCCAATCTATGACTCATAATGACTATCTCATGATTCGAACTACGAAGCCTTTTTTTTATTTTTACCACGTGATTCCCCTCGTCAAGACCGTAAATTTGATACCCTACACGCCCTAGCGGGGTCACTTCGAATTTTACCCCAATATAAGACTCACCATGACAATGTCATGGTTATAATCAGGAAGCATTTTTGTATTTCTCCCAGGTGATTCCGCTCATCAAGACCAATAATTTGATACCCATCACATCCTAGCGGAATCAATTTGAATGTTAAACCAATCAATGACTAACCATGACTATCTCAAGATATAGCCCTACCACATTTTTGTCCCACGTGATTTCCCATATCATAACCTTCAATTTGATGCCCCAGACACCCAGTGGCATCATTGTGAATTTTAACCTAATTTATGAGCCATTTTGACTATGTCATGATAATAATCAGGAAGCACGTGATTACCCTCATCGAGACCTTTAATTTGATACGCCACACGCCCTAGCGTCATGAACTTGAATTTTAACCGAATCTATGAATTACCATGACTACGTCATGATATATCCATTAGTCATTTTCGTCCCGATGGATTCCCCACATCGAGACCTTGAATTTGATTCCCCACATGCCCTCGCAGCATCATTTTGAATTTTAACCCAATCTATGGCTCATTATGACTGCCTGATGACTACAATCAGGAAGCATTTTTTATTTACCCCGCGTGATTCTGTGAATCCAGACCTTTCATTTGATACCTTACACGCCTTAGCCTCATCAGTTTCACTTTTCACCCAATCTAATGTGGTCATTATCCTGTCTTAAGGGGCGCTGCGCAGTCAATTCAGCTAATTCATTTGAAACAGCAGAAAGGACACCCCCCGCCCCCATTTCCCCCCGGCTCTCACCTCTTCCTTTGTGACCCACAGCAGCGCCGCCGTGTGCTTTCCCACCACCCTTTCCCACGTTCTTAGTGGATCCGTCAGGAGGAAAAGTTAAGACAACCCTTTTTTATGACCTCACCAGTCAATTGTCATTCACGCGCCCAGCCGCAAAAATTAGGTATACAGCAAGTGCTTATGGCCATGAAAATTCAACAAGAAAGTAAAAAAAAAATCAGACACCCCCTCCCTCCCAACCGATCATGCAGATCGCGATTGGTGCCGTACCCGCAGGTAACCTGAATTCCGAGCCCACAGTGACGCATGAAACTTAACAGCCAACCATAGCTGCCTGCAAGGCTACTCATATTTACTCAAACTCAAAAATGGACTCAAAACTCCTATGTACTCAGAACTCAAAATGCAACTCAAAACTCAATATGTAATCAAACTCAAATGTACTCAAACTCAAAATGTACTCAGAACTCAAAATGGACTCAAACTTAAAATGAAACTCAGAACTCAAAATGGACTCAAACTCAAAATGTACTCAGAAACTCAAAAATGGACTCAAACTCAAATTGTACTCAGAACTCAAAATGGACTCAAGCTCAAAATGGACTCAAACTCAAAATGTACTCAGAACTCAAAATGGACTCAAACTCAAAGTGTACTCAGAACTCAAAATGGACTCAAACTCAGAATGTACTCAGAACTCAAAATGGACTCAAACTCAAAATGTACTCAGAACTCAAAATGGACTCAGAATTCACTAGGTCTCAGGCGTACTCAAACTCAATCGGACTCAAACTCAGTCGGGATCACTCGGCTCAAACTCACTCAAGCTCAAACTCACCATGCCACATTAGCCTCGCGCTCACTCAAAGCTCAAACTCACGCGTGAGTTTGAGTCCAAATGAGTCTGAGTGAGTGGACTCATGAGTGAGTTCGCCGACCTCTGCGTATGTAGTGCCCTTTGCTTTCCTATTTCAGACAACACCTGGTGACCTTCCTTAAAAGTTGAGTTGGCCGTGTTGCATGAGGAATATTTTCTGCAACACTGGTGAATCCGGTTTATAGAGGTGTCGAACAAAAGGGTTATTGTTCATGCCAGTTTTTCAGACCTGTGACCTAAGGGATATTCGTTGTTACAATTGGTGATTTTGTTGGTAGAACTAGTTGTTATTGAGCCACAGTATTTATTGTGGCATTAACCCAACCCGTGTATACCATGCATTGCTGCTTTCTTGTAGCTTGTACCCTTGTCTCCCTGGCATGTTCATCTTTTGGGTTAACCAACTCCAAATTGTTTGAATGTGAATCTTTTGTATGTCATCTACTTGAAATTTTTTGTGTGTGTTCCTGTAAGTGTCTGTAACTGTTAGCCTCTGGGCTCTGTTAGTTTTGTACCAACAGACGCTGCACTTGTTTAATCGTTTTAGGTTGTTACGTTGTATCATTGGTACCCAGATTGTTTGATAATACATTTATCTTATCAACAGACATGTAGACATAGAGCCCAAAATGTCGGGTTTAAGCAGCCCAAGAAAGACTATGGTCTTTAATAAAACCATGACTACAGATTACGGCGTGGTACGGCGCACCTAGCCGAAATCATCCCAGTTCGTCGGGAACGCGACAGTCTACTTTCACCCTTATGATACGCAGTTGCGACCGACGCTAAATCAAGTGTAAGCTTTACGGGCAACCATGTCGGCGAATGGAATATTTGCCGGTACCTGACACACAAAAAATATTTGTTTTGAAGCAACGACCGTTAAGCAACGCGATACTGCTTAATGAAACTACACTCTCGGGAAGTCATGGTAATCTTAATGCCTCACTTATTTTCTTCAACGCAGAGAAGTCTGCTTCCATGCAGGCCATATATGGTTCTTCAAGAGATAGTAATTTGAGTACGTGCTTGAAGTACAGTCGATGAATTTTTTCTTCCATTGATTAAGCTGAAATAGCAGCTCAAAACCAGCCAAGCTTTCCGCAACTTTTCCCCAGTAATAAATAGCAGCAACAAAATCCTTCCGATTAATCCCCGAGCTAAACCCTTCAGGTAAACATGCGTAAAAGCTTAGGAGAGAGAGAGAGAGAGAGAGAGAGAGAGAGAGAGAGAGAGAGAGAGAGAGAGAGAGAGAGAGAGAGAGAGAGAGAGAGAGATGTAAAAATACTTTCCAATTACGTGACAACGTGTTTGTCCCTGTGTTTTTTTCTTCGGATGCTTACGTTTTCGTGGTACACTGCAGCTTCTTGTCACAAATAGCGCCCAAAGAAGAGCGTAAAAGAATTTTTTTGCCCTTCCTTTCATGAATAACAGGGACAACGTTGCCTGGTGCGGCTAATAAACGAGGTCGTTAGTGTGGTGGAGTTAAATCGCCTCCCCAGCAAACGGCGGCATAGCGAAAATTGAAAACGTAATTTAAATCTGAACACAGATCGATTAGTCATTAATGCACACTACGGCCGTTACCGGGCATTGTAAGCAAACAAGTGAAATTAAACAAGAACAAAAAACAGCTCTGAGAACTGATTTTTCTTACCGCGCTTTCATTCGAAGTGACGCATCGGCTGACAGCCATGTAATGAAGGACTTGTTCCCTGAGCATTTTTCAGGGCACGTGCGCGAAGAGGTTGACTCGGGCACGCAGGAAATCTTCACCGACGATAGACTGTATTGTGGCGAATATAAGTGGCGGATCCTTAACAATCATGCGAAAAAGTACCATTAATAGAGTCGAACTTCCTGAACCCAAATTCTGTTCTCCCGGGCATAATAAGGAGACGCGCATCTGCGTATAAGTCTAAATCATTTAGTGGTGCAGCGGTTGTGCGCTAGTATATAACAAAAGCATTAAAAAATTCTACACAACTGAAAGATCTCTTTTGTTTTCGATCAAGAAAATCAAATCGGGCCCGGATTCGGGTCAGGCATCGAACAAGAGTTGCGTGTGAAAGGTAAATGATTTAGGAAAAACTGAACCGCTTGCACTTATATTGAGGAATCTCACAAAACAGCGCTTACGCTTCGTGGGTGCTAAGCGATGACTACGCCATCCGGATAGTTATGCCCAGCGCTACTTTAACTTGTCAGGACAAGGTTGGGTCTGCTACAAAGAACAAATGTTTTGATGTTCGTAGGCAAGTTGGTGTTGGCATGTAAGTCGATGTGTTTACAGGTGACATGTAAGGCCGGCCCATTGCTGCATATAGCGGCGGATTTGAATCTAGCGACGCTGATTTGGCCCTGAACCAAAGCAAGACAATCGATAAGCAGCGGAGTGCAGGCTTTCGGGCACGGCTGCGCGGCCTATACTTGACTGCGGCCAAACAGACATGCCCGCTGCACAGTCATTCATCGGGTAGCCCGCCACCTGGAAAAGGAACGTCGTCAGGCGCTTCGGTGGCGCAGTGGCTAAGGCGTCTGTTGCTGAGCCTGAGGACGCGAATTCGAGTTCCGGCCGCGGAGGCCGTTTTTCAGATGGAGGTCAGAAAAAAAAAAAACACCCGACTGAGGAGATTTCGGTGCACGTTAAAGATACCCAGGTGGGTAAAATCAATCAGGATCCCGCCACTACGGCGTACCTATAGCGCACGTGTAGATTCGGCGCGTCGAACTCCAAAAAATGTGAATTTTGAGGCGTCGTCAATGAAGCGTGGAGGCTGCGTCAGCACGTTACTCGAGGACAACCCGTTCATGCGGGCCCTGCGCATCTTCCACACCCCCAGAAGACTTAGACTTCAAAATAATAAGCGCCCCAGAAGAGTTAGCAGAGCGAACGCATCTGGTGGAATAGTCTCGCTTGCACGATGGTTTGGTCAAGTTGGACCTCAGCCTGCTTGATTATTTTTTCTCCTTCCTGGCATTTGGGAATATTTTATCTTTTTACGTTCGCTTAATGTAAGAAACCTTTGGGCTCCTTCACAATATTTTTTTGGAACCTGGGTTAGTTTAAATCCCCGTGTGGTGGTTTCGGTTACCATCTTTGAATATTAGATAATTTTGTAACTTTCAGGTCGGTTTCTAGGTTACTTACCGACGTTGAAGGGGTGTTGCCCCAATAGAGTCGATTTAGGCTGGAACCTTTTTCAAAAACTTCTCCCTGTTGTAGAGCACACTTACGCACGTGCTACAAGCTGGTTAAAGGTATGATAAGACGGCTATTGAACGAAACAAACCCTGTGAATTATGAATAAATTCAAATGACAAATAAATTTAATTAATAAATAATAAATAATAATAAATGACAAATAAATAAATATGTGAACAAATTACGAATAAATTCAAATGGCAACTTCAATCAAACCTAACTTCCCATGACTCTGCTGTTTCCAGCTCTCTGCGCGGCCGTCCTCGGTACATTCCTTAGTACGTGAACTACGTTTGGCGAAAGGGCTGATGAAATAAAATATAATCCGTGAAATTGAATCAAGCATTTATTCTCCAATCGCTTATAAAATTGAGTTCCATAACTGGTTACTCTACACAAAAGTTTGCAGGATGAATGCGTGGTCACGTTCCCAAAATCAGTTTGTTAAGGCGAATGATAAAATTCAACCGCAGATAAAATAAAACGTTATCCATCAGATTCAATCAATGAACCAGTCATGATTTACAAATAAATCAATAAAATTTAGTAAGTGATGACTGTCTGCTGAATTTCGTAGAATACCTGTGCGGTTCTCCCTCTCATTTGTTTCTTCCAGTCAATCTTGAGGAACTAAAAGTGGACTGAAAGAAAATGTCAAGAGTCAGAATCAATCAACCAATAAATCTTCAGTTACCGATGAATCAATCGAATTCAATTATTGAAAACTATGCACTGAAACTTGCTGGATGCCTGTGTAGTCATACCCCTCAATTGTGTTTGTTAGGTCGATCTGGGGCAAGTAAACGGCTAATAAAAGCAAAACGGAATCAATAAGATACAACCGATGAATCAATTGCGTATTTCCAACCAATCAATTAAATCCAGTAACTCATCACTATGCCATATAAATTTTCAGGTTATCTTGCGGCCACTTTCAATCAAACTCTAGGAAGTACTATGAAATGCATCATTGCAAGAGCGAAACACTGAAAATCAGAAATCTGCACAGTAAAGCTCACCGTAGTGCTAGTATGGTTCCGCGCTGCATTTTAAAAACGACGACGTTAAAGTGGAAAGCCTAAAATCTGGCAGGGGAGGGCAGAGTCCACGGGGTGAGAATTCAGCTATCAGAAATACTTTCTTCAAGCGTGGGCCAACCGAGCATCTGATTTGCATTAGTTAAGGGACCCACCAGTTTTAGTAACATCACCTGTGAGCATCAGCTTAGTAGCAGGTGCTCGCCCCAGATGAAGCGAAAAAAAAAAAACTCGTTTTGACAGCCGGAGAAACATGCATTCACCGTTGTAAGTTAGAACGGCCGGCTTCGCAACAAGACCCGTTGCGAAGGCGGCCGTCGCCACCACCGCAGACGCCGCAGACTTCGTTGGCAAGTCAGCGACCATCTGGGTGGAGGAAAGTTCGTCGTTAGCGACGAACTGGCGGCTTGAAGTTCGTCCGCTTCTCTCAAGAAGAAAGCACTGCCGGTAGGAGCGCTGACCTCTAGGGAATTGCTTACGTACGTCCCTCTTCTCCTATTTCTTTCTCTCTCCGAATCTCTAGCATGCATAAGTCCTTCTAATAGTTAGTCCGCAACTTCGCTCCTTTTATCGAAGAATGTGTCTGGAGGCTAGTCTCCAAGCAAAGCCCATTTCTCAAAACGTTGGCATAGCCTTTCTAAAAATTTTGTAGGTCACGGTAAAAATTTCTGGGCGATAAACAGTTACATAGCGAAAGCGGAACATTTAAAGTGGGAGTGAATTTATTTGCGGCAGTAAAAAGAAACGCTATGCCACCGGATTTCTGAATGTAAATATTTCACCGTCATTTCAACAGTAAGCTTGTATTTAGAGTTCTCTCTTAGGCCTACTAACTTCAGGCATAACTTTTGACAAACACTGGATGCCCCATAATCATTGTCTTAATGATTAGGACTCGCCCGTTAGTCTACAATAATGACGCTGCCAATAACAAATGACAGCGATGTGCCATAGTGAAAATTAAAGCCCTCTTGTTAAAAAACAGATATGGTTAAGAGAGAGAGAGAGAGAGAGAGAAAGAACTTTATTCTGGAGCTGTTGGGTCAACGGCGAGTGGTGACCAGCGCTTGGAGGGCGCCGGTGACCTGGGCTGCTCGTTCAGCGAGTCCTTGCTGGACCCGCGGATCCGAGCTGCCTAACGCCGTCTCCCAGTGCTCCACACAAGAGATGAGAGGGAATGAGTTTTGAGGGCATTGCCAAATTATATGAGCAACTGTTTCGTGGGCTCTACAGTCGGGACATTGGGGAGAGGGAAATACAGATGGATAAATTGCGTGTAGTCTGGCGCGACAGGGGAAGGTGTTGGTTTGGAGAAGGCGCCAGTACCGTTCCTCGGTAATAGAGAGTGACCAATGGGGTGGAGGGTAGCGCCGGCGAGAGAGGCGGTAGTGGCAGGTAATTTCCTGGAAAGTCAGAAGGCTGTCACGGGTTGAGTTGGGCTCCGTGGGAAGGGGTGCGACCTGGCGCAGCTCGGTGGGTTAGCTTCTCGAGCTGCAAGGTTTAGCCGCTTTCGTTTCCTTCCAGCCCCGCATGGGCAGGAGTCCGAACCAACTCCGCATGGGAAGTGGGAGGATTTTGAAGGAGAATTTTGGAGAGCCTGCGGGGAAATAATCCCCCGGGCGAAATTTCGAATGGCCGTTTCGAATCGGAGATAACAATTGTTGGGGTAGGCCGATGAGTCAGCGCTAGTCAATAGCCGCCTCTTCCGCCGTGGCAGGGGAGCGCGTTCGGATAGTGAGTGAATGGTAAGAGGTTGCGTTTGGATCAAAGATGGCGGTGACTGCGTAGGCGTTGTGATGGGTATAACTCGCGGCGTCCACATAGGCGGTGGACTGGCCCATGGGGTATTTGCGGGCTAGAACGCGTGCGCGATGTTCACGGCGTTTAATATTGTGGCTCCGGGTGCATATTGCGGGGAATCGGCCGCACGAGCAGGAGATTGTGCAACGTCGGGTGGGATGTAGACTCTGGAGTCAGTAACAATCGGTGCATGAAGCCCGAGCGACTCTAGATGTATCTGCCAGTTAGAAGTGGTAGAAAGGCGGGAAAGTTGACTGACAGAATGAGCTTCTATGAGCTCTTCAGCTGTGTTGTAAATGCCGAGGCGTTCCAGTTTGGCAGTGGAAGTACTTGAGGGAGTAAAAGCGCCGCTTTGTATATTTTTCGTATGAGGCAGTTGATTTTAGACAGCTCCGTTTTACTTGAGTTAAGGTACGGGAGGGCGTATGTCAGGCGACTGAGCACGAATGCTTGAACCAGCCGGAGGCGCTCAATTCCGTCATTCCTTTGTTTTCGAGCTGTTATGCGGCGGATGAGGCCAATAGTTTGGTTGACTTGTGAGGTGAGTTGAGAGAATATATTGCGTATTGGCTCTGTTGCGCTGTATGGTCAAACCGAGGACTTTAAGAATAGGGACACATGGTATGGGATTATTTGTATTCGTATAGTTATGTCTGTAGTGGAGCGTGACCGGCGGGGGGCAAGAGGGTCAAGAGCTCCGACTTACTTGGGAGCATTTCAAGACCGGCCAGTGCCACTTCTGCTACGACGATGTCTGTGCCTGACTGAAGCGCCTCCTCATTTGTGCATCACTACCCCGGCGCACCACAGAGTAATATCATCAGCATATAGACTATGTCTAAGATGTGGATTTGAGCTAAACGCTTAGGGAGATTAAGGAGAGCCAGATTAAAAGAGGAGATATGGTTAAAACACGAAGCTTTCTTCCCACGCAACTTGAGTTGAAGTCGAAGTCCGAAATTCAAACTGCTTTGACTGTGCCTGAATGGTGCAACCCGACAGACGCCGGCTTCGTAAAGCGAGGGCCCAGCTTCGATTCCGAACACGGGAAGCGTTTTTTTTTTTTTTTTTTTGTCTTGAGGTGCTTGACGTACTCCCGCTTATCACCACCATTGTCGTTTTGTGAAACCCACTGCCTAAAGTTGGGTTTCCTAAAGTGCGTTTTGGTGAGACGTCGAACGCCATCAGTAAGGCATAAAAGGCTTCGCTTTAGAAAAACGAGGTGTCAGTTTTTCGTCTCTGTTATGCGCGTGGAAGAGAACAGTGGAGAAGGAGAAGGTGGGGCTCTCTCTGCTAGTATGCTGTCCTCCATCGTGCCCCGTGCTCTTAGCCACTCTTCAAAGGAAAGATCAATCATCCCTAATTTAGTTTACTCTTCACTGACACTATCCTTCATTGATCTCGCCGATGTGAAAACGTTAGACTCAGCAGTCTTTAAGACACCCCAAGTGCGACAGCGCCACGCGAAATATTGTCACTGCCTATTTCCAAGAAAAAGGACCCTGATGACTCACGTGGACCCTCGAAAAAGTGAGGGTGACATACGGGAGCGAGTCAATTTCATGATGGAGTAGGCTCGCGAGCGTAATATTTAGGAATGACGCCGTACCTGCCGTGTCCGAATACGGCAACAGTTTATCCTCAATTAACCGA
Source organism: Haemaphysalis longicornis (assembly GCA_013339765.2). Lineage (NCBI taxonomy): Eukaryota > Metazoa > Arthropoda > Arachnida > Ixodida > Ixodidae > Haemaphysalis > Haemaphysalis longicornis. The sequence continues at coordinate 126,220,385 of CM023450.1, read as the reverse complement.
CGCACGCGTAGTACAGACGGCTGCTCCGCCCCGACTCGTGTACAGTAGTAGTAATAGGCAACATTGTAGGCGCTTGATCCCAGCTTCCCGGTGTTTTTTTTTAAGGCGAAAACCGCAAGTGCCCCTCTGAGGAAAACTGTCGTTGTTGGTGTTGTTGTCTGGTCAAGAGAATGGTTGCCGCATTGGAAAGAGTACATAAAGGACACGTGTGCCCCGATAGGACTTGAACCTTGGTCACCACAGCAGCTCCCCAGTGCGCTCTTACGGCGCTAAATTTGCACATTGACAGCGGGAAAACAAACGTTTTTTAACAGCGAATCTGTGTACCAAATCGTAAATTTTTGTGTCCGCGGTCAAAAAAACAATGACATTGCCGAGCGCGCGCATGTGAGCGCGGGCCCCGCGCCGACCACCGGGCGTTAACAAAATCAAGAAAATGTCTAGCGCTCGTGTATGCGTGGCTCGCGACGACCGCCCAGCGTCCCCTGCGCACATTTGTCAAGCCACGCAAACCCGCTTGGAGAGAATTGCCAAGATTGGCCAAAAAAAAAAAAAAAGTAATCGCGGCAAAACTTGCTCGGAACGCGAATGACAAGTCGTAGCGTACGCCCCTCCACTGTGGTGTCCAACCTTTATCAGTTCCAAAAAAATGAAAGAAGCTCACACTTATAGCAAGAATGATGGAGTAAAGGTCGTTGAGCAGCGCAGAAGTGAATCGGCTGCAATCGTGGAAAGCAGTCATGGTTGTTGTGAAGGGTTGCGTAAAACTTTACTACTTTCAAGTCTCAGGCGTTAGTGTGAGTTTCCTCCATTTTTATAGCGTTTTTTTTAGGGGGGGGGGGGGGCAGGGCACAGGTGAGGAGGTACGAGTTCATGATGAGGAAACTTTATTAGATGAACACGAGAATGTTTGCTTCGCGGATGAAGTCTAGGAGGGAACAATGATGGGCCCCCTGTATTCATGCGGTGTGTGTTCCTTTCTTTTTGCAAGCGTAAGAGTAGTAGAATAGTACGACTACGTGGTGACTGACCTTGATTTCACCTAACTACAACATGCGCATGTAACTTTCACACCATGTCGCGCAGAACCCTGATTCTAGGGAAGCTGTGGCGTAGGCCAGTCTGCTTGATGACGTAATTCGAGCCGTAAGACAAAGAAACAAAAATTAGGAAACAGAAGCAAACACCATGTAACAAGAAACACGTTGTTAGAAAATATGGCCACGGTTTTGCCTTAAAAGCATGTAAGCAGACTTAAGTGCACCGATGTCCTTTTTTTGGGTGCATATTTTTTGTTACTTGCTGGGTGTCCCGAATTACGTACCTAATAGTAGAAAAAACGGTAGTTACATTGATAACAATTTTCTTACTCCGTATTGGCTTAGAGTGCATGGTTACCGAAATACGCCTCAAGCTTTCGAGTACTTTACGATTCCAGATGAGCAGTGCGGGTAACTGAATACCGCGATGTTCCGTTCCAAGATATAGGTACAAGGCCGGCACTTCTAATTCGATGCAAAACGATAAGTTGACGAGTTCATATACCTTGCCCCACCTTTAAACCAACGTAAAAGATACCAAACCACTTCTATATACTAAAATAATTCGTAGAATCGAGCTCAGAAGACATTTGACAATTTTAAAACTTGTCGGCCTTGGAAAAAGATCAGCGACTCTTCGGTCGAAACGGCAACGATGGGGGAACGAAACGCTTGCCGAAAAAAAAGGCCAACACCAAACGATTCAACCGAGAGTATGACACACGACTGTGCGATCTTTATGCGATGACCTGTTTCTCATCGGGACGGTTTATACTTCAGTGCGATTGTGGTCTTTAGTGCTTTACTGATGCGGGCATTCCTTGTTTTCCCTTTCTTTCAGCCATCGTCGTCGTTAAACAGAGGTTTAGTGAACTAAATTTTAGTCCAATGTACCGGAGGGTGCATTTTCCTGCCTAAATTGGCACGTCCATGCGCCCATCTCCAATAAAACTGCTTTGACAATGCAGGAATGGCGCAGCCTATGGATAGACTTCGGCGTCATAACGCGAGGGACTCAGGTTTGATTCCGACCACGGGAGGCGTTTCAATTTTTCTGAACTTCACCCACTATCGTCGTGATCGTCGGAGAAAGCTGCCTTTCCGTATACTTCGTTTCGGTTGGACCACAGAACACATCAGTAAGAGGCTGCAAGTACCGCTGTAAAAATTTGGCCCTGCTGGAGCTCGAACTCGGGGCGTTCGCTCTGAAACCCACGATTCTACCCCAAACTACAGAGGCAGAACACAGAAGTTCTTTTAGCAGTTGCACAAGAGAATAAACGGAGGGTTCCGAGCGAAGCAGTAAATGGTAATGGACGTGCAATGGAAATTCTGGGAATCTACCCACAAGAGAACGGAATCTCGCATGAATGCCACACGTACTTATTCCACCCAAGTACTCTCACCCAAGTGCCGAGCACCGGGGTAGTTTAGGGTACACGTGAATCGTCACACCGGCGAACCCAGGCAAATCCTCGCACTACTTTGGCCCGAGAAGCCGATGTTGGACCACTGTTATACCACTCGGCTAGCCACTCTATATACCGCTCAGAGAATTTAACGAAGGCTCGAAAGGCTCGTAAATGGTCCGAATATTTACTGCAAGTGCTGAGCGATGGCTACCAGAGCAGAGAAAAGCAAGACGGAATTGCGCTGCATGTGCGCTCATACAAAAACAACAAATAAAACAGAGCTTGGAGCATTCGCTGGAAGCCATAAAAGTTACCGAAGGCAGGAGCAAACGGGGGTTTCGGGTCTTTAGAACAATAAGAGTACGGGAAAAGCACGTACAAGCATCGGTGAAAAACGACTAGACTGCCGATATCGCAGTGATAAGACAAGAAAGAAAGAAAAGGTTCCGAAGGTTGCGAACAGGGGAGCGAAAAGGCCTAAAAAGCGACTTGGGTGGTTAAAATAAAAAGCGACCTCAAATTCTAAACTCCAGAAAGTGAGACGTTGCAAAGAAAATATATAAAGAAATTCAGAGAATTGTCTACTAATGCGTATTATTACTTTCAGCCGCCTGTCTAGATTGTGAGTTCTTTAGAGCCACATTTGGCTATGAGTAGCCAAAAACGTAGAAATAGTCTATGGTTCAAAGATTCCTTTTGATCGTTTTCGCCAATAGCGTAAATGGTTTAAGGGCAGGGTTGGTCCATTTTCAGTTAATTTTTATTCACATTTCCAACGTCCTTTCTCGGAATTTTAAAATTATCATTGCTTTCTTGGAGCACCATTATAAGATGTACATTATTTCGTCGAACCACTCTTGTAAAATGTTTAATTTGTCTATTTTTTTCGTTTGTTTTTTTCGAAATTCTGTTCGACTAATTATCTCCATCTGCCCTCATTATAACGCTTTCCACAGTGCTCATTATTTCCACAGTGCTCTTTTTTCACGGTGCAGTTGCAGTAATAAAAGCTCTCGATAGCCACTTTAAAAACATCGCCACAAAAGCAAGCAGAAACGGCAGGCCGATTGGCTGCTACGAGAATATCACGCAGTGCCGCTCAGCGCTGGCGATAACTCTAGTTTTATCAATGATTCCAGACGCAAAGAAAACGGTTGAAAGCGTTTATCTGAAGTGTTGCAGAGTCCCTTTACGACAACCAGAGACTAACACTGCATGTACTCCATCGAGGCAAAATCATCGCCCCAAAAGGAAAAAAAAAACAGAACCAATAGTGTGCAGACGCTGTGGTGAATATCTCGAACAAAAAAAATGTCCCACAGGGGATGTTCTCGCAGCCCTTCAAACCCGTCTAGTTTACGGACAGCAGCAGTGCTCCTTATGCCATTGAGCCCACCCGGCTGAACCTCGCCTCCTCTTTTGAAGTACGGCGTACAGAAGTGCAATACACCAAGAATGCGCTACTAGAGAAAAGTTTACCATTCTTTTGAGACGACCTGCAAAGGTATAGTGGGAACACTGTCAATGGTTCTGAATTATTGCTTCCCTCTTTACCGCTCCCTCGTTCTCGAGGCCTCGTTCAGCCGGCACTCGTAGGCAACTTAACTTCGAATCTAGGGGCAAGGTGACCACTTGGGACAGGCGCCACGTTGGCGTGAATAATGATCAGTACGTGCAAGCCGAGACGCCGTCGGGGAGCGCGACCTTCGAGCTCTGATTTCTGGATTTAGCACACGTACCAAAGGACGTCAGCTACCGCGAACTGTAGCACTTCCTAGGGCAAGTAAGCGTGTTCACACCACTTTCTGATGGCCCCAGCTAAAACTAATAAGAGGAACAATAAAATTTACTCATTCCGGCTCCAATATGGGCAAATTGGCTTCCGAAGCAGTGTGGTGACCCTAATCAAGACCATAGCCTTTCGCGGGCTTCTTAGGAGCGAAGGTTTTGGTCAAGAGAATGGTTGCCGCATTGGAAAGAGTACATAAAGGTCTGTCTGTCTGTCTGTCTGTCTGTCTGTATGTATGTATGTATGTATGTATGTATGTATGTATGTATGTAGTTATGTATGTATGTATGTATGTATGAATGTATGTAGGTATTCTGTATGTATGTATGTTAATGTATGTCTGTATGTATGTATGTATGTATGTTGTATGTATGTATATATGTATGTATGTATGTATGTATGATTAGGTTTTGCGATTGAAGCGAAAAAGAAAAAAACATTAAAATGGTGTAAAGCTAAAACGGGTTAATTAAGCCCGCTAAAGCAAACTGTCAGCTCCAGCTGTTACAAGCAAAAAGTAACAAAATAGCCGAACAGATGGCACGCTAGAAGCGTGTACGCGTGATATTGGATTTGAATAAATTGTATTTGCATTCATCACGACAGGTAGACATTACCCTGTACAGGTGTCTCTAGCTAATCTTCGCAAAAACTCTTTCCTGAAAAATGTCGAGCCTTTGATCAATGTTAGAAATTAAATTATAGCAGCATTTCTCCCGTCGCTTTCATGGTTACCTTTTAAAACGCTGCCGCTATGTATGCTACATAGAAAGTGGGTTGCCATGACTAAGTGAAGTTTTTCATGAAGTCAGCTACAGCGTAAGCCGTAATCACTCACGTCTGCGCCTAAGTCGCAGCACGTCTTCTGTCAACGTGCGAAAAACTTCCTCTCTTCCCCTCTCTGAACACACAGAGTGAAATGTGTAATTTCTGGTGTACAATCTCCAAATTTTGATTTAAGCTGGATATCGCTTGGAACCAGTGCCGTTGTCGTCGCATTAGTTTTTCGCCCTCTTTTTTTCCTGTCTCCCAACCAAAAAAATCTGTATCGAGTGCCGAATTCTCTTTTCCTCCCCAGTCACAAAGTGGTCCTGTAAAGCTGTTCTATAAAAAGAGTCCGACGAGATAAAGACGAAACCGGGCGGGAATATGTAGCACGCGCAGGCGAAGAGTTTCGCATATTGAGTTGCAGCGTGGGAGTTTCTTGGAGCAAATCGGCATGCAACAGGCATTGGCTGAGCCCATCTCATGTGTGTGCTTCGTCGAGTAAGAAGCCGTGCGGGGCTTTCACGTACATGAAGAAGGTCGGAAGGTGGCTTTAGGAATGATTTGTTCGACATGTCACGCGGCGTGTGGAACAAGAATCGAGAATGAATCAGTCGCCGGAGACATTGGCAGGCTTTTTTATCAGGCGGTCAAGGCGATTGCAATGCGGGACAGCATTCGCGTGAAAAGCAGCCTCTAGAAAGGAGTATACATATTATAGGCTGGCATTGGGCTGGGCGGAAGTGTACGGCCGGTTGTACTGCATGCAACCTGTTGCATGAGTAGCCTTCCGTCCTTGGTGGCACGTATCAAGAACACGTGCCGTCGGAAGGAATCGTCGGCCTGGTCTGGCTTCTAAATAAAAACTTTAAGCAATTTAACAGGTTGCACAAGCTTAGGGCGGCTACCCAGTTTTTGTTCCCGAAAGTAGGTTAATGCGCGAATGAACGCTACTGGCGTATGAACACGAGGAGGGGGGGGGGGGGGGGCAGTCGCCATCAATACAGTAGTAGAATTTGATCATTGCAAGTCTACTTTCTTCGATGGCATGCTAGCGGTAGCACCCGGAGATGTTCGGGTGAGTCAGTATGTGAACGGGTTTAACACATGTTGAGAAATCTGTAGAAACGCGTAATTTGTTTCCAACTCCACATTCGCAACGCCATGTGTAGTTCTGGAGGAACCCTAGATTTTTTTTTTTTGTAGACGGTACATATCTTGGCAAAAATAAATCTGATATTTGAACGGGTCTGCAAGTAATAACTAGACTCCGAAAGAAAGAGTTTAATCCTTTTCTCTCTTTCAGGTATTTCTTAATAGAGAACGCAGCTTTGTCGATCTCCTACGCCGTGATAGGAATGTACACTACCGACATTTTACGTCTCTAGGTCCCTACACAACCACAATATTACTCTAGATAGTGACTAGCCGTTGCGGCAAATCGAAAAAGAACTGGAACTGGCGGCCCACATCGTCTGAGCCCTCAGCGGCTGGCTAAACCACGGCTGCTAATTCGTCGCTAGCATCCCGTGACTAATAAACTTTCTCTCTATGTAGGTTTAGTCCTTTTAGCTGGGCGTTGATATCATATTTTAGCCATTTTTACTTCTTTAGGGATAAAACTGCAGACGTTGCGCCCCCCCCCCCCCTTTTCTTTTTTTTGGTAGGACAACATTCCAAAAATCAGTTGTTGAGCCTTTATGCGGGTAAAATTTGTAAGCATAAACCAATTGGATATGTAACCGGCCGAACATCTACGAAGAAATGCGTACAAACACGGAAGCTATACCAACCAATCCAAATTCGGAAATGCGCTCAGTGGGACATTATGTAAACGCGCTCGAACCGATCATGACCCGCCGCTGTGGCTCAGCGGCTAAACTGAGGGGCTGGTGAGACCCAGCACGCGGTTCCGATCCCGAAAGCGGCGCCTTCTTTTCGGGTGGAAGTGAGAAGCATAAACGACCGCGTGTCGAGATTTCGGCGAACGTTAAACATCCCCAGGTGGTCAAACTTAATCCGGAGCTCTCCACGCCGCGCCTAATAGCTGCAAGTGTAGCTTTAGTGGGTTGAACCCCCGATATTTAGAATCGGTGATGATCATGCTCGAAACACCGAGCACATGGAGCGGCAGCGTTGCTCCAGATTTCTTTATTCGTGGACAAAGAATGATTCTTAATTTGAATATTGGCCAAAACTGCTGTCGTTTCAACTTACCTTTTTCAAGGTGTCCTGCGTTTCGGACGCTCCACTGAATAGCCACATGTGTTTGAGTAGTTTGCCGCCTGTGTACTTTTTGCTACCTTCATACACAATTATTTCAAGTGAGAGCACCACTGCGCTCGTTAATGTATCTGACCTGGATCACGAGCAGCCCTGGGTAATGTGTGCTTTTCTATTGTTTTTTCTTTTTCCTTCAACAAGGAAGACTTTTGGGGCCAAATCTCTAAAAAAGGGCCGTCGTTTTGAAACGACGCGGTAGCGCCATGCAAATGCATGTTTTCTCGGGCGGGTGCACCGCTTTGGGATCTGGAGGAGACACGGATATACCCCCGCGAAGCGCAGTCGGACAAGAGCGCAAAGGGGCGTGTTGCTTTGCGCCCTTGTCCGAGTGCACTGTCTCCTCCACACCCCAAAGCGGCACACCCGCCCGAGAAAACACGCATTTGATGGCGCTACCGCATCGTGTCAAAAAGACGGCCTCTAGTTTAGAGAAATTGGACCCTTGCACTCTACTATTCGTGGCTATCATTTTTTTGTTGTTGTTATACACAGTAATTACTGTTTTGATACCTTTGCCTGTTATGCATGTGTATCACTATTGTATCGTCACTTGCCCATGCTGGCGCCTTGCACTGTAAAGGCCGGGGACCCCTCAAGCTCCGCACGCAGCTTTATTCCTCGGTCCTACCCACTCAAACCCGGCAAAATTATGCCTTGAATTTAAAAAAAAAAGTGTCAATTATAGTACCCGAACACAAAACAGGAAATCTGCGACTGGTACGGTCATTCACGTGCCTGTAAGAATACCTATGTAGAAACGCAGGAGAATCTAAGCACAGCCGCGCTTCCTTCCAGCCGTCATTCCTTGAAGCAAACGTATCGTGGGGACACGAAACGGTTTTGCCTGTCGGAGTACGTCGCAGAGTCAATGACCGAATTCAGATCGTCTCGGTAATTCCTCAGAAGGTGTCACGCGCGTACTGTCTGTTTCTTAGTTCTCTTTTGTATTGAAGGTTTGCTAGGTCAATGGATCATCACCGAAGATGGCGTTGTTTGCCGGTGAGTGACGTCATCAATCTTTGCGGTTGTTAGTCTTCCAAGGACGTTTGGGACATTATGGTGTAGGATCTATACTTGCTTGGGAGAATTCTAGGTAGTGGGGCTGTTGATTGCTGGAAAAGCTGGGTAGAAGAGTGCCATGTATATGTACCTCCGCTGTGTGTGATGGGGCTTTGGAAAGCGCATAAATAACCAAAATAGCGTGTATGGAATGCTTCAACACAAAGTACATGTAAACAACACCGTTCCAAAAATGCCAATAAAACTGATGACCCGGATCGCACATAGCCATATTATTGAGTAAAAAATAAGAATAATAAAACGGCAGGCATATTCATTTACACGCGTTTACGGATTAGCCATTTGTTATGCCCGTTGTAATATGGGAACACCCGGGCATCGCCGGGTACTACCGCTAGTTAAGAATAACCGTTGGAATGGTTCTTGTCACCAAACCAAGGCAAACTACAGCACGTTAAAGCGGTGACTACGAGAACCGAGATTTAAGTGAACACTAAAACAAAAGAATTCGGTACAAGGTGTACCAAGAACAACCGACGCAATAGGTTCGAAGTGACGGCGCGCTAGCAGCGGGAAGGCGGGAAAATTGAAACCGAAGGAGAAAAAAAAAGCCTAACATTACCTTCATGACGTAAGGAGCCAGAGGGGGCGAAGAGTGTGAGGGGTGGGAGGAGTAGAGAGGAGAGGACACTAAGAGACATGGGGGGGGGGGGGGGGGGGGGGGGGAGAAGAATGTCGTATATGTCGTCTTCCGACATTTTCGGCGAAGCAAACGGATACGCGGCCAAATGTTTTTCTCGGGCATAAAACTTACATGGAAGCATAGCCATATACGGTTGCGAGAAAAAGGAATAACGTTTATTGGAGCACTCAAGCGTTGTTTGGCTGCCTGCCATAGGGGTCCAGGAAGCCATGGGTCTGGGTGGCTTGTCTCGCTCTGTTTATCAGATGTCTTAGGAGATCCGGATTTCAGCTCTTCATCCGACTTTCCCACTGTTGATATAAGGTTAGGCTTAAAAACAAAATGTGTTAAATTTTCCTTCCTGAAGATTGAGCTTGACTGGCATCCAATTCCACCACACTTCTTGCTATTCCGTTTAATCAATCGTGCGACCTTAACTGATCGTCGCTTTCGTTTTCTGGAAAGTCAACAGGAAGCTAATGGACAAATCTGATAATGTCACAACAACGTAAGGAACTAGATAAAAGATAAGGTGTTGTCGATATTATTAAAAAATGCGGCTCACATTTTCTTTTTTCTTCGTCCAACACTGGCACAGTCAAGATTTGTCACGATACTTTACAAGAAAAAAAAAAAAAAAAAACACCTGTGCAGACCTAATGCAGAAAAAACGGACGATACACCTTTTTCGTTCGTTTTCTCGCTACACCAGGTTTTACTCGCGATTTCGCGTGAATATACATGCTCAAACAAGTACCTTCTTAAGAGCTTTTCCGCTCCTTCCACTTAGAGCAAAGCGGCAGCTCAGAACACGATTAAGCAGAACACCGTAATTAGTACTCTACACTAATTGGTACTGAGGACTCTCCAAATACTTCCTCGTTTTTTTTTCAGCTTGTATAGAATTCATTTAAATTCCTTTAGCCAGTTACGCAAGAATCGAATCGAGATGTACACTTTTCATCAAAGCAAAAAAAAAAAAAACGAGTTTAAGCTGATGGCTGCATTGGCTATACTTAATGTAAATAGGTCATCGTTAATTTTTTATTTATATTAACACGGTATCGAAATGCAAACGTGATTTCAAGCAAATGACTTCGGAGTGATCGCAAATGACTTTAATGAATTTAAAGGACGGCAGCGACGCATTTCTCTCTAATATATAAAACTACCAAATTCTGGTAGGCACAGAATTTCCCCCCAGACAGACCCGAATTCTGGGAAATTAACTTGAAAGGATCTAAAATTGGAACAGTGATTACCACCAAGTTTGCCATGTGAACGCCACCTCAATATATCATTCCTGAAGTAACGCTAGGTGGACTAGTTCGTATAGTGATATATAGAGAAACAATGTACTAGATTAACGAATAGGGAGCTAAACAGACGAAGCCGAAGGAAGACACAAAAGACATAAACAGGCGCCAGCTTCCAACTGTTTATCATGAGAAACCACGCTTATTTATACGCAGAACCTGAGTACAAATGAACTCGATGGTTTTAATTGATTTGCTAACAATGGTTTGCTAACAACACTTCATAAATAGAAAAGTGCATTCAATTAACAACGCAGGCGTACGCGCGCACTATTGACGGTACCGGCATGGAACCATGACCACTAGCACGTTCTAAAGAGAATGATTAGACAGTAACTTTAATAAAAGATACCTGTTTGTCACCTAATGCTAGTGACACAGAATATCAAGAAGTTTGCGGCCAGATACAATGAGCGTACTCTGTTATCGGCCCTATGCAAGCTGGCTAAGATCTGCCCTTTGATGGCAAGTAGGGTTCCAGCTACAGGTTCTAAGAAGAACAACATCCGCTATACATAATGCGCTAGAAATGTGGTATACAGTATCACCTTTGACTGCGGCAACATCTGCACCGGCCCAACTGGATGGTGCTTGAACAACCGGGCCAGAGAGCACCGATTGGCTTAGCAGCAACTTGGGAGGGAACTTGGCGGACCACCGTAAGCGCTTCGGTTGCACGCCATTCTTGTACCAGACGACCTTGTTGAAGAAACCAGAAAGCAAAACGGAAAGGAAGAAAGGGAGTATTTCAAAAAAAAAAAATGCGAGGGATGAGTGCGTTAGCACGCCGTCACTAGCATTAACTGAGAAATAGCCTTTTATAAAGATACTGTCTAACAACCCAGTATAGAACTGGCTATGACTACCCGAGCAGGCCCTCCGCAGCTCCCGGGACGTTCTGATCTCGCACCGGGAGATGTCATAGCATTACCGCCACCTCCGTTGCCACTATCCCCCTCCCCCCCTCACACCTCAGTTCCTCACACACCCTCCCCTCACACACCTTCCGCCCCTCACACCTCCTACAAACACACTCCTTTCCCTGCAGAGCCACCGTCTCTCACTCACACCCCTCCCGCTACCCGTCCTTCCTCTGGGCCACTCGGCGTCACCCTGGACGCTCAAGTACACTCCGTCTCCGAGTGCCCGCACTCCCCCTTGTTTCTTTCCCCATAGCCACCCACTGGGAACAGGCCCTGTGGAGCTCAACCATGGAGAACCAGACCACCCTCGTCTCCAAGGCCCAACAGGTCGGAAAGGCCCTCTGCATAATCCCCCGCCCCTTCCCCCGTCCTCCCCCTAACCCAGCCGAGAATAAAGTGGTTCTTTTTTTCTCTCTCTCTCCATGTCGGCACCACCAGTAGTTGGGCGTGTATGCCTGCTTTGTTAGTTGAGTGCACTGGTTTATTAGCAAACGTTAGTCTTACCAAAATCATTCACGTTATCCGTACTCGGGCTCTGAGTACAAATACGCACGGGTTTTCGTGAATAAACAGAACAATGAAAGTTGGCGCCTGTTTATGTCCTTCGTGTCTTTCATTTTCTTCGTCCGTTTAGCGCCCTATTGGTGTATCTACTACAAGCATGAACCTACCAGCTAAACAAGTGCTGTTAATTTCAGAAAGAACGCAAGACGCAGGAGTGACCTGCTGCGTCCTCTCCCGAAGCGCTTGTCCTGTGCAAGTCTCCCCCTAGACTTGCGGTTTTACGGATTGTTTTTTCATATATCCGTTCCTGCCGTGAGCTATACGCTGAACCTGTATTTTACGTTCCATTGTTCAGAGCGGGTATTAAGACAAAATACAACTTCGCGTAATTTTATAAAACTAGACTTTGGCAAGTTACTCAGCTCCATTTAGGCCACGCAAAAAAATTTTTTTGTTAACCAAGCAAATGCAAGTTTCGCGCCACCAAAACGTGGTGTGAGCAGACGTGACGTATTATGCAACAGCGCTAAATCATTTTTATCAGTGTTGTAACTGTGCGTTCGCATTCAAGTGCTGTGATCAAATGGAACTACAGGCGCCACTAGAATCGCCCAGTGACATTTCTCGGCGGTGGCTGGCGTCGGCGGTCGCCAATAACACAATTAACATTCTGTGACGTGATAGAAACGTAGCCGGAAAGGAGTCGCCACTGCTTCGTACGTTTTCTTTAAGACCTCCATTATTTTTTTGACATTTGCGACATCATCGTTTTCAAAAACAAAGTTGATTTAGTGATTTATTGAATTTATTGATTCCTCAAAGGTCCCGGCCATTAGGACATTATATGAGGTGTGGGCACGACACGGCACTTGAAAGAAGGGTAAGAACATGGTAACGGCAACAGACGATGCACAGTAATTATGGCGGCACTTCTATATAAGGGGTGGGTATGATACAGTACTAGAAAGGAGGGTTACAAGAACGTAGTGACAGCAACAGAATGGGCTACGCTAATTATGGGGACACTTCTTCAATGGCGTGCTTGAAACGGGATTGGTCAATGATGGTAGCAACTGCAGCAGGTAGGTCATTCCAGTCTCGGGATGTGCGTATGAAAAATGACTGTTGGAATGTATTAGTATGGGCACGAACCGGATAGACTGCGTTGGTGTGACTAGCACGGGAAATACGGTGGGCTAGTCGGATGTACTGATTTATAAGTTGTTGCGAGTGGAAGAATTTGTGGTAAAGACACAGTCGAGCTATTTTGCTGTGAGATTCAAGTGTAGGAAGGTTAAGTTCTGCTTTTAACGCTGACACGCATGAATAGTGGGTATAATCAGACAAAATACATCGAGCGGAGCGATTTTGGACAGATTCGAGGGTGCTGATCAAATAAGGTTGGTAACGATCGAAGATAGCGTTTGCATATTCTAATTTAAGCCGCACGAAAGTTACGTACGCAAGTAATTTTATTGAGGGAGGGGTTGCGCCAAGATCACGGCGTAGGTAGCAAAGAGCACGGTTAGCCGAGTTCGTTATGTAGTTAATGTGGCAGGGCCAGTTTAGGTCGTGGGATATATGGACACCTAAGTATTTAACCGAGTCAGCAGGGCCAATAGCAATGTTTTAGATGCGGAGCATCTGCTCCGGGGTATGTCACTCCTGCGTGCCCCGTCCGCAGCGTCTCTCCTCCTCTCTCACTCTCCCTCGTCAGCGATAAGCAGTTGCGTGCTGCACGCGCCCTCTCACTCTCTCCGCTCCCTTGCCAGCAATAAAGCAGCTGCGCACTGCACGCGCCCTCTCTTCTCCTCCCTCCCTCGCCAGCGAATAAAGCATGTGCGCGCTGCACGCACCCTCTCTCCCCCTCGCTCCCTCGCCATCGAATAAAGCAGGCGCGCACTGCGCGCGCCCATTCAGTCTTCTCGGAGAGATCACCTGCGCCGGTTCGGCTACGTCGTTGTATGATGAGTTCGACCGGTACCAACAGTCCCGTCAGCGTAGATGTGAAGCATCACGGGGCGCACATTACGTTCCCATTCGTGCTCCGATAAATGAAACAACACAATGGAACAACACGGAACCCCCATGATGCTTCGCATCTCCTGAGGGTTCCCCACGGGAAGATGGTGGAATTTTTTTTTAGTAGTATACTTAGGCTGCACAAAATTGCGGCGGCGCTGGAAAGAAACGTGCAGAGTTTTTTAAATGCATCAGCCAGTTATTGTACCTAATCCCGCACGCGAAATAAGTCTTCGTGTAGTAGTGCGGATATGTCTCAGCTAGTACTTATAGGGCGATAAATGACAGAGTCATCAGCGAAAAGATGGACGTTCGACGTAAGATTTATGGGGAGATCATTTATATATATGAGAAAAAGAATGGCCCCAGGACGATTCCTTCGGGAACACCGGAGAACACCTGCGTGAGTGATGATGTATGCGAATTGGCGTGCACAAATTGCTGGCGGTCACTTAAAAATGCGCCTATCCAATTCAAAAGTATAATAGGTCCAAGTTAAGGCGAGACAATTTTAGCGGTAGGCGATTATGTGGGACTTTTATTATCAAATGCTTTTCAAAATCATCAGTTTGAATGTTGCGGTCTAGGCATGAATGTACAGTCGCGCTCACTATGACCTACACCGCTCATTAGTATTCACAGCTTTATATGACCTTTGTCTGGCACCCGGGGTTAAAGACCAAGTGCGCGTTAGGAGAACAACGTCATAATAAATGAAGCCTTATCCTAACGTATATGCCCATAGTCATTGTTTTGACGATATAATCGTCTGAATAATAATGAGTGGTGTAGGTCATAGTGAGCGCGACTGTACGTCATAAAGGAACTTGGCAAGCTGAGTGTCGCAGGAATGACCTTTAATGACCTGAACGTGTATTTTGTCTTCATCGCCCCTTTAATCGACTCAGCTGCACACGGGACCAGGCCTGTTGCACGTGGACCTTGAGGTACCCTCCTCCGAAGAAGACAACTATTAATTTCTTTCTAGGCACTGAAACCAAATAAACAGATTGATTGATTGATTGATTGATTGATTGATTGATTGATTGATCGATTGATTGATTGATTGATTGATTGATTGATTGATTGATTGTGGGGTTTAACGCACCGACTCTGCACAATCGATGGGGCGCGCGCCGTAGTGGAGGGCTCCGGATTAAGTTTGACCACCTGGGAATCTAACGTACGCCGAAATCTTGAACACACGGGCGTTTTTGCTTTTCGCCTCCATCAGAAAAGCGGCCCCGCGGCCGGGAATCGAACCCGCGACCTTGTGCTCAGCAGCACAACACCATTGCCACTCAGCCACCGCGGAGGAGTAAAACCAAATAAACAAACGGTGCGGATGCACTCCAGCGGTTACGGGAAGCCTTCACCCCAGAAGCAAACAGAACCGCGAAGTGGACGACCAATATTTGTCAGTGCGACGAAGGTGCACTTCTAACAGAATAAGGAAGCTGGTGGCCGAAACGGCGCGCGAGTGCCTTTCCCCGATGAGATATTGAACAGCAAAGCAAAGCGAATGTGCCACCACCAGGCTGATTGGCTGCCCACAAAGCGGCCGCCCGTGTCAAGGACGTCCTTATTCCAATGCTACGAGGTAGTTTCGGATGTATCTGTTCCGTGTAGCAACCCTGCTCCAATTAGTTATGCAAGCAACGCTGTTATACCAATTGTTCTTCTCTGCACAATTTGCCATGTGTTTTATTTCGCAAATACTTTATTTCATAATCAGACAGAACGCCAGCGAGCGACCTGTCTGCATCGTCCTTTGTCCTCGTCTTGTTTTCCCTAGTGACATATGTTGGCGTTTTATTTCTCTCCATCATAAGCTCCCCATGAGTGTAGTTGGCTACTTTGCGATGCAACACATGAAGACGGAGCACGAAGACAGAGCCGAGCATATGGTGATGGCGCGTTGTTGTTGTTTGTTTTATATTTAACAAAGACGTGAATACGCAAATGTAGTTGAAGGGGTAGGTAGAAACATTGCCACCACTTCCAAAAACGAAGAATCCAAACAAGAGAAGGACGAGACAAGAGAAGCTCTATTTTCCTGGTCGTCTTCTTGTCACGTTCTCTTTTGTTTTGTCTGCTGTAAACATAAACTAACTCACCCAACGAAACTATTTTTGGATGGTATGGGATTGGGCAGAGGAAAACAATAAAAAATTTCAAAGCCGCCCAGGCGCACGATCCAACTGTGTGTCACGCAACAACGTGCGGCGTACGGTATACATTGCCGGCTGGAATCACCTGAGGGTTAACAACCACTGTCATATAAATGTACGACACTTCCTACCATACGCAGTCGTTGTCCGGAATGCCTTCAGATTACAACAGCACAAGGTGGAGTGAGAGACCCGTACATCCTCTCGTATCCGTCAGCTGTGTTGTCAGGCTTGGGAAGAGACCGTACTCCGGCAGTTTCAGGCTTTTTAATAGACGTTCAACATCTATACAAGTATACATTACGCTAGCCTCATGCTCATATTCCTAGCGACTATCGAAGACCAGGGAGCGATCGCTTATAAGAAACGATCGGGCACGCCGGTAGCGTTTCTGGAGCTTCTCAGCCCGTACACATCTGCGATCGACAGTCGTATGGCACACAAGGAATAACTACGCGAAAAGAGCAGGTATTTGCATAGAGTCATGCGTCGCAGTCTAGCCTTCTAAACTTCTGGATGTTGATTGAAGCATCCATAGAACCCTTACAGGAAAACCAGCAATGGCCTTTTTGGGGTATGTTGATGATTTGTACTCTTGTGCGCGGGAGCATTGGATGATGACCATCATATGGAGGCGACATGTTGAAGTGTTTCGAGGTCAGTGCCAAAGGTCTATCATTCCCGTGCGAAGTGCCGGACAATGGGCTCCTCCGGTTTTCAGACTTCAGCCTACGGTTTAACATTGGACACATCTGGTGACTGTACAAGCCACGGAGCAGCAAGGACTTTATCTTACATCACTATGCCTAGTCCAGTAATGTAAAAAGATAACTCACTTTTGCCCTCAAGTAGTTCTAAGTCCTCCCGAAATAAATGACAAACAGCTCCAACCCCCAAATCTAAAATTTACGTGAGGCGGGATACTCAAAGAGCGTGTTAACGACAGTTTGTGAAAGCTAACTACACAGGGTCAAATAGGGAATAAACGTAAGACACAAGCACTAACAAATCACGAAAAGGAATACCGCAGTTATTCCATAGACGATGGATTCACGCTAAACATAGAGATTGCCACCAGGCAGGGTGCTTTTCCAGGCGTGCAGCGCAACCTACCAAGCCTATCAAATGTGCCGAGACCTCAACAACAAACCCAAGAAGAAGGAATGCGATTAGAACCATTCGACAAGATACATGTAGGGCCACACTGAAGTCATCTATATAGCATTTTATTATCTTGCGAGAAAGTTCACTTGCAACAACCCACACGGTGCGTCAACAACCACGAGCCAGAACGTAACATCATTCAAGACAACACCATCTGGTCACCTCGCATCTGACTGCCGTGATTGCACATGCAGCTAGGCCATTGCACATGCCGTTCGGGGATGTGTTGGCCATTCGCCAACCCATCCACGTAGACCACCATCTTGGCAACATACACCCTGAACATCCCAATGAGCGGCGTATCTCCCGAGATAAATCCCCCCGCACACTATACATCACCAGCGGCCATTTATTTCGCTATGGTATCGGCATCTGCTACAATAATTGTGTATGATTAAATGGCTGCTATCCTTAACTACGCAGCAGGACGGTGTTTCCTACCAAGAGCCTTATATCCCTCCGCGCTTTCACTAGTGAGAAACTTCAACACGTTCACCTGGTTTAGACCCCGCCCCACTTGTTTCTTCAAAAAAATGAAGGGGCTCACAAAACGGCCCGAGATTTTGGCAACCGGGTAACCTCAGGGAAGATCTTGAGCCCGTCTAGCCTTTGGAGTACACATTCAACTTTTTACACCCATTTTAGCCAAAAGGTGTAGCATAAGTGAAAAGGGCGTTGGGAGGCCTTTACATCCTTTTTTCTTGGAATCTCAACCCCCTTTTCCTAGCTCTACAGCTTTATTGTGTGAAAAAAAGGGTGCTGATCAACTTCAACATCCTTGGTTTTTCTTAGGATGTTGAAAGGGTGTGGAAAAGGTGTTCAGCTGTTCATTGAATAAGGCTATGCTTAGATGCATAATAGCACTGTAAAGAACAAGACATCCTCTCGTATACTTCTCTACTCGCAAGAAATTTTCAAACGCAAAAAAAATATAATTCCTCGTATGCAATAATCGCTCGTTTCCATATGCGGTGCACCTCATGCCCCAAGTTTAGCTCTGGCATGTGAAACACCAATTTGAACCTTCAAAATTAAAAGGACTATAGTCGTGTGGGGAACAGAGTGTTTACCGACTGCAACACGCGTGCTTTCTGTAGGTTGTTGAAACGGTGTGAAACAGGTGTTCAGTTGCAAAAAAAAAAAAAAAATTGCGGAGGACCTAGTTTCTTCCGGTGTTGCTAAGTTTTCTTATGTTTGCTAAGCTTTGCAATGTTCTTGCTAAGCTAGGATGACCGTTGAGGGGTGAGGTCAAGTTTAACCGAATGTTACAAGCCTGTTCCAGTGCACCCCCCCCCCCCCCCCCCCCCCACTGCCAGGGTATCCAACGGGGAAACTCGCTAGGTCGGCCCTCAGCTATGCTGTTTCTCCAGCCTTGCACCACTATTGCAAGTTGCGCCATTTTTTTTTTGCCTTTTAGGATCCAGAGAGGACTAGTACCTTTGAAATGGTATAGTAAGAGGTGCGCATACGCATACGCCCCTTGTGCTCACACTTTAACAAGCTCGAAAGCCGACTTCATTGTTATAATACCCTATCTGCGGTGGTGCACCCTTTACAGGTGCCGCAGTTCTTTTTTTTTGTATTTTTTACTAACGCCACTGAATCTAGCTCAAGCTAAAACAGCTTCACTGGTAATAAATTATGACAGTTCATATTGCTTTAAATATCGTGAGGTACAAAATACCCCCGCTTGTAGAAAAAGTTTAGTCCACCCGCGTAAACAGGTAGAAAATGCCTCCAAAGTTGCAGGCCTCTCCACCTTTTTTCTTAATTGGCGATCTTTTCGTACACCCTTTTTCTAACACCCGTTTTCTTTAGGCCCTTTTTCTTAGTTTCGAATACCCTAATTTGTAGCTTTACACCCTTCTGGAAAAAGGGTGTTGAAATAATGAAAACCCTTTTTGAAGGGTGTTGAGGTGGCGGGAAAGATTTGTTTGGTATTTAACAAAATTCTGTAAGTTATGCAACATAAAAACTACCTCGTGATTAAAAAGTTTTTGCAAATCGCGTGTTGATTTGTATATTCTCATAGTAAAATCCATCGTTCCAAATTTAGCGTTAAAATATTTTTTTTTTTGCGACAAGCCCACCGACTCAATCGGGGGGGGGGGGGGGAGCTTTTCTCTGCTGGATGTAAAAGCAAGAGAACATGTATTATTAAGTAAGTATGCACTCCCTGTAATGCTTGCATCCCGTTGGTTTTCTTGCTCAATTCATTTGTTTTCCAAGTGTAACTTGTACGTATCGACTGTTTGTGTTTAATGCTGCGCGCTCCACCGATTCACATTTCCACGCGTAGCTGCTGCCCTGGCCACACCCTTGTGTTAGGGTGTCGAGCAACCTTACACCCATTTTTTAGGATGTTCATACGAACACCGTTTTTTTTCATCCGTACACCTTTTTTTCTCCAAAACACCTTTTAAAGGTGTTCGCCATGGGACAAGGTTCTTACACCCTTTTTGGCCAAAAAGGGTGTAAGAAAGTTTAGTGTGTAGCGGCAGGCTGGTCACCCACTTGCATATTGTACAACGTTACAAACTGGGCCATCCGCTTTATACAGCCACACCTATCCTTAATTCTCAAAAATCATAAACCATCTCGTCGAATCTCAAGCAGTTCGACAGTTCAAGTTGGGCAATACTTGCTGTTCCAGCTATCTAGTGCCTTTGATTATAAGTATAGCATTCTAAACACTGCGATCGCATGCTTGAAGGCGCGTCTCGTAAAGCTACTTTGCCAGTCTTTGTTCACTGGATTTACATGTGCAAGTACCGGTAACTTTGTTAGTGTTCTCCCGCTCAGCGAGCTTTGTCTATCTTTCGCTTACACCAACGATACTGGTCACCCCGTGCCTCCAGAGAAAGGGGTGCTTTGATCTACGCGCTCGTAGATTGTCTCACGCGGTTGTCTCCCGCGGGGAGCGGAACATGGCTGGGCAGTATCAACATAGGTGTATTATACTCTATTTAACGGTACAGTTTCATTATCTTGACCGTGTACTGAAAACTCCACGGAATATATACATGTCTTAGTGACTTTGTCTAAGATACTGTAGTAATGGTACCCGGTACCTTAATATCTAAAGTCTCTAATGAGGGGTAAAATGCGTTTCACGCGTTTTAGTCACTAAATGGGGAACACTGGAGATCTATGCCAGTCTGACGTGTACTGTTAGTTTAATACAGCGTAGATGCTGTGGTTGCTGAATAACGGGATTGCACAAGAACTGTCCATAGTTTACTCAAACCCCGTATGCCACCTGGAGAAAAACATTCAAGAGTCCGGCGCTGGCTTTGCATTCAGTTGTTCTTTGATAGTATAGGACCGCGAAGTACTTAAACGTAATTATCCCAACCTTGTCTTGGTTGGGAAACTAAAATTCGCTGTAGCATAGCAACCGACTTTCAACACAGCCACAACCGATTTCTGCTCGATCAAGTGGATGAGGCACGCACGAGGAACTTTAGTGGTTGCTGTGCGCTTTTTCGGCAACTTTTCGTAAGCACCCATTACAATGAAATCATTCGTCCACAATTCCCGCTCCCGGGACATAAAGCCGAAATCGCGTTAAACCCGGCGTGCTCCGCGGCAATCCGGCACCTCGTCTTGCCACCACAAGCAAAAATGAGCGCAGGAAAATTGCCGTAATCTGAGCAGCCACCTTTCGGGAGCCAGGTGTGGCACTCCACCACCTCATCAGTGGTTACAATGGCGTTGCCCATTCGGAGTAGTTGCTTGCCTAATGCGGCCTGCTTTTGTTCTGGCGGAATACCAAATAGCCCGTGGGACGGAGATCTGGACGACGTTAAAGATCCTTTGGTGGTCTAAATTTACCCGAAGTCCTCCATTACGGCGGGCCTCATAGCACTGTGTTTTTTCTTGCTCGAGTGACTACCGGTTCCCTTCGGGTGGTGTGCCTCCTTGACCTAATCGTTGGCGAAAAATTGGCCCGAATCTGTAGGCCTGTAGTCAATTTCTTTCTTTGTATAATCCCTCCCCCCCTTCCAAAAATAAAAAAGAACATTGAAGAGCCTGCTGGGTAAATAACACAGGGGGTTGTTATTACAGCAGAATAGAATAAGCAAATCCTACTCAGCAAATGGTAAGGTACAAAAGGCAATTGGCATCACATGCATCTATGAAAGGTTATCAACACACCGATTTTTACTAGACTATGCAAACTAATTTTGTACGGCACTGGGAAATGTTTTATGATCATTAAACCTTAGTAAAGATAAAGTGAAGGAAATGAAACGTGAAAAAAATACTCACAAAAAGCCATCTGAACACTCAAAAAACGTTTGTGAACTTGTTAAAATGGTCGATAATTACACCTTTAGACATGAAAGGCACTGTAATTTGTACGCTGAGCTGCACGATGTAGCAGTGAAGGAGTATTTTAAAAGTGTGGCAAAGGAAAGTCATATAGCTGTCGCATCACTTCTTCACTTTTGGACCTTGCGAGGCGTGCGGGCTTCTCCCGGGCAACGACTTATATGGGACAAGTTTTCTTCAAGTTCAGGTAGTGGGGCTAAGTGGATTCCATGCTCAGTTGGTCTGTGTTTGGTCTCCGAACGAATATAGGGACAAGTTTCTTCAGTCCAGGTTGTATTATAATAAAGACCCCAAAATAAGACGGCGCGGGTAAAAGGACCATTGCAGCCAGTGCGTCGAACAAAAAAAAAAATACGGGTGCGGTTACGGTTCGAGTTAGGGTGAATTCATTTCGATGCGGTTCACTTCCGGTTCGACTAAATCACAACCCCAACCGGTTTGCGAACCGGTTCGGGCAAAAAAAATGTTTTGCGGTTTAAAGAGACCATCACACCTAAATACAATTCTAGTGCATTCAAAGTACTGTTTGTTCACAATAAAAGTTGTGCCATTTTAAGAGCAACAGTGAGCAAGTTGTTCTGCTATTAAAAACCAAAACACATGAAGTAGTGACTATTTACCAGCTACTTTCATTGCCCAGAGAGAGAGAGAGAAGAGAAAACCTTTAATGAAAGCTGAAGAGGTCAGCGCCACTAACGGTAGGGCTTGCTGCTTCAGATGGGGTGAATAGAGAGAGATCGACAGAAGAAAATAGAGAGAAAAAGAAAAGGAAAAAGGAGTGGGGGAGGGGATATGCACACATATATAAAACGTTTCTGTTCAGAGGGTTCACAGAACCTCTTCTAGCCCTGTTTCCGCAAGAAAAGTAAGCAGAGCTTTTGTTCCCAGCACTGCCTCTTCACGATTTCGCCAGGGTACAAGGAAGTGTGAGAGTTCTACAGGACCTCCACATCAGAGTCGCACAAGTGCCTTCGATGCCGGTGCCCCCTGAATAGCATATCGCGGTCAGTGGCTTAAATGTACCTAATGTCCTCCGTAGTACTGCACACTGGACAAAATGGCCACTCTACCCAGCCCAGCTTAAACAAGAAGCTTCGGGTGTATGCAACGTTAAGTCGCAGCCGGTGTAGCACGCTTTCAGTGCGCTTTGGCAGACCCCGCGGATGCCGGAAATTGTACTTAGGGTCTATAGCATGAAGAGGCGCATAACTTCTCGGCGGATCCTGCCAAGCCGGCAGCTGGAGTTGCCATCCTAGGTCGATTGCAGCTGCTTTGCTATCCTCGTTGGAAAACGGGATTCCAACGGTGAAGTTGAGGTCGTGGGCTTCTCTGCGGCCGCATCGGAGACCTTGTTGCCAGTTATACCAGAATGACCTGGTAACCACTGAAGAAAAATTTCATATCCTTTGCGCTCCGCACTTCAAAATATTTCATTCATATCACATACAAGTTGGTTGCGGCAATCAGGTGGCTCTATTTAGTAGTTGCAAGGCTGGCCGGGAATCGGAAATAATTACCCACCGCCGAACAGTACTTCCGCTTATGTAAAGAAGTGCTGCTCTGACAGCTGCTAGCCCAGCCCTTACGTTGTCTTAGGGACTACCTCAAACCAACAAGGGTCATAACTGCATGGGAAATACACTTTCTCCCGCTTTTTTTTTTTTTGTTGAAATTGCACCTCTCCCGAATCATCGACCACCCTGAACGTTAAACCCTTAGAGTTAGGCCCGGGTACCCTCGAGTTTCCTCCGCAAATTAGCAGGGAGCGTGTTGAAATCACAGCAAAGTACTTTTTTCATCAATTCTAGAGGAATTAAAACAATCCTACAGCAGCCAGGTGAATGCTACTTATGAATCCGATTGTTTGGCCAGCAGGGATAATTTGTTAGCGGTCACCTACTGGAGGGTGAGAGCCAAGATTTTGTAAGAGTGAGCTTTATTTGACGCTCAGTCGCTCAATACTGTGATCACTGGAATGATTTTCAGATAGCTACTACGGATGTGGGCATCACTATGACTACGTTTCCGTTACGCCTGACCACCGCCCCAGCTCCGTCCGCTAAGCTGCGGTATCTTCTAACAGATTATGCGATTACAAGCTGAAGGATGATTAGACTGTCGTTGTAGTTGTGGCTTGAGGAAAGGAAAAGTAAAGGATGTGCACTGCGGATATTATAGAGCTCAGCAGGGAGCTCACCAGCATAAAACGAAGGGCGAGGGAGGGGTAGTAGAGGCTAGAGGGAGAGTAGGGGGAGGGACTCGTAAAGCACGCGATGGAGCTCTTATGAGGAGGCGCTCTTTAATTTGTCGACAGCAGAATCCCTCCCCCCCCCACCTCCCCGAACCAGTAGCAGTAAAAGCAGATCAGTCAGTTAGACTAGTCCAGTGAAGCGCTTACCCCCCAAAAAAGCATCCCTGAGAAGAAAAGCCAAAACAGCACCAAAAGCGCAAAGTATTAGTGCTGATTAATGGAGTTGTGCGGGACCGGCCTGCCTTTCCACATGTGTAATCTGCTTCTTCAGTGCCGTTTTTTATCCAAGACGAAATACGTAGCGTCTGCAAGGTCGGGGGATACAGTCGTGCAAATGGAGAAAGTGTGTGGCATACGCTAAACGCTTTTTCTGCTATATCATTTATCAGTATTGGGATACATTAAAACGCGAAGTTCTCCGTTCTACGCGTCCTGAAAAACGGGCTATTATACCAGGCACCAACCACGGTGCTTGCTGCATTCGCCGTCATGACACGTTTGGATATGTTAAAGGTTGGACAAAGGAAGGAATGACTAGAGCATGATCTACCTATTGCTGTTTCGCTTATTCGATGGCTGAATGCAGCAAAAAGGGCAGAAATTATTCGTGTCGGGAACTCGGCCCGCAATAATTTAAAACCAAGTGCTGGGCCCGTGGAAACTCACCTGTGAAATAATATCGGCGCGTATGACTCCCCGAAGCTGCGCTTTGAGGGGCACCGTACATTGAAGGCCGCCAGAACAATTTAGAACACCTGGGGATGTTTACGTGCGTCAAATTCACCACACATGAATGTTTTGGTTTTTCGTTTACACCAGAAAAACTGCACCTGAGTGCGGTGCTCGAACCCGAATCCGTGTTGTCAGCAGCCAGCCGGCCACCCAGCAGCTTTTGAAAGTCACGCTTCTCAAGTATTTACACCCCCTGGTGTGCGACCTTTTTAAAGAAAATTATTAAATGCAACAGGTATGCACACTTTGGGTGTTGGCCTTCGCCGTTGTGTAGTACAATAGTCTTATTGTCATCGCAGAGTCGAAGCGAGGGAAGGGCAAAGTCGATGCTCCATGCCGCCTGCGGGCTTCCGAGACTGTCACATCGTTTGCTCAGCCCTGCGCTCTGCTCGCGCTACTAGCAGTAGCATACCTTTGCAACATTGGTGCGCCTACCTTTCCTCATGTTGCGAAGACGAAGAGAGCTTCGATAGCGTTGTGACTGATCTGAAGGGGGAAGTGTGTTAGAAGTTGCGACGTTGATGATGCGTGAAAGACAAAAGCCCCGAATGGCGTTGACCGTGCATTATCACCAGTGGTCAAGGTTTAACCGTTTCGTCATGAACCGGTAACCGCTATTTCATTTTTCTATTCAGTTCCTGTTCGAGTTCAGCATGCTTAAAAAATAACGGTTCGGTATCGGGTGCAGTTCCGGCAGAAATACCAGTTCGGTTCCGGTTTTCGGTTCGGTTCATTTCTTGTTTGTCGCACTCGTTGCATTCTTGTTTTTGGTCTCTTGTCGAAAGCATTTCCTGTAATCTAAATCTCGAAGGATGCGAATTGCGTGCCTTCTGTCATGGTTTTTCTTTTGCTACGCTGCTCGACGCTCTTCCCCTTAGAGTCGCAGCTTTGTGAGTTGTGTCTTTTTTGTGTTTCGGTCTTTCGTCTTCGTGCGGCGCTCTTAAACATTTGCTTTTCTCGTACTCAAAATGCTCACTTTTCGACTACCCCAGTGTCTAGCGAACTGCACCATGCAGGTAGGGGCGTCCATCACCACGCTACATTTTAAGAGCGGCTCAGGTGTACTTTACCAAAATAACGCAGTGTCTACGCCATCACTGACCACATTAGGCATGTCCCATGCACTACAGGCCACACAGGGTCCTAAGAATTCCGGCAGATCAACTTTTATGCGTCCACTTTCCCAGCTAACCACAAAGTATCGCCATCTACTCTGGACGTACAGAGAACTGGCAAACATTCAAAGCACAACTTCGTGAGTCTGAAATATTAACAAATAGACCTAACGAAACGACCAAGACACGCTTGCAGCTCACCATGTGGCCTGTTGATAAACAGTCATACTTAATAGAAAGGGCCTAAGAAGTGGCATAGTGGATCGCCTCCAAATCCTTCACACTGCCCGTCTTCATCTACAATAGCGCCTTGTAAATGTAATAAGCACGTATGTATTATTACATTACTGCCCTTCCACCGCCTAGATGATGGCCATTCCCTTTATGTATTACCCTGGCAAGGGCACTTAACTAGAAAACAGTTTACGATGAAGATGTGTGCGTCCGGAGAGAGAGAGAGAGAGAGAGAGTTGGCCCTTGTACCGGTTTAGGTCAGCGATGAAGCTATTACTTTTGCCCACTAGAGCTGTGGAACTGGGCGATGCTGCATCGAGTCAAATACCATGTTTTTCACAATAACCCTTCCACATACCCCAATTCCTTCTCAATAACAAACTCTCCATGTACAACAGTCATTCTAATTATTGTCTGCCAAAATGAGTTGCGAAAGACAGATAACAGGAAATTGAAAGAAATGGTTTCCTGCTGCCATTTAGGGTTGTTTATCACGAGCACTTGAACACGCCGAAAAAGTACTAGGCGTAACTAAATAAACTCCCAAATGCATCGTGGAGTAACCGAACAGATATGCTCTTAGTGGCGGTGAAGGAAAATGGGAGCGCTAGCGGTCAAGTCTGGGACTTTTATTGGCAAAGCTAACTAGACGAAGGTGTCAGTTTCATGTGTAGTTATTATTTCCTTTTCGGATGTGTGCGCCGTTTTCCCCTACAACTCACACGAACATGCACTTTCGACCATGTCTCAAATATTTGTATATTCTACAGAACACACGTTGTATCGTCATTGAGAAAAAGCGGCCCTATAACCCAAACGCCGTAATAAAAGTGCATGCCTCTGTCGTATCAGGGGGGGAACAGACCAGCGGAAAAAAGGGCCACGTCAGGGCCTCAAAAGAGCACTTTCATATCCTTTGCATGGAAAGCGTTTTTTATGGTTACAAATAAGCTGGTACCTGTGCTTAACCGCCATTTTTAGGAAACCGTAACTTTGTCTCTCGTATAAGGCCTGGTCACGATCATGACAATTTCGCGTGG
The DNA here is from genome assembly GCA_013339765.2 of Haemaphysalis longicornis. NCBI lineage: Eukaryota > Metazoa > Arthropoda > Arachnida > Ixodida > Ixodidae > Haemaphysalis > Haemaphysalis longicornis. The sequence continues at coordinate 126,193,587 of CM023450.1, read as the reverse complement.
GCTGCGCCGCCATGGCGACTGCTTTTTCTGCGTACGCTTCACACGTTGAGGGTGAAAAGGCTGCACGTTTTTCCTCTTCAGTCTTGCTACGACATATAGCCATCCTATCTGCTTTTTTTCTTCTCTGCGACGCCTAAGGGAATTGGGCATTTTTACCGCTTGCGTTATTTCTGCGAATTCAATTCGAGTGCTCGTAATTCCTTGGTTCTAGGAAATTACGTCCAGAATTTTCACTCTTCTTGCTGGGCACGCGCGGCTTGCTGTCGCCGCTGCTGCAACATATCGATCAGGCAAGCCGTGGGTACTGTTACCTCTCTGTGTTGTTCATTCCATTTACTATCGTCGGACAACAGTGCGATGGCGGATAGACGGCGGCGTGCAGGATTGACCGCCTGGTACGCTCGGAGTTTTAGAGCCCCACGTGCGTTCACTTCTTCCGCAAAGTTAGAGTGTAAAAGTCCGCCTCTGCGGCAGAAAAGCTGAAACATGGCGAAGTTAAAATAAGTAGTATTTTGATAGCGAAGCCCGTGAGCATAGTTATTTAAACGAGGGCTGCTCACAGCAGGATAAATTCTTGTCGATTTTTTAAAGGGCTGCTGCGGAGCCCAGGTATTTTAAGGGCGCTACCGTTGATGTGGAGTGGTGATGCTTTGCATTCACCTCGAATGATGTTACGCGAACGAAAAAATATAGTTCAGTAAGTTTTATAGGCGCTCCGCACTCCTTCTTTATGCGGCATTGCTCGCTATCGTTCAGCATCTCCATCCCACCCGTGTTGCCTCGTACGCGCAGCCAGCCGTCGCTATTGCTTCGATATACAGATCAGTCACTTATCCCATTTTGTGGGGGGGAAAAACAAGATTTAGGAGGCGAATAACGTGTGGTGGTGTTCGGCGGCGATATACTTGGCATCACCTGCCTGACTGTTCGGTACAAAGTTTCAGCATGGCCAAAGAATCAACGCAACTTGAGGTTTAAAACACTTGAAGGCCCTGGGTAACTAAGGTAACTACTACCGCACGAAAAGCTTAACCAAGCGTCTAAAAGCTAACCTCTACCAGAACAACGTGACCAAAAAATTGGCGGATCCTACGCAGGGGTGAAAATAGACGTAGAGTGAGGCAGCAGAGAACTCGTAACGAGATACTTTCAACGCCCCAATCCTCCTGGCGAACAAGTGGCCATTGCGTAATGATTTAGAAAGTACTTCGCTGTTACCCTGCGCGCGCGTGAGTACGCCGGCCAAAGTTTTCTGCAATGCGGTGAAGTTCCATGTGTGGCGCTTAAGGCAGGCCATCGAACATGCTTTTACAAGCGAATCCTGGTGGCCCGCGCCATCGGGGCAGGTGAGTCTGGCAATGGTTGCATCAAGCAGTGCGTACCGGTTCCAGCTGATGCGGGTTCCAACAGGCCTTCTGCACATCGCGACCGTGCGTGACACCCGACTCTTCTCCCTCCCTCCCTCTGCCACAGCGTCCACCGGCTTCCGGAACCGTCGCGTGACTCGTAAAGGTGTTTTGCGTAACTGCAATGTTTGGGGCCACAGCCAACACGCCGAACGCCAGTTGGCGGTTATTAGTTCTGGGATTTATTCTCGGCCTCCCAAAAGTCGAGCAGTGCGTCTTTGACAAGCAGGGAGGATGTTTGTCTGTCCATTAGAGTGATTTTGTAAGCACGCCAGTGTGTTGCTACCTGCACCATCGCTGTTATCTACTCGCCATGCATCAAACAAGTTAAGTTTGGCTTTGGCTCTTTATCCTCGGAGCGGCTGCAACATTCCTGCAAGGCACTCGCCCACCACGCTACGTATCCATGACAGAGGTCGGTACTTGGACGCCTTCGAACATATATCACCAATCGCACCACCAGGTATTGACGTGCGCAGAGACAAGTGAAGGCCGGTAACCACCGGGTATCTTCCAAGGTCGACGGTTGTCTCAGGGGAAAACTGATGGTGCCCTCTTGTCGTGGCTGTTGTCGAAATCAGGAATCAGAGCCCCTGGTGCGTCCTGAATGGTGTATAGGCCGATGAGCTCTTTATTCTGCGTTTTCATGGCTTCCGGAATAATTTGAAAGGTGGCCAAAGCAGTGTCCACGTCCGCAAACATGACTTGCGCAACCAACGCGTCGCCCAGTTCGTCAGCGTGAACAAGCTCGGTGCGTTCGTTGGCTGTCAGCGACAGCTTAACCGGGCCGACTGCCAGATGTATGGCAGCCTTTTTAATACTGCCGAAGCTGCGAAATGCCAGGATGCGCGAAGGCAAGCGCCATCTTGGGGTGCTGTCAGAGCACCAAGCAGCGCGCCCGAGCAAGACCAGAGCAGCACCCGAAAGCCGAGAGAAGAGGCCAAAAAAAACTTTGCGACATTAAAAAACTACGAGGCCACCAAACCCTTCCTTGTAATAAGGTGAATGCGGCCTCTGAACGATTGCCCACGTCTAGTGCACTTCGTACAGCAGGTAAGGCTCGTGTTTGGGGCGCCATTCTGGTACACAGAACAGGCGGACAGGGTTCGCCGTGAAGCGGTCAACACGGCCACAGCTTCCACCCTCACCGGCCACACTCGAGTTACGATAATACCGACGCTACAATCAAAGGCACAGCTAAAGGCGCTCGATGAGATCATGCACGAGAGCCTCTCCGCTGAGCTGCCGCAGAGTGAACTTGCTCAAGAGGCAGCCGTATTCGTCTTGATAATGCTGAATTCGCGTGATAGGCTAGCAGGCTGATATGCCGCGAGACCACACTGATCTCTCATCACGTGACGGGAAACATGTCTTTAAAAACATGTTCGAACACCTGGCTTTAACATACCTCGGGGTGGATAGACGTCATTGCTGTCACTGAATGGGGCAAAGACGCTACAGAAATTGTACACGCTGGCGTGGATACCGAGTTACATAACTGTAATAACTACAGCATTTACGTGTCCTCCTACACACGCAGCTCAAGCAAAGCTACCCCTACACACCCTCTGTCCTTTACTGGCCGTGCACTGCATGACCAGATGGTTGCTAGGCGGCGCCAGTACAAACATGCCCTGTCGAACCACCAGAAGAAGGAGGCCCCATAGCTCACCTTGATGCAGGAGCGCTGGCTGGAAATTTCCGCCCACCTCAAGTAGGGCCATCCAACTAGTCGCCAGGATTCAGCCCATTTTACTAGGGAGGAAGTGGATGATAATGTTATAAAAGTAATCCCGAAATTCCTACTCTTTCTCAGCGAATTGGATGTACGCGCTGGCAGGTTTAGGCACAGGATACCGATGTGCCTGGACTGGACTGGAAAGGACTTTATTGAAACAAACCCTGCAGTAGGCAGGAGCCGGGTTACGGCTCCGCCTCGACGTGGCCTGGCGTCGCGTCTTCTTCTGCGACCCTACTCGTCACAAGCCCGTAACGCACCACGGTGGTCACCCACTGTGGCGCCCAATGATTTCACTCCAACTCCACTGCTCCTGCAGTGCATCTGACAAGGCCTACGCGCCAATTCGTTTCAAATAAATGATATCACAAGCAGGCCGATTGCTATTCTGCTGCAGGGGACACCGGGAACTGGTCCTGCGATCAGTTCAGGGTGGATCAGTTCCACGGGCCGGCCTTCACCATGCCTGCGCATTCGCTCCTCTGAAGGGCAACCTGCTCGCCCTCCCCGCGCGCGCCCGCGCATTCGGGTCCCGGTAACCCGCCGCGGTAGCGTGGGCTTCTGGTAGGCGCTATGCTAAAACTCTAATATCTCGAAGCGCGTCGCTACTGCCAAGCGTGTCTCAGTTCCTCTCCCTCGCAATTTCACCATGCGTCGCCGCTGAGGAGAGTCTCGCACCGCTTCGGCATACCGCCTATTCCCCCACACTTTCGCCACATTTTCCTCCTGCCTTTTCTTTCTGTCTTCGGTTCTCCCTTCGTTCGCTCGTTACCGAGGGTGGCGAGTACGCCGAACCAAATTAGCGGGTGCTTAAATGCTACGCACTAAAATCCCTTCGGCTGCGAGCGGGGCTATACGCGTCATGTAGCCGCGAACACAAGTATGCGGCGGCATGGGGTCCTCACTGAGTATGCGAAGACCCGGCGTTAGGGTCAACGCTGCGCTTTGAGGTCGAACGCCGCCAACCGGTACCCACAGCTGAACGTGCAATGAATTTGACGTCTCGCTGCGTCGTTAAGCTAATGGTTGAGGTTACCTAACCTAACCTAATAATATTGCCACAAAACTGCCATGGCCATTTGTCTTGACGAAAAGCTGTCCACTGGATTTTGCACTGTTCTTTGTACCGTAAGTCAGCACATCTTGAATGTAATTGAAACTGACGCTACGTCTAACAAAATTTTTCAGCCTAGTTTTCATGGCACGTGAGATGTTGATGTCCATTTCGTGGGCAATTATATTCGCACTGGTTCTGGCATTCGTAACGGTTGGCAACTATAGTTCGGCATCAGCATCTTCAATCGGCGTCCATAGTAGTGCACGCCTAGCCCAATTATCGATAAATTTCTTTTCACAACACGACACTCCAAGGACATTGTATTGCCTTTCGTGCCCTGCCTTCGGTTCCCAGGGATGGGTTATGCGTCCTAAGTGTTTATGTACATTTTAGGTGAGTTTCAAGAAAACATCAAAAGTCCGCCGGTGCTTTCCTCGTCTATACCGATTAGTCATAGCTTTCGCCGTGATGCCAATGAGTTTCTACAAGAACTTACTGCACCGGGTGCACCTTGCGGAGGAGGACTAACACTCATAGAATTGGCAGTTACTTGCTGCTGGATGCACCATGCTAATTCGCCGTTCGATTATCGCAGCCTTGTATTTGAACTAAGTGATGAGCTATCGTAAGTTAGGCCTCTTAAAACAGAGAGGACTTAAATGCAATGCACTGAACGAATATAGTATCTTACAAAAAGAACGTGATCGGAAGGAACATAGCAAGCGACTACACAATTTGTGCGCCCTATGAGCATTTGGGCTAGTTACAGAATTGGTTCTCTTGAGTTCGGGCCACTCACTTAATAATTAAAACCGCCCGGCAACTAGATATCTTCTGCTGGGGATAGCTTGTTTATCTGTATTGTGTTTGTTTTTCCCGCCGGCAGAACTGAGTTAGGCGCGAGGGACGTAAGGAGAAACCGCGGAGGAACAGAGATAGGGGGTGGAGAGCGGCGAGCCCCGCTCGAAGCGTGCCTTGCCCGACCTTTTGTATGCGATCATAAGCCTTGGAAGTTGTAAATACGTAGTGTAAATAAAGTGCACATATTCTACATTTTGAGTTTGCTTGGAGCTAGACCGCCATCGGCCATGTGCCGTCGGCAACCGAGCCAGGGAGTCATCGAATCATCGGATCATCTTTTCGATCATCGGCGTCGGCGGCCGATCCCACCTTCTTGAATTTGAAGTTTAACTGGTTCCATCGAGCTAGCGTCAATATCCGGCCCTCGGGACCACTCCACAGAACGGATAATGCTACGGCCCGAAATCGACTGTCTCAGGCAGGGCCTCATTACCCGGGTACGTAATTGCTGAGAGCAAGACCACATGAAGACGCTGGTACCTCGTGCTTTAGATAAATTATTAACGGCCCATTTAACTAACGAGTCCCACGAGTGATGCGATCGTGAGAAACCGTACGGGAACAATGATCCATAAACCAGCAGAGAGCGGGCGGGAGTAGACTGGTTGAAGTATTGAAGAGCCTCTTCCTGTAGCCCCCGTCGTACGACGGGCTTGTCGTTGTGTCCTTCTCGTAAAATCCCATGGGTGGCCATGAGATCGTCAGCGAGTGTCTCCGTAGAATGCGTGCGGTTCGAATGTCTGGTTAAGAAGCGTTTAAATAAACAATTGTTTGAAAGGGGTAACCCTTGAGTTCTGTGAGCAGCATTAATAAACTTGAACAATTAACTCGCCCCGATATCAGACCGAATACTTTTGTAGGGTCTAGTTGAATCATTCATCTGATACACATCCTCAGGGTAGCATCGAATAACTGTCCGCAACACTCAACTAGTACAAAGTGAGTTAAGGAGCAACGGCTAAGGCGAGGCCAGACATTGTCCCCGCCTTTTCATTTTTACAAGAAATTAGTTAGCCCATTATGATCTCCAGAATTCTCGCCCCTTCACAGCATAGGCCGACACATTATGACGGGTACAAACGTTATGACACGTGACCATTTACACCCAGATCTTGCACTGGCGCCCGATAGTTGCAGGGACTTCAATGGGCGCCGCCTGGAGCACCAGTTGCAGTTACTCCAACAGCGTCGCCGCCTGTAGCACGAAAAGACAACTGACCACAAACGGACCACCGTCCCAGCCGAGTACACTTATGGAATTGGCCGCCTTTTTTACATCGGTAAAAATCGCTTTTGTTTATTTTCTGAATAAATAGGCAGGTACTCTCATTGTTCCCGGTGCCAAACAGAATAGACCACATAGTTCGACATTCGTGTGAAATTTGCGCGCAAACAAAGCAGCGCTTCTTTCAATTTAAAAAACAATACGTTCGTTTATCGATACAACACACTGTATAAAAATAAGGTTAGCCAACATTAGCGTTGACAGCCACCTGTTGTGATTGCTGATGGGCTCGTACATGCTAAAACAATATTTTGCACCCACGTTGTCCATCCTGCAGAAAATAGCGTGTTCGCGGGGCTGCGACACGACGATGGGTGCCGAGTTTGCTCCCCTCATGTGGTAGGCATTGCACAGGGGCCAGTCAAGCGACTACTGCGAAGCACCATGGCGTGAGGGGTACCGCACACCACCACCAAAAGATGTCACGAGGTGAAGACGGAGTAGCAAACTGCATTTACTGTTTACAACGAGCTTCGAATGCAGTGTAAAGCGACAGTGAAGCAGGCAGAACGGGGCAATGACGATGTCTCTCCGACGACACTAGAGGAAGCGTTTTTCTTCATAAACGTTGCGTTAGCAGCACCGATACAATACAACAGCACGGCAGATAAGCTGTGTCTGTCCGTTTCACGGTGGCTGTGTGTTGTGGGAATGACTTAGGAGCGGCTGCACGTCGTTTGTATTAGAACTGCAACCTACAGCTATTTGCGACATCAGCCGATAGAAATCTTCCCGCGGTTATGTAGTCGTTGGAGCAGTCCAACGACATTTTATTTGTTTAGGGACAGTTTCGATAAACACGGGTTGCACCCATTTTCTATAACCATACTGCCCTTGCGGAAGTACGTGTATTGAGAACAGGCGGGGATCCTGTATGGTTCAAAATTGCAGGAGAGAGGAGAGAGGAGAGAGAGAGAGAGAACTCTGTAATGTGGGCTGGAGAGGTCAGCTCTGCTAGCGGCAGCGCTTGCTACAAAATTGCAGGGTACACTAATTACGCTAAGTGGATGAAACTCGGCGTGCTGATTGAACCGTCTTAGCGGACAATTGCACGATGTTTTCTTTGAAAAGATATTCACATAAGATTCAGAGCTATACACAGCATTCGGGAGAATGTTGGCTTTGCAGCAAAACGCGTTCTCCTGATGGACACGAAAAGATCCCGGAGATTCAGTCATAAACATCTAAGCTGTAAAAAATACCCACACACAATCCTAGCCGTTGCAAGCACTTTCATTAACAAGGAAAGGTTGAAATCCTCAAATTCCTTTAGAACTTTATTATACACCGAAATCAATTGGTCGCCCTCAAACTCATCTTCACCAGAATTAAGCTGTGCTTGCAGCGCATAAAGGCGATTTGTTTATCCGATTTATTTCTTTGTTGTTGCCGAGAGTACATAGAAATTCGGCTACTCTGCTGTCGGGGCCAGTTTTGCATTACAGCGGTCTGTCGCCGCAGTGACGAAAACGAGCGAAAAACAGCACACCGGTTGACCGCAGCGCCCTCTCAGTGCTGTGCACAATGCAGCGCACCCACCGGATTTTTTTTAGAAATTAATCGCTGTTTTCATAACTTTTGATTGTAAAATTACTTATTCGCTTTCTTTTTCTTGCCTCAATAACATTTTTTAGCAATTAAACGTAAAAAATTAGCGCCTTCTGTTGCACACCGCTATTAGCTGCGGTCGTCTGCTCTCTGCGGTGCGCAGATGATCAGAGTTATGGTTTACTAGAAGAGCGATGTTTGTCCTTCGGGGCAGGTTCGATGGGGGTGAGGGGGGGGGGGGGCGGGGAGGGTCCTATTGCGATGAAAATTTCTGATGAGCGTCTGCTGTTGCAAGCAGCGCCCCTGGCGGCGGTTTCTTACCACATTGCTTCTTAAGTTTAGTTTAGTTAACTCATCCTTATTTATGGCCTTAAAAAGTCTCTGTTTTCATTTTATGGGATAATAAAACATCTTAAATAAGTGTTGAGATTGGCTTAAAAACTTTTAGGTGGCGCTGGCTGCAACAGAATTTCTCTGGGGAACTCCTGGGCTCTGAAAAGCTGTTTACAGTTCTAAAATCATCAAATAAAATTATTAAAACACGAACAGGGATGAACGTAGATAATAATGTCAGGAAAAGCTATATGAACAACAATTTAGTTTTTAGGTAGATGTCTCAGTGGCAAAAAGGTCCAATACACTGCGAGGGCGCTGCAGTCGACCGGTGTGCTACCTGCCCGAGGCTTGCATCACGAAAAAGGAGCCTGCTGAAAGCCTCGGACTGCAGACTAGCTAAATGTTTAAACAATACAGTTGTCGCTTTAGAAAGAGATAGGACGTCTTGGCAAAAATACTCGCCGTTGATCAGTCGACATGAAGCGAGTGGCAGGAGAACAGAAAATGATAGAGCGTTTTCGGAGTGGTGGAGCTGTGTTCGCACCTCTGGCCACCTAGTTGCTAATGGTAATGTCAGGTTACAGTCAACTAGAATATGCTTGGCTTCCACAAGACGCCGCCACAACCTTCTCTAGTGCTCTGCTCTCAGCTTTCCTAGCAACTCCACATTAATTCCTAGGTCGCTGCCATTGCTGACAACAGCTCCAAGCAAAAGTTTCTGGAACAAAAAGAATGTCTGCGTCCCGCCGCAGGTGCCTTCATCCCAACCTGTGGAACACACGTCATCAGTATAATTTCTCGCTAGGGGGAAATCTTGCTGCGCAGACTTCGCGTCGGAGTGGTTCTACCACCTGCTGTGACCCGGGCGTTGCCGCGACGCAACCATTCCCCCTTCGATGACACCTGCCCCTTTTACACAGCTCCTGCCGAATAAGCGAATGCGACTCATCCGTTATGGTCGGGCCCTTCATTTGAATCAGCGAGACGTCGACATTTTCGAGGCTCAGGCCTCTATCCTAGACGACCCTCTGACCTCCAGCAGGGGTTGTTGGTGTTGGTGGTGGTGATTTATTAAGAAGGCAGGGAAGAGAAAAGAACTGGGGATATTGTTGAATTCAACGGGGAGTTCACCCTCATACAATCCAGTCCAGGGAAGCGAAAGGGGGTTCAAAGGATAGGAAGACAGAAAGAGGGGGAAGAAAGAGGTGAGTGGGGTACAGTCTATGTAGCATTCGTCTCGTCCAAGGCTCGACGGCTACAAACGATGCACAAGTCCTGCAACAACCAGGAAGTTGAGGAGGTGCTGGAAGACCTCCCGTCGGAAGGCGTCCGGACCCGTTGGGAAAAGAAAGTCTTCCAGCTTGTGGTTTGGTGCACCGAGTTGCTGGAGGGCAGCCCGGAGTTCCTCCCTCGCGGTGTCATGCTGGGGGCAAGAACACAGTAAGTGATCTAGGGTCTCGCGCTCTGGACAGTAGGCGCAGGTGGGGGATGCCCGGCGGCCTTGGTGCCTGTAAGATATGTTATTTTCATGGCAATGGGCCTATTATCACAAATAAAACTAAGGCTTTCTCCCTTGAAAATTGAGTCAAATGAAAGCAGGAAATCCACGCTCTTAAAGTCCAAAATTCAAAGTGTCCAAGACTACTTCTACGCAGCTATGTCCAGAGCCACCGGCAGTTCAACGAACGCAATGCTCAGCGACCCGAATGCGATTATGGAACGTTCATCATCATCAGAGATTCTATTGCAATGCGAATATCTCTTCCAGTGCTATACCGTATCGTTTTTTGTGCGTAAAGACGTTTCATTATCAACGTGTGTGGTATAATTGATATGCCTTTGTGAAAACCACTGTGTAAAAGTCGCGTTCTTGTGGTGCGTTTAGGCGTAGCTACTTCATCATGATCGCATGGCCACCCGCCCACCAGGGCAACGAAACCGCCCACTTGTTAGCTCGACAGTTATCCTGCCGGGCCCCGGGAAGCGAACGGGATAGGCCAACCCCGTTGATCGCCCACCAAGAGAGAACTGAACACTTTTTGTAAGAACGTGTCATCTATCCAGCACCGCATAAACACCTAGCGAAAGAGAAGGAACGGCAGCTTTGTGCACTCCAGATGAATACCTTTCCCCATCCCACTAAATGCCATATATTGCCATGAGTGAAACTTAAGCGCAAAAATTTTTTCACAGGGACGAGAAAGGGAACGACACAGGCGCTTACTATCAACTGAAAGTTTTAATGAAAACGAATGTTTTCATTAAATGTCGTGTGGTTTGAAGATAAGGTATGCGTACAAAAGTCGGGAGTGTGCATTGGGTCTAAGGTTGCTCCAGTCCTGAGCAACATTTTCCTTGGCAAGGTTAACTGTGATTTGCAGCTCGCTTACAGGGCGTTGCCACTAAGGTTTTCCGCTATGTGGACAATTTTTTGGTTCTGGGCTGCAACGTACAAATGGAGTCCTTCCAATGTGCTGGTTCTTGATGCCTTCAATGCGAAACGGTAAAGGTTTGAAGTTCACGACCGAGGTTCAGTTGAAGGCACCTTGAATTTCTTGACCTCGAGCTTCGTTTCTCACGGCACTATACATGCTGGATGTACGCGCCCCGTTCTAATAAGCCACTCTTGAACTTCGCTTCTTTTCATTCCAAGCTGGTTAAGAACGGGATAGCCCACACGTGTCTCAAATCCGCAGTCAGCAAGTCCTGTTATCATATGGCGCAACCAAAGAGCTTTAATGCACAAGTAGTTCGGCTGGAGAACGCAGGTATGTTCCCCTCTCCTCCTCCAGGCAATCTGTCAGCGTCTTGTGAAACAGTTGAAAGGTGTTTCGCGCATCACATAACAGATACCGACCAGAGCAAAAGTGGCAGTCATTCTCTATGTACATGCGCGTGTCGCATCGCCTCAAGAAGACAGCTGACAGATTTCGGCGTCAAGGTGGTGTTCTCGGCCAGGAACAAGCTGGGCAGTTTATGCGCCATGGTGAGCAACAGGATCGATTCCCGGGGCGATTCCCCCCCACGAGGTTGTTTGATAAAACACGGGCTCGAATTTGTTCGTTTGCATGACCAATGTTGTGTACTGCATTCCCATGTCCTGTGCCGGGTGTACGTCGGCCAGACCGGCCGCTGTCTTAATGTACGCCTGAGGGAAGCATCATTCCTCTTTGAAAGGAAAGCCCTCACACACCCCTGGCGCAGCACTGTTCAAATGCGGTTATCAGCCACGTTGTCAGCCACACTTCACGGACACGGTAGTAGTTTTTTAAGCACAGAGACCGTGCCACCAGGGAACTTGCAGAAGCCTTCCATATCGGATTAAGGGTCCCCGATTGTATAAGTCGACCCCGTCGCTGAGTATTTTAGATAAAGAAGTGCAACTTCTCAAGGAGAGGGGGTAGAGGATGAGGGAAAGGAGAAGAGAACGAGACGGGAATGGGCGGTTTCTCTTGTACGGCCGTACGCATGTGCGAAGGGCACATGTTGCTGGGTTGTTCGCGGTCTGGGGGGTGGTATAAATGTGTATTCGTTTTCATTAAACTTTCAGTTGATAGTAAGCGCCTGTGTCGTTTCCCTTTCTCGTCCCTGTAAAAATTTTTTTGCGCTTAAGTTTCACTCATGCAAATTGCGAACCAACTAGCTCGTCTCTCCATTTTGCTTCATATATTGCCCCCCACCGTAACGTCGCTCTTGCGAAACCCTCAGGAAATTGTTCATATGGCAGGGGGCTGCGTCCACAACCCACTACAGTCGCGAAATCCCTCCCTTTCTTCTTTCGAGCTTTGGGAGAGAGCTCTGCCAAGCTCCGACCTAATGATCAGCGCCTGCTGGTGTTGAGGGGTGTTGAAGCTGGGATAGCTCAACGGGTCTTTGACTGAGTGAGGACTCCTACCCATTGCTTGTCGCAAAAAAAACACGTTTACTTTATCTCTCGTTCTCTTCTCTCTCTCTCTTTCTCTCTCTCTTTCTCTCTCTCTGAGCGAGGCATAGAAAGCTTCGTTGTTACACCGTGTTAGAATGGCGCCATCGGATAGGTGCACGGAGTAGGAACAAAATAGGAGGGGAAACTTGGCTTCCTAACGCGGCCAGATAATGCCACAAGCGCTCGTCATACGTCAAGCTAGCGGCATCTGCCGTGGGTGAAGAAACTGGGGAGTTGACGCTTTCGGCATTGCACTGCGCAGCCACGGAAAGAAGTGCGGCCGCTATCATTTCGTCCATCAGGTGGCATTACCCTCTCCTTCACCGTCTCAGCGACGGAGCTTTGCAGTCCGCCTTGGTTTTCGTTGTGACACTATCTGGTCGCTCGCTCCGCGCTTATCGCGATGGGCCGTTATATATTGTTGCTCCGTGTATAGGTGTCGGCCACGGAGCAAGATATAAAGGTGTCGGTTTCACAACGCGAATGATCCAGGTTCGATTCCGACTACCGGAAGCGTTTTTTTCTCGAGTCGCTAGGTTTTTATCTGCAGCACCATTACTAGCTTGACGTGCCTTTGTGGAAACCCACTGTGTAAAGATGGATTTCCAGTAGCGCGTTTTGGCGTAAAATTGCCATCAGTAAGGCAAAGGAAGGTTTACTTTAAAAAAGCTATCGGTTCTATATTCGGCTACAACTTAAAGGCCAATGCACTCAAATTTCACTTCAACCAAATTTATTTTTAATGCGTAGTAAGTACCCCCAAATCAGCTGGGAACAAGTCGTAGCCCCGTGAAGCGCATCGTTAATCAGTCAGAAGCTTTTAAAAAAGCTCCGCCGCAGAAAGCGCTGCACCTGCCGGCGGATCGCGTAAACAGCCATGGCGCGCCTGTGACGTACGTTCCAGACGACGGGGCTTCTTCTTCTGGCCAGCCACGCAGCTGGAGAACCGGTCGAGCTCTGCTGCGCACGCTTCACCCATTGGGTGCCCCGCGCGCGCGCAGAGCTTGCGCGCAGACTTTCTCCCGAGCTGGTGGTGACCGTCCGGCCGCTCGCTGGACGGCTGCAACGTCACTGAAATGGCCGCGCTCTCCTCGGTTTCGGTTTCAAATCACCGATTTTTGCTGGCCGGCTTGTGGCGTCCACGCGCGTATTTCAGCTGTTGTATTTTGCATGTTGCTTTCTTTTTAAGCCGACTATACGAAAAGAGGGTTTTCAAGAGGCCGAAATTTGAGTGCAGTTGGCCTTTAAGAACGACAGCACAACTTGCCACTGCGCCTTATCACCGCAGCCGGCTGTAACTCCTGCGGCGCAAAGCCGCACCCTACTGTGATAATTTTGAACAGGACGCGAGTCAGTACAGGGATTTTTCAGAATTAACCCGCCTATAAATTGCTGCAGCGACGACAAACTAAGTGAGAAAAAATGGCGGACGATTACTGCATTCACTAATGCGAAATTTGTGTGCAGCCCAAACTGCAGTCTTCTCGGTCACGGCGCATAGCTGCTGCGGCTCAGGAAGTGATCGCATGATGAGCGAACTCACGGCGGCACGCGCTAGTCTGCCGTTATCTTCGCTGCGCGTCGACTCTAGCGATCATTTTCTAAATCATGTTTGGAACCTCCCGCGCAAATTTCAAGTGGTTCGGATGAGCCACGGAACGAGGAGGGCGCTGAAGGACCGATATACGTGCAGAACGCAGCGTGTGCTGGGCTTCTGTGGAACGGCCTCGGCATACTGCCTTACTGCCCTCCCCCTCACACTATCGGCGTACTTTAATCCTCCGCTGGTCTGCGGAGGCCTTCGTTCTCTTGGTTATCTCGTAGCGCGTCGTCGCCGCACAGCGCCTCGCGCCGCATTGGCATACCGCCCTCCCCAGCACACTTTCGCCACACTTTCCTCCTCCGGTTTAATTCTTTCTCCGGTGTCTCCTTCGTTCACTAAGTTACGAGGCCGACGACGTCGTCAAACCACAGTGGCGGACCATTAAGTGCTGCGCATTAACGGCAGGTGATCACGCATTAAGCGCGATCTCCATTCAGTAGTTCTCGTTGCAGTCTGTGACTTTGGAACCTCCTTCTGTATATCCTAACCATGTGCATACTCAACATCCTATATATAATAAAATCTTTTGACATCAAAACGCGCGCGCCCTGACATATGGGGCCGTCGCTTCGGCGGAGTGATTCACTTATTCAGATACTCAGTTCTGAACTTCTACACTGTAGTGAGACCAAGTGGCCGGGGCGCCAGCACTCGATCACGTGTTTGGTCGTCTTGGCGCTTCGCACATTGAGCGGGCTCGGAAACGGCGTAGGGAAAACGCTGAGTTCCGGCCGAGCTACTGAAGTGGGAACAAGGCGTTCGCGTTGGGCTGATCCTCAAGTTCGCCAGGCAGACGAGGCTCTGCGAGCAATGTATCATAAATGCATAGCCGAAAAAAGGGCACATATCAGATGCAATTCCAACCTTTCATACAGCGTCAGAATAATCTCCATAATAACCCCAAAGTACGTGTTGACGGAGAAAGAAAACATGACGCAACTTTGAAGAGATCGTCACTTAATTCGACCTTAAATAATGCGACGCTAACACATTACTATGAATCTACTATAACATATCCAAATAATTTTCTTCTAAGCGGCTTTCTCTTTATTCTTTTTTTGTGTATATAAAATATTTCCTCACCTTCAAGGTAAGATGGCGTGACTAGCATTCGATTACATTGCTGTGATGCGGCCTGAACGCCAACGTAAACAGGTGGACAGTGAATATAAAGATTAATTGACATTAACAGAGCGCTATTCGAGGACATTTTTAGCACAGACAATCGCACCAAAGTTTACTTTCTTCGGTTACGAATAATTTTCGTCTGGTTCGTAAATACCCGTAAGTCCACAGGGGTATGAATCAATGTGTCTGATTTCAAAAGAAGTTGGAACAACCTGCAGCTAACGTGCGGTTGCATTTTATAGGGCCGGTGAGAAAAAAGTATAACCTTCTAGTGGATTTTTAAACCGAATGCGGCGATTTGCTCTAACCATACCCTGCATACCCCTAATGCGAACTAGTCTCGAGAACGTCATGTGGAGGTTATGCAAATACAATTCGCCGCGTTTGCTCAAATCGCTTCTGAACGAAGAAGGGCGTCGATGGCCGCATGTATTTTGCTGTGGCTTAGAAGTTCGCGAGGGCAACAGGGAATTTTATGCGCTGACGACGCACCTGGTTGATGAGATGCGCTGTACTGGAACTCATTGACATGGCCTTGTCCACCCGGCAGTTCTACCGTGCGCCAAAACTTCGTATGCCCGAACCGTCTCCTCTTGTTTTAAAATAGTTATGAGAGTTCCGTATATACGTCTACCGGTTACGGTTCACAATTCTCCATACCCGCTGTATTGAATCCAGCATTTAAGCAATGTTTTAACGCGTACAATGCTTGATCATGAGAAGGGGCAACTGCCAAGGTTTATGCGTGGAATAAAAAAAAAACAGGACTGCCTGCGTTTGCGTGAAACGATGTAGATTGAGAATGCCAGTGAATTACGTAAGACCAGGAGAAGTGGCCGGAGTTTTAATAACGCCTGAAACGTGGGCGAAATCTTCTGAGCGACTTTTTAGATTCTCGAATGTGCCTACAGAAGTGTAGTAACATCTGGGTTGAGTATCCCGTGGCTACCAAATTTAAATTAACAACTTCTCGTTCTCATTGCCCATGTTTTTTAAGAGTTTCAGATGTTCAGAAAAAGCTGACAGAAAACAGATGGTCAGAAAAAGTTTAAGGAAAACAGACAAAGTTATCAGTTTGACTCCTTCATCTAACTTCCCTGACCCTACAACAAGGTTCTCCCGGGACGGGACATTGATCTTATCATAGCCGGTACTTCATCAAAAGCGATGACCCGCCGCGGTGGCTGAGTGGTTGAGAGGTGTTGCGCTGCTGAGCACGAGGTCACGGGCTCGATTCGCGGCCGCGGGAGCCGCTTTTTTGATGGGGGCAAAAAGCAAAAACACCCGTGTGTACGAGATTTCGGCGCACGTTCAAGATCCCCAGGCGGTCAAAATTAATCCGGAGCCCTCCACTACGGCGCGCCTCAACGCCGGCGTTGCGCCGGCGCGTTCAACACTACAGTCAATCAATCAATCAAAAGCGATCATCATCTTCCATTCATGCACTGCTGTTTGAACTGTGAAAAACCTCCAATAAAGCGATTTGGCTATCACAAATGTTTACTGTACATCTTTCCACTTTGGTTTGACTCCCATAAACGAAAAGGATCGAGCAAAACAATGTTTCTACTGGGGGATACGGTTACAGTTCTTCTAGCTTATGTTTCCACGTAGAGACTGGAGCTACGCAACTAACCAAAAGGGAATCTATAATTCGTGTGAAAGAGGTGAATTGAAGGAAGAAAGACAGAAAGAGAGAGAGGAGGAGACGAAACAACCGCTCGCCTTCACTGCCTTTGGTTCTATAGCTACGGTAAGCCGAGAGAGCGCGCGTTCCATCCCCCAGGCCCCCTGCCTATGTTGTTGGAAAATCCGCCGCTGAATCGACCCCTCCTGAAGCGCAGCATAAAATACGTCCCGGCGTAACCTCTCGCTGCTCCTAACTATGGCAAAAGTATTACTGCAAAGCATCTCTTGCTCTCGGCCGTCGTCCGCGTCATTCCCCTCCCCACCGTTCGTCCGCGCGGTCTCCTCTCTCCCTCTCTCCACGCCAGTGCGATAGCGCCCCCCTCCTCTCCCTCTCTCCACGCCAGCTGCGCGATAGCGCGCGCGCTACTCATCTCGCATAGCTGCGCGATAAGTGCATGCGCGCCTCCTATTTCATCTCAAATACTCTAATCTATCTGCCTATATATAATAAACCCGGTCCGGACGCCGCTCCCTAAGTAGCGGCTACGGTTGCCGGTCCGCTGCGGCGCCGGAGTTCCGTCATTTTCCGTTATTTGGATACCCCAATCTCGTAACGTTTCGGAACCTCCGAGGATGCTTCGCAATAACTCAGGGTTCCCTCGCGGGAAGGTGGTGCCATTTTTTTTTTTTCAGTTTTTTCGCCGTCTTGTTCTCAAGTGCCACCCGCCGTAGCAGGTGACGCGGGGCAGAGCTTGTTTGATGTACAAGCGCTTGGGTAAACCAGGGAAGGCCCCGCATTGGGCGATGCTCCACCTGCGACCTCGTGTTTATGCGCGTGCTGGGGAAGGGTTCACGGCGTCTCCTTTTTTTTACGTTTTCATTTGCTTTCTATCCCCCTTTACTGCTGCAACGGTTGGGCCTGCGCATACTTCGCAGCTGCTCCGAATGTCTCCTGGGAAATCCCCACGGTGCCTATTTATACCGCTTGCTCGGAGTAACAAGTTCACTGCAGCTCAAGAAGAAAAGGCGGAAGCGAGACACATAAATGAAATAGACCCTAACATCACGGCTTTCAGGAGCTTGTTGTTTGCGCGTTTTTTTTTTTCTTCTGTGTTCAGTTGAGCCGTTAGTCTGAACACCTATAGGCCTAGCTGCGTCTTCTGTGTGGTCTTTTCGTTCCGGGCATGCCAGCGAGCGAATACGCGCAAGAACTCTTTGCACACACATTAACGCGGACGTCGCTGTTTATCGACTCGCTAAGGCAAGCAACACGAGGTGCCATAAGCGCCGTCATTATTTATGATAATGAGGGCGTGGCGTTCTGGGTTTACTTTGCCAGGGGCACCTGAGCGGCGAAGTTGTCGGCGCACATGGGCAGAAAGAAAGGCGGTATCAAACTGTGGCACTAAAAGCCAAATTACGTGGTTCCTCCTGCTGCTGCTGCTTAAGTAAACTGATCTAGCTGCACTGACAGATGTGCTTCCTAGTCCCTCTTTCAGCCAAACACTCTCCCGTGTTATGAGCACTTTTCTTGTGAGTGCGCAGGCAGTCGTAACGTGCACTATACTCGTGTACAACTTAAGAACTACAGCATGATGATGATGATGATTGCTATTGGTCTCCCCTTTGAAGCGGGGTGATGACATGTCATCTCTACCAAAAGGACTAATATAATCATGTTTTACACTTTTGGTTTAATACTAGCGCTGCTTCAGGGCAGGCACTAAAGCTTATTAGGCCCGAAACTTTTTTTTCCCTGTTACAGGTGTGTAACTGTCCTAGGCAATATTCCCCCTCCCTGCTTTTCGTCCACCAGCATCATAATCTTCTTTTCGTCCCCTCGACAGCCTCGAAGTTAACTTCCTCTGTGATTATCCCTTAAATCCCTAGGGCTTCTGGAAGCCCAATATTCCCTTCATGTAGATTTGGATGGATACCCTCATCATTCTAACACTATGCTGCCGCATAGTTTCTGTTTCTTTTCCGCAGGACCACGCATACCCCATCATTTTGTGAATACTTCTCCACAAAACTCTAGTTCGCAGGCAACCTGCTCTAGCCTCAAAAAGCAAAGCCCTGCCCTGGGAATTATCTTAGAAATTTTCCTTTCTGATGTTCAATTTCTCAGCCCAGTACATCTCTAACGACGTTTTAGCTTCCATTTTTTCCCTCCATTTATTCGTTTCCTTCTGCCTTGCCTCTTTTTTGGTTACCTTGGCTGTTTTTGGATTCTCCACTGTTCTTTCCGTATTTCATCGTTAGCCTTCTAGTCTTTGTTAACCACTGCGTGTCCACGCTTTTCAAGTATAGGTACCTAAAAACCTTAGCTGCCCTCCTTCGTTGGTCCATTGCCCTCAAACCTCATCTCAAAGCATATTTTACTCTGAGCTTCTCTAACTTAAAACGACGCCCAGCCCATATCTCCCTGAACTGCTTCGTTAGTTGTTTTTCCATGCGCGCCTAAGGCCAAACGTCCTACCGTTCTCTGGTTTACTTCAAGGCCTGATAGAACGTCTGATTTTAAGCAGAGTACAGCATTTGCAAACGTGAGACCCGTAACCATTACTCCTTTCCACATTCCTCTTACTACTTCATATTTGTTATACCCCACAGAGCTCCTATGCTTCATTATAGCTGCGTTTCGCTTTCCCTTAACCTCAAGTTGCTCCTCGTGAGTTCTTAAGTAGTTATCCCCTTCGTTATATCCACACTCCCAATATTTACATTCCTTCACTCTAGGTAATTCGCCTTGCTGGATAGACACTACATCAGTGGTAACGTCATTGCAAACCATTATTCCTGATTTTCTGCACTGAAATCTAATCCCGAGGTAGGTGGCTTCCTGGCCGCTAATATTTATTAGCCGCTGCATATCGGTTTGGTTATCAGCTAAAAGAACAATGTCGTCTGCGTATAACATTCCGGGAATATGCTGTTGTACCACTTCGCCTTGCAGCATACGGGTTAGCTAAACCCTACTTGACTTTTTCCAGTTTCTTTTCTAACCCTGCCATGTAAAGCATAAACAGTATTGGGCTCAAAGGGCATCCCTGTTTCAGTCCCCGATGGATGTTGATCTGCTGGGCGCATTTCTGTCCTTCCCAAGTAAGGTGCACTCTATTGTCTTTATAGATTGCTATAAGGAACTGTACTAACTCGTCATCCAATCCCTGGAGTTTCAGCGTTCTCCACAGCCGTTCTCTGTTTACGTTGTCATATGCCCCTTTAATGTCCACGAACGTAATCCATAGTGGTCTATTCTGTGCTTATCGCAATTTCAATGCATTGCGTTATCACGAACAAATTGTCATCCAGTCGCCTGTCTTGTCTAAATCCATTCTGCAGTTCCCCAAGTATTTCATTTTCTTACATCCATGCTTGAATTTCTGATTTTATCGCCTGCATTACGAACCTATACACCACTGACGTTACTGTGAGTGGTCTGTATGAATCAATACTGGCTTTGTCTCCTCTGCCTTTATATATTAAATTCATCCTAATTTAAATTGCCTCCGCACCTAATCACCGAAGCTGGGTGTTCCTCCGCGCGACGCAAAGAGGGCGTTACTGCGAGTATTTTGAATATGACCGATTTGTTAAGTTCCGGCCCCTCACTTGTTATTTAAAAACGCCTGGAAACTAGATATCTTTCCACAGTATACACGTACGCGTCTTCCTAGCCTGACATAAGAGCAATGACAGCCGTGGTTGTCCAGCACAATAAGCACGTCAGCAGCCTAACCCCACCCGGATACGACCCCTTACAAGCGGAAGAAGCGGCCATCGCTCTCGCCATAACGGAAACTACAGGCAGCGTAATCATCACAGATTCGCAGCAAGCGTGCCGAATCTTCTCGTGCGGGCGAATTCACCGGTAAACCCACCAAATCATTTGCCAGCGTCAACCAGACAGATCTTTCATGATCATATGGGCACCACCCCACTCTGCCGTCCTGGGAAACAAAACCGCCCACCTGTTGGCCCGAGAGTTATCCCGCCGGGCCCCGGGAAACGAGCAGGAGAGGCCAACCCCGCTGATCACGTATCACGAGATAACACAGCACTACAAGTTGGGACGTATCACCTACCAGCACCGCATCAAACACCCTAACGAAAGATAGAGGAACGGCAAGCTCCGTCTACTCTAGACGAATACTTTCCCTCATCCCACTAAATGCCATATATTGCACCCCACCGTATATTCCCCGCTATGCCACTTCTGCGAAGCCCCCGGGACGCTCTTTCATATGGTAGGGGGCTGCGCGCACGCCCCACCACATTCGCGAAATCCCTCCATTTCTTCTGATGAGCTTTGGGAGAGCGCTCTGACCAGCTCCGACCTCAATGACCAGCACCTGCTGGCATAGGCCGCCAAACTCCCTCATGAGTGCACTCACACACCCCCCACTACCCCACTGGTGAGTGAGCCTCACCGTCGTTTTGGCCTGGTGAGTGCGAGTGCGAGTGAGTGCGGGCGCCACTCACGGTGAGCCCCGGTCACCACTCGCGAATGCGAGTTCCAATCACGGCGAGCCCCGCTCAGCCCTCGCAAGTGCGAAAGCCACTCGCGGTGAACCCCACTCACCACTCGCGAGTGCGAGTTGCACTCGCGGTGAACCCCACTCACCACTCGCGAGTGCGAGTTGCACTCGCGGTAAGCCCCACTCATCCCTCGCGAGTGATAGTTCACCTCGCGGCGAGCCCCACTGACCACTCGCGAGTGCGAGTTCCACTCGCGGCGAGCTCCGCTCACCAGACATTGATTGGCGAGTGAACGCGCGCTTCTTGCGCGAATGTGCGGGGCTTACCGCGGTGAGGCATCACTCGTGTTGGCATTCGTCGCAGGAGCCGCTTGCTGTGGTAGTTGCTGCTGGCGATATCCACTCGTACGGCACAGCCACTAGTTAATGGAACGACTGCCTTTAGCTTACGGAATATGTGGCTACTCCCCTTTATAATTAAGCAACGTGGAACCAGCTCTCCAGTGACCTGTTGAATGAGGAATACGATTTAGATGGATGTCTGACGCCAGAATGCTCTGATACGCTCACTGTCATGATTCACTGAGGGGCTGTGGCGCGCACTCCTCGCCGAATGATGTTTTGTGTTAGAATTAGTGTCGTAACGTCGTCGATAACGTCGTCGTTGTGTTGGAATGACGTTTTGTGTTGAATTAGTGTCGGTAACGTCGTCGCAATAAAGCGATTGCACTTCTGTACCGCTGAGCGCTGCGATGGAGGCATTAGGAAGCACCGTGGTCTAGTGCCGTAGTACTTGGTGTACATAATTTGCCGGTTTGCTGCAGCTGACAAGTGGCCGGCTGTTCTGAAGCGCAAATTGTGAGCACCGTAATTGTTTGAAAGGGTATCGCAGATTTTCAACAGATTGCGCCGTAACAGGATGATGTGACAACGGTTTTCCGATGGCGAGTTGCGTGTTGTGGAAGCAGCAGCTCATTTTCGAGGCCGGGCCGTATTAAACGTATCAGTATTGTCATTACTTGTTACGGCGATGCTCTGTTATGATACTCGCTTCACGCGGACTTCGTCGTCGTCCGCGTTGCGATGGCGTAGGGGTACTGTGACCCCTGAGTGGTGTGACGAATAGTTAGCGTTCTCGGCAGTCGGATAGCGTAATTTGTGAGTGGGTGAGTGAGTGAATGAGTGCGTGCGTGTGCGTGTTCACGTGAGTGCGTCTGCATGCGTGTGCGCGTGAGTGCGAGTTCGTATGTGTGTGCGTGCGCGCGCGTGTTCAAGTGGGTTGGTGTGTGTGCGTGCATGTGCGTTTGTGTGCGGGTGCGCGTGTATGTGTTCGTGTGTGTTGCGTGCGTGTTCGCGCTTGTGTGCGTGCGAGCGTGAGCGTGTGCGTGCGTGTGTGTGTCCGATTACTTATTCTCCCCGTTATTTCGTATAAACTTTCGACGTGAACTTGTCTGAGTGCCCGGTGCGGGCGCATGACAGTGTAGTTTAGTATCAAGCTGCGGTTGCTGGCGCCGTTTAGGGAGGGGGACGGGAGGGAGGCGGGCGCCAGGCAACTCGTCTCCATGAGGACGCCCGCGCTAAATTCAGGCGGCGCCGATTTGGTGCGACCCACGCGGCGCCGCCTCTCTCCCTCGCCTTGCCTCTGCGAAGCGCTCAAGGTCAAGCGCTCCAGTAGCCTCCTCCACCTTGCTTGCCGTTTTCAATCTTTTCGTGGCGGTGTTTTGCTGGGCACTCTCGCTATGTGCCGTTTTCACCTGGGATTACTTTTGAAATAAACCGTTTGGAGGGTCGTCCAGAGCGAATTGACTGCGCCATTTTAGTGGCGGTGATAGTGCGCTTCGAGATAGGAATATCTGCGCGCGCTAGCCAGTATTTTGACAGATCGCTACAGCTTTTCTAAGCTTTTCTTCCGAAATGGACTATTTCTTTTATGTTTGCCACCGCTGTGAAAATTTTCAGCGCATTTTCTTTTGTACCCCGCACTTGGCACCTTGAGTAATGTTGGTGACGGTGAGTGGCGACACCGCGTACCCCGAGCCTCCCATACTTAAGCTGTTACCTACCGTGGCTAGAAGTTGAAAGGTGAAGGGTTAGAAGCCGTGAACGGTGGCCGTCGGAGCCTTGGTAAAGCTCTGGCCGATGGGCTCCCTGCTAGGGAGCTCCGGGACCTCTTTGACTACCAGGGTAAGGTCAAAGGAGGAAGTACCCCCGTCTCCCTGCTTTTATACTATGCCGTATGGTAGTTTCAACCCCCCCCCTTCCCCAACCGAGATCGGCCCCCTAAAAGGGGCCGCACCGAAGTATCTTTCCTTCTTTGCCACCTGTCTCGCTCCCAAAGCCAGATAACTACCCTCGTTTTTTTATCATTGAATCTGTGGACAAATCGAAGCCGGTTTCCTCTCAATCTGTATTTCTTGTTTCTAGATATGAAGGTATCATCGGCAAAACATACGACGCCAAAAAGCTCAGAAATGGTGAAGTGCTAGTTGAAGTAAAAAACTCAGCAGCAATCCACAATCCTCCTGAAACAAACCCGCATGGCCGATCTGGAGAATCAGGGTCACATCCCCAACCGTCAGCCTCAACAGTTGTCAAGGTGTGATCTCTGAGGCAGATCTCATGTCCGACACCAAGGCCGACCTTTTGGAAGGCTTAAGGATCAGGGCGTCACGGCTGTAAAGCGCATATCAATACGCCGCGATGACAAACAGGTAGCAACTAGACACATTATCTTGACCTCCGATCCATCCACCCCTCCACAATCCATAAATGCCGGTTACATACATTGTTCTGTCCGCCCATACATCCCGAACCCACGGCGCTGCTTCAATGTGCCAACGGTTCGGGCATGCACAAACGCCTGCCGCGGCCAGCCTTACCTGTGCAAAATGCGGCCAACATGACCACCCATCCAGAAAACTGCAACACCCAGAGTTCACCTGTGCCAACTGCCACGGGCCCCACGCAGCGTGGTCCCGCAGTCGCGAGAACTTTACGCAGGAAAAGGCAAATCATAAATGTAAAGGTCAGAGAGAACATCACCTACCCAGAGGCGTGAAAGAGGTTCGCCTCCTTCCCCCTGGGGAGGTACGCCGACGCAGCTTCGCCGGGGGGCGGAGCGGCGTCTGGTTTCGGCGGGGACCCAGTACCGCGAATCGGACTTGGTCTGCCCCCCCCCCCCCACCCGGGTTGCCTCTGGCAGCCCAAGGCCGCCTCCGCACCGCTCGCTGAGCCAGCAGCGGTTGTGGTGGCAACCTCTTCCGTCGGGACCGGTGCCGCTCCCGTACCTGCCTCCCCATCCTCCAGTGCGTTGGAGGGTGCCATGGACACCACGGGCCCCGCACCGGCTCCCACCGCCACCGCACCGCCCGTGCCACTTCTGGTGCCTCCAATACCTGCGGCGGTGGCGGGTCAAACGAAGGGCCCCCGAAGGGGGGCCAAGTCCGGGGGGCCCGGTTCCACGGGCACACACAGGACATCGGACGACGAGATGGACGTCGTGCCATTCCTGCCTGCAACGCAGCGCAAGGATCGGCCTCCGACGTCCAAGCCTACAGAAAGGCCCAGAAAGCCCAATCCAACAGTCACAGCCCCGAAAGACGACACATAAACATATACACTCCAGTAGCTCTCACACTAATAATGGGAAGAGAAAATATTGTTTCAATGGAACTGCAGAGGCCTTCTGAATAATCTTACGACATGTATGAGATTCTGCATACCAATCAGCCAAGTGTAATGTGTGTTCCGGAAACACATTTGAAATTCTTAAATTACACAAATTTCTTGAACAGTTACCTGGTATACAGGAAAGACCGGGATGGCTGCAGACACTCTTCTGGCGGTGTGGCCATAATCGTCCGGAAATCCTTAGCATGCCACCCTGTCACTTTTAAACACTATCCTTGAGCTGTAGCAATACGCTTAATAATATTTAATAGGTTGATAACGGTATGCTCCCATATACATTCCTCCTAATGTTACACTTTTGAGCTCTGACCTCGAGGCGCTGGTTGACCAGCTGCCCGAACATACATTCTAACAGGCGACCTTAATGCTCACAATTCTCTTTGGGCTCTTCTCGTACGGATGCCAGGGTCGCCTGATAGAGAGGTTCTTACATCCTCTGGAGTGCATGCCTTTTCAACAATAAACAGCCTACATATCATATCATAGGACACAACACATACTCACATCTTGACTTGGCTATTGGCTCCGCAGTTCTCTTTCCTCTTCTCGAGTGGGGTGTGGGAACTGACCCATATGGCAGTGACCACTTCCCCACCTCACTTACATATATAGATAAAAGCCCAAGCAGTACATCTTCCCATAATAGGTTCAATTAGCACGAGCTAACTGGAACACATTTACAGAGACGTCGAAACTTCACTACACAACTATAAGACACCTACACGTAGATGAAGCCGCACAACCCCTCACGGCGCACATCCTCGACGCCGCCGAAAAGTCCATTCCCCACTCCTCTGGTGCCCCACGCAACCAGCGGAGGCCGTGGTGGAATAAGGACTGTAGGCGGGCGGGAGAGGCCCAGAACAAGGCGTGGGGTATCCTCCGTCGGTACCCCACGTCGGGAAACCTCCTCTTGTTCAAACGGGCCAAGGCATTCGGAAGAAACGGTGTGCGCCGTGAGGCAAAAAGAAATAGTTGGCGCTCATTTCATAACATCTATAAACTCATACACAGACACACGCAAGGTATGGACAACGTATACGCAAACTCAAAGGACAACAGACACACAGCCTGCCCCTAGTCAGTACAACAGGGGACACACTGGAAGACCAGGCTGACACACTCGCACAGAACTTCCAACACGTGTCCCAGTTCAGCACACTACACGAACACTTTCCTGAAGTATAAAACACTCTAGTGAAAAGAGTCCCTACACGACAACAACAAAATCACAGACTTTACAACTCCGGTTTTCACTACATTAGCTGAGGGCTGCTCTGAGCACGTGTAAACCCTCAGCTCCAGGCCCAGACAACGTTACATATCAATGTACAACACCTACACGCAGACACACTGAAAGCACTTCTACATCTATATATAAAATATGGGCTTTCGGGGCACATCCCACACTCTTGGAGGGAGGCCATTGAAGTGGCTTTCTGAAGGAGGGAAAGGACCCGTCGTTCCCCTCAAGTTACCGTCCAATAGCCTGACGAGCTGCCTGTTCAAGCTCTTCGAGAAGATGATCAATCGCAGGGCTTGTGTACTTCTTCGAGTACAATGGTCTTCTCGAGAGCTGCTAGGCAGGATTTAGGGTGGGGCGATCGACGAACGATCAACTAGTTGCACTTGACTCATACATCAAGGATGGCTTCGTACATAAGGAGTAATGTTTAACTGTCTTTTCGACCTCGAGAAGGCCATACGACACCGCTTGGCGTTATGGGATCCTTAGCGACCTCAGGTATTCGATGTTTCGGGTAATATGCTGAACACCCTTGTTAGTTTATTTGTCAGAGAGAACGTTCAGAGTAAGAGTTGGTTGTGCACTTTCAAAGGTTTACGTCCAAGAAAATGGCGTGCCGCAAGGTGGCGTGTTGAGTTGCACTTTCTTCATAGTAAAGATGAACTCTCTTGGAAAGGCACTGCCACCAACAATCTCTTATTCTATGTATGCAGATGACGTGCAAATATCTTTTAAATCATGTAATATGTCAATATGCGAACGTCAAGTCCAGCTTGGTGTCAAGAAGCTTGCCGGCTGGGCAGACAAGAATGGGTTTCAATTGAATCCTGCAAAAAGCTCCTGCGTTGTGTTCTCCAGGAAGCGCGGGGTCCATCCGGACCCACACATTACTCTTAATGGCGTTTCGCTTCCTGTGAACACGGAGCACAAGTTCTTAGGTGTTGTGTTTGGCCAGAAACTCACATTCATTCCATACATCAAGGAACTTAAACATAAATGTCTGAAAACAATGAATATACTTAAGGTTCCCTCCCACCATCGTATGGTTCCGACAAAGAACTCCTACTACGGCTCTATACTGGTTTGGTTGGGTCTCGTTTAGACTATGGCAGGGTGGTATATGGCTCGGGGACTAAAACACCGTTGCGAATGCTTGACCCAGTGCTACACTTGGGGCTACGGCTTTCGTCGGGTGCTTTTCGCACTAGCCCTGTCGAGAGTCTGTATGCCGAGTGTAATAAGTGGAGCCTTGAGAACCAACAGACGTACATGGACTTACTTTATGCTTTTAAAATTTCATCGCTGAATAACCATCCTTTTTATCCTGTCTTTAACGACACATCCACATCTGTGCTTTTTGTAAATCGCCCATCCGTTCCTCTGCCCTTTTCACTATAGAGTGAGAGCGAGCCTCGGATCTGAGCGCTTCGTTTTTAGATGTGTACAGATCATCCTTTTCAGACATTTTACCTCCTTGGAAGTTCTTCCTGTGTCCTCCGACCTTTCTTTTATGAAACTTGACAAAAATCGGGTACCGCGAGCTGCAATACTGCAGTACTTTCTGTCTCTGCAGATTCAATACCCACTTGCAGAATTTTACAGTGACGCGTCTAAAACCTCCACTAAGGTCTCCTGCGCTGCTCATGGTCCGCATTTCAGTGCAGCCAGAACCATGAGCGTCCACAGAACAATTTTGTCAGCAGAAGAATATGGAATTTTCCTGATTGTACGACACAGTTGAAAATCAAATTCCGAAGTCTATCATCTGCACAGATTCCTTGAGTGTTGTTCGCGCACTGTTATCGCATACACCCCCCAAAAACCACATAGTTAATCTTGTATTTAACACTATCATGTCTGTGTACGCGCAGAAGCATCAGCTGCTCCTCTGCTGGGTCCCAGGACACGCTAGGATCGCTGGGAACGAGTTGGCAGACGAGAGGGCCGCTGCTGCTGCACTCAGGAACACTGTAGACATAACAACCGTACCATATACAGACCTCAGCCACACATAAGACAACACTTGCGTAGAAACATGGCAAACACACTTGGAGTGAACAGACAGATAACAAGTTACACATTATAAAACCACGCTTGGGACCATACACCACTGACACACGCAACAGACACACAGAAGTCACCTTTGGTAGGCTGCGGATAGGGCACACACATACAACGCACTCGTATCTGCTGACGGGATCTTCTAGACCCCAGTGCAGCAGGTGCGGAGAGGCCCTATCCGTAGTGCACATACTAATCACATGCAAGGCACTTCACACAACACGACACAAACACTTCAGAGAACTCTACAGACAACATACTCCCCTACATCCATCGCTGTTTCTGGGT
This sequence comes from Haemaphysalis longicornis, assembly GCA_013339765.2. Taxonomy (NCBI): domain Eukaryota; kingdom Metazoa; phylum Arthropoda; class Arachnida; order Ixodida; family Ixodidae; genus Haemaphysalis; species Haemaphysalis longicornis. Next base: position 126,165,305 of record CM023450.1, on the reverse strand, counting down.
GACGATGCAATGTTTTCCGTGAAACGTGTGTTTAAGTACTTGTCAGACGTTAAGTTTTTAAACCTCATTTCCTATCACGCATAATCAAATCTGGCCCTATACACCAGACATCACCATTGCCGTTAAATGATTGTATTGTTATTCTGGCTTTAGTAGCCACTATTTTCTTTTAGATACTTTTGTTTGGCGCTCTTTGCCCCAGGTGGCCTTGCGCCAAAAAACTCCAACCATCATCATCATCATTTTCTTTTGTAGAGTCTGAGCGAAATAGCATAGACAATATTAAAAAGTTATGATGAACGGCTTCAGGCAAATTTGCGAGAATTAGGCCATTTCGTAAAAGAATCAAGCGACGATTACCACCTTGAAAGTAACATATCAAGACATGCGCTTATAGTAACCGAATACATACTTAGGAAAAAGGGAGACCCCATTCCTGAGAAAGGTAAATTTTAGCTCAAATCAGTAAGTATTTCATGACCGAAAATATTTGTACGTGTGTGTGAGTGGAGGAAGCGAGTGGTTATTGCGAGTGAGTGTGAGTGGCCATTGCAAGTGGTGAATGCGAGGGCGAGGGAGTGTAAGCTGCGAATTCGAGTGGTGATTGTGAGCGCGGATGAGTGCGAGTGGTGAGCGTGAGCGAGTGTTAGTGGTGGCAATGAGTGGTTAGCGTGAGCGTGAGTGAGTGCGAGTTGTGACGAGGAGGGGTGGGCGTGAGCGCGAGTGAGTGCGAGTGGTGAGGACGAGTGGCGAGCGTGAGCGGGTGTGAGTGCGAGTGGTGAGAGCGGAGTGACGAGCGTGAGTGCGAATGGTGACGACTAGTGGTGAGCGTGAACGGGAGTGAGTGCAAGTAGTGCGGACGAGTGGAGAGCGTGAGCGGCCGTGAGTGCGGGTGGTGAGGGTGGAGGGGTGGGCGTAAGCGCGAGTGAGTGCGAGTTGTGAGAGCGGAGTGGTGAGCAAGAACGTGAGTGAGTGCGAGTGGTGGGGGCAAGTGGCCAGCATGAGCGCGAGTGAGTGTGAGTAGTAAAGGCGGAGTGGCGAGCGTGAGTGCGAGTAAGTGCGCGTGGTGAGGGCGGAGTGGCGAGTGTGAGTGGGAGTGAGTGCGTTAGGATATATATATTTCTGAGTGAGTGTGAGTGAGTGGCATCCAGTTTTGCCGAGCTATGCCTGCTGGTGTTGAGGGCTGTTGAGGCGGGGAAAGGTCAAGGAGTCTTGGACTGACGACTCCTCCCCATTGCTTTTCGCAATAAACACGTTTACTCTCTCTCTCTCCCTCTCTCTCTCTCTCTCGCTTCGCTGGGGTTAGCGTGTTTACCTGTATGGTGTTTGTTTTCACGCCGGCCGGGCTGACTTGGGCGCGAGGGGCGTGAAGAGAATCCGCGGAACTTCATTTTTGTTCGCGCCGCTATTGTGTTCACCCGACGAGCTGGCCCGGAGAGTGCTTATACAAACGCGTCGGTCACCCCAAAATAGTTGAAAGCGATGTTAGCTTCCGAAGGAGGATTTCGTTGCGTTCGTTTTGAAACCCGCGAAATGGGACCGTTACATTTTAACGACCGCGATTACCGCCTCGAGATTGCCCGAACCGGACAGGAGCTGGAGGTCAGCCAAGGGGTCAGAGGTGTAGGAAACGGGCACCAGACGTCTTGTCTGCGACAGTTTCACTGCTCAAAGCTACTGGGCGAAGGTTTCCGTTCGTAAAACATCTGATCCTGGCGACTCGGCGGCTGGGATGCGACAGTGGGTAGGCTACCAGGCTTTGTTAGGTGCCCCACGTGCTTACAAAGGAAAAGAATTGTGGCGGCGTGGGGAATAATTATAAGCGTGCACGGTATGACAATACTTTACGGCGAGCCACCCGACAACGGGTGGCCGGCGCTAGGTTTGCTTTTAGATGGGTGATTTTCATGTGGGTTATATTTGTGTTTTGCGGGATACCTCCTGGTTTCTGCATGAGAGTGAGAGAGGTGGGTCAGGTGACTATTTTGAACCAACCTAGCTTTGATTGCCACTGTTTCCAATCAGTGGCGTAGTGTGGGCTAATAAATACGCTATCGTCACTTCCCACATTGTGACGTCTATGTTGTGGGCGGTAAAGCCGAGGAGTTTGATGTTTTGGACAGACGAAAGAAAAGAGAGAAGGGCGGCGAGCCCTACTCGACGCGGGCCTTGCGCGACCTTTTTTATGCGATCATGAGCCTTAAAAGTTGTAAATATGGAGTGTAAATAAAGCGTACATATTATACATCTTATTCGCTGGGAGTAGATCATCGTTTGCCGCGTTCCGTCGAGCACGAGCAATAGTTTCATCGGATCATCGCTGCGATCATCGGCGACCGATCCGCCTGTTTTAACTCCAGTCATTTACGTAATTTTCTCGGGCTTAATCAGGTGATAAATTACTGCGGAGAAGATAACCACCCTAGGTGAGAAAAGCATGCGATGTCGCGCATTAAGCCAAGTTTCTTTCGATGTGCGCGCACGCGATGACGTCACGAGTCTGTCGCTTCGGCGGAGTGATACACTGCACAAGCGGTCGCCGTCCTTAACTTGTACCCGAGTTTAGTAGAGTCACTTAAGATTTACTCTAGTGATTCATGGTGTCGTCGCATTGGTATGTCTTTAAAGTAATTTGGCCTTCTGTGTGTAGCGAATCAGAACGGTCAACCAGGGACTCGTTGAATGAAACCAGAAATAAAGGCGAGCAGTCAAGAACACCAAAGATGGCAAAGGGGAAGCATAATATTTGTTTTTTTAAGTACGCTTAATTCTTAATATAAAAGAAAGAAACCGGAGAGAAACATTCTCCATCGGTGAGACCCGAATCCTCGACTTCCCGAATATCGGTGTGGTACCATACCAACTAGGCTATACCAGGGAGGCTGTACTCTCCTCCACTATCTAGGGTATTTACGTGCAACATCACCGCATCATGCTCGTCTCAGTCCACGCAGTTCGCAAGCTGCATACACGGCGATAGCAGCACGGCACCACTTGTCCAATTTTCCCCGGAGAGCCCCGGATACCTGGCCGTCATCCAGGCAAAGCGGTGGAGCGCTAACCACAGCTAAACTGGGCACATAAAGTTTATCCACTCAGTCACTCAGCGTCCTCAGTAATAATCATCATTTCGTGGCTGCAGCTTCCCGTCGTGCACGAGGCTGCAGGAATAAAGCCTCCTCCTTCATAAGTGCCCGAGCCAGCATCGAGTCTTGTACATGGAGCACGTGCCGCACGTTGGATGCAATGTTTGTTATCGACGTTGAAGCTGGGTTCCACTGAAATCATTTGGCCACGAGTCAGACCCGTGACCCCGTGACCACTTGACTCCACAGCTCCTTTCGCAAGTGCCACAATTCCTACGCTCAATAATCGTGCGTACTCAGATCTCAGCTCTGCAATGCCCCCAAAGCCTGTTTTATAATGGTATCCACCATTCCCTTACAATGACGGCGACGCTGGCAGAATTGTCTTCTGCTGGCCTATTACTAAGGGATTTCTGCCGAGCTTTCGAGACGCCTGTAATCCGCACGCATGCGCAACGCACGACCACCCCGTTTCTTTACCTTTCGCCTGCCTTTTTCGTCTGTCGGGACGAGTTCCCGAATAAATCCCGTCATCATTGTGTGCCGGTCTTGAGACACTCCTTACGCCAATGCCTAGCGGAGCGCTCTTCCAGACAGTGATGTTTTGTTTCATGGATGACCTTACGCTGAACGGGGCCTCCTTATTCTGGGGTGGTAGCGCAACAAACACTTTCCCACAAAAGCGCTCTCGTGTGGCCTCAGGGCCCCCTAGAAGCTGCACGGCGGGAAGGCAATTATTTCTGCAGACTTCATTCAGCGCCTCCACGTGTGCCCGGTGCGTGGGAGTCATTTTTCCTTTCTGAGTGAGATAATACAAGCTTATTCCCAAGTTCTTGCGGGGAGCGCGCGCGGAAGAATACGAGGATGCTAATAGGAAGTCATTCCTTTGAGGTTCCGCCCTCAACCGTGTGTTGAGGCTTCGAAGTGAGGTGCTGTCCAGAATTTACGTGGGAAAGCCCGAAGATATAAGTATGCATGCAACGCATCATGGTTTGAGCGCCTATAACAGTAAACAATATTCAAAATGTTAAATGCTTAGTATAGTAACAGTATAAGGCATGTCAAGTAGTGAAAGCGCGAGTACCCCAGGTAAAAGTGCCTGAAAATGCTTGCTCCGCATGTATCGTGGCAATATTCTCGGGCCTCTGCCGAAGGCAAGGAAAAAGTTGGGGAAGGTCGCGGACAGGAAAGATATTTCTAGATATGTGTAAGGATAATGACACTAGACAAACTCGCCAGGTGCTTTTAATGCTGCCGGTAGAACTTGACTCCCAAACGTCAATTTTGAGAAACACCGCTTTCCTTTATTAATAAACAGTTTATCTGCCACCATTAAATATTTCCATGTGATATTTTTCTGATTTCTGCCTACATGCGCAATACATTTGATGTATTGGAATAATCACATATATAAGTGTATAAGCTTAAACATTTTTAATGACGAAAGTTATTTTAAAAGTGAGTTGTTATTCCGGGTGCTATGTTATAAAAAGCATTGTTTCGAAAGAAATAAAATGTTAATTAATTATTATTACGGTTCAGTGAAAGGCTTATATTGAAAATAACGTTTAGTGCAGCGATAAGATAGCAATATCGGGTTTTTAATGTTCCTTTACGAGTGCGAGAAGAACAACAGTACCTATGTGTCTGAAAATTCAAGATGCTTCAAAATTTTTACGTGAAGTTTGTTACGCAGTAATAGATGCAGAATGATACCAACCCGTGTCGAATCATTTCTCGGTGTGTAAGAACTTCAGTCTGGAGTACGGCCAGTTGACAACGCAAGAACACGTGGCTAAGTGTGAAGGAAGCACAGACTACCGTTTGCTTGTGCTTTCTTAACTCTTAGTCCTCGTGTTTTCTCGCCGTTTTGAATGTTAGGAGTTAAGATATTGGAAAACAATTATGAGCCATTCCACTCTAGGAAGGTGAATTACCGCCGAAGCTGAGGTGACACTGAAATTTTAACAAAGGTACGAACTGTTGCAGAAAGTCGGGCTCCGACTACCGAAGAGAAGAGAAATTCAGAATACAGAACGGCAACTTCTCGAGTTAGAGCAAGTGTGTATCCAAATAAACACAAGGAAGCATGCTGACAAACAAAAAACAAACGAACAAACACAAGCAGACAGGCGGACAGACAGACAGACAAACAGACAGACAGACAGACAGACAGACAGACAGACAGACAGACAGACAAGCAAGAAAACAAGCAAGTAAGCAAGCACGCACACACACACGAGTGCCTAGTTCTTAACAAACGCCTCTCAGAAACGAACAAACGAACGAACCCAATCCCTTTGCAATGGAACGCCTGCAAAGACAAAAAATTAAACACGCACACGCTCACAAACGCTTCGCACTTTCGCATAATATTGAGGAGGTGAGTCTCTGCGCAAGTAGATTTGTGAACGTACAGGAAAAAATTGGCCGCGTATCTGCTCCTTTCGTTGCAAATGTCGTCAAAAGACGATAGTCTTTGTAGAAATTTGCCAAGGAAATGCCCCCCTTTGCTTTAACGCTCACCTCTCATGCTGTTCCTGTACCGTCGCGCTCATTCCAAGGTAAACACACTAAAGGTTTGCGCAAGGCGATTTGAATTTACCGCGTTCCACTGCTACAGGCCGGGTTCCTCGATGCCAGCGCTGCAGTACGGCGGAGACGCGCATGAATGCAGGCGGCCGACTAGAAGGTTTATAGAGCCGCGTGGCCGTGCTCCACGTGGGTTCCAATCAGAACGTGGAACCTAGCTAGTGGAACCTTTCGTTGCTGTTGCCGCGTGATTTTTCATATGCCGCCAGGAGGCGGCGGTTTTCTGCAGTAGATGTAGAATATCATTTGCTATTGAAAAACCAAGCATCCATGAATTTTTTAATAAAGGAACACTGTAAATATCCCCTGTCTACTAATTTCCTGTCTTATATTTGCGTAATGTCTTGTTCTTGTTCAACAAAGTTGACAAGTATGAACATCTAAACCGGGCTTAGACGTTTACATGTGGCTGTGAGTATATAAGACTGTTACGCAATGTCAATTTTACTTTGGCCGGGTGGATGAATCGAGCCACAGACAGACAGACGGACGGACAGACAGACAGACAGACATACAGACAGACCAAAATTTCTGGGTTTAAGTAGCCCAAGAAAGACTATCGTCTTTAAAATGAAAGTGAGCCTACCTACAATCCGCATCGCGGTAGAAAAAGACAACAAAGGTATAGGCCAGACAAAACACAAAAAGAGGAAAACACGAGCGCTCGTGTTGTCCTCTTCTTGTGTTTCATCTGTCAGCGCGTCAAACATGAATCAGATCCAACTAGCTCAACTTTCCATTCTACTAAAGGTATAGGTGCGCCCACCATTCTTCGTTGAACAGGTGGCGTTCCACAACATGCGGTTCACCGATAAGAAGTGTGGTACTCCCTCTTGTTGGCAGTGAAGGCGTCTGTGAAGCCTTTTTAGGCATACAAAGAAGAGCTCCGTTATAATTTATAAATAACCTCAGCGTCAGCTGTCAGTTCCTTAGAGATGAACGCTTCCATCCCCACCACTAGCCACGCCTTGTAGGATCAGCTTCGGCTGGTCACCAGGGACCAGGTGGCCAAGGCAGCATATAGAATCTTGGGAATAGAAAGCCACTCTCATCCGGTGCGTTTCGCGCTGACGTGGTCTAGAACAAACGTTTTTCCTTGCCCGCCTCATTTAATCTAGTAAAATATTATGCCGCCAGTATCGTGCGCCAAAAATACCAATATCGAATTGACTTGCCTTCATTTGTATTTTATAAGACTGGGAGGCAACATTTCCACATCGCGTATTTTGCGAGCACTGCTATCCAGCGTATCTATTTCATTTTTATTTATTCATCTTTTTTCTCTTCTCACCTTTGCATTGAACGTTGCAATTTTGCCGTCCGCATGGAGCGGATCAAATGTTTCGGGAACTGTGCGGTCCCAGTTAAATTATTTCTGCTTGCCATTTGCGTTAAACACACATACGTGGCGAGGTAGTCTCGTCCAGATGGTTGTCTTGAGAAACATGGGCTTCGCTTTGTTGGTTTGTTTCTTTGTTTATTTGACCCCGTTGCAATTCAACCAACCTTGTGCCCCTCTGGTAAAATTTTCTGGATGCAGAACACCTCGGGAGAAAGCAGGCGGACGTTTTCATAAGAAGCCCCTTTTGACTATTCACAGCTGAAGCATCCCTTGCTTTTTCGCTTCTCGGATAATCAATAATTCAGTTTTCTCCAAGTAAGCCGATAGGTTGCCCACACTGAAAGGGAAAACAACGTCAAAATAAATGTATTGAATGTATTGTATGTTTGCTCGTACCGGCTAAAACAGCGTAGTTTTTGTTGCATTACCATGTTGTGGCGCAAAAACTTTCATCTTATTTTCATTTAGGGAAAACAATTATCGGACATTAGTGTAAGCAGTCAAGATAGGCAAGGAAAGCAAAGGGGAAAATGTGGTAGATTAGTTTATTCTTCTTGAAACATATTTTTTGAAGAAAAAGTGGAGAAAAACATGCCCGGCGGGTGCCATTCAAACCCACGACCTCCAGGATACGTATCTGGTGCGATGACCACTACGCTACCGGCGGGGCTGTGTGCACGATTCACGATGAAATCATCTACTACATTTTCCCCTTTGCTTTCCTTGGCTTTCTTGAATGCCTACACATATTTGTGTCTTCATACAACGAGTCGCTCATTTCCCATTCTCAATCGCTATGTCCATAGCCAGGGTCTCTGTTCTGGACGTTTTGGTTTGAAAGATAGCTCAAGAGGGTTCCACGCTACTCGACCATTTCCGACATGTCGTAGACGCTCGAGTCCCAGCCCTCTTCACACCAAGTCCTCTTCACGCCGAGGACTCTTCACGCCGAGTAGTTGGAGTGGCGCTGGCTACCACCCCCATGCACAGTTGATAATTACCTTGACATAAATACACAAGAAAGTGGAGGGGAGCACAGCCCCGCCAGTATCGTAGTAGTCACCGCAGCAAACACGGCATCTGGAGGTCATGGGTTCGGCTCCCATCCGTCATGCATATTTTTCTCCACTTTGTTTCTTTCTAAATATATATGTGTTTCAAGAATAATAAAATGACCTACCACATTTTGCCCTTCACTTTCCTTGGCTTTGTCTACTGCCTACACTTATTTCTGTCTTCATTGAACGAGTCCCTCATTTCCTATTCTGCTTCGTTATATGCATAGCGAAGGTCTCTGTTCTGGCAGTCTTGGTTCCATAGGTAGCTTAAGAGTGTTCAACGCTGGTCGACCGCTCCCGACATGTCGTAGACGCCCGAGCCATGGTCCAGGGGTTCAAAAGAAGATCCTCTTCACGCCGAGTAGTCGCAGTGGCGCTGGCTTCCACCGCCATGCACCTCGACATAGATAACGAAGAAAACGAAGAAAGTGGAGGGGAGCCCAGCCCTGCTGGTAGCGTAGTGGTCATCGCACCAAACGTGTATTCTGGAAATCGTGGGTTCGGATCCCACCTGGCGGGCATGTTTTTGTCCACTTCCTTTCCTTAAAAAAATATACAGTAAAGCCCACTTATATCGAACACGGATATATCGAATTATTGCCTATATCGAACCCTAGTAAAATTCTGGTAAAAATTACATGCATTTAAACCTTTTATTATCGAGCGAATATATCGAAGTACTGCCTCGTCCCTCCTACATACAAGCTATGCATCTCCAGGTAGGCAGTTTATAGTTGCTCCAGGTTCGAGATTCCTCCCGGTCGCTTTTCCTAAATTTCTTGCTAGTATCTTTAAAAAATAATTTCTCTAGGAATAGTCACTGCAAACAAGCCGGGACTTCTCCCTGCCGCTAAGTGCACTTTTGCCAAGTTCCCCTCAGTTCAACGGCCAACTTGTTTGTGGTTCGTCCTCCCATGCAGCTTAGGGTAGAGACAACTACAATGTCCATGCTGTTCGTCGAAGCGTTTGTGCGCTCAAACGTTGCCATTCTTCTTCGACCCGCGTCCATTAAACGCTGCCGCGACGCCAAGCGTATTGGGAAATTCTGAAACCACTTCTTTTACTTGCGACACTACACCAGTCAATACTTTGTCCCCTCAGTTACGCTGAAAGGAGCGACTGCGATCTGCAGAACCGGCTGCTTACGGAGGGCAAGGATGCCACCGGCAGTAGAAACAAAAACGTGCTCTTGTTCGACGCAAGATATCCAGCCAGTTGTTGTTTATGAGCGTGCGAAAGCGCGCTACGCATTCAGATACGATTTTAGGCAAGAGCGATGGGGAAAAGATCGGTTAGTTTAGGCTTGGTGAACGATTAGGCGCGCGCCGAGAACGGCACTACAAAACCAGGCAATCTAACTGCGACTGCACCGTGGTTTCACACGCATCGCCGTCTGTATCTTCAAAGGCGGACTCTGCGCTAGAAGCAAGGACGCCCCGGCGCACAATGCAAATATTGTCGCTCGTACCGGCACGTTGGCTGGAATAGGAGCTGAGCGTGTCAATGACTCCATCCAACATTGTCTAGACACACAGAATGCATCCGCAGGGCTAGGTCGTCCTACTGTGATTGACAGCACATTTCTGAGTTTCTTTTTTAAATTCCGGAGCTTAAAAAAGACGTCCCCATACCAAGATGACACCCTCCGATCATTTTGCGAGAAAGCAAAGGCGACGGGGCCTTCGTCTAACCTAGAGGGCGTTGCTGTGTCTTAGCTAGGATCCAGGCAATTGGTACAGCACGATCCGGAAAGAAAATCAAGCTCATGAGTCTTGTAACGACTGCTCGTCATCAACCAATCATTTTAAATACGATAGTCTTCCTAAAAGATGGTAGTCATACTAAACGCGAAATTTTGCTGTCTCTGTCTGTCTGTCTGTCTGTCGGTCTGTCACTAGATTCAGCCAACCAGCCAAACATTGGAAAAACACTTGATCAAGAATTCTCTACGGAAGACTTTTCCAAACTACGAAAACAATTGCATGCATCATATACTCAATACTATGCAGCAAAACGAAAGCATTAGGCATATACGGAGCAATACTTGAGTACATAACGGCAGGAGCAGCATTGCAGTACCCGCCGAACTGGTTTTCGCGGCAGCAAATAACAACCCAGCAAAGGTAGGCAAATTATCTATACAGTACAAGACGTCCCCCAACATTGGAATAAAACTTTGGAATAAAAATAGTTCAATAAAAGGCGCGCGAGCAGTGCAAACAAGGGAGAATTGAATGACGGTGAGCAAACTGGAATTTGCTTTCATCATGTGAGGAACTAGAGTAAGAGAACAGTGTGCGGGGTTGGAAGGGAGAGAGCAGAGTGTTTTGCGTAGCAGGGCTACTTGAAAATCATTGCCTTTCGCAGACATTTGCAGCAAAACAAGCAAATAGGCGTGCCTTCTTTTACCAAAATAAAATTCAACTTTGAGTTCTTTTGAAAGCGCCGAGACAGCATCTGGGATGCATTAAGGCATGTCGTAGAGGTTTGTCGAGGAATTCGCACCACCTGTTGTTCCTTACGGCTCCACAAAACCTGGGTGGTAGCGGATTTTTTATTTTTTCCGTTTTTATCCGGCTGATATACGCAGTCATCTGGCAACCGCTGGGAATCAAACCAGGGACTGCGAGCAAAAGCGTGAAAAGAATTCGGATCGAGGTAAAGCACACGTTACACATGGAGGAACAGCGTAAAGTTCGAAAGTAAAAGAGAGAGAGAGAGAGAGAGAGAGAGAGAGAGAGAGAGAGAGAGAGAGAGAGAGAGAGAGAGAGAGAGAGAGAGAGAGAGAGAGAGAGAGAAGAGAAGAGAGAGAAAGACCCCACATAGAAACTGTAAACTTGCGACGACTTAAATCGATGCACGTAAATTGCGTCGGAATTTGACGATATCAAAAATTCTGGGTGCTGGTACAGTAGCGAATCGTTTTTCGAGAATCGTTTTCAAGAATCGCTTTTTGAGTTCAGTACGATATACTCCAGAAGATTATCTGATCTCGCTGCATTTAAGAGAGAAAAGGCGGAGGATGTAGCTCTCTCTTCGAATACTGTTTGATACCCCTTCACCAATTTGTTGCACAATTTTTACAGAATATTTTTGCACAATTTTCGCACAATTTGTTGCACAATATAGATTTTGTTCAACACTAAAAATACACATCAGTTATTACACTTTAAGTACTTCTCGCAAATGAATAAGCCCGAAAGCTTGAATTGCGGGCGAAACAGGGCAAGAAAATCTATCGTGTCTTAAGGTCACGTCATGCCTTGCCTGATATTTCATTCCCCATTACCGGGACAAACAGCTGCGAACCAAATACAGGTATGTCGATATAATCCGCTGTGCTTGGAAACAAAAAATCACGTGATCATCACCAGGGCTCTGTCACGTGATTCTTAAAGCGCCCGTGACTGGCTTCAGGCCTGTTCTGCACCTGAAAATATCATTTCTCTGAGAAGCAAAAAGCTCCGAAAACTAACTATGCGAGGCCTTGGAACCGGGACACAAATGTTTGACAAGCATAAGCAAGTAATGGTTCCAGGGTTGAAACGCAGCGAGCGCTATGAACATGCCGGCTCTGAGACAAAGAGATAGGCTACAGTTCGAGCAGCGTTACCAATAACGAAGGCCGTGAATCCAACCCTCGTTCACACAAGGTATAATGTTGCCTCTATAGCGGTTATTACTTTTCACGACACCCAGAACGACGATTTGTCACATGCGTATACGTTACGAACCACGGGAAGGATTGCTTATACCTTTGTCATTTCTGACTGCATGATTTGAGACGGAGCTGAATCACGTAAAATATTGCAAGAATGCGTTGTAATTCAGGCAGCAAATAAAACGCGACGTACCGGCTTCGATCAAGAACAAAGAGAGATGCTGACAGTTAAACGTTAATACACGCTGCACTTCGTTTGAAAAAGGTAAATTAACTTTCCCTTCACGAAAAAAGAGGGCTAGGAGCATGCCATACGACTTATTTGAGCGGATAGTAAGCTGGCCTACTACGGTTAGGGAGGAGTTAGAAGGATAAGCCAGACAAAGGCAGAGCAGTAACCTTGAAGCTGGAGGGCATTATTGAAAGGAGGTTGTGGTCGCGGGCATTCAATTGTTCGCGGGCATTCAATTTCGCTCGTGTGATGCGTCATACAGCGCTGAAGCTACGTTAACGGGGTACCTAGCAGGCCAGTTGATTCATCCTAGCCAGTTTCAGATGCACGCGTGGCACGCGGAGCGTAGTGCATTCTTCTAATTACGGTAATGAAGGGACCCTGCTTTGTCCCCGTAAAGCCCTAAATCAGGCTAATCTGAACCATCCATACAAGCCTCGCGTAATGAGAGGCGAACCCCCGTGGAAAAATCCGTGCAGGTACCGACATTTATTTGACACATGCATGCACTCCCATGCTACCTCCGATTGAATGAGTAGTGTTAAAGTGCGCATTGTTAAGTGTGAAGTTACTCGAAGGTGACCACTGAGAGGTATTCTCATAGGGACATTTCTTTTTTTTTTTCGCCGCAAAGAAGCTAACCAGAAAAGGATGCGAGTCCCACCTGTTTGCGATCGGAATACTGCGGAAGACGAACTCCGCCTAATTTCGAAGATGATATCAGTTTATATCAAAGAAAAAGTTAGTTATGAAAATTTGTGACGCCAACTAGTTTCTGGGTAGGTGTTCAGCCAATACTAGTGCGAACACGGACGGAGAAAAGCCCAAGACGACTGAAGCGCTCTACTAGCTAGTTTCTAACTACAGAGCTTATATGAAGACATACAAACACATGCGACAAGGAAAGGTAAAGTTAAATTCTGCCGTAGTTATTAAAGACTAGTTAGTAGTCGGCGCTTCAACAGCCATGTGTTTTACTTCTTCGTCTGTGTTAGCGACATAACCAACTAGACGAGTTCAGGAACTGCTTGGCAATCTTGGCTAAACACCGCATTGAATAAGTAGACATTATTGCGGGGTTCGATGCGTACGGCAAGACATGGCCGCCCTCTTTTTAAACTGTGGTTAACTAGAAAAAAAATCTAAAAGAGGCGCAATTCGCAGCTGTTATCAAAGAACAGGGGTGAAGTGCGGGAAGTTCAATGAAAAAATAGAATTTCCCAGTTACAGCACATAACAGTTACTACACAAACTTGATTACCCGGATATCCAGCTACAAGGCAGCACGAAGGAGGAAGAAAGATTCTGCGACAGGAAATAAACACATCATGGAATATACCAATAACATGGCGGAACGTAGCATTGCACCGCGTGCAGTGCAGCAGATTAAAGCAAATTGCGGAAATGTACGACAAAGCAAAGGGGAAAACTGCAACACAAGCACACGTCGTATCTCTCAGCAGTTAGGGCTAAACCGAGCTTTAGGGACAGGCGTAGTTAATTTTATATTCGCTGAACCTCGGCAGCAACAAAGCTCGAGTATCATAATTTCTGACAGTAGAATGTGTAGTTTTCTGACGGAAATGCAGCGAGACCCTAAGGCTACCAAGTCTGTAATGAAAGCTGTATATATGATAGCGATTTGTATAAACTATTGATGGAGTGGATGTAACGTGTTTAAATGTTGACAGAATCAAAGCGTCTAGTACCCTTAAATACAATTTTAGTGGCGCAACCACAACACATGAAAACGAAAATAGCCGAGCTGTGAAGCATTGCAAAGACCTTGGAAAACGTTCTCTCTCGTGCGAGAGCGAAGAGAAGTTCGGCGCATACGATCGAGGTGGAGCAGGAGGTAGCCTTTATTGTGGCAGGAAGACTCTACTTCAAGTGGAGGAAGGGGAAGTAGAAGGTGGGGGGTTTGTAACTTGGGACATCTTAAATGCGTACAGTTCGACCCAAACAGGTGGGCTCTTTGAGAATGCTGGAGAGGCCGCGTGGGGTGAGGAGAGTAGGCTCACGACGCTAGACTGCTCGCGCTAGACCGCTTTTTAGGGAAAAGTGTGCAATTAAAGCGAGGGTTCCAGTGTACGAGGGTCGATGTAAAGAGAGGTTGTATTTGGAGGAGGCTTGAAGGTTCTGTAGCGCGCGAACTTCGGGCAGTGCCAAAATAGGTGCAGGAGGTTGGCGGGAGTGGGGGAGGCGCGGAAGGGACATCGAGGCGGTAGAGACGGGGTGTACCATTTACGGAAGTTCTCAGGGGTAAGGCTAGCATTAGCGAAATATTTGTTCATGAAAATTTCGGCTGATCTTGGGAGCGAGGGCAGGGCGGATAAAAAGCCGGTTGGAGTCAGGGCCTTGAGGCCGTCTTTTTTTTCCCCCTTTTTGTAACGTAGAAGCTGTATCGCTGGTGGTAATGTCTTAGTAGCTGTAGGAGCCAAGTCGGGTAGCAGCGGAGGACTAGAGATTATACACTCCCGCGCAACCGAGTGGGCTGACTGGTTCCCCGGTGATGACTCCTCGTGTCCAGGTGACCAGTCGATGCGAACATTTATGCCGCTAGATTTCAGGATGGAGATCTGATGAATGATTTTGTTGGCGATGGTATTGGTCGACGTGGGACATTTTAGAATCTGTAGGGCTTCGAAAGAGTCCGTCAGGATGCGTATCTGGGAATCACGGAGGAGTGAAAGAGAACATGAGGTAAGTCTATGGCTTGAATAATAGCATGGAGTTCACTTCGAGGATGGTAGCACATGGAATATTAAGGATTGTTTGCCTTGGATGGAAGGGAGGTCAGGTGAAGCCCATGCGGTGCCAACTAGCGGAGGAGAAAGGCTCGCGTCGGTGTAAATGTCGACTTCGTGGGGGAGTTTACTGTTCCGGAGGGCGTTGATGCGGGCTTCGCGGACGGGGCGGGCGTTGCGGGGGACGAGATGGGTGGCCGTAGAGTCCGTGACAGAAGGGCGTCTCCAGCGAGAGGCGATGGGATGTCGGGGTGTTCTGCGGCTTGAGATTGTCCAAGGCGATGATAGAGACACCTTGATGAATTAATGTGCGCTTATGAAGGGATTGATGCACTTGCTCTTTCATTATATTTTCCACTGGGGGAGAGCAACTGCAGCTTGCAAGTTCTCCAGACGATTATGTTTTTGTAGTCCGCTGATGGTGCGAAGGGGCGCTCGGTGCAGGTGTTGAAGCGTTCTCATGGCAGTTTTGTTGAGGTCATAGGTTTGGGCTGCGTAAGTTATGGTACCAATTGCGACAGCGCGGGCTAAAGTTTGGGTTGCCTTCTGGCTTGCTCCACCAAATTTGTTCGAGAGGCAATGTATGGCATGTTGAATTGTTTTCCATTTTGCTTTCAGTTGCTGTAACCATATTGACGGGCTGTTTTTATGTCCGATTGGGATTCCGAGTAGTCGTATGGGTTGAAAACTAGCTTTTATAGGAGTACCGGCGAGGAGAAGAGTTGGAAGGTTATAGTGTGAAGGGGGCTTGTGGGCCAAATGCGGGTAAGAATTCGGTTTTTCGTAGGCTAATTCCCGACCAAGAGAGGCCAAGGAGCATTCAAGGCTATTTGCGGCGGCTTGGAGTTCAGTTTGCATGTCTTCAGAGCATTAAAAGTCGGCTGATTCAGTCCATATGGTTACATCGTCTGCATATATTGTGAACCGTGCAGCAGAGTCACGTTCGAGATTTCGAGCGACCCTCACCATGGTGAGATTTAAATAGTATCGGGGGAAAGTATGGATACCTGAGGTACCCGCGGTCAAGGTAGTAGTGCGAGGAGTCCAGCCTGGGGATATCCTTGAAGCCGTATTGGCGGAGCGTTCAGAAATTTCGTATCCAGATTTGTGCCGGTGTTGTGCCAGAGCGCCTGGCCCAAGTGCGTTCACGAGGCGACGCGCCGACAGCGAGGCTGAGTCACGCCCTCTCCCTTTCGTCGCTGCGGCGCGGCCGCAATCCCGCATCTGAGAACGACCAAACAAGGGCATGTCGCTACGCCCGGAGGCGAGGTCACGGAGACGGCGGGGCATCGCCCTCCCTTTCCCCACTTGGCGGCGCCGCTGACTCACCGCTTCGCTACCATTCGTCGGAATTCAAACTTCAGGCAGCGAGAGCCCTGATTGGAGCTTTTCGAACTTCTTGGGGCCACAACTAACTTCCCGGGCTATAAAAGAAGCCCGGAAGCTCTCATCGTCGGCATTCCTCGGCGGCTTCTCTCCGGCACCAGTCTCTTCGGAAGCACCGAGTGAAAAGGGTGCTGTCCCCTTTGTGCGAGTCATGTAACGTTTGCTTACCCTGTATATACTGTATAAATGTTGCTTCAACTCTTCGTCGGCTCGAGAACCTTCTTTCGCTCTGCTCTGCCGTCCGCGTCGATAGCGGACGGAGCAAGGCAACGGCGCTACACCGGTGACTGCAGCTCGGATGGCAAGTCGCAACAGTGGAGGCTGCGGTGAGAGGGTCCAGTCCCAACAGCGGTGACAGCGTCGGATGGCTGATTCCCAACATCGGTGACGAGCTGAAGGCGAGTCACAACCTGGGAGGCGGCCCTGGGATGCTCATTCCCCACAGTGGTACCAGCGGTGGGATAGTCATTCCCAACACCGGGTGCTTGGGTAGGCGTGCGCCAGTTCCTCTAGTATGACGTATTGGTTGACGCTATCAAAAGCCTTGCGTAGGTCAACTGCTAGGATCAAGTCGGGAGGAGATTGGTTGTGATAGGAGCGATTGCTCACTCGACGTAATAGCCAAAGGCTATCGTTAGTGCTCAGGTTAGGGCGGAAGCCAGTCTGCGCAGGGTGAAAGTATGGTTTGACATATTTGAGGTAATGGGTGATACGGCTAGTGATTTGCCTTTCTATGAGTTTGCAGAAAACAGGAGTAAGAGAGATGGGTCGGAGGTTGGTGAGGTCAGTTGGGCCGGTACCAGGCTTCTTGGGTTTGGGAATAGGGAAGACGAGAGTGAGCTTAAGATGCTCAGTAACTTCACCATTTTTCCAGCAGCGGTTAACATGGCCAAGTAAAAAACAAGGGCAGGGGTTGGCAAGTTGCGGAGGTGTTTCCAGGTCACACCGTCATGTCCAGGGGCAGATTTGGGTTTACCTTGGTGAATGGACATGTAAAGTTCATTGAAGGTGAAGGGAAGGTCGAGATCGTCCTGTAGCGATGAAATGGGTATGTGTGGAAGAGGAGGAGGGGGATGGAGTTGGGGGTGGGGAAGAAAGCCATAATAATATCATGTTCAACGCTGACTGGGTGTTTTGTGAGCGTGAGGGTAGCAAATAGTGGAAGTCGCTGTTTTTTCTTAGGTCGAAGACTTTGGTGAATTTTCCAGAGAGCCCGAAGGCCTTTCCACGACCGAGTGTGGCACAGAGATCATTCCAGCGGTTATTGTGAAGACAACGCTTGATATGACGTGATGAGGTTACACTGGCGGCGGATGCGGACAAGGATTGTATGACGTTTGCCGGTAGAGCGGTACAGTTGTATGAGATAGTGCACTTTTTTCCAAAAGTTTGTGAGGTGGGCATCGAGAGCTGGTGTGTCGGAAGAGCACTCGATTTCTTCGGTGGCTGCTTGGGTACAAGTTCGAAACGATAGCCAAATCTCGAAGAGAAAGGGGGGTCTTTTTGGTCGATATATTCGCGGAAGGTGTCCCAGTTTAGTCGTGATAGTGCTTGCTTGGTGCGCGTCTTCTTGCCACGAAACGTTATAAGGAAGGGGAAGTGGTCACTACCCCAGGAAGTGGTCATGGGAGGGAAGTGGTCACTAATCCGAACTCCTGTTGTTGCAAAAACGTCGTCATGACCCAGGCTCCTCGTTCTACATAATGATAGACGGTATACGCATAGAACCCACCGATCACATTAAAATTGTTGGCATGGCTTATCAAGAAGACTGCAAGAACAAGAACAAGATACGATAAAGCTCGTTAAAGCATTTATCATTTCACGCCTCGCCTACGTAACCCCTACACGATCCTCCAAGCAGCAAACAAAAAAGCTCAACACACTTATTAGGAAAGCTTACAAACAAGCCTTAGCTCTCCCGCCAGCAACATCCACCGAGCGTCTTGCAGCACTAGGGATACACAACACCATAGAAGAAATCGTCGAAGCCCATCTCACGGCACAGCAAGTCCGGCTCGGCGTCACGAGCCCTGGTCGATCAGTTCTGGCCTCTTTGAAGCTTAACGATCTCACGGAGGCCGAAGACGCGGCCATAGTCGCTCTAGAAATCAGGACAAGATCGAAACTTCACCCCTTGCCGTATGATCCCATTACACCATCAAGCACGAAGAGCGTCTAGGGCAGAAGCTCTTCAACTTCAGTACGGAAAATCCGAGGAAGTGGTATACACTGACGCTGCGGACTATGCCCGGTATAAATTAAAAGCTGCGGTAACCGCCACACCCCACTCCCTCCTCAGTAGTTTAACATTACGGAAGGCAACGACGCAGCCAGCAGAAGAGACGGCAATCGCCCTCGAACTCGCCCAAACCCGAGCATCCACCATCATCACGGACTGCCATGCAGCATACAGAAATTATGCGGCAGGAAGAATTTCCGAAAATGCTTACGGTATCATCCTTCAACGCCCACCTCGGAGAAACATAAAAGTAATCTGGAACCCAGCCCACTCTTCTCTCTGCGGAAACCAGGCGGCGCAAGCCTTCGCTCGAGATTTGGTCAGCCCAGCACCGTTTGAAGAAGAGGAAAGGACAGTATACCCCCTTCTCACGTACAAGGACATCACACAGCATTACCGGCTTGGCCGAATGCGATACCCTCCAGTTTCTGAGCAACTAACCAGGCGCCGACAGGCTGCCCTCGCTCAACTCCAGACGAACACGTACCCACACCCTACGGGGATGCAGGCTAAACACCCCACCCTCTGCGATCCCCTGTGCAGACACTGCGGCGTCCCTGCCACGCTTTACCACATGGTACGGGAATGCCAAGTTAACCCCCACATTGACCCTATCCCGAACCCCTCCCGAGAGAAGTGGGAGAGAGAACTCGCTAGCTCTTGCCCCAGCACACAGCTGCAGCTGATCTAACGGGAGAAGATGGCGGGTTGCTCCAATGGCGCCCTGGACTGAGGGTTCCACCCTCAAGACTTTGCGAAGCAATAAAAGTTGTACTGCTTCTCCTCCTCGTAGGTGTCCTCGCATTTGGTCTATGAGCTTTATTGCTAACAAATACTTTAATTGGGTGTCCTAGGCAAAATAAAAAAAATGCTTCATGCAAGTACATGCGCGTGTTTCCATGGGGAGGGGGGAGGGAACATAAGTTCTGCCTGCGGAATGGCAAGGATGGCAGGGCATATGAAAAGAGATTAAGAAAGCGTAAAGTGACAGGAAAATGAGATTTCAACCTAGTTCATTCTCTCGCAAAAAAAAAAAACTAAAACATCCCTAGGTGCATAGACAGAAAAGAAAAACCCGCACACAGCGCCGCTAGCTCCAAACTAGTCGGTTTGCTATGTCCTTCCTACATTTTGTTTCTAGCAGCACCGTTCTTTTTTTTCTTTCTTTTGCACGTAGGAATTTCCGGGCCATTAAAGTTCCACCTGCAGTTAACTGCTATCAGCGAAATAATCGCTCGGTTGCCGAATGTGTGTCTCAGCCCTCCGCTACACGTGGTGCACAACACACACATAAAAGCGCGAAACCCGCATCAAAAGTTTTGCTCTCGCTCACGCACATGCACACGCACAAAAAAAAAAATCTGCGGAGCAAGTAGAGAACGCTTCCACGGGGAGCAGTTGGTTATACCCCAGTGCCTGGGTTTTCCCAGTGACGGTAAATGTTGCGTAGCCTACGTGTCCAAAATGTCATCGGGAAAGGCGGCACGGGCGAACGTATATTGAAGGAAAAGGTACCACGCGTTGGGCAGCGCGTAGGGGATGCACTTTCTGTAGCGTAGGTGTCTGTGCGGCTGCAGGAACCACGGCCGCTCGTATAACGCCGGAGCTAGCTGCGTTTCTCCGCACTGACCGCTCGCCCCGAGGGCACAGACGGCAACTGAAGACGTGACGCACGGTGTTCCGAGAGATGCGGTTAAAGCAGCATGTCTTCTCCGTGATGCCCTTATTTTCGCTGCTTTCTGCGCACTGGCCGGAGGCGCCTTTATTGCCTGAAGGGTGGGGTTTTGGCCTTCAGAGAAGTACGGCTAGAGTAGGAGGTTACAGCGAAACAGTATTTAGCTACACTCCGGCAATGGCCGATATTCATCCGTGTAAGCGCCGCATCAACACAGAAGAAAAAAATGTCTCAAGTTTATCTCAATTTCTTCCTAGTTTTTTGTCTAATGTAGGTATATTGGGAAAACTTGCACCGAAAATAACCTTCTGACGACTCTGACATTACGCCGAGCTTCGTTTTCTTGTCATGATTAGTTTGTTCACAGTGAAGGTGTAAACGTTGCATAATTACCCAATTACTCTGTGCTGTCTATGCACTGACGTCCACCGAGAAACTGGCGCTAACGAAACCGGCTGTAACTCATTTCGTTGATATTATCCAGAAAGAAATTACATCTTAATCAAGCGATAAGGCGACCCCATCATTGCGCTGAGTTTCGTTTACTTTTATGTAGTTAGGTGGGCTTCCATGGGCTTCCATCCATGGGCTTCCATGTGGGACGGGGGTGTACAGCGAGTTTCACGTCAGGTTTGCCCCTAGGAAAACTGCAATACACCCAGCTCCTCTGGTCATCCATCTTCACAAAGTTGAATAGCACTGAACTATTTTTAATTGCGACAGAATTAGTGGACTGGGTAGCCCGAAAGGTGGGGTCGTTGCGACCAGCAGCACACTTCGCACAAAATGTCCGAATGATGACACGAAAAATGGTAGTGGTGGTGGTTGTTTTGTTGTATCAGGCGGTGTTAACCTGGCAAGATGTGCCCGTAATTGCTTTCCCGAGCGCTACCGATATTAGGGTCCCGTCACTTCACCACGAGTCCGCCCGTTTGGTCTCCTGAAGAAAGCTAGAAGGTGCGACACTTCCCCGCGCAGCATCCAATGTCCCCTTGGGAAGACAATTCTGGTAAGAGTGGTGCATGGCGCTGCCAACTTTCGAATCGCTGAGAGCATTGCCGTCTGTTCTGCATCATGCACTGGGCAACACATTACGTCGTGGTGCACAAGCCTCTAGCACTGCACATGGCGAACACAGGGCTGACCGTACGAGGTCCACTTTTAATACCCGAGCTCCAGTATTCGCAGAGCCCGTAAAGATGCGGTAGAGCAAAGTTGTATCGTATCTTGTAAGTCCTTTTTTGACTCAAGGCTGATGATAGGGATCTTTCAGGGACTTGTAATGGTCGACTAGTGCTCTCCTGAAGTCGTTCCAGTAATCGGCGGTAACTTTAACAGCCGGTGCAAATGACAGCGCATTCCTTGCCATCTGATCAGCAGCCTCATTGCCCTTGACAGCAACACGGGATGGAATCCATTGAAACCGAGCATGGAAACCCTTGCTGCTGAGCTCTCATACAAGCCGTAAGGAGCGCTGATAGACCCTTCTGGGGGGGATCCTACACTGAAAAAGTTGTAGGGCTGCTTGCGAATGTGTCCGAAATACAACTTCCTGCTTCTTGTATGAGTTAAGTTTCCTCAAGGCAGCCGTGATGGCAATACACAGTTTCGGTAGAGGATACTACACTGTCCAGTCGTGGTGCCCAGAAAATTTGAGCACCTGGAATGGCACACGCCGCTGCACTTGCCCCTTTGTGCTGATTGAATGAGCCATACCTAGAAATTTGAAAATGGTTTCGGATAAATGTTCTCCAGGTGTTCAAGCACCAAAAATCTGGCACCAGTGTGCTTCTCTTGGCTCTCATGTCAAGTACGCGTAAATGACACTGGAGGCTCTCATAAGACCATGGCGACATTAAGGTCTGAGCTTTTCATGGCCAATGAGGGCACAAAGTTCTCAGAATTTTAACCGCAGTGTGCGCGTGAGAAACAGTCCTTGTGCGAAGCCGCCTTATTATTGCTCTTCCAGCACTGTTTTCTGCTAGATGCATTATCTGCGTGCGTAACCCCTGCGATGCCAGCAAGCGGAGTGTAGACGAAAGGTCTCCCGTATGACCTTCTCATTAGAAGTTCTCTGAGGAACTCCAATTGCTGTCCTCAGCCCTTTTCTGTGCAACGCTTCGAGGCGCTCATGCTGGGATTCTGAAGCGGTGAAGGCTACCTCCAAGCTCGCTAGCGTTGTTCTGGCGCCGCTGTCACAATTTTAGCCTTCTCATGTGCAGACCCCGCATAGTCCTCGACGTTTTAAACCTGCACAGAATTTGGGGAAAAAAAAACGTGCTCCCCGCATTGTTTGCGAACAAATATTGTCTGCGCAGAAACATACCCGGATCTGTTCAGTTGGCCAGGAAACCCAATATTTTTTTCTGAAAATGCTTTCTGGGTCGATGTGAATTTCACTCAGTGTTCGAGGTAGAAGCCACAGGAAGACGTAAGGGCAGGTCCCCCCGTTGGTCCTAGAAAACTGGAAGCGCCGAATCCCGTTTAGAGTACTGCAATATTGAGCAAACTTGCAAGGCTGCAGGGAAAAGGGCGGAAGCTATATTTTTTAGAGTATAGCCGCATACCTAGTAAAGCATTCCAATAACAAGGTTAAGCACTTCAGTAGTACAAATACATTCCACTCGCACAGACAAATCCTCCTCCTCCTCTTCTGCAGTCTCAGTTGACAGCTCATATGAGCTAATGGGGTAGCCATGTAGCCAGGACGATTTCGTAAGGGTGTTCCACAACATTTATACCTGACGCTGCATGCTTTAAACTCTTGTGATACACAATTAGACGTACCCGCCACGAATATAATTCCCAGGGACGTTTTCCCGCGCTGCGGTCTGATCCGGTGGCTGATTGCTCAGGCGCAGCTGGCGTCGTCGATCCGAAGATGAAAAAGAACGTTACCTTGCAAGAAATGCGGTATACAATGAGATTAGATCTCTTTCTACCTATCACCCCCCCCCCCCCCATTGGCAGGTTGAAAGCAAGGAACATACACGGTGAATTTCTTTTGTCGATCTAAAGAGGCTACGCCTGCCGAATAAAAAAACGGTGCATTGAGCGAGAAAATTTGTTAGGACGAGCGAAACGCAATTGGTTATGGCTTGAAGCCGAGCTTCCTCAGTATTGAAATAGAGTACGCCTTCTCCATTGTGTGATCTGATACGATCAGTGGGACATTATAACCCGCCACGGATGTTTTTAAAGAAGCAATTCGCTGTAGGGAAACCGATGGGTCTCGCCACGGGAACAGCATCGTCAACATTTACTCAATTGCGCAAATCCATTTTTCCGTAAAAGAAGAAAACATGGTATCAGAGCAGGCACAAGAAGAATGAGTCATCTGCATTCTACGATCACGTGGAATGAAAATTTCATTTTTTAGTTTTCTTGTCATGTGCGTTCAACGTTATGTACTTTTTGCGTATTTATTCATTTTTGTTTTGTTTATTCATCGCTATTTCATGCTATTATCCCTATTTTTGCTGAAACAATGGTGATTTGATAGAAACGCCCACTTGTTCTACACGGTTCCAAGTCATTTGGCTCTTTGTGTCGTAAATGCGTAATACGGAATGAAAGTAGTTTACTACAGGTACTTTACGGATACCCATTAGTTGCTGAGGCTATGCTCTTGTGATAGAGAAGCCAACCGCAAATTTCTACACGCTCTCGAGTATAAAAGTTCGAATGCATAAAAAAAAGGATAAGCAGTCGAAGCTTCAATTTCAATGTCTTTAGGTGCTTCTCAAGAATCACGTTCTGAAGAATCAAGAATCTCAAGAATCATTTATACATTCATGAAGGGCTATTTCTATGTCAGAGCCAAGCCCGTGACAGTTGTTTGCTTCCTGAACATTTTCGCTTTCTTAGCGCCAGCATAAACGGAAGCCACATTAGCGAGTTGTTAAAAGCGTGTTGCTCTCTTTTTCTAATTATGAATTCGGCATGCGTGTGCGTGTGCTTTATAAGTTGCATAGACCATCCTTGTGCACTGGGGTGAAGTGGAATGCATACGTGGATAACACGAGGAAACCTGAAACAGTAAGAATATTATTAGAACGCCGTGGTTAAGCTGAAATCACCTCACCTAGCTCTGAAAATGCCGTACGAAAATTTCAGAACGACCACTGACTCAGCACGTGTAATTTATAAAATTACATTGTTAGTTCTGTTTTCGAGAGTTCGTACCGATATTACTCACCCAAGCTTTGTCAAAAAGTCTCCTTTAATAATTTGTAAACACTTCTGAGGAAGTACAAGGATTTCGCGTTAGGTCTACCACTTCGCAATACATTCGTTGAAAAAAATTCCCCGCATTTCCCCGAGGGGAAGAATGTGAAAGTGCGAATGCACGAGTTGAATTTGCGCGGTTCGGTAATGTTCGCGAAAGAGAGATCACACACACACACAACTACAAAGAAAGAAAGATGCATTTATTCACAGACACCTATTTGTGTTGTCGTTGTACTTGATTGCTAGAGCGGATCTCAGCTTTGAAATTTCGTGTCAGTACTCCTTTAAGCGGGTGCATTAGCCCTTCTCACGCCCGATTCTTGGCCAATCCCCCACGTGGGTATGTGCCATGTCAGCGGCCAGGCAGCGCGCGCCCATCTCCCCCCGTTGCCAAGGAAGACGAGGAGATTCCTGGCCAATCCCCACGTGGGTATGTGCCATGTCAGCGGCCAGGCAGCGCGCGCCCATCTCCCCTCGTTGCCAAGGAAGACCAGCTGTTGCTATGCGGACGGCGGCGGACGCTTCAGGCTCGCTTAAGAAGTGCATTCGCACTTAAAATGGGGGGGGGGGGGGGGGGACGATGGTGGAGAATCCATCCTTTGAGTCTTCATCTTAATTATCCACCGCCATGATCACTTACAATCACTTCATTTTGATCAACTGATCCTCATCAGTTAGTTACTTGCCAGTGTCTCAGCGCTGGTCCGAGAACAATGCATGGCATACGGTCGTGTCTCCGACCGCCGCTCTGCATGGGCTTCAAAATAGGTGTCAGACGTGGCTTTTTGCTCCAGCGAGTGCCGGTTTTTCACTACCTTTGAATCAACGCTTATTACTTCAAGTCAATTTCAAAAAGCAGTTCGTTCCTCGTAGCGTCAAGCTCAGCCAAGGATATGTATAGCACTCGTGTGATCGCGAAGTAAAAGCCTCTGATTACTCACTCGTTCCAAGGGAGGCGCGTGCAATCGGAGAATGATAGAACGAGGTATTTGCTGCATCCAAATACACTGCGCGTCGCGCGTAGAGCGCCGATTGCATGCGTAGAGCAGTGTGTGTGTTTTGTATTGCGGTGATTTGTGAGCGCGTTCACTGCGCGATGTCGCCGCGAAAACAGCGGTATTGTTCAACAAACTTGGTTGAACAAGGCACATTCACACCTAAAGTCTGCGTCACCTCTGAAGAGCTGCACTGATTATTAAGTCATTAGACTTGGCGGACGTAAAGAAAGTCCCATAAATGGGCGGAGGGGTGATATAGGTCGAGGAGCATAGAATTTGTTCAGGTGACGCAGCGGGAAGTGATTAGAAAGCTGTGAGGGAGGACCTCGGCAACATACATGATGATGATGGCGACGATTGTGAAGATTGTGGCGGTGACAATAATGATGACGGCATCAAATTAAATTATTACTGTAGTTGTTCAGAAACACGAAATACAGACCGCAACGATGCCTGCAGTGTCGACCGAAAGAGTGAATTAACGTTGTGGCATATTTTGTGACCGAGTCAAATCTATTTCAACGAGAAAATTCTATGATTTCTTGGAGGCTGGTACAAAGGGTGGCCGGAGTTGCAGGCATGAAAAGACCACTTACCTATATGCGCCGGGCCATATACGAAACAAATGGCAAGAAATTCAGCCACCTGCGCATTTGAGATTCGAAGACTGAGGAAATAGCGGAGCTGGTGGTGTTCACTAGATTGAAATTGGATTTTCTTACGTCTGCCTATTTCTTAACAGAAAGATGGTTGAAAAGCTGAGCTTTTCCCATCTAAACTGAGTTAAATCAAAGGCCACACAATCGACCATCATAGCGTCCAAAATCCAAAGTCCGAAGCCAAAGTCCACCTTAGCCAAAGTCCAAAGCCAACACCCACGCTAACGAACCCAAGGTACAGTGACTAGAATCCCAAGGAAAAGGGTTTGCGCATTGTGTGTGATGATAGCGCATACGTACAGACGCCGGCTTCATAAGGCGAAGGACCCATGTTCGATTCCGACCGTGGGAAGCGCTTTTTAAAGACGATAGTCTTTCTTGGGCTACTTAAATCCAGAAATTTTGGTCTGTCTGTATGTCTGTCTGTCTGTCCGTCTGTCTGTCTGTGACTCGATTCAGCCACCCGGCCAACGCAAAACAATGCCTGCGCAATAGTCTTATATAGTCAGATCTTAATCTACCCGTCTATGTCCGGTGTAATGTTCATACTTGTCAACATTGTTGAAGAAGAACAAGACATTACACAAATATGAGACAACAAATCAATACAGAAGTGATATTTGCAGTGTTCCTTTATAAAAAATCAGACATGCTTGACTTTTTGCGAAATTAAATACTTCATCAACTGCAGAAAAAGAATTCACTCCGCCGTCGCCTGCTGTCGCCCGCGCCACTATAGCTTCTGACGCCATTTTAAGAAATCAACCGGCAACAGTTACACAAAGTTCCACTAGATAGGTTCCACGTTCTGCTTGCAACGCACGTGGAGTAGGGAAACGCGGTTCTATAAACGTTGAAGTAGGGCGTCTCGATTAACGCGCGTCTTCGCCGTACGGCAGCGTTCGCATCGAGACACCCGGTTTGGAGCAGTGGAACGCGGGAAATTTAAAATAATTTAATCAAATTCTTTGGCGTCTTTACCTTGGGAGGAGCGCGACGCAAGAGGAACAACATGAGAGGTGAGCGGGAAAGCGAAGGGAGGCATTTACTTCGCAAAAGCCGATAAAGACTATCGTCTTTTGACGGCATTTGCAACGAAAGGAGCAGATACGCGGCCAATTTTTTTCTTGTGGCGCGCTCTCCCAACTCCTGCTCGTGGGCTGCTTGCCTCCTCGTCACTTTCGCTCGCACGTCTTGGCCAAGCATTTTCCCCCTCCACACTCTGCCGAGCGGAATATTCTGTTAATGATCCGCATGGACAGAAGAAAGCTTCAACAGCTCTGCTGCTAAAAAAATGAAGGAAGCTCACACTAACGCGTAAACTTGAATGCAGCGAAGCTGTACGCAACCTTCACGGTTATCACGAAGGTTTAAGTCCACGATTGCAGCCGATTGTCTCCTTCTTCACTGCACAACGACCGTAACTACATCATTGTTGCTATAAGTGCTTCTTGGATTATTTGGAAGTGATAGCCGTAGGACATCATCTTGGAGGGGCGCGTTCGATATGACATGTCTTTCTCTTTCCGAGCAAGCGTTGCCACGATTGCGGCGAACGCTGCAGTTCTGTGTGTGTGTGGGGGGGGGGGGGGGGGGGGTAATGGCCAATCTCCTTCAGTAGGTATGTTTGGCTTGTCAAACGAGCCCGGGGACGTTGGGCGGTCTACGCGAGGTACGCACACACGACCGCTCAGCATTTTCTTTTAGCTTTTTTTAACTTCCGGGTGGTCTCTGCAATCTTGGCCAATCTGCCTAAGTGGGTTTCCTTGGCTTGGCAAACGTGCGCAAGGAACGCGGGCGGTCGTCTCGAGGCGGATTAAATCTTTCTCTCTAACGCGAAATTACTCCCTCTGAAACTTTTAACAGGCCTTCTACAGGATCATCTGAACGGTTTGCCATTCAACGCCATTGTTGCAACCGATGATTCTGTCCGGAAGGAGAAGGCAGGCGTAGGTATTTTTTCTCCCGGTCTAGACTGGGCCTTTTCCCTCTGGCTGCCTAACTTTACTACATCTTTCCACGCAGAATTTCTCGCAATAGTCCTGGCCCTTTGTAAGCTTGGTTCCTCGAAACGACAGGCAATATTTCTCACGGATTCATTTTCTGTTTGTTCTGCCCTTACTTCTTTAACTTCATCCCCCCTACGTCGAGTCCTTGCTTCTTTATCGCCTTCCTCCCTTCGTGAACTTCGTTTGGTCTGGGTACCTGGACATGCAGGTATCTGGCTTCACGAATCGGCGGATGCTCTGGCGGGAATGGCATTGGGCGGTCCAGTAGTGGACGTTCTGCCGCCCATTTCCCTCATAACTTCGGCTCGCTTCCGTAGGCTGTGCTTACTTCAAAGTCTGCCTGATTCTGCTTACGACGACTCGGAGCTCGAGCACCTCCGGTACTCATGGAAGTGCAGCATAAGCCAGTCGCGAGCTTGTGAAGTCACCCTCACTAGCTTTCGCTGTCGCGTGGCAAATTTAAATTATTACCTGCACCGCTCTAATCTGGCCCTGTCGCTGTTATGCGCCTTTTGCAAAGAACGAGAAACAATCGACCATTTCTTCTTCTACTGCCGACGGTTCTCCTCGATAAGACGAAGATACTTGGAAAGTACATGCAGCCGGCTAAACCTCCCGCTGTCTACTACAGTTATATTGTCATTCGGGGCGAAGGAACTGGGATTCTGCCACGGGGAGCTTTGCAGTGCGTTGCACTCATTCATCCTGGAATCAGGCCGACTGCCGTGCTAGACATCATTTAGCCCTACTGGATTCCCTTGTCAAGAATATGCGCGCCCAGCTCACTGCTTCATCTCTACCACTTTCTTCGTGTTTCTTAATTGCAATTTTCATTAAATGGTGTTCGTTTTTACCTTTTTTTCTTTCTTTCTCTAATCGCCTTACTTTTATTTCTCTACTCATCTACTGCTAATCCATCCTAATATTTAAATATTTTTCTTTCCCTACAAAAATTACCTAATTTCTTTCATAAAGGCGCCCATTTCCTGGCCAATCCCCCTGAAAGGGTACGCGCCATTTCACTGGAACCACCACCAACACGCACACGCGACTGCTGGGCATTTTCTTGGTTGTTTAACTGCCTCAAGTCGCCGTGACATCCGCGCTCATGTGTGCGCATTCGGCAATTTCTTGGTATTGTTAACTGCGTACACCAAAAATTTCAATTTGCTAAACAGCTTCACTGTTAAAAACCGCGCCATTTTCACCAACGTGAAACCTGGGTAGAAGTGAAGTATGCAGTGTATAAGTGTATTCAAATATTGTAAGTCAAGTTTAAGATAGGTTGGGATGATCCCCCCCTGTGCCGGACGTGCGCCGCGCGTGAGACGGTAAATCACTTATTGTGCGTCTGCCCTCGATCATGCTGCTCGAAAAACTGCTGGGAGCTAGCTCCTTGTCTCGTGTACGTCATGGAGGAATGCTCGAACTGTGTTATTTTCTTGGGCCCTGGATAAATAGTTCTGACAGTACCTTGGGTACAAAAGTTCTGCTCCGGTTCCTACGACACTCTGATCTGGACAAATCACTTGAGGTCAAGACAGCGCAAGCGTCTCACGATATGTACTCTATCGCGCTGTGGTGTTCATGTATTTTTTTTTTGAAGGGGGGGGGGGGGGTTGGTGTTCAAACTTATTTTTTTTTTGCACCGTTTAGTTTGCATTTTGATTCAGAGTTTGCATAACGATTTTCATTTCAAATGTGTTTTTTATGTCCGGACTCTGCTTGCAGCCTTTCCTTGTTTGCCGTTTTTAACGTTTTTTTTATTTCCGCCTGCTGTACCCCTAATGTCGAATATTTACCGCTCATCATTGTAGTCACCCCCCATCGGGCGTTGCAAGCCTTGTCACTAGCACGCCTGGCCTCACCAGTTCACATTAAGAGCCCCCTTCTCTCTCTCTTTCTTTCTTGTCCCAGAGCGCTCTCTGATAGGGCGCCGGTGAAGCGCCAGTGGTAGTTACGAGATCCTGCGTAGCGTTCGAAGACAATCACCAAGCATATATAATCTTTCCCAGTAACATATGGTGGGCGCGAGGGGGGTCCCATTGTTAGCAGGCTCCTTATCATGCATGCGATTTCGGTGCTGAGCCCTCGGCGTCTTTGGTTTTCGCGCCTTATCGTTTTTGCCCAGGGAGATGAAACCGTTGGGGCGTAGTGGTATACATCTTTGATGTAAAAGTCTCGTATCTTTGAAGAACGAAGCGTTTTAGCTCAGGGCGCCGGAAAACGAGTGTCCTGGTGTGTTCTATTAGAACACGTTACGTTCTAGCGTGAGGTGTTGGAAAACGGGTGTCCGTGTGTTTCGGTACCGTGACTTCATCAAACGACGACGGCAGGAGACACCGACGGTCGGAGTGCCTAAGCTGCTTCGCCTTTAAAAATCATGAGCCATTCCACTATGTGCATGTGCATGCCGAGCGAAGCTGCATGGCAGACGACACAAGGGGTGCCACAGAATTTTAACGCAGATACGAACTCTTTATTGGAGAATAATTATTTCAAGTATATGGGACTCCGTTTGATGATGGTGTCGCCTTAGCTGCCTACTGTAAAAGTGTTCGCTGACAAAAACCGCATGTAGTGTATAAGTGCATGCAGTGTATACAGGGACAAAAACTGAAAAAAAAAGCATGCAGTGTATAGGTGTATTCAAAGATTGTAAATCTCTGTCGCTGATATACTCTACATCCCAATTACGAAGACGGAGAAGAAGTGAAATAGGAAACGGAGAACTGCAAACTTTAAAGTTAAAGCGAGTACGGAGCGAAAAAGAAGCAAACAAGCAAGCAAGCGCGAACGAAAAACGAGTGTCCCGGTGTGTTCGTTTAATACGCCTTTTTGACCATGGAGGGGACACTTTGTAGCGCGAGGGCGTTGGAAAATGAGTGTCCCAGTATTTGAGTACCGTGACCAACGACGACGACGACATGAGGTGAATGACGAATGAGTACGCCGGCATGAGACGCCGACAGCCATAGCCCCTATGGTGCTTCAAGCCTATACAATTTTCGTTGGGTAAGTCTAGGCTAAACAAGTGTTACTGCCGTTCCCACCTGAGTATTCGCAACAAGGTTGCCATTGCCGGAAGGCACTTTTGTTCGCTCAAGGAAACGCCGAATCCCCAGCCCTATAAAAAGGAAAGGCCCCTCAAAAACAGCAACCAATAGTTTATCCTCCAGCAGCCGTAACAAATTGATTGCTACGAAGCCCCGCGTTGATGCGGTTCCTGTAGCGGGGAACCAACGCTCTCTGATGGTGCACTTCACCCACTGTACAGCGGCCGCCGCTCGCAAAAAGGCGCCTCCACGCGCGCCGCTGCGGCAGCGCCAGCGAGAGAGGGGCAACACGTTGGGCGCCAATCGTTGCGTCGGCTAGCGCCGCCAGCGCGTCGAGCGGCGCGTCGTAGTCAACGGCGGCCCGACGACCAGGACGCACGAGCGAGTCCCACTTGCGCCTCAGCCTGGCATTGACCCTGCGGAGCTCGATCACCTGGAGGCGTGCGCCAAATTAACGCCGATCCGCTTTTGCTCTCCTCCCAAGACTCCGATGAAAGGAAGCCCGCTCTTCCATTTGTCATCAGCGTCGGGCATCCCGCTTACCGCTAACCCGAACAACGATCGCTCTTACGCCGACGTCCGCACTGATTCTCTGTGATTTGTTATGTTCGTTCTTGATCGTTGTGTGTGTGTTCGATGAAATCTTGTTGAACACGTGAGTTGCGTTGAAGACTTGGCTGCTGCTGCTTGAAATCACAGAAGGTTCCTCTCAACCATCCCAACAGGACACCGAAACATTGCGGAAAACGAACCACCGATCAATGCTAGTTTGAACGACAGTCGGATGCACACGGGGAATTTCCAGAAGTCACTGAGTTTCGCGCTCTTCTTGCAAATGCTACGACGACGAGGTGTGATTATATAAAGAACTCCAGACTGAGGACATCACGCGTTTGCATATTTAGTAAGTGTGCGCCAACGTTTTGTGATTATTTATTATAAACGACTGCCACTTTTTCATAAGAACTTTTTGCAGGAGAGTAATAAAATAAGGAGAGTAAAATCCCACGTCAACATTGCCAACGCAACGGCAGACGCTTTTTGAAATGCCATAAACCCACGGAACCGAACCCAGGAACCCACGGACACCGCGAAGTGTCCAACGGACCCCTTTTGGTCTGCGGACGCACATGAAATAAAACCGTTGTCCTATGAATCACAGGCTTCAATTTCAACTCGTCAATAAAATTGCACAACGACTGCCACTATTGTTTTCAAGTGCAAATAAATCTCATTCAAGAATGTGGTTTGCAGGTATTTCGGCTGTTGCCGGGCATTCAAAGCAAAGTTCAGTGTTATTTCACGTCGCAACGGAAATTTTGAACACTAAACGTATGGGTGGCTGCGCTGCACTTAAAAAAAAATACGAATCTGGATTTCCCCGAGCAACTGCTAAATGACACGAATGCCTCATACGGCAAGAGAAGTTTCATAAATCACTGCAATATATACATATACTTTAGCGGGTGAGGTTGGCGGAGATAATTTTTCAAGTTCGCTTATATATCCTCATAGCGCTATAACTTCGCATCTATGCTCGAAGTCGGGCAAAGATGGTGTTCGGCGGAGTGTTTAGTTTTGGCCACCGCTTCTGTAGTCCGTAAACTTAAGCTCATGGCTTACGTGTGATGGATATATCCTGGCGTGCATCTAACCAGTAATTTGACATGGAATAATCGCATTAACCATATCCTCACGTCTGCTAACCGTTCTCTTGGTTTCCTCAAACGTAACCTCAGACATGCTCCAGCGCGTTTACTAAAGTTGGCATATATTACACTATACGTCCTCAACTAGAGTACGCATCAGCCATTTGGAACCCTCGTCAAGCATATCTAATAAATGACTTAGCAAAGCCGTGTTGTCCGTTTCATCTTTTCTGAATACTCACACTATACCAGCGTAACTGCATTAAAACATCATTCTGAACTCAAAGCCTTATCCCATCATGTCAACATATTTCCCTTAACACTATTTCATAAACTGTACTACCATGTGCCGCTTCCTAACAAATTTATCTGTAAACCCACAGCATTTTTTCCACGTCGAGATCATTCATGGAAAATCAAACGCATCACATGTCGTACCCATGCTTTTGTCCAATCATTTCTTCCTCGTACCACAGTAGAGTGGAATAATCTACCAGCAAACATTGTTACTGAACCGAATGCCATAAAATTTACTAATGCATTGAGCACAAATATCATTGTATAACATGTATCATTTCACTGCCTCCTTTTCACACAGTTCTTGCGTTGTTAGACGACGTGTGGTAATATTCCGTGTGGTATTACTCTGCACAGTTCGTTCAAGTTACTGTGCCAATAGCTGTTCTTATTATGCTACTGAACTTTTCCTATTCATTTCCACTCTAGCAATATAACTGACTCTTGCTATTTTTAGAACTTATGTTTATTTTGTTCTTTTTGTACTTTTTGTGACACCAGTGAAACCTACCTTACCCTATGTAATATCCTCCCCAGAGGGACTTTAGGGTTTTCATTAAAAAATAAAAAACAAGGAAGGAGTGCGTTTCACGTTGTCGTGACGGTGAGTCGTTTCTTCCTCAGTCTCGGCGTCTTGCGCTCGGCATGTTTGGCTCGCTGGCGGTAAATTTCGCAGCCGCGCTCGCGCTTCGCCTCGGTGGCCGTTCTCGGGCGAGGAGGCGCAAAACCGCCGGTGAAGGATCCGCCTGTTCGCTCCATCCTCCGCAGGGCCCTTCCAAACCTACGAAAAATATTGTATACCGCCAATTCACACAGTCGACGTGCACATTACGAAGCGTTGAAAATCGTGCCCCATTCTACAGAACCGCCGTTATAAGGCCCCCAAAAAATGTGCGCGCTTGTTCTGCACATCGCTGCATAAGTTTGCATGTTCTATGAGAATTCGAACGAATCAGTCTCTAAGCATTATATTTAAGCCGCTTCTTGTCTTTGCCAGGTCTCTTCCGTGGACTTCGTTTGCCGGTGGACTGTATGATGCGACGTCAAGCAGCGGGTATGCGGCAGAACCTAGAGAAATTGTGAAGTTGCAACTGGACACGCCCCTAAAAAAAGTCTTGGTGCTGTGTTTGCGTGTATTACATACAGGAAGTTACGTATCCGACTGCTTTCCGGCAGTTGCTAGGATTCGTTCGGGTAGTAGTTACCGTGATGGTATCGACGAAATCACATGGCCGATAAAAATGCTACGCGATTTGTTGATGAAATTACACTTCGTCTGAGTTGATCGGCTTTGAAGATTATAAGCTCATCTGAAATAAAGCCGATTATCTTATTGACAATTACAATCATATTAGTTGCGCATACATCGCAAGAAATACCGTAAATGGTATTTCAATATTGTTCGCATTAAAAGGCCGCTTGAACTGTGACAGCAGTAAGGGCGAGATTGTGCTGTGTAGTATACGTTGCTTTGTGCAAAAAATGATGAGCCATTCCACTCTGTCAAGATGGACGACTAACAAAGCTTTGTACCATACGACATAGAGGTGACAGAAAATTTTGATAGAAGGCATCAGCAAATCTAGTTCTCGTGAGCGCTGGCTGTGGTTATACCTAAAAAAGGCACGTACATAAACGCACCACACTTTTATTTTAACTCCACTAACTCCACATATCACTAAATGGTACCTAATCACAACTACTGTGTTCTAAATGCATATCCGAGTGATGAGACGTATAAGCATTAGGGTCATGTCTAAGGCACATTTTGATCTTGCAAATGGTGCCTATCGTTAACCAATCTACTCAAGATCCAAGTGGCGAGGTGTATATGCCTTCAGGTCCAAACCATGTTTCGAAAGGCGCGCAACTTTGGCGGTGACCGTGTGCTAGTAGCACACACACCGGAACGTTCGTCTCCAATGTGTCGGGATAAAGGCCGCCTCGAACTTCGAAGACACGTGGAGCCTCGGAAACGTTTATTCTCGTACATGATATATACATGGAACCGTCGCCATATATGCTTCTCTTAAAACTGTGCGCGTTGTGAAGCTACCGGTGTCGACAGTGCATCGTCGATTTGGACAAAGGAGCGCACAACGATTCAAACGTTGCCGCGCTTTTGCGCTGGCACGGTAAGCGCAACGTCATGAAATTAAACCATAAAAAATGACAGGGCGAGGCAGCAAGATCACGATTTTGTTTCTCTTCGCTGCTCCGCATCGTTGCCCCAACGGCCCCGCGAGCGCGAGTGTGAAAGCAAAAATAACATCTACGATAACCACCGGCACAAGGCGCCAAATGTGCACTTTTTTCCTGGCCTCGACTAACGGACTCCAATTGCTGTTTGCCGTCACCTCCTTTACTAACACCTTGGTAGCACACCTGACACCATTGGCGGAGAGGGAGAAAGGGGACACGATGCCAGCAGATGCCGTGAAACTTGAAAGCTCGTATTGCGCCAGCGCGCTAAGCGCGGTCTAGAACGGCAGTGCCTCCCCTTCCTCGCACTGGAACATCCCAATCCTTAAAGAAACGTCATCCAGATAAGAAAGCATTTTTGTGTTTAAATACTGAAATAGCGAATTTTACGTCATATTTCGCGTTTACAATTACATTAAAAACGCACCGCAATAGTCTCAACATTTTTTAATAACCAACTTTTTAGCGCAGCAAGTGCACAAGCTGTAGTCGTTGCACTTGAGGTAATTAGTAGAGATACTTTTGATTACGAGCAATTGTGAGTGCAGATTCAGTACTAATACTCGTGAGTACAGATTAAGCATGAGTACGAGTGAGTACAGATTGAGTACAAGTACTACTCGTGAGTACGGATAGAGCATGAGTGCGAGTGAGTACAGATGAGAACGAGTGAGTGCAGATTGGGTACAAAAACTATTCGTTAGTACAGACTGAGTACGAGAACAAGTGAGTACAGATAAGTTTGAGTACAGGCCGTACAATTAAAAATGAGTTCGCTAT
Organism: Haemaphysalis longicornis; assembly: GCA_013339765.2. Taxonomy (NCBI): domain Eukaryota; kingdom Metazoa; phylum Arthropoda; class Arachnida; order Ixodida; family Ixodidae; genus Haemaphysalis; species Haemaphysalis longicornis. The sequence goes on along the minus strand of CM023450.1, from coordinate 126,129,404 downwards.
GACAAGCACGAGTGATTTTGGGTAGTAGAGATGAGCTTATGAGTAAGACTGAGTGAGTACAGCGTAAAGGGAAAAAAATGTGATTGAGTTTGAGTAAGTTCTGCCTATGTTGCTGTTGAGTATACCTTACTCGGCCGTAAACCTTCAAAAAAGGAAATCACCCCAGATTCATAGGAGTTTCGTCGAGCTTACCTAAAGAGAGCCACTTAAATCGATAATTCTCACCGTCATTATAGCAGACGCCTAAAATAAATACGAGAAAAGCGAGTGTTCACATTTTAATTCTCTTTCTAGCCCCCAATTATTTCGTCCCAATTAATCGCCACTATGACTTTTCGCTGTCTTGTCTAGCGAATGAAGAAGCATTTGTGCGATTGCAATACCTTTGAAAAGAGATTTCCAAGTGAACCCAAAGGCGCTTACACAAAAATTTGCAAGTATGCCAGAAAATTATATTAAACGTATCCGAAACTAGCCGAAGATATTAGTTTACTATTACAATATAGAACTGAAAGCAATAAAAGGTTAAAAAAGCAGCTCGCCCGAAGCGTGAAATTTTCTGTAGAATTCAATGTAGTGTAAAACTACGGTAAAATTAGTTTGCAATTGCAGTCAATTGACATTACACAATTTATCGCCGACAGCTTAGTGCTGTTGCAATAGCTGTGCGGCTGCTCCTTCCAGGCGTTCGAGGAGACCGTATCGTCCACCTTACATGTCACCTTCCGAGGCAATACTCAGTATTGCCGTTCCGACAGACAACACTTCCCTCCCCCTGACCGTAAACTGTTAACTGACCGTAATCATGTTACACGGTATGCCATAAACTTCAGTTAAAATTTAGCAAACTTAATCTTGATACCGAAATTATAAAACGGATTGAATTCTTTCTCACAGATCGCTCCCAAATAGAATCTCGTAATGAATGCAGCTCCCCTTCCTCACACGTTACTTCTGACGTCCCGCAAGGACCCGTTCTTGAGCCGTTACGGTTCCTAATATACATAATGACTTGCCTAAAAACGTTTCTTCTATCATAAAGTTTTTGCGGAGGACTTTATGATTTACCGGGAAATTAAAACCCTTCCTGATCAACTTGCTCTTCATTGTGATCTAGACAACGTTTCTTCTTAGTGCAATACTTGAACAATGAACCTCAACGCTGCTAAATGCAAGATTGTGCGAGTTTCATATCGAGCCTGTGATACTTGTAACTACATACTCTATAATTTTTCCCTCAGCAAAGTGATCTCTTACAGATATCTTCGTGCTGCAATTTCTACCTTTCCTGGAAGGCTCACATTGACATTGTTAAAAATAACCGCACTCCTGGCTCTTTACGCCGTAACTTCTCTCTTGCACCGACGCAGTTGAAACGTCTTTTTAAAACGTTATTAAGACCTCAGGTACAATTTTGGTCATCTGAATAAGACCCACACGTTAACATCTATACCATAACCATTCAAAATCGCTGTGCACGCTCTATTTTGTCCAATTATTCCCGTATAAAAAGAGTAACTTACATGAAATCAACTCCATACCTACCAAGCTTATTACTCCGCTGCAATAACTCGCACTTGTGGCTCTTCCACAAGATTCATCATTCTATGCCTTCACTAAGCAATTCACTTTTGTTGCCGTCATTCCGCATTTCATACCACATTGATCATTACTTCAAAGTTAGATTTCCGACCTGCCGGACAAACCTTCATTTTAACACATTCGTGCCCGCAACAACCTGGTATTCTCAAACATCTCTGCATCATCTTTTCGTCAATTGAGCCTTTTAAGACATAAGCTCAAACATGCTCCTGCAAGTGTTAGAATGCTAGCCTATACATCTATTGTAAAGACCTAAATTGGAGTATGCATGCATTATCTGGGATCCCTGCACAAAAACTAACATTCGTGCACTTGAGATGATTCAGCGTAAAGCTGTTCTGTTCATTTACTCGAAATACCGTTCTAACGATTCACCAACCCAACTCATGAGAGACCATAACTCCCAACCTTAGAATTCAGACGGAAAATCCAAAGATTGAAATTTCTTTACCTTCTCAAGAATAATAAATTGTCAATGAGACCAGACCAATACATCCAACCACTCACCGCTCGCAGAACACGACAGTGGCACACCGACTCCCCAACGCTAGAACTAACATTTTCGAATTCTCCTTTTTCCCGCGCACTGTAACTGAATGTAATCAATTACCTGCATCATTCTTAAATAGCATTGACTCAATTGACCATATTGCATTTTGAGCTCTATTGTTAATGTGTTAAATTTCTTTCTTATGCGTTGTTTGAATGATGTCCTTAATCTTCGCTCTTTTCACGTTCTTTGAACTGATGTTGTGCATAGTACATCGTTTGTAGTTATGTCCCTCCTGCTTGGGCCTTTCACTGGAACTGCAGTATTGTGTAAATAAATAATAATAATAAATAGTATTGGAACCACCTCCCTGCTTCCATCGCATCAATCACCGACACGTCGAACTTCAAGACGACCATACACGCGTACCTTATTTCATATACCTCCATTTCTTTGTACTGTTTTTTAAAACCTTTGCACCGCTCCTTTCTATAACGCATTGCCTTAAATAAATAAATAAATAAATAAATAAATAAATAAATAAATAAATAAATAAATAAATAAATAAATAAATAAATAAATAAATAAATATTTATTTATTATAAATAAATAACCCTCTTACAATCTCCCACTGATTTCAGCTTCTGTCTTTAACCCGGTACCTTACATACCATCACTATATAGTAGAATAACCACTCCGCCTTGCACATTTCCCATTTCCCTACTCACTCCTGACCTACTCACTCCTACTCACTCCAGGAAAACCTGGTCGTGTGAAGCATCCGCATGATCAGCAATACTGACCACCAGCGCAAAAGGTGCCCACTCGTCTGATAAATTTCTGACATAGGGAACCAATCTCACTTAATACCGCTTAATAAACCACTTTGCTACTACCACTACTCCTTGAAATTTGTTGTAAAACAGGGCGTAAAATTGAAGATATGCAATTTTACTACCGCCAGAAATATTTACTTTCAGTTGATACTCCATTGCGTTAATTTATCAGTTTCGTGGACGATCGCACATATTAGAAAATAAAATTTCCTCCAATCCACCTGAAGGTGATTTGAAAGGAAAGCTTTAAACGGCACCCCCAACAATGGCCCATACGACGTCACTTGAATTCACACACGAGGCTCTACAAAGAGTGAAAACAAAGATTATGCCAGCCGCGTTACCTGGAATTCGCGGGGGCGGCGTACCGAACGCAGCAGCGTCGGCCCCGGCCAGCGCTAGAGTGGCGGACGCCGCCGCTGCAGCCCGGCCGTGCGTCGGCAGATAGAAAACGGAGAGGAGCGTCTTTCGAAGGGTGAGACAACGGAACCTATGATGCGCTAGCTCAGGGCTACACCAACGCGTGACACAAGCGCAGACACCGATACAATTCCGCATGTGAGCTTAGTGATTCTCATTTATACCGATTTAAAATAGGTAGTTTAGTAAGTTTGAATGTTGCGAGAAATCTAAAGGAACTTTTATTTGTGGCAGGCAGTGCGCAAAAGGTAGCGTTTCTGTGGTGGCCAGATGTCTGTATGTGGTCTCTACATTTTGTTTTCCCGCCGCGCAAACCAATCCTTAACGTATCTTTGTCGTACGACGGCTTACTTCCGTCGGGTCCGGGTTACCCAGGAGGTGCTGTCGAACAAGTAAATCAAGCAATGCGAAGTAAGCGCGCAATAGACGCGATACTTTGCCAAAACAGGCCAAAAACAACCGTCGCTAGAGCAGACGACAAAGCCACACCGCCGATGCACCACCCAGTGAGCAAGCACCTCCGTGCGGGGAACTGTGGGTAAATTCGCAGCGCCATCTACAGTGTGGTCTGAAAGCGAAACCTTCCGCCCCCCCTTCCCCCCCCTCCCCCCCCCCCCCCCTCCCGCCGATGCCTCCGCCGTGATGGGAGTTCATTGCCCGGCACGCCGCGAAAGAACCGTTGGCTGGTAAAGGTAGGAAGCTTTGCTTTAAAATATTTAAGTAGGTTTTACTCTGATGACTTATCACCCTGCTCTGCGAAGGTGGGATGGTTCATTTCAGTCTATCAGCACCTTGGGCACTTCGTACAGTTGGAAAGACCCTTGTCTAACAAGCTCGAGTGGCATATTCTGTACTGCCTGGTTTGAGGCTGCTTGAGGCTTTACGTTCTGCACCTGCTTTTGAAACGCTTGAAGAGTTCTGTCTGCGGTACGCAGTAAGGGAAACGAAAGCGGCTGTTACCTGACACAGTGCACGCTTCGCAAGTCTGTATTGTAGATATATTAGCTTTCACGCACATCTGCTTGTTCCATAATCGCTCTATCCTGTACGTGTGTATAACGTGCACCGCATTAAGATCTCAACGCAGGAGTTGGAAGGTTACTGCCAACAAGCGAGCGCTGCGAAACGTTTTGCGTTAGTTCAAGGAGTAATCAACTGATACCTATTAAATCGTGATGCACGGGTCTACACCGATTACTGTCAGTTTTCGCGCCCACAGAAAATAAAGACCGCAGGATGCCTGGACACCCCGAATTTAGATTGCTTTATTAAGATCAAATGCCTCAATATGGGCGCAGGAAAAGTGCAGCAAAAATCATGCAAGTCAGCAAAAAAAAAGAAAGAAAATAAAGAACCAGAAGTCTAGGTCGGAGAACATTGCCCCGGAGTGCTGTCGCGCGATGTGCGTTGAGCCGAGTAATTTCCGCTCTTGTTTCCCGCCCCGGCACATGCGACTGAACTTCTCGCAGCGAAAACAAGGGCTAAAGCAAAAGCTAAGGGCTAAGCGTAAAAAACAACCAGGAGTAGTGTTTACGGGGTACCGCATGCTCACTAGAGACCGCTCTCAGAACTTTCAGTTCCATGTCGCTCGAGCTTTGCAGGCGAGCGTATTTGTTTAGCTGCGTACAATGGCTTTGTATTTACGCGGACGACGGTCTTTAAGTTATTGCGACTGCATGTCGATTGCGTGCGGGGTTTAACGTGCCGAAACTACAGGTGGGCTATGAGGTGCGCAGTAGGGAAGGGGCTCCGGATTAATTTTGACCGTGCACCTAGGGATCTTTAACCCGCGCCGAAATCTCGACAGGCGGCCGTTCTCGTTTTTCGCTTCTATAAAACAAACAGCCACCGCTGCCCAGTTCGAACCCGCGCCCTTAAACTCAGCAGAACAACGGCTCAGCCACTGAGCCACCGCGTATGGTGCTACTGCAGGTCAGTGTGCTAAAAAGGTGAACTCGATAAGTGCCGAATGGCATCAGCCACATACAGTAACTATCTTGGTCTTGACTAATGAGAAGAACCTAAGGGAACATCGAGTTCAGGTTGATCACGAGCAGCAAGCTTACTTCCAAAGGTTCTAGTTGGGACACATTGTCGCATGATCGAAAGTATTTCATGCTAGAAAGGCGTTTTGCGGGCATTGACCCGTGAACTCTTCTAGCTAACGTTGCACTCCTCCAGTCAGTCCGTGCACTGTCGTGTTCTACAAACTAATAATGTTAAATTTAGGCACGGATATAAAGGGCAGTTGTAAGTCATGAGGGCCTGTCATATAGATAAGCGCGTAATAAATCACGAGTTATCCCAGCTTCTTTGTGACCTAATGAAAGAAGCGTCCACCTTTTCATTCCCGCGTTTTTAGCAACATCGATATTCTTCGTGGAACGCTTTACATAGCCACAGCAGAGTCTGGCCACAGCGTCATCATTCATGATTTACGCGTTCGCACGTAAACAATCACAACGCGTCAGTGCCCTGTAGCTCTCGTCCACGTGGATTCCTCGGCCATACCTACTCGTGCATAAACTTGTTAAAGTAAGTTTCGGAAATTTCAATTGTTCGACGATAAAGGGACTGTCATTTCTCAACTAAGTGTGAATTATGGCTCAGTCTTTTGTCCAGGTAAAGCGCATGGCAGGGCGTTGGCGCCTTTTTTCTTTTGTTTGAAAAGAAGCGATTCAGAAGGAGGAATGAAATAGATATCCTGCCCGCAATGAAAGAAAGGACGGTGACTGCGTTGACCACGGCCAGAGTTCTTGGCGCAGCCACGTGCGCTTAATTATCATCTCAGTTCGGCACTGTTTGTACATTGGGGTTGCATCGCCTGTGAGCGGTAATTGCTGGCAGTGCAACACAAGTATTGCAGTCTTGGCAGCCTGTAATAACATTCTCGAGACACTGCATTTTCATTGTTCTGCTTCCGGTTCTCTCGCAAGCAAAAACGCCGGTGTTTTCGAGATTTCGGCGCACGGATCCCCATGTGGTCAAAATTAATCCGCAGCCCTCCACTACGGCGTCCCTCATCACCTGTGTAGCGTCGTCGCGTCAAACCCCGCAATCAATCAATCAATCAATCAATCAATCAATCAATCAATCAATCAATCAATCAATCAATCAATCAATCAATCAATCAATCAATCAATCAATCAATCAATGCATCAATCAATGAATCGATCCATCAATCAATCAATCAATCGTTTCTGTAGCGTTGGTTTCACTCAAAAATGCCATGCGAATTAAAGAGCTGTCTTTAATTTTTCTATATAACATAATGCTCTATTTTCTTCCCCGATGCTAGTACTAAAAGCTCCGAAAGCGTATAGTCTTCAGATCAAGCAGGTCTGATTAATATGAAAAGTTTTGTGCTCGAGGACACTTTGTTTTTAGGATGCTGTTCACTTTTTTTACCCGCAAGGTATATCTGTAGACATTCTTAGCAGAACCTTCATGTTGTAAAATAGGCCTCAATTCTGCGACAGTAGTGCTTAGCTATACGGTATACGCGTTTCATGGGCCATAATGTCCTATTCAAATTCTGTCTTAATTGAGCCGCTCAAATACTTGCTGCCTCGCAATAATGTTTTCTCTGGAGGGCGCTCCGTTTAGCTTCACAACTACAAATATCTACAGCTTCAAACGCTTCTCATTCATGCGAAGCAAATGAATCTCGAGCGATCTTCTTTCACCACATTGTAAGGCAGAAATAGCAAACCGATCGTTGCCCACCTTCCGTCACTGTGAAGGAGCTAAAAGGCACCGACCATGAATAAGCCAAAATAAAGGACGTTTCGGCTCCCCAACGGTAGCCTTGCTTACGAAATTCGTCGTATTAAGCCTTGCTCATTGAGGTAAAGATTGCGCGCCTTTACTCCGTCGCTGCGCGCTGCGCAACAGCTAGCTGGGTGACTGCACCATCCTTTTTACCAGGAAGAAGCTGCTCCTTCTGGCGTCGTCGCACATTTACTGGTCACGCCCTTCATCCAAACTCCCTCATTCTTTGCTAGCCCCCATATGCGAAAAATAGAGTGTCCTGTGTATTCATATCAGTGTAATGAAGGTAACGGTCATTTTATGCAAAACATAACAATAATCATGAGTACAGTCCCCAAAGGTAAAAAACAACAACCACAAAAAACAAGATCGGTATATGTCCTTTACCAAGAAGCCCGTCCAAGGTATATACAACCACCACTCCCGTACTTGTCCAGAAAGTGAGTACGCTTTTTCACCACAATATATACCTTTAAAATGAAGTGCCCGAATGACTGACTGACTGACTCATCAACGCCCAGCCAAAAATGCCATATCTGGATACTGAAAATTTCTGGAGTACATTTGCCTCATGGCGTAGAGGCTCGCTAAGGGGAGACTTCTGGAAATTGCACTCCTAATCGAGGGAAAGCATGAAATTGTGCTTTCCGTAATTCGTGATTACCTCCTTCACCCGTTCATATTTTCATGCGCTTTTTGCTGATATATGTAGCCCTTAGGAATATCTAACAAGCAGTTTTTGGATTTCGCCCCAACCAACACTACCGAGATTATACCGGATTGCGGAAAAAAACGGTGTTTAAAGATTCTCGAATAAATCTTTCAGCGGTAGATTTATCCACCTGATTATTGCTAGCATATGCTACTCACACAAATGCAGATAACCAAAAAGGCCAAATTATTTTTTGAAAATGACCTGGCTGACGAGCCAAAAAGGCCTAACAAGTGATGTCCACTCCAAGCCAAACTGCTCTTTCAAACGGCTTCAGATTTCGTGACACATTGTGATTACGGTGTTGGAGGTCAATATTGCTGAAAATTTTAACAATTCCACCATGGGGAGACCGAAAAGCGGTAAAATAGTTTTTCAGTTATTAACTTGTTATTGCGCGCCATTTGAGATATCGAACTGGTTTTTGTTGAAACGGGTAACACACTCAGGTATCTAAACACTGTTCTACAACATTTTTCTATGATACCCACCCTATGGCAAGCACGCTTTGTGGAAAACACTGTGTTTTTTACGCATTCGCCAATAACCACACAGCCAGTTGATATATCCCATTCTTTTTTGCTTACAAATGCTGCCCATTCAATCGCCCAAAAATCAATTTCAGGATTTTTGCCCTAACATGCGAATAAAAAGGCATGCGAGGTTTTTTAGTTTACACCCCTCTGGACGTGGAATTCCGTTGAACTTTCCCGCGCTCGCATAGCGCTAGCCATCTGTTGGCGCTTTCTGCAACCACGCGCCTCCTGTAGGAGCCTTGTCATTTATCATAAATCTAAAAGAGAAGACGGAACGGCAAAAGCGCTAAGGTTAGCGCTCACCATCTGTTGGGACTACCTGCAACTCCGCGCCTCCCGTAGGGAGCCTATGTTACTTATCATAAAACTGTACCGATGAGCATCGTTCATATCTGATGATATAGTGCTTCCCATGAGGAAGAATACCCCTCACCCAGAAGGCCTCCATCGTGTGTTACCAGCGCAATTTCCTGCCGCATTGAAGTTGTGTTTACAACCTGGCACTCTTTCTCGTATCATATTAAGAGTGCAAACAAAACAACCTCCCACTCTTTCCGTCCACCATTCTTCCATCCACCCATGAGCTGGGGGAGAACCTGGTGACTAACACCGATCTGGATGTCCAGACAATTCTTCCTCCAGAGCGAAGGCTGCCCGCTCATCACACGGCTTTCTGAAATTGGGAACCACTCCCACTGCACCGGCTCAACAAAACGTTTTGCACTCATTGACTCACTCGCTCGAGCGCACCATCTTGGTGCAATTTGTTTAGCGAGAGTTGCAGGAAAACACTATCCGCGGTTCCTCAGATGTTCATGCTACGGCTATACACTACGATGTAAATCAGTTTTGTGCGCTTGCATAATCAGCGGAGCACTCATACTGCTCATACCTGACAGCACGCCAGTTACGTTTTCCAATATTATACCTCTGATATTGATCACCACCATTTACAAGCCAGTCTGTGTTAATTCCGGGAATATTCAACAAAAGTACGATGGGCCATACATAATTATACTCGCGAGGATCAGCACACGTACGACAGAGTGGTCTTGTCTTGAGGTGAGCGCCCGCGAACATTCATCCGCTACGTATATACTCTGCGAGCAGCGCGGAGACGGGTTTAAAATATAATCCGCGTCCGCGACTAAATGCTTCTTCGAAATATCGTCGTATGGCACAGGGAGCCTGTAGAATAAAGCGGAAACGGAAATCAGAGGGCCTTATCACATGCCACACTCTTCCAACGACCCCTTTCATCGCTTGTTGAACAACCCACCCTGTATACTTACAAAAATGCATCCACCATACGATCAGCTGTTTGTTGAAGTCGAAAAACAAAAGGACAGTGAACGCGAGATTTGTGTGTGTGATTACTAAAACGTTCATTGCTTGATTCCGTCCGCATTTGCACACAGCGCCCCCCCCCCTTTATGTTTCGCGAAATAGTAGTGCATTTCGCGTAAAGCTGATCTGGTGAACCCTACCTGGCTTAAGTTTCGACGAACGTCTTTACCATGTCAGAAGCTGCACTGTTTTTTCTTATTTCCGTTAGAGCTGTTATGTTTCTTCCGCACTTGCACAGCATTTATTTTTCCGTGGTTTCATTAACTTGCCTTGGTTCAAGCCATGTGTGAGCAAATATTTAACGACGCACAGGCTTGGAATATACTTAACATTTTCGCATGGTTTATAATCTTATAAAAGGCATAAGTTATTGTCCGGGATTGGGTAATCATCTCCCCGAAACATATTTTTCTGCCACGTATATATTCGAAACGAAGCCGCATATAAGCGCCAGTCGTTTCACATAACCGCGACGCACCTGCAGTAGGAGCCTATATACTGACAGCAGGCAGGGGCTCCTGAGTGTGTACCACTCCACGATGAACCAGCCAAATATGACAACTATCAAATAAATGAACACATTTTATACCCATAGGTGTCATTAATATAATGACCCACCCGGGCACCGCCGGGTACTACCTCTAGTCGTGCAATGAAATGAAGGGCCGGTCAAGATGGACCATGTGTGGAAGCACGGGATCACAGTCCCGAGACGGGTGGGGCGGCATCGATTGTGAGTTCATTAATACTTGATGGTAATGAAAGCCTTCTTGGGATCGACTTGGCAGAGGTTACTGGGCCCCCAGCTACCTTTTTTTTTGCATTTATATTGGAAATGTACTATTTACCTTAGCAAAAAAATTACGGCGACGCTTTTTCACCGAAGGCGATATTGTTATCCATTCTGTAACTTGGTCCCGCTATGCGAGCGGCCCAAGTATAATCTGTGGGTTGGCAAGCATAAACCAAGGAAAATAGCAGTGAAAACTAGGACAAATGAAACATAATCGTCACGCAGTGGGTTATTCGTTTCTGCATTTCTTTGAGCAGTTAGAAGTCCCAAGTTCGAATTCGTACCTCACCGTGTTGTACACGTTCCTCTAAAGCAGGAACGAAAGCTCGTTCCTGTCTTGCTAATTTCAAGCATTCTTGCGTCGCTGCTCTTCAATTTAAATTTGTTTTCCCCCGACAAAGTGTGCGCATTTAAACTATTGTAACAATATGTCTTGTTAATTTAGCCGATAAGGCATTCTTGTGCATATGCAGGGCATTTCGTGTTTGATTTATTTTAGGTTTTTTGGTATTTCTGGTTCGGTTTGCTGTTTGCGGCTTTTCTGTCTCCGGGTCCTGATGCCGGTTCAGAAGAGAGAAATTTCTGATTTTTTTAGTTCATCTATATTACTCGGTGTTTTTGTTATTTCATGTCACTTTTTTGTTTTAAAAATTCACTTGGACCCGTTATCTCAATTTACACTTATATAAAGATAAAATGAGTTTTCACCAATCGTGCATTTTTGTGCGGATGCAAGGCGTAACACGGTCGGTGCGGCGATTTCCTCGGAAGAGAATGATTACGCATTAAATGAGCGCCTGACGAAGCTACTTCGTAGCTGCGCGGGACTACAACCGCAGCGCTCGCCGGTCCCTAACAGGAAACGCACCGCTCGCTCCTCCCGCGTAAGGCGCCGCCGTGTGCTACTTTCGAGAGAAACTAAGCGCCGCTGGCACACCTAGAAAACTGATACGCATTGAGTAGCGAAGGGCCCGCATGGGCACTCAGCTATTTCGACATCAGGTGCCGCGCCGGAAGGTGTCGCGCCGATAGTTCTGTGGTCCACTCGCCTGGTCTGTTTTATTTTGTGGCAGCCAGTACGACCCATGCGGTGCCTTTAAAAAATGCGTGGACAATATTCTTCGGTTCAGATATTCTTCTCTCTACTTAATGATCCCCCTATTAACGCTCTTCAAGAAGCTGGCTAGTTTTTATTGTAGATAAGCTTTCACTAAAGCATTGTTAAGACAAACCTGAGCAAGAATCACGCAGAAACCAAACGTTTAGACGGAAAAGAACACATCCTTCAACAGCACAAAGTCGGACATCACAGCGTTCTCTATATATTTTGTACAAAATACCAAAAAGATATGCATAAGCCCCTGCTATCTTTCTCTAGGATGCCGGCTTGAATACGGACAAATTCATTAAGAGACACAAGCGAAGTGAGCCTCGTAGGTGGGAAACGTTAACAGAAGTACTTGTAATTCGCAAGTGCTTTTGTTTAAATAAGTTTTAACACAGTTTTCTTGTTGTTTGTCTTAGTTGCAGTTCTCAGAGTAACGCAAACAGAACACCCGACAAAACACTATAGGCGCTCAAAAAGAGTTCGTATAATGATGGTGCAACTCTGGCTTCAAAAAGGACGGCGGAGTAGCGCTGCTGTTTGGAGTCTGTCGTCACCAACAGACATTCTGGGTATCTGAGTACCAGCTCGTGCGCAGTAGTTAGTAGCCGACTAGGTTGCCGAGTGGGCCACGCCATTCTAAGCTCCCCGATCCCTGACGTCTATGACTAAACCGGGTGGCGTGTTCTCTGAACACCGTTGAATCCTTCATCCGACTGCGCAATTTATATGAAACAGCGTTCAAACTATAGCATTTCAACTGCTGCGTTCCAAACGTAACGACCGCCGTAAAGTTTTAAACTAGCATATTACAGTAACTGAAATTCGGGATGAATAAGAAAAAGAGAGAAAAAAGTACTTATCCTTGATAGGTAAGGTTTGAGCGCTCATGGATCTAAACAATCCATGTACCTGTGCCAAAGTAAAGACAAGCTTCTATCTGGGCTAATTGTTCCTACGACCGAATTGATGAGTTTACCCGCGGTTCACAAACACTCAAAGAAACAGAAATAAATGACAAAACAGTTATACCTAAAATAAACTTACTTTCTAGTTTTTCCAGGACTTCGGCACACCAGCCCACGCTTCGTTCATTACGTAGTTCGCTATTACTCCAAACTCTTAACATTTGCCGGCCTTCTAAGACCTTTCTTAAACCTCTGCCCAACTTACCTCGGTGGCTCAGTGGCTAGGGGGTTGTGCTGCTGACCCTAAAAACCTGGGTTCGATTCCCGGCCGCGGCGGCTGCTTTTCTGATAGAGGCGCAAAGCAAAAATGCTTATGTGTTTGAGATTGCGACGCACGTAAAAGATCCCCAGGTGAACAAACGTAACCCCGAGCCCTTAACTACGGCGCGCCTTATCGCCTGTGAAAGGTCCGCGCGTTAAACCCTACAATCAGTCAGTCATACACCTCTGTATAACGTTCTGTACCGTAATCGTGGTAAGTTCTCCACTGTCCCTGCAGAATTAACTCGCAGTTACCTAGGAGAGTTTTTATCTTTGGGATTTCGCTTAACGTGGCGAAACTTCTCCAAGCTGGTCAGGGACGATGTAACGAGGTTTTAGATGCGACTGCATCTCATTCACTCACCTTGTCCCTCCATACGGCGTTGTTGTTGTCCGTCCACACCCCTCCCCCATTTTCCTCGCCGCGCGAGCTGCGCTCTCCGCCGCTCACCCCCTCTCCTCTCCGATAGCGAACACTCTCTCGCGAGGGGCATTGGACTGGATTAGATTGCATTGGCTTGGCTTTGCTTGGCTTGGCTTGGCTTGGCTTGGATTGGATTGGATTAAAGTGGACTGTGTTAGATTGTGTTGCGTCATATCCGCGCCACGTTGCGTCATAGTCGCGGCAGGGGGTTCACGGCACGTTTCACGCGATGGGAGAATCAACCTAACGGAAACAACAACGGAACCCCCTATGCGTCGCATCTACTCAGGGGTTCCCGCGAGGGGAGGTGCGGGAAACTTTTTTTAAATAATTTAGATCACCTGAGCTTTTGTTAAAGCACGATTTTCGCACTTTACTGCATACATGTCTTTTTTTGCGAATAGCCTCCAATGGTAATAAATTTCAAGGCAAAGAAACTAACACGCGACCTGATGCGGTCTTATACAAAGACGTAAGTCAGATTACGATTTTAACATATAAATTGTTTCGACGGGTTTCAACGTTCGCCCGTCTGGTCGGGAATGACATTAAAATACGTAATAAAGAAGACGCCGACCACAAGAGAAAATAAGACAATGACATTCGGCCCCCCGAACGGCAGCCTTGTTCACATTAAAAGCAGAGAAAGAAAGTTAAGAGTTTAAGTATAGGCTGAAGCACGTGACCTATACACCTTGCGTAGGCTAGGCGGGGGTAAGATTGCTGTCTGTGCGGTTCAGAGTGTTTCTGTTCATCTGTATCATTATAGATTCAAGATACAGCCTAGAGGCGAAGTCCTTCACGGTGGCGACAACACATGCCTTGCCCCAGTCTATCTCATGGTTCCGCGAGGGCATTAATGGACACTTTTCCTTTCTTTACATCACTGCAATGCTCTTTTAACTATCTTTCGAAATTTCCAGATTCGCCAATCTACACTCTATCGCAATTCGCCCATGGCAGATCCTACACAACACCGGGAAATCGTTCTGTTGGTAATCTATCTTTCACTGTCACAAGAGCGTCCTTTAGCTTCTGGGTAGGAACGTTTACATCACGTTATATGTCCGCAGGACTCGGGCGAAAGTCTCATTCACTCCCGGCACGTACGGTATGCTGCGTCTTTTTGAGCATCTTTGCGAGGCTGCCGATGCGCGATCCAACTTATGTTCCATCGAAGTCGCGAAGGAATCCGGGTAACCGCTTGCAGACAGGTCGCGACGTACATGTTGGACGTCAGTCGAGTGGTCAGCAGCTATGGAGCAGATAGTGCGGGAACGTTGCATTTAAAGAAGACACCACGGATATCTTGTGCACTGCAGGGTGCACCGACTTGAAGTTCAAGTATCACCCCGTGTGCGTGCTTTTTCTTAACACAGCAGTAGATAATTTAATACCATCGCGTTTAAAGGAAGGGCAACTCCCTGTTTCCACTGTGAACTGAAGCGATGATTCAATGTAGTTTAAGTGATGCGCAAACAAGTCCAAATCTCGTTTCTCAATGATGAAAATGCAGTCGTCAACGTAGCAAAGGAAAATCTTCGGGGCTACAGTGAAGGACGAAAGCGCTCGTCGTTCCACAGACTCCATTGTCAAATTGGCAGCTATTACCGAAATTGAAGCCCCCATGGCTGTACCGTGGACTTTTTTGTAGAAAACACCCTTAAACACAAAGTCGTGTTCGATAAACAGAAGAATAAAGGCCTCACAAGGTCGGGCATGTCAATGGGCGTTCTTTACTGGAGGGTGGAGTCAGAATCCAGTGCTTCTTTGCATACTTTCACTGCCAAATCAATTGGCACACGGGTAAAGAGTGACACCACGTCAAGCGACACCATGATTTCACCATCGTCCAGCGAGAGGTACTTGGCTTTTTCTATGAAATGGCTTGAATAATGGACGGGAGTGTGACTCTGACAGGAGACATCAAGCGATGCAAGTAGTCAGAAAGGCTGTAGAGGGGGGGGGGGGTGGAGGGGACCGGGTGAAATCCACGAATGGATGTAACGGAGTACCGGGCTTGTGAATTTTGGGAACGCCGTAAATAGCCTGGGCAGATCCGTTGTGCCTCAAGAGCTTGTAGTAAAGTGGCTTATGTTGGGCTGGGATGATCCTGAAGATCCCTTTGTAGTTTTGACGTCGGGTCTTTGTCAAGGCGAGTATACGTGTCTTCGTCAGGAAACAGCGCGTGCACTTTTTCTTCGTAGTCGCTCCTGTTCATTATCAAAGACGCGTTGCCTTTATCTGCCTCGATTTCATACCAATGGTACGTAACGGCTATGGCAAGCGCATGTGCACTATGTTGAAGTAAAATATTGATCGCTTTGCCCCTTCTTTTGAACAAAACCAACGCGCTACAAAGTGTGAATACATTGCATCGCTTGTGTAACTACGAAACTCCACTGTTGCAGGCAGCTCTGCGCGCACGTATCATGTGGCTTTTGCTTATGGCATGTTGTTTTATTATACGCTTTTTCCAATTAACCATGTATTCCTTTGTTAGTTACCTCTACACGTGAAAGATGTGTTTATTTTGTGTATAAGATGCCTTTTTGGTATGTCCTCTCCATTATATCTCTGTATTTTGCGTATTCCTTATTGGGCTAGTTTTATTTGTAATTTTTCTGCACCCGAAAATTTTACAGTAGCAATGTTGTAAATGCAGCAACAACATGGGCCCTGTAGTCCCACTGTTGCTAAGGGCAAGGACGAAATTTTTACTCCTGTAAAAAACGATACGTTGATTCACTATAATGAAATAATGAATGATTGTTCAAAGGAAATAATAAATTAATTAGTGAACGAATTAATAAGTAAGTTATAATTAAGCAACGGGTTGATTAGAATATTAATTATTATTTATAGATTATTTATAATTAATTATGCCCTGGCTCGATTCTTTGCAGATAGACTCGATAACACACCATATGATTGGTAGGCAACACTTTGAAGCCCTCGCGATTTCTCTGAACCTCACCTAGCTCTATGATATTTCATTCAATGTTGGAAAGATCCTCTGGTCTGCTAAGATCGCTTTCCTCGACACAGCTGAAGTGGTAAACATTACCAGGTTGAAACTCCAGTGACTTCTCAGTCGTACCCGCCGCGGTGGATCAGTGGCTAAGGCGTTGCGCTGCTGAGCACGAGGTCGCGGGTTCGATTCCCGGCTGCGGCGGCCGCTTTTCTGATGGAGGCGAAAAGCAAAAACGCCCGTGTGTACGAGATTTCGGCGCACGTTAAAGATCCCCAGGTGGTCAAAATTAATCCGGAGCCCTCCACTACGGCGCGCCTCATCGCCTGCGTTGCGTCGGCGCGTTAAACCCTACAATCAATCAATCAAACTTCTCAGTCGTGCAGCGCCTTAGCAAATGTATATTAGAACGCAATGCTCTCTGTTAAGCGAGTTGACGCCAGCACAGAAAATGCGTGGTATACAGGGAATTCATTTAAATGGCGAAAACAACGAGAACAAAAAATGCACAGTTATGCCCTCTTTACGTCGAGCTTCGTCAGTTGCTCCCGGTTATAATATTTACAGTAAGCGGAACTTAATAACCCATGCATAGGCCCTCACTGTGGGCACTGGATGCATTTTGTTGCTGTAGGATACACTTTCCGTACAGGCGCTCGTAATCGAATAAAGTTGGAAATTTCAGTACTGTTGTTCACAACATTTCGCGAACACGAGGTGAAAAGTTTTTGAATAATATTGCCTCTCTTTTGCAGAAGGGTGGTTAATAGCGCCAAGCTTTCATTACGTTTGCATACAATTGCAATATCCATTATTATGAGAAAACACGGTGTGTACGCCACTGAAATGCATGTCTAATTCAAGAATTCAAGGCCCGTTCAAAGCGCGGAAATGGTTAGGATATCCTTTGTCAGTGAACTTTCGAAAAACATGTGCTTAAAGGCCCTGCTTTACCGCGACAACACCTTCGCCCCTGCGAACAAATGTTTTGTCGATCGCTGTTGTGACGCCGCCCAAGATGCGGATATCAGACTCATCGCTTCCCGTTGTATAGAATCCGCAAGTTTCAATTTCCGGTATTCGAAGTAGCTCATGTACTAGCGTTGTGCTTCGTTCATCTTGAGACTCGGGGGCAATCTCACGTTTTTGTACCCTATGCGTTGAAACACATTCACTTGTATGTTAGCTGTTCTTCAGCAACTCCTTTGCACCTCGCTGTGTATTCCAATTTATGGGGCCGTCTAAGACGGGCCATTCCATTTCCTATTTCCGGCACGCTGCACTGTGTGCTTAGGTCTACTCAGCCGAACGGGGACCCTAGCTGCCCGAGAACATGTATAACCCAGTTGTGCTTCCCTTCAGAGGAATTCGAGCTATAGCGCTGGCCAAATAGCAAGGGTAGGGGGGCAAGATGACAAACCAAAGCACTGCGGGACTCGAGCCTATGTAGAGCGAAGAGAGAAGAAAAACGGCAAGCCGCCTAATTTTCTTGTCTCGAGTTGTGTGGTATTTGTGCGGTGCAAACACGTGTATGTGCGCATACGAGAGCATTTGCGTTCGCAATGATATTACGATGAGTGCCCAATATGCTCTACCAGATAAACAAGTGCGAGGTAAAATTAAGGTTAGCTAGCGAAACTTCTAATAACTTAGTGAGGGACACTTCTATTAAATTGCACGACGCAGAACGGTCCCTTTTCTGTTCATTGCTTTCAGAGTTTTGTCACGCGCAACTGTTTTTTTTTTTATGATTAGGGCGAAAGCCTTAGGCGTCCCATCAAACGTGAAAACAGGCCGTCGTCGTTGCAATCGCCGTCAACGCGAATGGTAACAAAATGGCCGCGACTGTAAAGAGAAAATAAATAAATACACTGTACGGTTTGCGTGGGATTCGAATTCGGGTTTCCTAAGCAGGAGCCAAGTGCACTAGCCACATCGCTACACTCGGCACCCAGTCTGAGAGGGAACGAGAATTAGCTTGATGCGTGTCACGATGCAGGTGAACGTGACGGCAGGTGACTAGAACAGGTGTACGCAGAGGACAGCTTCGACTGTGGTGAAGCTGCCGGGTGAATTTCCGCTGACAGTGTGACTGTCGGAGTAATTCGCGTCTAGAGATTAGGAAATAAAACCGAATAGAGGGACGCAAATACGATGAAGTGGTGAAAAAGTCTGAGAATCGCTAATCTTTTGTCTTCAAATCATATCAGCAGACTTAAGTCCCCGAGGAGTTCTGTTCTTTTTCAGCCGTGTAAACATTGGGGGGGAGGGGGGAATCGGCTATGCGATATGACTGGCATTAGCAGGTTTGTGTCACTTTTGCGCCTGTGCGATAAAGTATTTGTCAGAGTTTAGAGTGATCTCTTGTACTGTGTGCCTTGTAAGTGTTCGCCTGCCATTGTGTCTTGTTTTCTCGCTAACTCAGTGGCATGCCTAACATACCTCCTTTAAAACTCTATGCACTACAGCAGGATATACTATCGAAACAGGGGAGGGTCGGTGAAGCAGCGCAACAAAACAGCATTAACACGTAGTTTTGCCTCCACTGCAAACAATTCACCATCTCTTCCGCACAGCGCTCATTTGATTTTTTTTATTGTCTTGGCAAGGCCCGAACCTCACCCGTTCAATATAGAAACGCTTTTCACCATTTCCTCTGGTTATCCTGGAACCAGCTGGACTATTTTTCTGCGTGAGACTGCGGGAATTGGGCGAAAGTACTCAGCACCAACTTCCCTTCAGTGCCTGGGTTTTGTTCCCTGCTTTACGGAAATAAATGATATAACACAAGACTGGTGGTACTTGGGGATGCGAATTGCGGCGCTGCAATTTTCGTTGAGCCCGAAAGCGCTTGGGTCAAGTGTTATGAAAGATTTCATGCGTCAAAACGCCCAGTTGCAGAACCGTTTAGGGAAAGCGTACTCAACAGACAAATCCGCCACTTTGAAGAGGGAGTCACAAACTACCTCAGCCAAAAATAGCTGCTCTATTCTCACCAGATAAAATTGAAAGTTGCTCAAAATATTTTTCTTTCTTTTCCGGTCTTTGCATTCTTCGAGCGCTCGAATGACGTCATTAGAGCAGTGTAGCTGCTATTGGCCGGCTTTCTTTCAGTTGCCTCAATACTGTCGCATTCGGTAGCCACTTTTAAAAAGGCTAAAAAGCAAAACAGCAACGGAAGGCGTATCTGCTGCTACGAGCAAATCACTCAGTGCCACTCCGCGCTGGCGAAAACTATAGCTTCCATAATGCTTTCAGACGCAAAGGATTGATTGATTGATTGATTGATTGATTGATTGATTGATTGATTGATTGATTGATTGATTGATTGATTGATTGATTGATTGATTGATTGATTGATTGATTGCGGGGAATAACGCGCCGGCGCTACACAGGCGATGAAGTGCGCCGTAGTGGAGGGCTCCGAATTAATTTTGACCACCTGGGGATCTTTAACGTGCGCCGAAATCTCGAACACACAGGCGTTTTGTCCTCCATCATAAAGTGGTCACCGCAGCCGGGAATCGAACCCGCGTCCTTAGGCTCAGCAGCACAACGCCCTGGCCACTCAGCCAGCGCAGCGGGTCAGACGCGAAGGAAAGAGTGAAAGCGTTTATTGACAGTGTTGCAAAGTGGCTTTAAGTAGCCAGAGAAAACTTCATCGCATTAAAGTAATTCGCTGTGTTACGTTCTGTACTAAAATACTGAGGATCCAGCCTGTCCAACAAAAGTGGATGGCAGCGACGCTGCTAAATGAACCATAGCAAACACGTGATACTATCAGTTAACATAAAGAACTGCACGCTGGAAGAGGGTAACATCGTCAGAACCATGACGAGAGTGACCTTATGCGTGGTGAACGGCTTTCCGTGGTTTGGGCTTTCGAGGGCGCACTAGTGACTTGACCCTTTACTCCAAAATGCCCACGACGGTATTTGAGACAGCAGATGTTCACGAACGGAAGTCGAAGCACGAATCGCCCCTCTTCTATGGCATTGAGTTTCGGCAGGTTTACCGGGAATTGCGGTGTACACAAAAATTACGCCCACCTCCCCTCGCGGGAACGATGCTGTGATGCAACGCATCTCATGGGGGGTTCCATTGGCGTTTTCCATCGTATTGATTACGTTAATAGCAGGGATTCTCACGCGAAGGGGGAGGTGGGCGTAATTTTCCAGTTTCACCATGCATTGCACCATGCAGTACACGTAGGCTCAGGTACGGTCTTTATTGCAGACGAGAATGAGTGCCTGTGGTCCGTAAAGTGCACAGTTAGGGGCTCGACGATTGCATCAAGCAATCGTCGAGTACTGCGAGAGAGTGCAAGCTTAACGCGGACGACCGTCGACTGAGACCGTCGGAGCGCGGCATGCCGCTTTGTATTCACAGCGCCCGAAGGAGAGGAGAGCGCGGAGAGATAGAGAGTACTGCACATGCGCAGCGCCGCCCACCGGCGCCTAGCAACGGAGTGAGAGCGCGCTGCGCCAACCCGCAGCTGTTTGGGAGAGGGTGTTCGCTATCGGAGAGAGGAGAGGACGAGAGGCGCAGCTGCGCGGACAACGCCGGACAGACGCAGGAAGGACAGAGGGGCGAGTATGAGATGCGTTGCATCTAAAAAGCAAACGTCTTGGAACGAAGCGTGATTCCGCGATTGAGATGCCCCCGTGGTGTTCTCCCGGCCGCCCTATGGGGAAGCGTCGCGCGAGTGGCTGATCCTGGTTCATTCTTTAGTGAAGTTGTTTTGTTTTCTCTTTTTTTTTTGCCTTATTGCTCTCTGGGGGCACGTGAGCGGCGGTGTCGCGTATATTTTCCTCGCTTCTGCCACCTTTCTCCTTCAGCACCCTTTCTGTGACTGGAGACTCACGAAACCTCCCGACGGAGGAGAGGTTACGAGCTTCTCTGTAAGCGACAAACATAGAAACAACGCGGAAATCTCCCTGGTAAAGTACAGTGGGCGCTCTGTTGCTACTGCGAAGGAATGGGGGTGACCAAGGCTTGAGCCTGGACTAGTTGGTTGCATGACATATTGGTGAAAACAACGCAGGGGTGGGGGTGGAATGGCGCATAAGTGGAATGCGGCGGTTGCTACCGCACGAGCCTGTGCGAGGGTGCCAGGCACAGTCGTACCTTGTCATATTTTTGTGTCTTTTGGAGCCAACCACCAGTTTTGTCCCTGACGGCGCACGGCCGGTAACATCCTGACGGCAGGGGTTAGCGGCTTTGCTTGCAAAAATGCTGCTTATTCAAGAGCTAGCCTTCGATATAGATCGATACAGTTCAACTAAAAAGCATCCTTTTTCAGTCCAACTCTACAAGTGGTAAAAAGACGTCTAATTAAATTCACAATCAGTTTCTACGCGTGCTGTCGCAAATAATGATTGAAAAATACAGCGCGACTTAAACAACGGCAGTAAAGAAGGACGACGGGACAAGCGCTTGTCCCGTCGTCCTTCTTTACTTTCGTTGTCTAAGTCGATCTCTATTTTCCAATCATAATGAACCAACTTGCCCAACAAATTTTTCTAATGTCGCCAATAACTTTCTATTCAACTCTGGGGTCGCAAAAAAACGGAATAACAGAGTCATCCCACCTTTAAAGCCGCAACTCCCCCACCCTGACTACCCCACATAGCCATCGTACGTTATATCTTGTTGATGTAACTTCTGTATGTGTCCAGCGACGCTCAGGTCGTAGTTTTGTGATTATTCGATACGGTTATAATTAGGGTTCTGCGTTTTCAGAGTTTATTTTTGAGCAAATTCGGAGGGCGTTTTTCGGAGTTTATATATTTTTGCAAATTCGGAGTTTTTCGGTGTGTGAATTTGGAGTGTTTCGGATTATTAGGGTCGTAGAGTATTGATCTTTAAGAAATGCCATGTACAACAATAAAAGAAATCAAACAGCAGAGACATTTTTATTGCGCAGTCAATATTTGCAACATTCGTGGTGACATCCATTTACAACTGTTGTAGTATACGCAGGCATATTTTTCAATGTTAGAGTCTGTCACCACAGCACGCTCCTTCCGACTGCCCACGCGAAACATAGAGAATAATCTTTCGACATTCGCACTAGATATGGGAAGACCAGTCAATCCAGTGCGCAACGTGAAAGGGTGGGTCAATCTCGTGCATGCATCCGCCAAAACTGTAGCGGCTCCACAATTTCCTTCACAACGTAGGCCTGATACGCTAGAAACTCTCTCTGTAGCTGGGTAATATCACGCCCTCGCTGCACGACCACTGTGAACGAGTGCTTGTAGATCTAGAACATGTGAGGTAGTTCTGCCTTCAGTTCAGGTTGGCGATCTGCACCCAATACCAAAACGAATTGGTGGTGTATTGCAAGTCGTCCGCAAAATTTTGTTGGACGGTCTGGCTCCACTTCTCAGCTACTGTACCGTAGTACTCATGGAAGCTGTTAAAAGCGTACAAGCGCTTGTCCTCGTCAACAATGTCGAGTATGCAGTCGACTTCCCCGCTAAAACTCGTCACTGAGGCGTCGGTCTATTGGCTTAACAGTGCCTTCAGGCGCGCAGCAAGTAGGGAATAGACCTCATGCACCAATGTAGATTCAGCTTCTAGTTCTAACCATCTAGTCCATCATATCAAAATGTGGCCTACACTCGCAATATCTGCAATGTATGCGCGGATTTCCGCTACTCGTCTTTTCCGCATTATTCCTATGCTATGTAAGTCGTTCATTTAAGAAACTGCCTGACTGACCAACGTAATATCTGCTACACGATAAAGGAATCCAACATAGGAAACGAATGTCGAACACAATCGAATAGATTGTGAATGTAGGCCACATTTTGACAAGACCAGCATTGTAGGCCGACACAAGGATCAGGTAACAAGATAAATCATCGAGGCCTGCCAGATTGTTTCATTAAAAAACATATGAGTTAGCACAGCTTAAATAACATTGACAAAGAAAGAACTGAAATTCTTATGCAATCGGTAGTTTTCTAATTCCTAAAGTACCTTTTTAACGCGGGTGTTTGAACTGTCACCCTCCACTTTTAGTTTTCATTGCATTTGCTTCCACTCCTCCCCTTTCCCTCTTTTCTTTCGTTCACAGTGTGCCGTACTGTATACGCCTCGAGCTTCGCGATCGCTGCGCCGCCTGCCGCCGCTTCTCCGCGGAGTTGACGGGATTTGCGCTGCGTGACTGATAGGGGTCCGTGCAGTGTTTTGGTTCTATTTCGCTTCTTTTCGCCTTTCCGCGCCCTAAAAAAACTTGTTATGGTGACGACTATAGGCAAAGAGTACGTTTAGGTCACTTAAAAAGCAGCTGCGTCTTCGTAGAGTACGCGATCGCCTGCAAGAGCTACCCGGGGACGCGGTTCTGCTGGTTCTGCGCGCTTCGTCGCCGCTCTTCCGGGCGTCGGCGACGGCAGCAACATATCCCCCATGTCACCTCTAAAACATCAGGCACAAATGAATTCTACTGACGCCTCGTTTAGACCTGATACTGGCACAATGAGAGGTTGGCTTATTTTGCAGCGTGGACAACGAATGCGGCTTTGTTTAGCATATTTACGCCGCAGAAAAATATGTTTCGGGGATCTGATTACCCAAATCCTGGAAATAACTTATGCCTTTTATAAGAATATAAAACATGCCAAAATGTAGAGTATATTCCAAGCCTGTACGTCGTTAAATATGTGCCCACACACGCCATATAGCAAGAACCAAGGAAATGAAACCACATAAAAATAAATGCTGTGTAATGCGGAATTTAGAAACATAATAGCTCTAACGGAAATGAAAAAAAAAAACTGCAGCTTCTGGCATGCTAATGACGTTCGTCTAAACTTAAGCAAGGTACGTTTGACTAGACCAACTACAGGCGAAATGCACTGCTATTTCTGGGGGGGGGGGGGGGGGGGGGAGGGAGGAGGCCGCTGTGTACAAATGCGGAGCGGAATCAAGCAATGAACGTTTTAGTAATCCCACACATAAATCTCGCGTTCACTTTCCTTTTGTTTTTCTACTTAAACGAAGAGCTGATCGTACGGCGGACGCATTTTTGGAAGTATACAGGGTAGGCTGTTCAACAAGCGATGAAATGTGTCGTTGGAAGAGTGTGGTATGTGATAAGGCCCTCTGATTTCAGTTTCTGGTTTATTCTGCAGGCTCCCTGTGCCATACGACGATATTTCGAAGAAGCATTTAGTCGCGGACGCGGATTATATTGTAAGCCCGTCTCCGCGCTGTTCGCAGAGGATATATGTAGCAAATGACGGTCTGCGGGCGCGCACCTCACGACAAGACGACTCTGTCGTGTGCTGATCACCGAGTATAATTATGCATTGTCTATCGTACTTTTGTTGAGTATTCCCGAAAATAACACAGACTGGCTTGTAAATGGTGGTGATCAATATCTGAGATATAATATTGGCAAACGTAACTGGTGTGCTGTCATGTATGAGTGCTCCGCTGATTATGTAAGCGCACAAAACCGATTTAAATCGTAATGTATAGCCGTAGCATGAACATCTGAGGAACCGGTGGTTACGGAGACACGGCTAGTAAATTCAGGTCAGTGTAACTACAATCGGCTCCATCATACGCCGGTTCCGCGACGCTGGCCTGTGACACACACCTGGCGCTTATACAGACCGAAAATACCACACTAAGATCACGTCGGAAACATTTACACTCTCGTAAACACACCCCATTTGCGAACAGAGTGACTGCTTCACACAAACATGAATTTCAAACGCCCACAAACGGTAAATCTCAGTCGTGAACGTGCCGCGAAAGCAGCGGCGGCACTGGGGAGCTGGGCGCGGACTCCCGCGCCTGCTTTCGAAACGGGCCGCTAGGGGGATTTCAGTGGCGCCCCTACAGGCCGCGCTCGAGGCGTATAAAATCGGGCGTCACAGTGAAAATAAACGAGTTGATAGTAGCGCCGTGTCCCGTCCACTTCGTTCGCCCTTGTTCCTTTGCGCTTACTCAAACGTTCAATCTTTACCGCAATGAGGTCAGAGAAGGGCGAATGAAATTTTGGGAAAAGAACATATCCGGGGAAAAGGCCCGAAGTGGAGTAGCAGGGAAGGTGAGAAGTTTGACCTTGGTTCGACTATTGTTGTGGGGAGAGATTTTGTTTTTCATGGTAAGCGTCCAAAGCAACTCCCTTTGTGAAGCTTGGGAACGTAAGTGGAACGAACAAAAGTGGAAACATGAAAATAGAATAGGGAAAGCTGTTCGAGGATGCCAGGTAAAGATAAAGGGTACTGTGGTTTTCACAGGTGGCGGTCCTTGAATTCGAAGTTTTTCGGACAAATCCGAAACCGCAAAATTTTTACCGGGGAGTGTTTTTCGGTTTTTATCGGATTTTTCCGAAAACACAGAACCCTAGTTATAATATTAAGGTCACATTCTTAAATATATCAAAGATTTATTGACTCTTACTTTCTTCTGCTAACTTTGGCTCTGGCTTTGCGCATATTTCTTATATTGCGCCCATACTGCCGTCATCAACCGTCCTTCGTGTAGCAACGCACTCGCTCTTTAGCAACGAGTCGCTCGGTGCAAGCCACATCGGCGCCTGGTGGCGGACCTGCTCCTTTTTACTCCAGCCGCTTCGATTGGTGGGTGACGTAGCCCGGTCCGCCTCTGTCTGGTCTGGTCTGCAATAATGTGCTATTCCTGCTGTGTTACTGGTGTGACTCCGATGCTCGCATGATGTAGGTTACGACAATTGTGAAGGTCTGGTTGAACCACCCGGTGATAACCACACTCGCACCCGAAAAAGAAACTTGAATTGCAACAACAATTTTATGGCAAAATGAGTACCTGGGACATTTTACCAATTAGAATATGCTTTTTTATGCATTGAGGAAATCGTGTCAGCCGGTATAAATGAAAACTAACGACTTGTAAAGTGTTAACAAATGCTCAGAAAGTCTGTTTTTGTTTTTGCATTAGCACAATTTAACACAGTTTCCTATATATAAATCTCAACGCCCAAACAGCAAGAAAAAAAAGAGCAGCGAATACTGCAAAACGGGATGCCTTTGAGCATCCCGTTTTAAAGAAAAGCCAGGACGAGAAATTTCAGATGGAGAAACACATGTGCAAAAGATCAATAGCTTAAAAGAAAAAAGAACTAGTTAGTTCTGCATTGTTCGCTGAAATAAAGAATCGCCTTTATCTCTGGGCACAACTTCTCGCCCCCCGCCGTTAATGCCTCGGTACATGTATAGCTCCTGCAGGCGTAATTAGAAGTGGACCATCAGTGGGCACATGGCCCGGTGTTTCTCAAATCGCAAACGCCGTGAACAGCCTAGTTTTCTCAAGGCCAGGGCAGCGGGGCTCTGGTAATTGCCAATCGTTGCTCCATATATCCTCAGCTACGTTGGCGCCTTCGGTTTATTCAATAAGGTGCGATTAATGTACTTTGTTCGGGAACAAGTGGTGCGGAATTAACCCCACGCAAGAGAAACAAAAAAATCTGCTTGACCAATACCGCCCTGAAGCCACATTAAAGTACAGTGGTTTGGGAGTTGAGCTCAGTTAATGAAAACTCTCGGGAAAGTTTTACGTCCGCGAACTACATTTTCACTCACGGAGCGCAAAGTGGGCGCACGGCTCCATAATGGCCTCGTTTGGAGTCCCAAACGCTTCGGCATTATCGATTGGACTATTAATGTACACTGGTAAAAGGACATGGCGCACCTCGTAAAGGCGCTGTAGCTGCTGAAAACGCCAGGAGATCTGCTGTAGGGTTATGCTAGTGTGCAGTGGCGAGGCAAAAAAAACGACTTTAGATAGGGCTCCTAAAGATTGTACAGAATTCTTCCCGTAATTGGAACAGTTACATAACAGAGTTTCTTTACGATAAAGCCTACAATGCTAATTTTCAAGCTCTGTAACATGATTATAGGTAAACATGAAGAAATCAAAATAAATATTAATCACATACAGAAACCTTAAATGTTTGCATAGGCAATGAAATATGTCAAAAAATAGACGAATATTACAAGAAAGGTGGGCAAGTTGTCCGTTCTTATCCCGAACCTAAGAAGTGAATCCGGATTAGAAATAATATGAACTGGGAGTCATTCGGCAAGCACGCTTAAATAAGGAACGGTAGGTAACCTCCGCCACTGAAAAAATAGCTAGACAACCAATGCGCTCGCAGGTGATGACTTACAAGGCTTAGACTCGGCACCGTACAAGCGCCTTGAAGAAAAATTTAGCTACGCTCAACGAGCAATAAACTGAAGCATGATATAAATAACAATTGTGCATAGGGAATACATCACCTTGTAAAAGAGAACTCGTTTGGATGACATCGTAGCTTAAATTACGAATAAGACGTGTTCTTGGGCTGAGC
Organism: Haemaphysalis longicornis; assembly: GCA_013339765.2. NCBI lineage: Eukaryota > Metazoa > Arthropoda > Arachnida > Ixodida > Ixodidae > Haemaphysalis > Haemaphysalis longicornis. The sequence continues at coordinate 126,101,817 of CM023450.1, read as the reverse complement.
GTGGAATGGGGGGTACGGACCAACCGTGAATCACCATGGTAACGGGGTTTCTACCGAGAGGCGGAAATAGAACCAGATTAAGACAGCTAACTTAAGGAAGGGAGACAGCAAAAAATGAACGAAGCCAGCACTAACGCGTAAGACTGGAAGCTAGCGAAGCTGTGCGCGATTTTCACGGCCATAACGAAGGTTTACGTCCGCGATTGCAGCCGATTTGCTTATTTTTTGCTGCCGCAACGACCTTCACTCTATCATTGTTTCTAGCTTGTTTGATTTTGCCTCATCATTGTACTGTACCAAAGGGGGCTGGGGCCTCTGTCAGGCTTTGTAGCCTTTAGTCCAAGCCTGCCTCCTCGTACTTCTGAGGAAATAAAATCTTTGAATCTTTGAATCTTTGAATAATTGTGAGCTTTCATTTCTTTGGAAGTGATTATCATTGGATATCACCTTGGAGGGGCATACGCGTGACGTGACTTTCTCCTTCCGAGAATGTCTTGCCATGATTACGGCGAACGGGAGTTTTTCTCGTTCCGATCAAGTGTTGCCACTATTACAACGAACGCTAGAGTTTGTTTTTTTTTTTTTTTTTTTTTTTGGGGGGGGGGGGGGCTATCTATGCCAATCTCTCAAGATGGCTATGCTTGGCTTGACAAACGTGCGACGGGGACACGGGGCCATCGCCACGAGGCTCGCATACACGAGCGCTTGGCATTTTCTTGATTTTTTTAACTGCCAGGGGGTCGCCGTAATCTTAGCCAATCACCTCAAGTGGGCAGGCTTGGCTAACAATTTGCTCAGGGGCCACCGGGCGGATGTCGCGAGGCCCGCACACACGAACGCTGGGCATTTTCTTGGTTTTGTTTACTGCCGGACCGTCGCCGCAATGCCTGCACTCACAAGCGTGTGCTCAAGTGCGCGCTTGGAAATTTCTTGGTATTCTTAACGGCGGACACGAAAACAATTAAAGCCGTTCCACTAAACATGAAGGCTGTCTGAAGTGCAGAGCAGTGGTTCGCCATAATTGATGAATTGAACGGAGGTTTGGCCAATGCAATTCAAATTTCCCGCATTTGCAGTGCTTGCACGCCCCCTGCCCGGAACAGCGCGAGCGGGACTTCTTCCTTGGGCTACTTAACTGCAGAAATTTCGGTGTGTCTGTCTGTCGAAAAGAGAAATAATTAAAACTAGTTACAGCTAGGATCCGCCTCAGTTAGCTATACTAAACGGGTCGACAGAGCACAGGATACACGCAATGTGTTACAGAGGAAAGAAAGGAAACATCACACAAGTTCACAAAAAACAAGGCCCACCGCACCGAAGGCTCTTTGCATTAATGTTCGCGGCACAAGGTCCAGACACCAGAGTTCACGCGACTGTGACTGGATTCAGCCACCCGGCCAAAGTGAAACGCTGCGCAATAGTCCTATATACCCACAATCAAATCTAAACTTCTAAGTCCAGTGTCAGTGTTCATACTTGTCAACATTGTTGAACAAGAACAAGGCATTACGCGAATATAAGGCAGAAAATCAAAACATAAGTCATATTTTACAGTGTTTCCTTTATAAAAAATCTATGGATGGCTGATTTTCGCGAAATTGAATACTACATCTACTGCAAAAATAAATTTACTTCGTCGCCTGCTGCCGCCCGCTCCACTACAGCTTCTGAAGGTATTTTAAGAAATGAAGCGGCAACAGTGACGAAAGGTTCCACTAGATATGTTCCACGTTCTGCTCGGAACGGACGTGGAGATGGGCGACGTGGTTCCTAAACGTTGAATTAAGGCGCCTCGATTCCCCCGCGTCTCCGCCGTACGGAAGTGATGGCATCGACGAAACAGGCCTGGAGCAGTCGAACGCGGTAAATTTAAATTGTCTTGAGTAAAGTACCTCTAGCGTGTTTACCTTGGGAGGGGCGCGACAGAAGAGGGACAGCATGAGAGGCGAGCGAGAAAGCGGGAAAGGGAGGCATTTACTTGGCAAATGTCGACGAAGGACTATCGTCTTTTGTCGACATTTGCAACGAAAGGAGCAGATACACGTCCAATGTTTTGTGCTTGCTTTCATTAACAGGTGCCGGCGCCTTACTGCGCAGTTTTAGAACTCGTCGTTTTTGGCGGCCGCTTATCTGACTTACTATTGTAAAAAGCAACACAAAGCGCGTTCCCAACTAAATAGACGCGGGACCTGCCAGTTATATGCACAGATTTTGCCTAAAATGTACGTGCAGTTTTATTTCCGATATTCAACTGAGAGAAGCCTGACAAGCTCCAGAGGTTCAGGAGTTTCGAACGGTTATGACTGGTTGTTTTTGTAAGCCTGTGTTTGGGTCCGTTACGCCGAAACGCAGTAGGGCACTACTTGGGTCCGTTGTCTCGCTGCACCGGCTGCTTCCGGCAGTCGCTAGATATTGTGACAGCGAACGAGATACGGCGACAAGGCGAGCACCCAAAGTGCCCTGCCCTTAAAAATTGCGACTTGCTAAACAGTTTCGCTGTTAAAAATTCGCAGTCAAAACTGTACCAGATCATCGCAATAGAAGAATGACTGGAGGATAATGAGACATGCCTTCGGGTGATGATGACGATGACGATGATGATGATAACGATGAAGTTGACAATGATTGCGAAATAAAAAGAAAGCTACCATTTAGGTGGATATTTGAAGCTCAAGCCCTAAGAGTGCATGTTATATAATCCGATTCATGTTTACCAGTGGTAAGAACAGTCTTGAGATATCCTGCCGGAAAGACTGGGAGATCACGGTGTAGTAGTAGAAGTAGTAGCAGCAGTACGAAACAATTATTCAGCCACGAAGTAGGAGTGGTTCGCTAGTCTGAGAATCCAAGCGGTATCCGGACGACCGATGCCCTGCATACCAGAAGTTGCTGGGCGTCCAGGATGGCTGTAGTGATCAGGTTTTGCCACAACTCAGGGATGGGGGAGGAGGGAGTGAAGGGGCGGGAGATGCTGACTATGTTTACTTGGCTTAAAGAAGAAAGTGCATAGGATGGAATTGACGGAAAATTTAGCGGGAGACTTGCGATGGAAGCGAAGTCTACGAACAAGGGTACCTGTTTAGATGCGACGGAGAGTCATTTCTTTTCATTTGGAGAGTTTGAGGTGACGTTGACGGAAACATTATTCGTCAAGTCGATAGTATTGTGCAATCTCGTGAAATGCGACCAATTTTTTTGCCATCGGCTGCAGAAATAATCACGCAGCGCGCACGCACGCACCCACCCAACCACCTAATGACACACACACAAACACACACACACAAACACACACACACACACACGTACACACACACGCACACGCACACACACACACACACTTGTACGGGTGCCACAGTTAAAATGCTTTGGTTTTAAAGAATTTAGGGCACATATTTCCAGAGATAAAACTTCATACTTGTAATGTTATAGTAAATGTACAACTGTAATATTGTGAAAATTTAGACGTGACATCACAAATATGTTATATAACCAAATAGATAACTAAGTAATCATATTGGCAGGGGTGGGTGCACCACGACGGACCGGGGAAGGTTGGGGAAAGGAGACAATTCACATGTCTCCCTTAGACGTGAAGTTGCCGGAGTAAAGAACGGTGCTTTGAAAGGCAAGATCAGTGGATCGGTCTATCGACACTTCGTAAAGTTTCGATATACCTTAACAGGGTTCGTACAGGATTCAGGGACAACAATTCAAGGATATTCAATGACTTTCAAGGCCCTGCCAAGGCATTTTCAAAGGTGCTGGGGAGCATGTGTACTTACGCTTCACAACTGTCTCCACATGGTAAACGTTTGCTTCTTTACATCTAAAAAAATGATCTCAAGAAGAGTCTCTTAGGAACAGCTCCACCCTTTAGAAGTGGACAAGTCAACCCCTACCCACAGTAATTCTGAGGGAGCTTTACAAAAGTCATGCCATCTTGAACTTTCTCGATCTCTGCGAAGGCTCTTATTACACATTCTCGGATAGCGAGGAACATAACTTAATACCCCCTCCTGCCATTCCCATCCCCAAATTTGGGAACGGGAATGTACAACCACAAGTTCTCAAGAGGTTCTGCGCACGAAGGTTTTCATATTACAGACCCTCCATTCGACACGCGCTTCTGTCCGCTGAGAAAAAAAAAAAAAAAGCGGCATGGCAGGCAGTCGACCTGCGGCTGTCAACTGGTACATTTAAGAGGTGAGCAGCTAGAAGATTGATAACGGCTTCACGGCTTAAGCCTTTCCAAACCACGCGCCCACAATGCCCACTCGGAAACCGTGTGTTTCTGGCAGCTACCCTTCATTGTGGCAACTCCCCTGACCTGCGAGCCTTCTGCCTCTCCTTGCAAGTTACAAAAAGACCCTCGCAAGGAAGCCAGAATAGAAATGGCAAAAAGCTGCACTTATATTACCTACCGTCTACGAAACGGGCTTATTCTCTGACGCAGCATAAAAAAAAAACGCTTTTGTCCGATATTTTTCCCGACGTGCGTTAGAGCCGGCGAAAATGGGCGTTTTTACTTCACTTTTCGCAGCAAGACTTCGTTTTATATGATTGCCTCGTTAAACCTGTGCGGGTCTTTTGCTTCGCTTTTTTACAGCAGGTATAAATCAACCCTTTGGATTGAAGAGCTGCCAAATCACGCCAGGGGTGACTAAGCCCACGAAATGTGAAGTAAATATAGGCCCCCGATATTCTCCTGCTACTAGATTCGGTAAAGACGCGAGATTCAGTTCTCTGATGCGTACAAGATGGTTATTTCTTGAGCTCACCCAGCGCAATCTACTGTTTCACTTGAATTATTCTCTTCATTCTTTTATACAACTCCTAAAAGAGCTCCGAAGCTCTTCTTCAGAAGCCTACAAGGTAGAATCGTGCGTACTCAACCAAAATAACCTTTTCTTCTTGTGACCTTACCTAGATTTATTTTTACGGGACTGTTTTCTAATTTGCGATACTGTCGTCCAATAGTAACATATTTTTATATTACTTTTATTCCATGGTTCTCTGGGTGATCCAGATTTATTTTCAGAGCTTCTCTGTAAGACGAGAGTTTGTGTGCCATGAAGGAAAACCCTTAAAAATATCCATGGACCGTGAGCCTTTTCTTAGAGAAGACGTGTCCACACGTAACGGCAGATTGGATGCTGCGAAGAAGCTGACAAAGCGAGGAAGAACGCACGTCCATACTATGTGACACTTCATGTAAGCCCCACGTATCACGTTGTCATTAAGTTTCCAGCCCAAAGATGAGTGCTCTGGATAGAGCTCTGGCCTATGATGAATGCCCGCAGTCGCTAATTCGACGAGCGCTGATTAAGTTTCGGCAAAGAATTTAAGCACTTTCACATACCTTTCAGCCATTGTGCTTCTAGTTTGTGAGCTGTATCAGCTGTAACGGGAGGGGGTATACCAGGGTGAGCAAGCTCGTCCTCCAATCTCCCCCACTACATTTGGCGTGCATAAATATAATGAGCAGGCGAGTGGTTGGAGGCGACGATCAAGCTTCTGGGATCACGTAATGGGGATATGAAGAAACACATGCATCGTAGGAGCGTTACTCCCTTTCTCTCCTTTCCGCAAATTCGTGCGCAGTGCGTGTGAGAGAAGTAGTCGCTCACGCATTGATAGTTGCGCAGACAAAACGAGAGCATGCCCCTTACCTGCCGCGGTGGCTCTACTAAAAAGGCGTTCTGACTCAAAGCAAGGGATCTCTAACTTCATTAGAGATCCTCTAACTTCATTAGAGATGACTTTCCTACGTGCCTAAATAACACAACTTGTATTCTTTACGCCGATGACACAACAATACTAACAGGTGATCCTAATCTAGACGCCCTAACAGCAAGGCTAAACAAAAACCTCGAAAATATTGCAGCATGGTGTAATAAAAACGCATCCCAGATAAACCCCACAAAAACAAAATATTTAATATTTCATACCTCTAATAAGCATCCAGTTTCAGTTCCAAGCCTTTGCTTTGAACGCACCGCCATTCCTGTGTCACGCACAGTAACATTCCTCGGAGTTCTACTCGACACTCATCTGAAATTTAATCTCCGCGTGAAATCACTTACAAAAAAATTGGTTTTGGCATACGCGTACTAATTAGATCTCGAAGCTATTTTCAGAAACATATCCTGATATCTCTATACTATGCATTTGTTCACAGTCATCTTAATTACTGCGTATCGTCATGGGAAACACATATTCTACTCATTTGTCAAGTCTCCATCATTTACAAACCAAGCAGTTCGCCTAATTACATTCAGCCCTTACAACGCATCGGCGCTTCCCATCTACACCAGTCTGAAGATTCTACCGCTAAAACTTGCTTTTCAACTAAAACTGGGTGCTATCATCTTTCGGGCTCGCACACATGACATAATTATTAGTAGCTTCTTAGATTCCCACCTAACAAACACCAACCCCACAAGATTTGCACAAGGCCTTAACCTACTGCTGCCTAAGGTCTACACTAACTACGGCAAACAACAAGCCATTTTCGCACACATTCAACTATGGAATTCATTACCAATAACAATTAAATTGTCTTATTCTATGCGTTCATTCAACAGTAGTTTAAGATCGTTGTTGCTTAACAATCTTTCCGAATAATAAAGTCTCGTATAGTAGTTAATCCTGTTTTTCCAGAGCTAATATTTTATAATTTATTGTTCTAGTGCTTCCATACTTTATTGGCGTGTTACACTGATCCGTACCTAACTGCGAAATTTTAGTACTTGTACAAAATATTGCTTCTCCATTGCACAGAACATGGAGAACATGGTTGCTAACTTTTTTTCTTTTTTTTTCTTTTTTTCTGAATAATACTTTTTGTGCTTCCCCTGTTCATAGTACTCACACCTTTTTTTTTCTGAGATATAATTGCAGACTTTTTGTTATAGTGTTTGCATATCCAATTAGCGTGCTAAACTGACCAGTACCTCGACTGCCTACATTATTTTTAACAACATTTTCGCATTTATTAACAGGAGGTCCCCCCGACAGTTTTACTTTGGGACCTCCTTCTGTACTAATAACTACGTGCAATGTGTATGTACCGAAAAATGTTCAATAAATCTTTCAAATCCTGCATTCCCAGCATCGGTGGCATATTTTTTTTTCGTAGACGAAAAACCAAAACGCCCGGTGAGGGAGATTTCTGTGCGCGTTAAAGAGCCCCTTCTGTTCGGAATTAATCTGTGGCTCTTCCTTCCCGCCTGCCTCATTGCCCAACTAGTGAATATCTTCTAGATCTTTGCTCGCTGCTTCTACAGATACGCGCGCTGGCTCAGCCTGATGTGGAAATGTTTGGAACTTTCACGACGTGTACACGCGCTGTTTACAACGATTCCGATAAGCCCTCCGAGCTTCACTTGTAAAAAAACTTTTTAATCCTAGAAAAATTAAAGCTTCCCACGCTGCAGGTGTTTCACCTGATACAAAAGCAGGAGTCCACTTTCAAAGAGCAGCGTTGCGCTGTCCCCTGGTTAGAAACCTCTCTGAGCGCGTTAGGTTCGCTTCGCCGACCACAGCCTGGCGCGCGAACAGCCACGCCTGTTTTAATATGTTCTGCTCGCGTTGTGCCTTCCGCCTCTCATTTTTATGCAAAACTAAAACGAAGAAGTTTTGGCAATTTCCCCGTGCGGCCGCGGCAAAGTTGAGGAGCGACGGGGGTGAACTGCAACCACAGGTAGTAGCTGTACAATAACTTCTGCTTTTGGTTTTAAAATGAAAGGATGAGACTACATTCGCACGTGCGTCTTGCCCCAACAAGATCGAAGGTCATCATAAAGCATGGAATATTTTTCCTCGTACACAGTGGAATTCTGCGTATTGTTTTTTTTTTTTGTTTATGGTACACAGGCCAAGGATCTTTCCGGTTCTTTGCCTTACCAGCGCGTAAGAAACACAGTACCGTACACTACGCTTTCTCTGGGGAGGGCTAGCGGAAGAGCGTCTATCTTGCTTTGTGTAATCGCTAGCGTCTTCCCTCTTCCTTTTTTTTTTTTAAAGCAATTAAGAAGCAGAGTGAACACGCCGGGTGAGATTAATTCAGCGAACGCATGCCTGCGTGACGGTGTTACTGTTGTCGCGCGTTTTAGCCATGTTTTCCAACCGGCGATTGCACGGTCGGTAGGATATGCACAGTGTAGACGGGTATTTCTCTTTCACCTTTCCCTCAGCGGTGTGTTATTTTCTGTTTTTCTGTGTCATTGCTTGTCGTTCTGATGAAACTTGCCGCGTTGCGATGCGGCTGATCCGCATAAAAAATTTCTGATGATTACTATACTCCCTAATGCGAAATTTGGGCTCAGCGCGAACTGTAGTCTTCTTCGTCATGGCGCAAATCTGCTGCGTCTCAGCAAGTGATCGCGTGACGAGCGAAGGCACTCCGGCGTGCGCTATTCTGCCGTTATTCTGCCGTATCTGACAGCACGTCGCCGCCCCGAACATGTTGCGTGTAAATCGTGTTTGAACTTGAAGCTCAAACGTCGCGTGTTTCGGATGAACCACGCAGCGAGGAGCGCATCTCTCGGTAGCAACTCAGTTACTCTGCCGGTTCACTGGTTCATAGTTTCCCGCACTTACATGTCCAGTTCAACTCCATCGCTTTCTGTCGATTTGGGCATTCGGGTTCACCCGGGTCTGCTCTCTAATCGAAAACGCTTGTTTCCCGCCTCTAAGCGTTACTCCGTGAGCGGGCTGAGCGGGCGAAGTTGTCGTTCAAGGCTCCCAGTGTGCCTAAGTGTCTAGCCAAAGTCATCACCGGGATTACGCGTTGGTTGCAGACTTTCCTTTTCAGTGACAAAGGGAGCTTACCGCTCATTAATTGAGAGTGTTTGCCGAACTCTCTCCAACCCATTAGCATTCAGGGGATCCTAATTCGGAGAATTTGCATGCCCTAGATGCTAATGGTCTGGACAGCCCAATTAGAGGTTTTAAACCAGTTTCGGTTATTCTAATTCGAGGGTTAGCATCCCTGAAAGTGGAATAGAGTTCTGTAGCACGCTGGTAATATTATTGACGTGAATCGGTATCTCATGGCTGTGTCCAGACGGGACATCGTTAGCCGCTACAGAGTAGGTACTGTAGCCGTTTGTAGCTGCCAGTAGCTTTCGCGTTAGAAATTACTATCCTGCTGCATGGTAAGCTCACCTGGGAAAATAAATGCGTTGTTTTAGAAGGTACCAATTAAACGTATGGCGCATACCACAGTTCGTGGAGCGACTGCCCGAAGTAAACAACCGTAGACGAAAATTACGCCCATTTTCCCGCGGGGGAGCCCTGGTGTGATGCGACTCATCGGGGGGTTCAACGAAGTAGTCAAAGCAATGTCACGTCAGTGCGAGAGCGAGTGCTTGACTGAACCGCCGCGGCGCGATACCCGCTTTATATTCACAGCGATTCAAGGAGAAGAGACAACGGAGGAGAGTCGCGCATGCGCGCACTTGCGCGCACCGTAGCAGTTGTTAATGCAGCGAAGCACGCGCCAAACAAGCGCGCCAGCTGTGGTATGCTAATGAGCCGGAGGGAGAGTGTTGCACACAGCTATGGGAGAGAAGAACGGAGGAGGGATGCGGACGGACGCCGCGACGACGACGCAGGAGGGACAAGCCCTAGAGCAAGAGATGCGTCGCATCTAATAAAATAATTAGAACAAATCTCTCCCGATGTTACACTTGAAAGACGCGATGCATGTATCCCTTTAATCTCGTAAAGATGTCCACCTTGAGGAGTGGTTCGCACCATTTCAAAAAAGAAAAGAAACTCTATGAAGATGGCTGTACAGGTTTATTACAAGAGGTTTGAACTTGCAGCGATTTTAGGAGCAACTAGTTCTGACGTCCGATTCAACATCGTCAGGTGGCTTTCTCGTACGCACTTTCTGTCATGTTTCCAAAATATTATGGCAGTCACCGCCTACGCTCTGACTGGTACGACCTGAATACATCACTACACCAGCTTTGAACCTGAAAAGGTATTCCGCAGCACCTAGGTCTTGAATTGAGGGCAGTTTTGTGTGCTTGATCAGGCATGCTATGCCGTACGGGATATCAAAGCTCTGTTGGTGTCCTGCTAGAGAGCCGGCTTAGAGGAAATATCATGATTAACTTAATTGCAACCTCTTTGATTGTTCGAAAATTCAGGCACATCAGATAACATTGTTATTTGCATTGACTTTCGTGTTTTTTTTTCTCATAAGGCGTAGCAAGTTAAGCAAAATGACAATATCTCACACAATAGCTAACGCACAGAGTCCTTGTATATGTATATTAACCCTGCATGTCCGTTTGAAAATTCGGATAATTATCGTAAAGGGCATCATTTGCATGACTTCATGCTTTAAAGCACAAAAAAATGAAAGAAGCTCACACAAACACGTATTACGCAACCTGCACAATCATCAAGAACGTTTAAGTCCATGATTGCAGCCGATTTGCTTCTTTTTCGCTGCCGCAACGATCTTTACTTCATCAAAGTTGCTATAAGTGTGAGCTTCTTTCATTTTTTGGAAGTGATAATTATTGTACATCACTTTGGAGAGGCGTACACTGTGACGTGTCTTTCTCGTTCCTAGCAAGTGTTGCCACGATTACGGCAAACGCTGGAGTTTTTCTCGTTCCGAGCAAATATTGCTACGATTACGGCGAACATGTGAGTTTTTTTGGCCAATCTTGACAAATCTCCATCAGTCGGTATGATCGGCTTCACAAACACGCGCCGGGGACGCTGGTTGGTCGACGCGAGTAATGCAAACACGAGCTCTCGGCATTTTCTTAGTTTTTTAACTGGCGGGCGGTTGCCGCAGTCTGTCAGTGCGTATGCGTGGCTTGACAAATGTGCGCAGGGCACGCTGGGCTGTCGTCGCGAGGCACGCACACACGGGCTCTAGGCATTTTCTTGGTTTTGTTAACTGCCGGGCGGTCGCCGCGGGGCCCGTGCTCACGTGCCTGCGCTCAGCCATTTCTTCGTATTTCTAACTGCGGAAACGAACAATTACGATTTGCTTAACAGCTTCGCTGTTAAAAAATTTAGAGCACTTCCAAAACTGTGAAGATGGAAGAGCAGTAAAACGGTATTTTTGCATACAAAATTTTGAGTTATGCATGTAAAGTGATCTGTAACAGTATTGCTGTCTTAGCAGCTGATTCTCATATTATGCGTTTTGGGAAAGTTTGTAAAAAACAAGAGTTACAGCCGTTTTGTGCAGCCGTATACCACACCGTAAGCGGCCATGTATTCAGAGCAGAAGGGAATCCTCTAAGGTTTTCAACTTCACTGTGAAATAAAGGTTTGTGACAATGAAGTAAAACTTAACGCACTAATAACATAGTCATCTTAGCTACCAATAGTCATATCTGTTTTTGGATAGGTACGATGAAACACGAGTTACATCCGATTTCCGTGACCAAAAGAATCCCGTAGATGTCCATGTATTGACGTTTACAATCTCACTGTGAGCTAATTAATCACGACAACGAAACAAAACGTGGAGCTGTGATATAGTCACCGTAGCGCTCCTTATCATGTAGCCTAGTGGAGAGAGGGTGCGGGTGAAGAACTTTTGATAAAACAAGGGTTGCAGCCATTTTGTAATGTGCATTCCTTGAAAAGTGGGCTTTGCCTCGAGGCGTTTTCTCCCAGGCTTCTCACTGACGTAGAACAAAAATGCACGAAACACGCGTCATAACTACTGACGTGTAGCCAACTTAAATCATCATAACGGTATGCGCCCGCATTACCATATTTCTCGAATTTTCTAAACGGGAGTGCATTTGGTTCAGAGCTGTGTACCGAGTTACCCGCGAGCGTCAACCAAACTATACTCAACGAGATGTTGGGTGTCGCGTCAAAACAAGAGGTTTCTCTAACAACTCGGCGTCGCCAAAAGCAGCGAGACGAAACGAAACCGATTGCGCCCTTATGGTTCGATGAACTCAATTTCGTTCCCCGCGGTGCTGCGGGTTGTAAGACGCTGCCGCGACGAAAACACACTTATCACGGAATGGGCCCGCCGGCTACAGCGCGGTTTCCACGCCCAATCGGCGCGACGCCCGTAATGCGCCGCCTTTGTCGAGCAGCGTGCACTGGAACTCTCCATGGGAGAAGTCCTCTCGGTCCGCTGCCTCCAACGACGCCAGGTTTCAGCCCGGCGCCATTTCCCGCAGCCAGTGAAACCACACCTTCGCTTGCGTTGCGTGCGAGTCCCAAGTTGTAGAAATCACTACCATTTCAGCCTCGATACCCCGGAACAGAATAAGCGGTCCCAGAACCCACGCTCATCATACCTCAGCAGGCTCTCTTTTCTTTGCGTGTGGTGGGGTGCCAAGGCTTCTCTAGGCGTGAGTGCAAGCAGCCAGTTTTTGGCGCGGTATGAAAGGAGCGAAGCCTGCGGTGCATAGCACCCTCCAGCGCTAAATACCCGCATTCACGAAGAGGTGTCGCGACGGGATGGAACAAATTGCATTTTATCGACCTGCTGCCGCTCCCACAATTCGCTGCTGAGGGATGCGCACCCTCCAGCCGACATACGGGGCCTGAGGACCACTTGGAGATAGAGACAGACCTCCTCTGCCACGTGATGAAGCGGTGGAACGAAATTTTGGGCGTACATCTGTAACACTTGCAGACGTATATGTTTGGTTATTAACGATTGAACATCAATGGGAAATTCTCAAGAAAACTGGACCAACTGTGCGTCGTGTTATGGAGAAATATTAGGCATGTAGCTCAGTAGAAGTGGCTGAAAACTGATAGGTGGTGCAGAAACAGTGTACAGAAGCGCGTTTACCACTATGCTTCTTTATTGATTCAGAGCCTAAAGTTATTAATTCCCTAAAGTGCCGTATAAGTCGGAATATGCTGTCGAGATTTGGGACCAAGAAATATGTCGATAAGCCACCCGTCGACCCATATACCGGTCATTGGGATAATATTAGTTGTCATCTGTCATCTGGCAACCAGATGACAACTGGTTGCAAAAACATGTAATGAAACTACCCGAAATACCATTTATAATGCACAAAGATGTCATATATAGATTATGGGCGCTATAAAGACAAACATTTTTTGTCATCACAACCACTGTAATAACGAAAAAGAAACCACAATAACGGGATTCGACACCGGGCTTAGGAAGTTTTCTAGGCTGGAGCGGAACCACTACACTACGAGACAAAACGGCTCTGAGCTCTGAAATTGAGTTCCACAAGCATAAGGATACAGTTTCAAGGATACCTTCGAAATGGCGCTATTCGTCACTTCGGTGCGCTGACTAGGAAGCGACTCTACGCACCGGGATTGAGCCCGCAACCTTGTTAGCTGAACTTACATATTCCGCTAAAACTCGTGCTTTCTTCTCTCGTTCAGACTGATCCTGGCTTGACAGAGAACAGATCGTTCTCACATAGGGAGACGGGCGAGCCTGGAAGGACAGACACTTGATGTCTATCCGTGACAATTGCGCCCAAAGAACCTAGTTCCTAATATAATCCCCACGTACTAATTCACGTACGTTCCTGAACACGTGCTAAAGTATAAATCGACCTGCACGTGAATGATTTTGCAGGCCCGCTGTGATTGCATTAAAGGACACGATGTCTTCGAATCTAGTGTCCGCATACATTGATACAAGATCCCGCTGTGCAGTCCACGGGTAAATACTTGCCCAAAATGGGAAACACATTGTACATTTTAAAGGTAGAGCTTTAGAAACCACGTGAACGGAAGAGCAGGCGTAAACAAGCTGATGACGACGTCCACGTCTACCGATGATAATGATGAGGGTGGTAATGATGATGATTCCTTGCATTTTTTTGCAAACAAAGCCCTCGGCACTGCTGTACGGGAGTGTGTGGAACACGTGTAGGCGCTTCCCGCCAGAATCACGCTTTTTCCAGGAACGAGATGGGTCTCCCAAAGATACCGCATGTAACTGAAAAGGGAACGCCTGAAGGGGATACGAATCATTCCGGGGGCTTCGGAGGCGCCGCAACAACCTTGCTGCAATTAGGACAGACACTCGCCACGACGTTGCTTCGGGGGCGGTCACAATCAACGTGACGCTTCGCTGCTCGCTAATCAAATGCGAGGGCTATCAGCCCCGGACGGCAAGAAAACGCGACCCGGAACTTCAGCCACGCTCCTGCCCAGCCGTGCTTCAGCTAACGCCCGTGGGTCCCTTGGTATCCTGACACCGTTTCCGTCTGCGGGCGGCGTTATTTTTGGAAGAGGGCACTACGCTGTGAGTCCCGTAAAAAGCAGTGAGCTCGGCTGAATACTGACACCATTTAAGTTTGCGAGTGCCGTTCTTTTCCGAAGACGGTGCTTCACGCTGTGTTCCGTAAAAAGCAGTAAACTCAGCATAATACTTAATCGCCAAAAAGAAAATGACGCACAGTCTGCTTCCCTGTAAAAACTAAATATTGCTCTTAAGATTCGCTGAAAATTGGAAACTTTAAGCACTAACCCGACCGAAAGTTGAATTACCGATTAAAAAGAGTGCCTTGCGCGTCGGCGACGCGTACGAAACTTTCGTGACTAGCTAAACACGTGCCCTCTCCCCCAACTTAGCGGGACGTGCTGGCCGCACTATTTGGTTGCCTGCACGGGATCGCTGAAATATCGACGGGGGTGGATTGGCCCCGCTGGAACAACTAAGGACTATATGCTCATTTCGTCAGAGCGTCCAGACTTAAAGTTGCCGAGTTTCACGATGACTCCTTTTTCGCCTTTCCCCTCTCTACTGTCATACATAATTTGGGACTTCTATTCCCTTCTCCGTATACCGGAATAGGATGGCCACCCACCGCTCCTAACTCTTCTTCTCCCCTACACCTTCCCTCTTGTTTCATTAAACGCTTTCTCTGTCTCACTCCGTATTTCCTTCGACGTGCATGTAGGCCACATGCGGATAGACCTCTTTGGTTTTCCTGAAATAAAAAAATTCTCTCTCCCTGTCTCTATGCCTCTCTCTTTCTCACACACACACGCAGACGCACGCACACACACGCACGCACACACGCAAGCATACACACACAAACACGCAAAGAGGCACACGCGCACGCACACTCGCACGTGCACGTGCAGACGCACACGCAAACGCACACACATACGCACACATACAAACACACACACACGCACACGCACGCACACACACGCACACACAGACACGCACATGCATGCACATACGCACACACAGACACGCACGCATGCACACAAACGCACACACACGCACACACGCACATGCACACACACACGCACACACCCACACGCACACGCACGCACACACGCCCACACACACGCTCACAGAGACACGCACATGCACATGGACCCGCACACACGCACACGCACAAGCACACGCCCACGAACACACACACACACATGTACACGTACCCACACACACGGACATACACACAGGCACACACACGCACACGAACGCACACACACGCACACACACACGCACACACACGTACACACACACGCACACACACGCACGCACGCGCGCCCGTTTAAATGGTTGGGAGGAACAAATAGAGGTCCTGACGTTGAATGGAGCAAAAATAAAACCGAGAATGCATAGCAGAGGTTAAATGCAACCAGAAGTTTAGAACAAAATACGTAAATCCCGGTTGAAACAAACTCCAAGCAAATGATGTCAACGTAAGGTCAATTTCGTCATGCAATCAAATTACATGACGCTGCAGTGAAAAGAAATGGCTTGCAAATGCGGTTTGTTTCGGGATCTGGTGCACTCCCAAATAATTAGGAAGCGGAAACACGCTTGATTTTGTTTACTTCCGTTTCCTTTCCAGCCCTGCCTATGCTATGTACCTAAGCTTTAGGGGACGCCGGGAAGTACGCACAACAGAATAAAACAGAAAGACGCACAAGGAAACATTTCTTCTCATTGGCCGGCATATTCTAGGTAATTTCGCCTAAAATAAATAAGGGTAACCGATCGGCATTTCTAGCAGAATGGGGTACAAGCGGCCGCATAGTTTTAGGAAGCCCATTAAGGGCTTGGGTTGTCGGCGTCTCCTGTCGTCGTCATGGTTTCATGTAGTTACGCTACTAAAACACCAGTACCCTCGTTTCCCAACGCCTCGCGCTAGAACGCCACGCGTACTAAGAGAACCCGCCGGGACACTTGTTTTCCAACCCCTCGCGCTAGCCCGTTTCATCTCCGTGGGCAAAAGCGAGTACTAAAAGAACACACCGGGACACTCGCTTTCCAACGCCTCGCGATAGTACGCTTCGTACTAAAAAGACACGAGACTTTTACAGCAAAGATGTATACTCAACCGCCCAAAGGGTTCATCCCCATGGGAAAAAACGCCAAGGCGCCACGAATAAACTTACACACTGCATGCTTCGCCGCTCCCCAGGTTTAGATGTGGAGCAGCTTATGGTCGCGTCTGTTCCCTCCGCCGTTGTGCGGCGTCCACACCCCCACTGCGCATGGGCATCCTCCTCTCGCTCCTCTCCTCTTTTTGTCTCATCTCCTCTCCTATCCGGCATTGCTCCTCTCCTCTCCGACGCTCCTCTACTCTCCGGCATTCCTCTTCTCCTCTCCGAAGCTCCTCTCCTCTCCGGGACTGCGCAACGAATGGCAACACCTGCGGCTCCGCGCGTGATAATGCGAAGCAGCTTAGAGTTAGAGGCGCGACGGTAGCCGCTGCATACTCCGATGGGGGCGCCACTGTAGCTCCGCGGTATAAATGACGCAAGCGCGCGCTCCGCTCACCTCATTCTCCCCCCGCAACCCCGCGATCGAATTGAAAACTAATGGAAACTTGTGTCGACCTCATTGCGGCTTCGCATACTACTCAGGGTTCTTCTAAGGGAAGATGGTGAATTTTTTTTTCGTCGATTTCTTTCGTTCTAGGAACTTCCTGTAGCTCAGGCTGCACTAATAAACGCACGCTTATCAGAGATCAGCGTTTAGAGTCAAAAAACAGCACACAAGTAAGAGCATAATTTTGCTAAAATTTTTCTGCAGCACGAGCAGTATCCGTACAAACATACCACGTTTCTTGGGAGGCACGGAAGAGAAAAATTTAACACTAGAAGTTCAACATAACAGAACAGAAATTTAACACAAAATTTAACCCATCGGATACTATATTCTTCGGCAGTTAGATTCAATGCAAAATTCTGATTGTTTGCACGGTATAACGGAAGCATTACCTCTTCTTTTTACACCGCCATTTAGCATTGCTTTAAATTTTATTAAAATTTTGTAAAATTGAACGTGTTCTTGCAGGTCATGTCTTGGTTTGGCTGCAAAGCAATGACACAAGAAAGGTGCTGTGGACAGTGAAGCAAATAATGCGAGGACACCAAAGCGCGTTTTAAGTGTGCGGAACGATAAAGCATGAATTCCAGTTGAACGCCCCAGACGCCTTGATTCCGCCCTGTTTTGTCGAACTTTGTTACCTTGCCGCTTGGGACGCTTTGGCTTGCGATCCGCCTCAACGCTTTCGAATGGCTTCGACCTGTCTCCTACGCGTTGCGCCGCTGTTCGTTCCGGCCACCATGCATTGGGAGAGCTGACGACGACATGGCTGCTTGTCTGTTCGCTCGTTAGGCTGCGTTCTTTCGATCTCTGATGCTATCTGTGGAGTACTCAGTACTGGCGCAGAAGGTCATCTCGCGCTATGGAACGCCTCGAGCCATGGAACGCTTCCGAAGGAGCCGTGTTGCTGTTACGGACGCCGGACGGCGCCTTTTCCCTCAATGGACCATTTAATGATTTCGCAATAAGAAATAAAGAGAGAAAAACACAATGAAGGAATTTTGACGCGCTGTGCCCCTTAACCGGAGGAACGTACGATACGTGGTTACGCGGCCGTGTCAAGAGCATTCCGAAGGCATCGGAAGTAATTGTCATCGAGATTAGTATTTCATTTCCATCAGGTGCAAGTTGTAAATAAGCTTTCGACCATCGATTGAAAGATTACATGGGGCACAGGCATTAGTCGCACTAATTTAAAAGGAAAATCATGTTCATAATCATCATCATCTTCTTCTTCATCAGCCTACTAAGTCCACTGCAAGAAGGAGACCTCTCCCATTGACATCCAACCACCCCTGTCCTGCGCTGCTCGAGTCCACAGTTTACCCCCGAATTTCTCTATTTCATCCCTCCCTCGGTTGAATGCCCTTCCCCTTCTAGACCCATCTCGTGCTATCCACTCGGCTAGTCTAACTGTCCACCAGTTGTTGGTTCGTCTCACTACATGACCAGCCCAACTCCATTTCTTTTTCTTTATGTGAACAATTATATGTTCTATTGTAGTTTGTTCCCTGATCCAGGTAGCTCATTTCTTGTCCCTGAGTGTTATTCCTAACATTATTCGTTCCACGGCCCGTTGAGCTGACCTAAGTTTGCTTTCTAGTTGTTTAGTAAGGCGCCAAGTTTCAGCTCCGTATGTCATAACCGGCAGTATGCACTGGTTGTAGATTTTTCTTTTGAGTGACGGTAGCGTACTTTTCATTATTTGGGAGAGCTTGCCGAGTGCTCCCCATCCCATTCCTATTCTATAGGCCGGATTTCTCTCTCGTGCTGGGGTCAGCACTAGTCAAAGGTAGATATATTCTGTTACTTTTTCAAGTGTTTCGTTTCCTAAGCTAAAGAGGACCTTTTTTCTTAAGCTTATTCCTCAATAGTAGTCGGTTTCTGATTGTTCTTACTGAATCATTGTTTGCGTGTGTTCTGCACAGTCTCACTCAGCAAGGCTGTTTTCCGTAAACCTCAAATGACTCGGGTATTCCGCGTTAATCCTTAATGTTTTGTTTTACCAGTCAAGGTTTCTAAATATCACCTGCATACATGCTGTGAATAGTTTCGGCGAGATGGTATCTCCCTGTTTTAATCGCCTTTGGAATGGAAATTTATAGCTTGGCTTGTGGAGGGATATCCTTCCCGTGAATTCTTATATATGTCTACAAGACGTCTTGTGTAGGCATCCTTTATTCCCTTGTCTTTTAGTGCTTCTAGCACGGCTGCTTTGAGCGCGAAATCAAACGCTTCCTCGTAATCTATAAACGCCATGTAAAGGGGTTTAGCGTACTCACCGAAATTTAGTATCCCTTCATTGAGGACATGGATGTGATCCATGGTTGAGTACGCTTTCCTGAACCCAGCTGCTCTCTGGGTTGTTGAGAATCCAGGCCGTCACCTCTGCGGATAACTATAACTTCGAGAGTACGCTGTAAACAACTGAGGGTAAACAACTGAGTAAACAACTGGGAGTACGCTGATGGGTCTGTAATTCTTGAAGTGTTTGGGATCTCCCTTTTTATGAATCAGAATTACGATGGCGTCTTTCCAGGCTATGGACATTTTTTGAAGGAAGGAAGAAAGACTTTGTTGAATGCCTGCAACAGACACAGTGTGTGCACTGCGCCCGGACGTAGCCAGTCGTCGATCCCGACGTCACCCCTACTCGGACCACCCCTTCGCTGCCACGTAGGGGAGGGCGTCTCACCGCAGCTTTCGCTCCGGTGCTGCTTTTCGAGGGCCGCCAGGACCTGCTGGACGGCTGATAGCTGAGTGTCTTCGTCACAACTGCGCACTGCTTCTTGGATCCACGGCGGTAGATCTGTCCTGGTTGCCGCCTCGTTAGGTCGCACTTCACAGTCCCACAGTAAGTGGGGGGTAGAGGAACTAGCATTGTTACACAACACGCACGTGTCGTCCGTATAGATTTCTGGCTGTATGTGCTTCATGACGACCGGGGTCATCAGCGAATTCGTCTGCAGCTGTCTGAACGTGGACGCTTCCTCCCTGGTTAGCTCGCGGTGAGGCGGTGCCAGCACCCTCCTACTATTTCTGGGAAATCGTCTGCAGAGTGGTGGACCGAGACGAAGGACATTTTTTGAGTCTTCATGTTAGAATCACAAATCATGTTAACTTGCTGAAAACACACCCGTTGTACCCGTGTGTGTTGTGGGACGCCTGAACACAGATTTATTTTTCCCGTGGTCTCTGAACGTTCTGCAGCTACAAACGTATTTACTTCTCTTCAAAGCCTACACTCTGCAGATCCTGACAGGTATCTGTAGCAGGTGCAGAAAAAATCAAAGCCTTAAGACAATTTACCGGCATGGCTATTGAACTCGTTACGTAGAATTGTGTTTGGTACTACCTTTATTTTATCACACCGTGTACCCCACTTGTCACCCACCGAGGGGGCCGCTGCAACCGCGGCACCTTAATTTGTACTTAGCCCCTACCACGAAATAGCTATAAACTTCTTAATCAAAGAATGAAAACAAGGAGCGCGCAACCCTCTCCATCGGTTGCTTTCTGTGGTCCTTTCCATTAAAAAAATTGGCCCGCGTATCTGCTCCTGTTCGTTGCAAATGCCGTCAAAAGACGATAGTCTTTATCGGCTTTGGCGAAGTAAATGCCCTCCCTTCGCTTTCCCGCTCACCTCTCATGTTCCTCTCGCGTCGCGCTCCTCCAAGGTAAATACGCCAAATGTTTTGCTTAAATCATTTTAAATTTCCCGCGTTCCAACTGCTCCAACTGGGCGTCTCGAATGCGAACGCTGCAGTACGGTGAAGACGAGCGTTCATCGAGGAGCCCTACTTCAACGTATTATAGAACCGCGTTTCCCTACTCCACGTGCGTTGCAAAGCAGAACGTGGAACCTATCTAGTGGAACCTTTCGTAACTGTTGCCGGTTGATTTCTTAAAATGGCGCCAGAAGCTGTAGTGGGCGCGGGGCGACAGCAGGCGACGGCGGAGGTGATTCTTTTTTGGCAGTTGATGAAGTATTTAATTCGCAAAAGTCAAAGCATGTTTGCTTTTTCATAAAGGAACACTGCAATATCACTTCTGTATTGATTTGTTGTCTCATATTTGCGTAATGTCTTGTTCTTTTTTCAACAATGTTGACAAGTATGAGCATTACACCGGACATATACGGGTATTTTTAGCTCTGACTACATAAGACTATTGCGCAGGCATTGTTTTGCTTTGGCCGGGTGGCTGAATCGAGTGACAGACAGACAGACAGACAGACAGACAGACAGACAGACATACAGACAGACCAAAATTTCTGGGTTTAAGTAGCCCAAGAAAGACTATCGTCTTTAAAAGCCAAATATGGCTTCTATTCCAAGTCCCCGCTATTGATCTAAATGTTAAAGAAACTGCATGCCTCAGAGGACGCACAGGGCAATTCTGTAGCCAACATATATGTGAAACGAGCAAATCGAAACACGCGTGTGGGTTAATGAAAAAATTCACAGCATATCCACGGGGTGAATGATGATAAGTGGGCGAAGCTCCTGAGGGGAAATCATCGGTAAAACCGTGACTCTTCAGTGAAAGTTCGCCCACTACATCTGTGTCCGAACGTAACATCTTGAAAGTCTCGCTTAAACCGCGCGTCGGCACCTTGGGGCTGAGCTCGCCTGATGCGTTTTGCAGACGCCTCACGAGCTCTCACTGCATCGGGGTCTGCCTGCCGATACAAGCGCTTTCTCGCCGCTTCCCGTTCTCTGACGTTTTGGAGATCCTCTTCGCGCCGCAGCCGTGCCGCTTCTCGTACGGCAGGGTCCTCGCGCCGTTGCCGTGACGCTTGGGCCTCTCGTTCTCGAACGCTGGGATCTTGGCGGCGTCGTCGCGCAGGCCCAGACGACACGCTTTCGGCCTCCCGCTCTCGTACGGCAGGATCTTGGCGGCGGCGGTCGTGCAGCTTCACGGAGTGCTTCTGCCTCGCGGGCTCGCACATCTGCAGCCTTATCCATCGGGCGACTCCGAGCGCGCGCCAACAGCGACGGATTTTATTACAACGCTCCCCCGCCATCTAGTAAACAATCCAAGAACATAACTAGAGTAGCCACGCCATCTAGTAAACAATCCAAGCGCATCTTTTCATCATATACAAGTACCTCATCTAGTAAACAATCCAAGAACTAAACTAGAGGTAGCCACGCCCATCTAGTAAACAATCCAAGAACTAAACTAGAGGGTGGCTACATACATACGTCGAGGATGGACGACCCACGTCTTAAGGAGCTTCGCCCCTAAAAAGAACCGGTCTAAGATGACATAAGGAGCACAGTGTTCCCTTGTTAACTTTTTTCTCCGCGTCTGATCACGTTTCGTTTTTAGTAACAAAGTTCCGGGTTCCACGTTTTCAAGCTTTCGTTTTTTTCCGTGAAAACTGTCGGCTCGAAGAGGTGTTTTCAAAACTCTCTCCGGGCTCTGCGGACGCTGTAGCCTTTCTTTCGCAAGAACACCCGTGTAATACCATCCCAGAGCCTTTCCTATGCGACGTTAATCTTGGCGTTGTGTAAAGCTTGATGCGCCTGCGTGCTTTGCGGGAGAAACTATCGTTAAACGAAGCCATTACGTCACAGTAACGTTCGCTGGTATAAATGTAACGTGCACGTTCTTATATAAGCAAACAAGCAACAAACTGGGAGAGAGAAGAAAGCAGTTATTCGTATAAGTTGAATTCTCTATCCAAAGGTGCTATCCAAAACAGTTCTATAGTTTGCCAGCCAATGGTTATTTGCTTGTCTGTGAGCTTTGAACTCACTAGAAGCTTTTTCCACACATTTTACGACTCGTCCACAGTTTCATGTTGCACGTTTTGAAAAGAATTTCTCACATTTAGAAAATGACGCTCGCCTGCGGATACAGTGAGTCCCTCATCGTCACTAAGTTGGAAGAATGTCTGAGTAAATATGAACAGTGCTTTTCCCAGACGATAGTTGGAACGGCGAAACAGCATTCTCGTAAGAAGGAGCTGCTTGAAACGCAATAAAAGGTATTCTCGGGACCATTGCAGGTAATTTCAATTAGGACGTGTTGCATCGATTAAAATGCGAAAATGTCTATGAAATGGGATTTTTAATTAGAACCGGTTTTGTTCTTTATGCGCCGGCGTACGAATTTCAGACGAAAACAGGAAGGCATGCAGCCCATTTAGCGCTTATTTCTAAAAGCAGCACAATGGCGCTTTGTCCGCTCCCTCCGCAACTTCCTTGTGCGCCTCCACAACTCCGGAATGGCCTTCAGAAAGGATCCGCTTTTGCCTTCGTCGAGCTTACGTTTAGATCAGCGTGCATTTAGACCAACATTTCCCCCCGTACGTACCTGCAGATGCACCGAAGCGCTGAAATTACATCTCACTCGAGCCAAGATGAACGCCTACTAACAAGCAAAGACATTGGTCTATTGGCGTGTGATGCGTTATTATGGTGCGTTTTGAATGCCTAGCCCCTGCGCATACAACGCATTGTGAAGGCTTTTTTTATTTCCTGGGAAGGACGAGCGCTAAACGGCTATGCGACGCTTGATGAGAACTTGTAAATTTTAATCCATTTATTTCTTAACACGCATTAGTGCCAACTAGGATTAATTACGCTACTGAATAACTAGCCATAAGTGTGATTTTTTACTGTACCCGTTACGCAAATAACGTAAATTAATTGCCGCAATTTTATTACCCGCATGTCTACATCGGCGGAAGAAAAAACGAAAAAGTTTACCCCATAATCCAATTCGCAATGTTCTTGTCGGTTTGTGCTCGATTTCAGTTTCTTTGAGCCCGTCGGGAGGATTAAGAAAGGTTCTAACGTTTCTAAGTTGTGATTGCATGTTGGAAAATAGAATAATCTAAGGTAACAGCTGTTGTTTACAACCTGTAATCGAAAAAACAAGGAGTGTCAAATTGCTGCTGATTCAGAACAGTCAGAGATTTCAACGAAGAAACCGCATGGAGGCGTTTGTTTCTTCCGACCAAAAGAATAAACAAAAACGCGAGAGCGCGACAGAAATACCAGAACAATTATTGGTCCATCCAGTGATGGCGGCTAGGAACAAGTCTAGACGCCTGCCAATAAGTGCGCAGATTGTGACCGAGAGACTGCCGTGATTGGCGTGTGAGGGTCTGAGTAGCTCGCTGGCGGGAACCTTTAAGCCAGGCGACTGGAGTGTTCGGCGAGTAAACACACTTTGCCTCTCTTCAATAACTGCCGATGAACGTTCAAAAAAATATCTCTTTGACCCCATTTTGAGACGAGAAGAATGGGAAAGGGAGAGAAGTCTCCGTGTTCTGTGAGAATATTCGGCAGCTATAGAGCTTATTCATAACATATAGCTCAGGTGTCGCAACGGGCTCTCAATTAACTTGGCGTCTGTCGCGACGCACCATATGCGGCACGTATTGGCCAATGACAATGTATACACGCTTGTCGGGAAACGACTAAATCGGGGTGTCTAGCAGTGTGTCGTGATTTGGTAAGGTCTGGCTAAGGCAGTTGCGTGGTTCTCTGCCGGCGCGAGAATTCGTTTTAAAGACGATAGTCTTTATTGGGCTACTGAAAGGGAGAAATTTTTGTTTGTCTGTATGTCTGTCTGTGACTCGATTCAGCCACCCGGCCAAATTGAAACTCAATCTGGGCAATAGTCTTATACACCCACAGCCCAACCTAAACGCCTAAGTTCGGTGGTAATCTTCGTACTCGTCGACATAGTTGAAGAAGAACATAAACGCTAATCTGAGCCAGAAAATTATTCAAAAGTGATATTTGTAGTCTTCTTTTACTAAAAAATTCATGGACGCTTGTTTCTTGCGATATCAAATGGAATACTACATCAAGTGCAGAAAATCGCCGCCTGCTGTTGATTGATTGATTGTAGGGTTTAACGCGCCGACGCAACGCAGGCGAGGAGGCGCGCCGTAGTTGGAGGGCTCCGGATTAATTTTGACCACCTGGGGATCTTTAACGTGCGCCGAAATCTCGCACACACGGGCGTTTTTGCTTTTCGCCTCCATCGAAAAGCGGCTGCCGTGGCCTGGAATCGAACCCGCGTCTTCGTGCTCAGCAGCGCAACGCCTTAGCCACTGAGCCACCGCGGCGGGTGCCGCCTGCTGTTGCGCGCGCCACTATAGCTCCTCGCGAAAGTTTAAGAAATGAAACGGCAACAGTAACGAAAGGTTCCACTAGATAGGTTCCACGTTTCGCTCGGAATGCAACGTGGGAGCAGGGCAATGTGGCTGTATAAACAATGCAGTATCGTGCCTCGAATCACGCGCGTTTCCGCCGTACGGAGCGCTGGCATCGAGGCACCCGGCCTGGTAATGTAGAACGCGATAAATTTAAATTGGCTTGAGCAAACCTCTAGCCCCTTATCTTGGGAGGAACGAGACTGGAGAGGAATGGCATGAGAGGTGAGTGGGAAAAAGAAGGGAGGCGTTTACATGGCAGGGACGCCAGTCGACTATCGTCTTTCGTCGGCATCTTCAACAAAAGGAGCTGATACGTGGCACTTTTTTTTATTCCTGCACTAAATGCCGATATTGACATTATGAATAAAAAAATCTGTCACGCTATGTGAAAATCCTACCCTGGGGTAAGCTAGTTACTGCAAGGTCAGAAACGCGGGTAGATGCACCAGATTTTTTATGGTTACGTCTACGTCTGTCTTCAGGCAGACTGCCCGACAACGCCAAAAAACATCCAGTGGCAAAAAGTTGGGCGAATTCTTCCCACTAAAGACGGATTATTTCACTGGGGAGCAGCGGAGAACTCTTCCTGTCACCATTGCGACAGGAAGCCATAGTCTATCCCGTCTCAAGCCGCACCACAGAGCATTAGTTTCGGTGCATCATGCACAGTGCCGCTCCAAGTTTGGGGCTTGCAAGGTATCATATGAGAGAACATTGCCCTAGCCCTACCCTGGGTAAGCTATAAGCAGTAATTGACGATTATGTAATGTGGCGTAATCGCTCCAGGGTCGTTGCACAGAATCGCAGGCGACGTATGTTGTGCCTTCTGCTTTCCTATTTCAGACAACACCTCGTGACATTCCTGGAAGGTGAGTTGGCCTTGTTGCATGAGGAAGAGTTTCTGCAACTTTGGTTTGTTCGGTTTATAAAGGTGTCGAAAAAAAGGGTTATTATTCATGCCAGTTCTTCAGACCTGTTTCCTAAAGGATATTAGTTGTTACAATCGGTTATTTTGTTGTTAGAATTCGTTGTTATTGCGCCACAATATTCATTGTGGCAATAACACAACCCGTGTATACCGTGCATTGCTGCCTTCCTGTAGCTTGTACCCTTGTCTCCCTGGCATCTTTGTCTTTTGGTTGTAACCAACTCCAAATTGTTTGTATGTTAATTTTTTGTATGTAATCAACTTGAAAGTGTCTGTG
The DNA here is from genome assembly GCA_013339765.2 of Haemaphysalis longicornis. NCBI lineage: Eukaryota > Metazoa > Arthropoda > Arachnida > Ixodida > Ixodidae > Haemaphysalis > Haemaphysalis longicornis. The sequence goes on along the minus strand of CM023450.1, from coordinate 126,075,620 downwards.
TGTTTCTGTAAGTGTCTCTAACTGCTAGCCTCCGGGCTCTGTTAGATTCGTAACAACAGGCGCTGCACTTGTTTAATTGTTTTAGGTTGCTGCGTTGAATTATTGATACCAGGATTGTATAATAATAAATTTATCTTTTCAGATAGACATTTAGACATAAAGCCCGAAATTATCGGGTTTAAGCAGCCCCAGAAAAACTATGGTCTTTAATACAAACATGGCTATAGATTACGAGGTGGTGCAGCACAGCTAGCCAAAATCACCCGAGTTCATCGGGGATACTTCACTGCGACTTTCAGTCTACTTCCATCCCTTCGGTACGCAATTGCGACCGACGCTAAATCAGGTGTCGGACAACGATGTTTTCGAAGGGAATATACCGGTACCTGACACACAAAAAAAATTTTGTTTTGAAGCAACGCCTCAAAAGTAACGTGATATTGTTCAATGAAACTACATTCTAGGGAGAGTAATGGTAATCTTAATACCTCGCTTTTTTTAGCAACGAAAAGAAGTATGCTTCCATGCAGTCCACATATGGTTATTTCAGAAGTAATAATTGGAGTACGTGTTTGAAGTACTTTCCGGGAAGTTTTTCTTCTATTGATTAAGCTGGAATAGCCAGCTCAGAACGAGCCAAGCTTTCCAAAAGTTTTCCCCCGGTTATTAAACAGCAGAAACAGAAGCCTTCCGATTAATCGCCGAGCCTTACCCTTCAAGGTAAACGTACCTAAAAAGCTTATAGAGGAGAGAGAGAGGCAAAAATAATTTCCAATTACCTGACAATGTGTTTGTCCGCGTGTTTTTTCTTCGGATGTTTATGTTTTCGTGGTACACTGCGGCTGCTTGTTACACAGAGTGCATAAAGCAGAACGTAAAAGACATTGTTTTGCCCTTCCTTTCATGAATGACAGGGACAAAGTTGCCTGGTGCGGCTAATAAACGAGGTCGCTAGTGCGGTGGAGTTAAATCGCCCACACCCGCAAACGGCGGTGGAAAAAAAAATTGAAAAATGTAATTTGATATTAACACAGATACAGTAGAGTCATTAATGCACACTACGGCGTTTACAGGGGCAATGAATGAAAAAAAAAGTGAAATGAAACAACAACAACAAAAAAGACCCGCCGAGAACTGATTTTTCTTCTGCGCTTTCATTCGAAGTGACGCATCGACTGACAGGCACGTAATGAGACTTTGTTCCCTGAGAATTTTCCGGGCACGTGCGCGAAAAGGTTGACTCGGGCACACAGGAAACCTTCATTGGCGATAGGCGATTGTAGCGAATATAAGTGCCGCATCTTTAAAAATAACGTGTGTGCGAGAGAGAGAGAGAGAGAGAGAGAGAGAGAGAGAGAGAGAGAGAGAGAGAGAGAGAGAGAGAGAGAGAGAGAGAGAGGGAGAGAGAGAGAATAAAACACTTTATTTAAGAGCCCGGTTAAGTCCGTTCGGTGACCGACAGCCGCAGCCTGCCGGTGACCATGGCAGCTCTTTCCGCGAGACTCTTCTGGGTCTGCAAGTCCGAGCTGTCCGGCGCCTTCTCCCAGAGCTCGTCTTACGGGATCAAGGAAAAGGGGTCTTCGGAGCATTCCCATTTGAGATGGGCGAGGGTGTCCTTCGCACCACAGGCAGGGCAATTAGGTGGCTAATATAAATTCGGGTGAATATGGTGCAGTATGGAGTGACATCGCAGCGTGTTCGTCAGTAGTAGGCGCTACAGACGTTCTTCGGCATTAGTAAGATCCTTATGTGCGGGCGGATACATTCGGCGGAAGAGGCGGTAGTGTGCGGTGATTTCTTGATAGCTTAATAAGCTGTCTCGGGCTGATCGGGCTCCATGTAAGGGGACGAGGCTTGGTTCTGCTCGGGTCGTGAGCTCTCGAGCTGCTTGGTTGACCGCCTCGTTACCCCCCAACCCTGTATGGGCAGGAGTCCAGATCGATTCCACTTCGGTCTTAGGAGAGTATTGTACGAGAATTTTGAGTGCCTGCGGGGAAATAGTCCCTTCGGCGAAGTTTTTGATGGCCGTTTTCGAATCTGAAATTATGATTGCAGGGGTCGGCCGGTGAGCTAGTGCCAGCGCAATAGCCGCATCTTCTGCCGTCGCCGGATTGCGGGTGCGTACAGTAAGAGAATTGACGGGTGGAGTGTTGGGGTCATACAGAGCCGTCACACCATAAGCGTCGTGATGTCTGTAGTCGGCCGCGCCCACGTATACCGTGCTTGGGTTTATTGGGTATTTCTCGGTTAGAGTTCGAGCACGTTGTTCTCTGCGCTTTTGATTGTGTACCGGGTGCATGTTTCGCGGGAGAGGGCGAATGAGAAATTGTTCGTGAATTTCATGGGGGATGAAGACTCTGGTATCGGCAGTTACCGGGGCGCGCAGATTCAATCTGTGCCTGATTGTTGGTCGGTGGGGGATGCTGACAGTCGCGCAAGCTGATTGAGCCTGTGACCCTCTATTAGTTCGTTCCTCGGCTCTATTGTAGACACCCAACTGTTCCAAACTGGCAGTGCAACGGCTATGGGGTATTTGTAGGGCTGCTTGTACGCTCAACGAACAAGGCAATTTACCTTGTTCAGTTCGATCGGGGATGGATTAAGGTATGGTAGCGAGTATGTAATACGGCTGATCATAATGCGGATCAGTCTGATTCTTTCAGCTTCTTTGAGTCCTTTATTTCGGGCTGCTACAGGCCGTATTAGTCCAATTGTTTGGTTTCCTTGAGTCGTGAGTTGCGCCATGAAGCGAGTGTTGGCACGATTGCTCTTGATAATTAACCCCAATATCTTTATGCTGGGTAGCATTCGGTAGATCCGTTTCGCCAATACGGATTGTTATGTTTGGGGGTGGCTGGGAGACTCACTTGGGTGGGAGCACGAGAAGTTCTGAATTAGATGGGGAGCATTCAAAACATGCAATTCTTGCCTCATCAATGACAATTTGGGCTCCTCTCTGCAGGCTGTTTTTATTTGAGCGTCAAGTCTGTTCCCGGTGGAGAATGATGATACGTGCATCTGCGTATGGTTTAAAACATTTGGTTCTACAGAAATTGTGCGCGACTATACAAGACTAGCATTGAAAATTGTAGCCTCATGAAAGACCTCTTTTGTTTTCGATCAAGAAAAGGAAAGAAGGCTCGAACTGGCTCAAGCATGGAACCAGCGTTTTGTGGGAAAAGTAAATGATGATTGGCGAAAAGTGAACGAGTTGCACTGACATTGAGGAATCACACAAAACAGCGCTTACGCTTGGTGGGTGCTAAGCGATGACCACCACAGTCGAACAGGTATGCCCAGACAGTGGTGTCGGGACTATTTTTATCCCTGTGGGAGCAAAAAATAGCTTCCGAACACATATTTCTAATCATCATCATCATCATTTTCTTGTTATTTAAACATTATCATGACCATTTATTTTCTTTGAGTCCTTTGCCGGGATGTTACAGTGGCGCTACAATGCGATTAGTGTACTTAAGTAATCACAATGAACCCCCCACATAAAACCACATCAAACCCAATCAAATATTGCCGCGAACCATGTATGCGTTTGTTTGTTTATTTATTGTTTGTTTTTAGTGCCCGGCTACGCCCGGCTCTGTTATCTGTGTCAAGCGAAGCGCGCCTTGCATTCTTCATTTTTTATGCCGAACGGGCTATCTCATTCAGATGAGCAGACTGTTTCGTGTTAACGTCACTAGCCCAGAATAATCTTCTCTGATCTACAATGTTCTGGATGTAAATCGACGGTTCCAGAAACACTCGCGCTGAAAGATAAAAGCCTGCAGAGCAGACGCCACAGCATTCCGATCGTCGACGCTCGCTCGCACACGTCACTTTGTTGACTGCTGCTTCGCCGCCTGTGTATTCTTTGGGTTGTTAGGGGAGCACAAGTTCGCTCCAATAAACGTATTTTTCTTCAAGACAACTGCGTCGTCTCTGGCTTCGTGACATCTGGTGGAGGTGCGGAGTACGCACCCTTCATGCTCTCTACGACATCTGGAAGTCCAACCAGGGAAAGCCGCCGACGGCAAGGATTACTACCCGAGTTCGGTCTTCTGCCAGAAGGGCCCAAGAGAACGAACGCTGCAACCAACACCATGGTGCAAGAAGCAACATCACCAATCGTCCTGCAGCAGCCACGGGAACCGCCACCATTCCGAGGAGCCCCCGCAGAAGACCCAGAAGGAAGGTTGGAGAAACTGTAGCGCATCCGGAAATTCAACAGGTGGGACGACGGCAGAAACGTTCCGGCATGTTTTCTTTTACTTGGACGATTCAGCTCGCACTTGGTTCGAGAACCACGAGAGCGCCTTGACCAAGTGGGCTCACTTCAAAAGCGAGTTCATTAACACCTTCACTACCATGGTCAGAAAAGAACGCGCTGCGCTTTTGCTTGAAACTCGAACGCAGCACCCCAACGAAGGGGTCATAATCTTCGTCGAAGAGATGAAGCGACTTTTTCGCCGTGCGGACCCAGAACTGACGCAGGAAAAGAAACTAAGGTTTCTGATGAGAGGAGTAAAGCAAGAACTATTTGCTTGCCTTGTCCGCAACCCCCCTAAAACGGTGGCTGAATTCGCGTCTGAAGCTGCCGCGTTGGAGAAGACGCTGGAAATTCGCACGAGGCAGTACGACCGTCCCATCAATGCGCTAGTTGCGGACTCGATCGATGCCGGTGCTCTTAGCTCTGACACACTACGTGAGACAATCCGCGCTGCCGTCAGGGAAGAACTGCGGAAACTCTTCCCAACAACGCCGCAACCTTAATGTCACCTCTATGAGGCGACGTGATCCGGAAGAATTCCAACTCGCTTTGGGGACTTCTACGCCTTCCAGAAGTACCACGTGAGCCTCAAGCTATGACCTATCCGCGGCTGTTCGACGACCCCGCCCTGCTTTAACCCGTCATCAAGAAGTCCCGCCGTACCGCCGTCCACTGTCGCCCGCCCGACCACCTGAAGGCCAAAACCAGGCGCCGAGGAAGACAGACGTATGGCGAACCGCGGATAATCGTTCCGCGTGCTACCACTGCGGAGAGGCCGATCACATTTATCGTCGCTGCCCGTACAGGAGACTCGGACTGCGTGGTTTCTTCCGTCGACGTCCCACGCCCCCGACCCGGCCAGCACCCTACTGAGATCGACGAATACCTGTCCAACACCAACCGAGGAGCAGCCCGCTTCAACATATCGCCGTCGCCCTACCCATATCAGTTGCCCAACCGCCGAAGCGATGCTGATTTCGCACGTAGAAGGACCCCCAGCCCACGCGGGGGAAACTAAAAGCAGCAACTTCTGGAGGTAAAGTTGCACGATCGCGGAAAAATGAAAACCCTCCACCGACGCAACAACTCGCGGAAGACGATGATTCCCGACATGCCCTCGGCCCGACGACCCGATCTAACCCGGACGTGACTCTCGAACACGACTAACCCCACACGCCGCGGCGCGTACCCGACTTGACCGAAACTTCCGCTGAGAAGGCGAGGACCACGACGCACAGTGCCCGACCGTCAACACGCACAAGCCGAGATACGACGCCACCACGCACCCGGAACTCGAAGAAATCACCGTCAGACGTTCAACTGTCCAGCGACGGCTTTGAAGTAGTCGCCCTCACAGACCCGACTACTCAGTCATGAGCGGACCATTTGCGTCTAAGCTGAAGAAAGTTATGACCAGATGGAACGGCGCGCACATTCGCACAGCAGGAGGCCAGCTCGTGACGCCAAGTGGAACGTGCACATCGCGCGTCACCATAGACGGCACAGCGTACCCTGCGCGTTCGTCATTTTGCCTAACTGCTCCCGTGACGTAATTCTCGGAATGGACTTTTTGACGGACAACGGTGCAATAATTGATCTACACGCAAAGTCTATAACATTTTCCTCCGATATCTGCATGACGCCGGAACCCAACTCCGAAAACCGTGCTGCTATCAGGGTCACCGACGATCATGTCACCCAACCACCCCGCACAAGGTTGATGATCAGCGTCTACTGTGAAGATGCGGTCATGACGTCGACGCTATCGTAGAGAGTGACCAAAGGTTGCTCGTCGACCGCGGTGTCTCTATCGCAAGAGGCATTGCGCGCTTTAAGCAACGCAAATATTAATTTTTGGTCATTAATTTCAGCGGGGAACACCAGCATTTACACAGGGGCGCTGCGATTGCGTACCGCGAAGAAACGCAAGAAGCAAGTGAGGTGATCGCGGTTGCCGACTTTGAACGCGCACCCGAAGATACCTTCAAGCTTCCGAATCACTTCGACGTGAATCCGGCGTTACCGCAAGAAGAACGGAAGAAATTATTGGATTTGCTGCGTCACTACAGCGAGTGTTTTTCGTCGAACGTATACGTCAGAGACCTCTAGCATAGCAAAGCACCAAATAATAACCGAAGATTGAGCCCGACCTACCCGACAGTCACCGTACCGCGTCTCTTCACACGAGCGGGAAGCCATACGCACCCAAATCGACGACATGCTCAGCGACGACATTATACAGCCATCGAAAAGCCCCTGAGCTGCGCCGGTCGTAATTGTGACGAAAAAAGACGGCACATTAAGGTTTTGCGTTGACTACCGGCGACTCAACAAAATCGCCAAAAAGGACGTGTACACCCTGCCACGAATCAACGACGCCCTCGACCACCTCTGCCATGCGAAGTACTTCTCATCAATGGATCTGAAGACCGGCTACTGGAAAATATAGGTGGACGAGAGAGACCGAGAGAAGACCGCATTTATAACCCCGGACGGCCTATACGAGTTCAAGGTGGCGCCGTTTGGCATGTGCACGGCGCCAGCAACGTTTCAAAGAGTCATGGACACTGTGCTAGCTGGCCTGAAGGGGCACACCTGCCTCGTATACCTCGACGACGTTGTGGTATTCGCCCGGACTTTCGACGAACACCTTGCAAGGTTGGAGTCTGTACTCGAGGCGATTCGCACGTCGGGGTTAACGCTGAAGCCTGAAAAGTGCCGTTTCGCGTACGAGGAGCTCAAGTTTCTGGGCCACGTCGTCAACGCCGCGGGAGTCCTACCTGACCCGGCAAAAACTTCAGCCATTGCCAACTTCCCAAGGCCGAAAGACAAGAAGGGCGGGCGAAGATTTCTCGGACCGTGCGCATACTACCGGTGCTTCATCGCAAACTTCACACGCATTGCAGAGCCACTCACACGCTTGACGAAAGATAGCACCCCTTTTAGCGGGGAAAACGACCAAGAAAAAGCATTCTGCAAACTGAAACAACGCCTGCAAAACTCGCCCGTGCTCGCTCATTTCGACGAAAACGCCGAAACGGAAATGCACACGGATGCCAGTGATATAGGCTTGGGTGCCGTCCTTGTTCAAAAAGGGCCCATCTCCCCGCGAGGGGGACTCGAGTAAATGCGTCGCATAGGGGGTGGGTGTATTGCGTTAACGTTTAGTGTTTGGGGAGTTGGTGGTAGTGAATGCGTTGTATCAGCAGCTTCTTGACGTAGTTTGAATGAATCAAGGATATAAGGCGCGTTCGTAGCCTTTCATTCTGTGTCGGTTTTGTGGCGCAGTGGGAAGAGCACCATGTACCTCGCGTTCCACCCACAGGTAGTAAATACGTTATATCAGCAGCTTCTTGACGTAGTTTGAATGAGTCAAGGATATAAGGCGCGTTCGTAGCCTTCCATTCTGTGTCGGCTTTGTGGCGCAGTGGGTAGAACACCATGTACCTTGCGTTCCGCCCGCAGGGTCGTGGGATCGAAACCAGGCGCCGGTATTTTTTTATATAGTGTAGGGGGAGGGGTGCGGACCTGTTGTTGAGAGCGAGGAGGGTAGCGTGATGCGTGAGAGGAGGAGTGAGGGAGAGGGCGCACCTGGAACGGCTGTTGCGGACGCCGAGGCACGCCAACGCCGGGTGACATCGTGAATTAAAGAAATGCTCTGCATTTAAAACAAAGCGGTTGCGAAAAGGTAATCGCCTATGCCAGCCGTGGTCTGTTGATTGATTGTAGGGTTTAACGCGCCGACGCAACGCAGGCGATGAGGCGCGCCGTAGTGGAGGGCTCCGGATTAATTTTTACCACAGCCGTGGTCTGTCGAAGGAGGAGAAAAACTAATCTGCCTCTGAGAAAGAGTGCCTCGCAATTATATGGGCGATTTCAAAATTTCGCCCATCGTGTACGGAAGACTATTCAAGGTTGTGACTGCACAGGAAGTCGCAAAGTTCTTTATAAGCTAAGTTGTGCTGCGACATGGAGCCCCGGAAGCCCTAATCACGGACCGCGGAACCGTCTTTACTGCAGAGCTGATGCAAGGAATATTACGCTAGAGCAACACGGATCACAGAAGAACGACAGCGTACCACCCCCAAACGAACGTACTAACGGAACGTCTGAACAAGTCAATCGCAGATATGCTGTCAATGTACGTTGACGTTGAACATAAGACTTGGGACGAAGTGCTCCCGTATGTCACGTTTGCGTACAACGCGGCTATCCAGGAGACTACGCAGATGACTCCGTTCGAGATTGTCTACAGAAGACGGCCGACCACGATGCTTGACGCCATGCTTCCGCATGTAGAAGACGACGCCCTCAACCCCGACGTCCAGGGATACCTTCAGCGTGTGGAAGAGGCCCGCCAGCTCGCTCGAGTTCGTACGACGGACCAGCAGCTGGTGGATGCCGGGCGCTACAACCTCCGACGCCGAGACGCCGAGTACCACCCAGGAGATCATGTTTGGGTTTGGACTCCCATCCGACGACGCGGACTCAGTGAGAAGCTTCTGCGACGGTATTTCGGACCCTACCAGATTCTATGACGTGTCGGGCAACTTACCTACGAGGTGATCCCCGATGGTGATTACGGAACATCCCGACGACGCACGCGGCCCGAAGTCGTCCACGTGGTTCGCTTGAAACCTTACTATGCAAGATGACGGACTTTTTGTTGTTTGTTCGGACTGTCTTTTGTTTTAGCATGGGGTCAGGGGGGGTAATGCCGCGAACCATGTATGCGTTTGTTTATTTATTTATTGTTTGTTTTTAGTGCCCGGCTACGCCCCGCTCTGTTATCTGTGTCAAGCGAAGCGCGTCTTGCATTCTTCATTTTTTATGCAGATAGGGCTATCTCATTCAGATAAGCAGACTGTTTCGTGTTAACGTCACTAGCCCAGAATAATCTTCTCTGATCTACAATGTTCTGGATGTAAATCTACGGTTCCAGAAACACTCGCCCCGAAAGATAAAAGCCTGCAGAGCAGACGCCACGGCATTCCTATTGTCGACGCTCGCTCGCACACGTCACTTTGTTGACTGCTGCTTCGCCGCCTGTGTATTCTTTGAGTTGTTAGGGGAGCACAAGTTCGCTCCAATAAACGTGTTTTCCTTGAAGACAACTGCGTCGTCTCTGGCTTCGTGACAATATTCATTCGACATCATAGATTCTGGGAGCACAATAAACAGAAATAAAAGACCCTTTCTTAGAGAAAGAGAGTTGAAATGCTAAGCTTTTTGCCATGCTGAGTTAAAGTGAAAGTGCAAATCCAGACTGATTCAACCGTGTCGGAATTGGCGCAATGGTATAACCGTTGGCTTCATAGTCCCAGGTTCGATTCCGAACAGGAAAAGGTTTTTTGTAACGTAAGCTACACTAGCGTAACCGCCGAGCTAGCGTAACCGCCGAGGTTGAGCGGTTTCGCGTGTGCCGTGAAGGGCCGTTCTGCGCAAGCGCGAGAAGCATTTGATTGGTTTGGATCGGATGGGATCGCATTGGCTTGGATTGGATTGGATTGCACTTGATTTGGATTGGACTGGATTAAATTGAATTGTGTTGGATTGAAATTCAATCCAATCGGAGTACGGGTGACGAACCGTGACTCACGCTACGTATATCATGGCATAGTCGACCTAAGCCACTGCTAATTTTTGCTTAGTGTACGTGATGTGCCTTCACTCATCATCATCGTTTTGTGAAACCCACTGCCCCAGTTAGTGACTTCACGGTGACTTTGCTGTCTGGACGAGGAAATGGTAGCAGGCATGGTACGTCCTATGTCTTTTTATTTATAAATTTCAAAAAAGCAATACATACTGTCCGCACATTTATATTCATGCCTCCTAACCACGAACCTACGAACGACATGCACGTTCTTGGCTCCAAATAAAGGCTTACATGATGAATACTGACAAAGCAAAAGAGTTAAATATTGGATCAGTTGAAAAAAGAATTTATGATATGTGTTAAAATGTACTTGGGAGGTCAGTGTAATGGATCTGTAATGTTCAGGTTTAAAATTTGGTGAATTCGAAATTGAACAATGTGTGTTATAGCATTAAAGTACGTGTATACACAACAGATCATTTGTTTTAATTTCGTACCCAGTACTTCTGACTTACTGCTTTGCCACAATATTAGGAAAAGTGTAGTGGTATGATACGGACGCGCTGATATGTTGTAATATATTGCTGCACCGCTAATATCTCTTCGGACCACTTGTTAGGGTGTGAGTAATTATGCGATTGGTGCAAGCCACTTGGGGAACCGGGGTTACCTAAGTTCGTTAGAGTAAAAAGATGTTAATCATAGTGTCCAGTAAAGATGGCTAGTATCATGATAGTATGAGCCCAATACAAAGGACAAAGCCCATATACCATCCATTGATGCAGCAGGCATCGAATATCTTAGACGGAAGATTAGCCCTTGAAATGCTTCATGTGAAGGAGATCTGCTGAAGACAGCTAATGTCGAAATCGCTATTCTTTTTAATTGTGGGCATTCATAACGGCGAAAAATTTTTCATTAGTGACCAGCACCGCCGGGATTTCAAGAGAATATAATTTGCTTTAAATAAGAATAACTTATCCGGAGCCGTCTAGGGCTCAACAGCAGTCTTCAGGTGCCCCTTGACTGGGGGAGCCATGCTCCCCCATTAGAAAAAGAGAGAGAGAGAACAACGTCTTTATTGCCGGCTAGAAGTTAATCAGGGGTACCAGCCTCCTGAAGGGGAGGCAGCGCCCTCGATTGCTGGCGTTGGAGGGCCTCCAGAGCAAACTGGACGGCCCTTCTTTGGGAGTCAAAGTCTTCCTTGCACACCGCCACGAGCAAGGTGAGGAGGAAGCACCAATCCGTGGGCTCCGGGGTCAACTGAGCATGTCCATAGCATGTGCGCCATAGTAGCGCGATTAACACCACATAGCACACACACGTCACTGGGTTGTAGTTCGGGATGCACGTGTTTGGCCCACACCGGGGTCCACGTCGCGCGCACTTGTAGCTGTCTGAGGATCACTGCCTCTTGCCTATAGAGGTTGGAGTGGGGACCTGGGTACTGTCTTCTGGTTTCTCTGAACCATCTCAGCACCTCTCCGTATGTGTTAATCGGGGTGAAGTCTTCACCGTCGCTGTCGTAGTTTCTCCGCAGGAGGGGGGAGCCGGACAGGCGTTGCGTCTAGTGAGCGCAACTCGCCATCCGGTCCGCGTCCTCATTGCGGTTCGCTTCGGGTCCTACCATACCCATGTGGGCTGGGAACCATTTGATGCACACGCCCGTCGATGATGGTCTTAGGGCCCCGCACACCCTCACTACACCTCGGATGTACTTAGTTCTCGGCGAAGCGCAAGACTGCAGTCCGCGAGTCACTGAGGATGGTAGTGCAGTTGGGGTTGGAGAAGGCCAGCGCTATGGCTAACTCCTCTGCTTGCTCGGTGGTAGATGCCACGATGCTGCCGGCCGTATAGAGCTCGCCAGTGGTGGCGGCGATGACGGTGGTCGCGTAGGTGTTCTTGCGGTCCGGGTACCTAGCCACGTCGACGTAGAAGGCCCCGGTGTCGGTGGAATGAGTGGCCGTAAGCGCTCGGGCTCGGCGAGCCTTCGTTCGTAATTCTCTTCTGGGTTCATGTGGCGGGGAGGGGGGGGCGACGTGCAACTGTCGGAGTAGCTCCCGCGAAGCGGCAGCCAGTCCCTACCCTCCTGCAGCCTCGATTGATACCCTAGCCTCTTCAGTATTGCCCGGCCTGTTCTAGTTTGTGCGAGACGCGTGAGCTGTGCTGTCTGTTGAGCTTCGACGATCTCACCTAGTGTGTTGTGCACGCCTAACCCTAGTAGCCGCTCGGTGTTGGTGTGATTATAGAGACCAAGTGCACCTTTGTGCGCTTTGCGAATGAGTGCCTCTAATTTTCTGCGTTCTAGGTCGGTCAATCATGGAAAGCCGCGACATAGCCCAGATGGCTGATGGTAAGGATTGGACAAGCTTGAGCAGGTTGTGCTCTCTCATCCCGGCATACTTGTGTGACATCTCTTGATGAGACTGATGGCTCTTGAGATTTTGGAGGTCCATAGCTTTACTGTGTGACCGTTGTGTAACGAAGTTCCTCTATGTGGAGACCCAGAACCGCGTAGCGTGTGGACGCGTGGTATGGCAGTGCCGTCCTTTGTGCGGAGCTGTATGTCAGGCATGGGAGCGGCTCTGAACTTGCGACGCGGCAGTAGCAGAAGTAGCTCTGACTTGGCCGGAGAGCATTTGAGACCGTGTCTTGTAGGTGCTCTTCAACCACGTCGATGGCTTGTTGCAGGGACGCCACAATCTCGCCGTCACTACCCCCGGGCCATCCAGAGAGTGATATCATCTGCGTATATGGTGTGTTGACCTTCGGGAGGGCACGTAGGCGTTCGGCCATTCCAATCATGACCAGGTTGAACAGTGTCGGCGAGATCACGGCCCCCTGCGGTGTGCCCGTACTCCCAGTTTCTTGGTTGGTAGTTCCAGATCCCCTGCCCTCGATGGTGGTGGGTGCGGTCGGTTAGGAAGTCTTTGATATATTGGAACGTGCGTTCTCTCATGTTGAGGCGCGATACTTGTTGTAAGATTGCCGAGTGGTGGATGTTGTCAAACGCACTCTTCAGGTCGAGGCCAAGTATCGCACGGTTATCCATTGGGCTTGTGGTCGTGGGATGGTCTGTCAATGACTCATGTTTGATGAGGAGCATTGCGTCTTGAGTGCTCAGTCCCACCCGGAAGCCTAGCATGGTTGTCCGGGTAGAGGCCGTTCTCTTCGAGATAATCTTGCCATCGGTTGAGCAGCACGTGTTCGAGGACTTTCCCGACACAGGATGTTAGGGATATCGGACGAAGGTTCTCGATACTCGGTGGTTTGCCTGGCTTTGGGATGAGGACCGTTCGTGCCTCCTTCCACTTGGGGGGCAGCGTGCCACTGCGCCAGCGTTCGTTGAAGAACTTGGTCAGTGCCGTAATTGCCCCGTCGCTGAGGTTGCGGAGCGCCTTGTTGAGACTCCGTCGGTCCTGCCGCAGATTTGCTGTTGATCCTTTGGAGTACTGCCCGTAACCTCCCATTCCTCAATGTCCCCGTCGAGCTTGGGGTTGGCATCCCCCGTGTAGCTCGGAAGAGGAGAGGGTGGCGTTGCTGGCAAGTACTTGTCGTTGAGGCGCTTACAGACCTCTTCGTCCCCCAACTCCTTCCGTGCCTTGAGCAGGGTGCGTGCCAGGGTGTACTGTTGTGTGCCTTTTGGTCTGGCTATCATCCAGCAAGTGCGGAGTAACCGCCACGTACGGCTCATGTGGATCTGACCATCAGCCTCTTGGCAGATTGCATGCCATTGTTGGCGACATAGCACAAGCACAGTGCTTCTCGATTTCGCGGTTGTGCAGGGCGATGCGCTTGCGGAGTTTACGGTTATGACGCTGCTTCTTCCATCTCTTCTTCAGTGAGTCTCTGGCTTCGAGTAGGTGTGCTAACCGGCTGTCCATGTTTGGCATGTCCTCGTCGGTCTCGATCTCTGTAGTAGCCTGCTGTGCTTCGGTGAGAAGTGCCTCTGTCCACTCTTCGATGTCGTCGATGTGACTGGGTATGGTCTCAAGGCTGGCACGGAACTTGTTCCAGTCCGTGAGCTTTTGCTTGCGTGGAGGAGCAGCATGACCGTTGAGAGGGATGATGATCTCTATGATGCAGTGGTCGCTGCCAAGTGTTTCCTGGGTGTTACGCCACCGCACCTTCGTAATGTTGCTGAATGCAAGGTCTGGGTTGGAGTCCCGCTGTACTCATGTGCCATGCCTCGTAGGGGTGGATATATCGTTGATGAGGTGATAATCGGCGTTCTGGGTCTCCTCCAGGAGATTCCGGCCTTTCGCGGTCGTGCGCTGGTATCCCCATGTAGTGTGTTGGGCGTTGAAGTCGCCACAAATGAGTGTAGTACTGTCTTTCGCCAGCTGCTTGATCTTGCGGACGAGGGTGCCTTAGCGTTGTGATGAATACTTGGGTTTGTGGTGTAGATGTTCGTGATGTAATGTGCTCTTTATGCCTCTTGCCCCTCTTGCTGACGACCACTTCGATTGTGGAGATGCTCCGTGTTCGTCGTGTGCTTGAGATCTTGTTCTAGGTAGACTAGTCCCTTCTTCACCAGGGTGCATACTCCTCCCTGACCCGTGCCCACTTCTCTGTAGACTTGGGGACTGAACTGGCGTAGGAGCGGGTACCCTGGTATGTTCGGGGAGGCTTCACAGTGTGTTTCCTGCAGGAGGATGATTTCCGGCTGTTTTGTAGCATGCTTGATAGTTTGGATGAGTGCTGCCTTCTTGCCGTGAATCCCGTTCATGTTCCATTGCCATACCGTAAGTTCTGTCGGTGGTGTCGAGGTCATCATGGATGGGTGTCTGGACGGTGTTGTGATGCCAGGCAAAGCTTCTGGAGTGTTTCCTGTATTTGGGAGAGAGAATCTTCTCTATGTTGGAGACGCGGACAACGAGGTCTGCCACTGTTGCTTCCAGGGTCGACAGCCTCTTTGTGGTAGATTCGACGTGTTGATTGTGAGCCTCTTCTAAACCATGTAATCCTTTCCTCCACACTCCGGCTGGTGCGTCTATTGGTGAGGAGGGCCCTTCGCTTCACTCTAGGTTCCAGCTCAACACTTAGGGTGCCGTCTTGCTTTTCGTCGTAGTTGTGTCACACGCTGTGGGGGGGGGGCTGTGCTCTGGTTGATCTTCTACTATGGGTTCCGGATCTTCCTCTTGCGGGGGGTGATGGTAGTTGCATGACAGAAGGTTGTGGTGCCTGCTTGTGGTCGCTGATCAGGAGCAGATTCGAATTTGCGATTCATCTCTTCCATCCTTTCCCGCAATCTCGCGTTCTCCCGCGCATTTGTTGTAGTTCCGTCTCGAGTTGCCTTAACTCTAGAATCCGCGGCAATGTTGTTAGGGGTGGATTTGCCGAGCAGTTGGCCCAGCAGCCACCGTGGCCCATGCCTTGCCTGCGCGTTGCATGTCTGGCGGTTCACATTGTTCGCCACTCCGCTGCTAGCATTTGCCTTCACGTCACCATTGATGTCCGTCCTCTGTGTATTAGCGCGCGCTCTTGGCTGCAGTTGCGGGAAATTTTCCATGGTCGCGGCGGCAGCTGTTTCACCGCTCCCGACCTTTGCCGCTCTTTTTACCAACGTCGTTGTGTGTTACGACATGAGGTTCTTATAACGGTTGCGGCAACCGTGGTTCCAGTGGAGTGAGCCCCGTTGCAGAGCTTGCTCGGGGTTTGCACGTGGCTTCGTGCGTTAGGCCTGGGTAGACTCCCCGCACGCGAAGCACCACTTGGTCTCACGGGAAGGGGCACACATCTGCTCGGTGTCCCAGTTTACGGCAGCAGCGGCAAACTTCGTGGTGTTGCCTATAGAGGCTACATTTCACTATCATGGCTCCATATTTGACTGTGTTGGGGACCTTAGTACCTTCGAAAGCGACAATAATTGTCGTGGTGTTACCTATTCTGTGGGCCTCTAGGGCGAGCGGATTCGCCGCGTTAACGATATTGGCCTGGAGGTCTTGGTGCGTTTCGGATAGGTTCGATACCCCTGATAACTCCTTTCGTAGTTCCATTAGGTGCGGAGACGTACGCAAAGGTCTCATGCCGGTGTTACCGATCTGCAGCTGCTTGATTTGAACATATTTTGCGAGCGTGGTCCTCACTGGCCTGCTGATTATGATAATATTCTGAGTGGGATTAGTACATATGGTGTCTATTCTAGACTCCTGCATGGTGATTCCTACAGCTGAGAAGATGGCCGTCATGAGGCGAGTGGCCTCCATCCTAGCTACATGTAGCCCTCCACGTGGTCGGATTATAATCTTAATGTCTTCTCTCGGTAGCGAAACGAGCATGCCGAGATTGCCTTGCTGATTTTGGCGGTAACCTGCTTACGAAACGCGAAGTGCGTTGTAGGCTGCGAGGCTGCGGAGGTAAGGACTGGCTTACCCTGTGGGTTCCTCGGCATGCCGGCGTTGTAACGTCTTGCCAGCTGTAATCCAGCCGTCGTTTGTCCGTAGGTGAGGCGTTCTTCGCCCCGCTACGATGGCGAGCGTCCGGCCGTCTTCGTGATTTAGCATAATCGTTGCTGCAGTAGTGTCCGTGCTCGTGTACATACTGGGTCCCTCGAACTTCCCATGTCCGCCGCGGCGTCGGCAGCCGGAGAGCGAACGAATTTGAAGCGTCGGCCATGAAGGCCGACGATGAGGAGCTGGGCGCCGGAGCCGGAGGTGCGCGTGCTAGTAGCACGCGCCCATGCACAGCCAGGCGCACGTGATCAGGCCGTTGCGGCGAGGAGCTGGTGGAACCGAGCTGGCGCTGAAGGTCAGGCTTAGCTCCGCGGCGGCGTGGTCGCGAGAGAAAGATGTTTCTCTCAGGCGTAAAAATCACGGGAGAGTCAGGGAACCCACTTTTCAGGGTCCCGGAAGGTTTAAATTCGTTGAGGTGGTTCAGTTGTCCGGTGTAGAGCCGCACTAATTGAAGAAGAAACTCAGTTTTGTTCGGAGCTGATTGCGAAGGGCGTTCGAACAGCTCGGCCACCTGGTGGCAACCTCATTAGAAAAACAGGGGCAGCCATTACTCCCCCAGCACCCTCCGTTCCGACGCCCCTGCCAGGGATATCGTGGCGGTCGCCGACACTCCACTAAGCGGGGCAGGTATCTTCCCCGAGCTTGAAGCCTCTCAGTGGCGCGTGCCTGGCTGGCCGGAATATCACTGCACCCGGCTACGGGCAGTTGTAGGCTGCGCGTACTGCCGATGCTGCTGGCTCGGCGGTGTTGCGTAACTTGACGGCGTACCTCAGGCACGAATGTCGTCCCTGTCGGCAGGCTGCAGCTGGGCAAATTTGCTCGTTCACTGGCCATGCTGGTGCCCCGAAGGTGAGCTTCTTCGGTGGCACGAGGGGTTTCTTCAGCGGCGAGAGCACGTGCTTTGGTCGGAGATTCCAACTCGGATAGGCGGTGTTTCGGCGGATTCGAACACCTTGGATAGGTTTGGCGAGTCCCTGGCATGACTACGCCTTCGAAGGCGCGGTTCGCAACGTATAAGTGTTCAGATGCGCAAATGATGGATCAGAATGATCCTGGAGACTTGCCGAATAGCGTAGAACGAGTGGTTCAGATCACTGGGTCAGTAGCCCGGCGCGATGAGCATAGATTGCAGAGCTCAGTGTTGCGCCGTTTTTCAGGCGATGCCTCCTAGCGGCAATCCATGCGAAGCGTGCTCGTGCTCGCCCGGAGCGACCGCCGGCGGCGCTGTGGTGTGCACGTGCCTGGACAAAAAGACACCGGCAAAACCGTCGGTCCAGGACCCGTTTAAGTAGAACACACCACCGGGGGAGATGTCAGCCGCGAACGCCGGGGTTCTGGGGCCCACCGCTCCAGGGGGAAGGCACAGAGAGGGTGCCTATCACTTCTCCCTACCCGTGAGCTGGAGCGCCCCGGTTCTGGGGCCCACCGCTCCAGGGGGGAGGAGTGCCCTGGAAGTTTCCGTTTTGCCCCTCCCCCGTTACTAATTTCTAAAATAAGATCTGAAGGGGACGTGAGAAGACGTGCCGCCAGTGCTGCCAACTCTAGGGAAATTTCCCTAGATCTAGGTGATTTGGGTCGTCTTTAGGGAAAACAGGAAATTTATCAACATCTAGGCAATGTTTTTGTGTCTACATGGTCTGATGCCTTCAGCCGTGAAATGGTGCCCTGTATAAATTTTAGCATTCAATATTTTAAATGCAGAGCATTTCAGTAACTCACGATGTCACCCGCGTTGGCGTCCGTAGTCCGCACGCTCACTGCGCATGCGCGTCGAGTCGAGGCGATAGCGAACACTCTCTCGCGAGGGGCATTGGATTGGATTCGAACACTCTCTCCCGAGGGGCATTGGATTGGATTCGATTGGATTGGCTTGGCTTGGATTGGATTGGCTTAGCTTAGATTGGATTGGATTGTATTTGGATTGGATTGGATTGGATTAAAGTGGATTGTGTTGGATTGTGTTGCGTCATAGCCGCGGCACGTTGCGTATAGCCGCGGCAGACGCGCTGGGGCCGGCGCATGTGCAGTACTCTCTCTTCCGCGGTTTCCCTCTCCTTCGGGCGCGCTGCGCATATAATCGCTGTGCCGTTCTCCGGCGAAGCAACATCCGCGCTTGGCTCAAACACCTAGAGTCCACGCCGTTTTACAAGTACGCCAACGTCGTCGACTGGGACCGGCATACGCAGTCCCCTCAACGTATATAAGCGGCGGAGCGCGCGTTCGGAATTCAGTCAAGGGCGTCTTTGCTTGGCTTTCGCTTGACGTGACGCTTTGCTTGACTTGAGTAGATGCGACGCATTTACTCGAGTTTCCCCCGTGGGAAGATGCGGGCGGCTTTCATATACCTATGAATTGCAGTTTCTCAATGAAGCGCAGATATCTATTTCACATAAATGCGCATTCAGCATAGGTATCGCCCCTCCGTTTGGTATTGTTGATGTAAATTTGAAAAGAACATGGTTGATGAATTTTATACACTTGCTCGCCAGAATATCTCACGCTTTGCGCATCGTCTGTGCTCGTTCCTGTTCCTCTTTTTAAAGACGATAGTCTTTCTTGGGCTACTTAAACCCAGAAATTTTGGTCTGTCTGTATGTCTGTCTGTCTGTCTGTCCGTCTGTCTGTCTGTGACTCGATTCAGCCACCCGGTCCAAAGCAAAACAATGCCTGCGCAATAGTCTTATATAGTCACAGCTAAATCTACCCGTCTTGGTCCGGTTGTTAATGTTCATACTTGTCAACATTGTTGAAGAAGAACAAGACATTACGCAATATGAGACAACAAATCAATACAGAAGTGATATTTGCAGTGTTCCTTTATAAAAATTCATACATGCTTGACTTTTGCGAAATTAAATACTTCATCAACTACAGAAAAAGAATTCATTCCGCCGTCGCCTGCTGTCGCCCGTGCTACTATAGCCTCTGGCGCCATTTTAGGAAATCAACCGGCAACAGTTACGCAAGATTCCACTAGATAGTTTCCACGTTCTGCTTGCAACGCACGTGGAGTAGGGAAGCGCGGTTCTATAAACGTTGAAGTAGGGTGCCTCGATTAACGCGCGTCTTCGCCGTACGCATCGAGCGTTCGCATCGAGACACCCGGTTTGGAGCAGTGGAACGCGGGAAATTTAAAATGATTTAAGCAAACATTTGGCGTCTTTACCATGGGAGGAGCGCGACGCAAGAGGAACAACATGAGAGGTGAGCGGTAAAGCGAAGGGAGGCATTTACTTCGCAAAAGCCGATAAAGGCTACCGTCTTTTGACGTCATTTGCAACGAAAGGAGCAGATACGCGGCCAATTTTTTTATATACTCGCGTGGTATTACAAGTTCACTCTTTCGTAGTGCAAGATTTTTGTGTCAAATGGTGTGTAGGGCAAGATTTCCAGGTTTTGTGACAAGCGCACAAGAAAAAAACCATGGGGCCATGTCTACTTCGATAATTCAATCTGAGCTAAGCCACCATAATTTTTTTAAAGACCCGTATTTGTTTTTCTGCAGAATGTTCCCTTGGTTTCATTCTACGCATTCGTTTCGTAAATAAGGCTGGTTTAGTATATTTTAGGGCGGTTGTGGAGCAGCACGCTGCGTAGCAACATGTTTATTTAAAGTCGTGCGTCGCACCAGAAGTGCCTGGCTTGCACCTAACCGAAAACGGAATATCGAAATGCAGACACAAATCGCAGCGGAAGTCGTGCAGCGACTTCCGACTCCTCGCCATCGTCCAATCTCGGAGGATGCACTGGAACTGTATACGAATCCGTTCGTTGTAGAGAACCGAGGCACAGCACCTTCAAGCAAAGGCCGCTCACACTTCCCTCACTATTGAAAATTTTTGACGTGGCATCATGACAGGAGTGGGAAAGCACTCGCAGTGTGCGGGTGCTATTTTAAGGTGAGGTAGAATTCAGATTAAACGCGTGCTCCTAATGAGTGTGCACTGTAGGCGGCCTCACGATTACGACGAAAGGAGACAAGCCCAGTTAAAAATAGAGAACGGCGGGTTTGTAGTTGTTGTTCTGCTTATTTTGCACCCGCCGACGCTGCGTAACTTCTACCCTTGTAGAAGAGGCAAACGCGGCAAAGAGGGCAAAAAGAAAGAGGGGTAAGGGGGCGCCGCCTTCTTGCTCGCACTCATAAATTTTCACGGAACCCTAAACACCATTGCTATGACAAAATAAGGATGGATGCAGCATTTATTGTCTATTTCACAGTGAGGTTCCGGCCCGCTGAGAGTGAACACCTTTGTCAACACAGGTAAAAACGCACAGCCGGACCGGTGACAAAAGAGGAGATACTCGTATAGGAACTGAAATCTGACTTCTTATATTACAACACCGAGTAAAGGGACCATAAGGAGAAAATCCAAGTTTGATTCATTAAAAAGACTGCTTCGTTCTAATCACAACGATGTTAATGTTGTGGCAAACTTGAAACGAATAACGGATATAATAAAGGAGTTGTGACACGAAATTTCAAAACTGAGATAAGTATGTAAATGCTTCCTTTTTATCAGGAGATATCTCCAAGCAAGTTTGAACAGTAGCCGTTTAATACAGAATATTTTAAATACATTTTAATCTCTGCCCGCATGAGAAAGCCCAGAGCGGGCCAGCATGACATCACCTGCTACTTTCCCCAAACTGCCGATGTCGAGGCTACTGTGACGTAGCCGACACGCTGGCTGCGGTTGGCTCGCGCTGCTACACCGCGTGTACACGTCATGGTTTTGGGACTGACGTCATGCTGCCCAGGCTCGCGGGGGCGGTGAAGACACGACCGCTAGATGAGAGCGCCCGCAAGGTGCGCCTTTCATACAGCGGCCGTGGTGAAGACCTCGACCGGACTGGGGGAGCGCGTGCGCTCGCTCTCGCGGGCGTCCAGACCGGCAGCGGTGCGAGAAGAATGGTGACGTCAGGTGGCGGCCGCTCATGGCGGCCTGTCATGGCGGCCGCTCGGCGTTCGTTTTTGTCGAAACCGAAACTGACACGAATAAACGATGCCGTAAATAATTATTTACGCCGCGATCAACCGTCTAATGTGCCATTCTATGATTAGTGGGATAATATGCCCCCACAGCAGCGAGAAAAAAAAAAACGTAACAGCAATATTTCGTGTCAGTACTCCTTCAAGGGACCCTGCAACACTCTTTGTGCAGTGCAAGTAAACCCGTGCGACGTTTAGAGTACACTGCCAGGAATACCTGAGCTAAATATTGCATGTGTACGTGAAGCGGTAAGCGCGCAAATCGCCGTGAAGGACGCGGAAAAACCAACCGCGCATTCTCCAATTCTCCTTATTATGTACCCCTTGCATGGCCTAAACGGCGTCATTGAGGCGATGGCTGTCCAATTGGCTGTGGCTGGGCAATTTCAGGGGCTTATTTCTTGCATTTCCTGTGACGATCCGATGTCGTAGGCGCAGTGTACTAACCTTTTCTATGTCTGAACCTGCACGCATACTTTTGGTGTTTCTTCTGTTTTCATGTCGCGCGGAGTTTGAGTGACGGTCTCAATGCTTTCCTTTCAACGAGACCACTAGACAACAAACGTTTATTGCTTCAAAAACGCCCTACCAGCCTGAGCGCTTGCTTGCGAGCAAGCAGCCATTGCAGCCATGCCTGCTTTTTTGTGGCACCAGGCCAGAAATAGACCCCTCCACGTAGCGGAGAAAAGGAGAAAACTCCCCGGCATGTTTTTTATTGAAGACCGCCGAACAGAATTCCCCGCGACCCGCCCCCCTCTTTGTGAGAGAGCGCGCCGCTTTCGTCGCGTTGTCCGCGGCCGAGTTGAAAGTGAACAATTCGGTGATAGTGAACGGATTGTTGCGGGAGGAGATCGCTCTGACAATAGACTTTACCCCAAAATGCATTCCGTGTAGTCGATGGTATTTGTTGCAGGGTCCCTTTAAGGGAAACTCCAAGGCAGTGGCGACATCCAGGCCACGTTTCGGCGATTTTTGTGAGGTCACGTACCTTGTTTGGGCAATTGGCGGAAGCCGTCCAAAACGAGAGCCAAGAAGCATGACAGGGCGATTGCAGTGGGGCCTTTAGTTCCGTTTGGCGGTATCTCCTGAATGCTAACATAGAGCTAACACCCGGGTAACTGCGTTTTTTAATGGCCCAATTGCGCAACTGCCGCTATCGTTCCGTCACAGTAGAACGATATTTTAGAGTTTTCTGATCTTTCCTTCGCTGTTTTTTTAACGTCTTTCATGGGTAGAACGGAGCTGAGGTACACCCAAAGGATACAGTTCTTTGGAATTGAACAACGTTGTATTTTGTCTTCATGTATTTTGTATTTTGTCTTCATGTGTTGTGTTGTAGTTTGTCTCCTTTAACACACGCGGTATTGCGTCATGTTATTTTATGTTGGTATTGAGAGAAGCGATAGCATCTCAAGAAATTGGCCTGATAACCGCCACAAGAACTGCTGCTGAGCACAGGCTAGATGGATTGTTTATCCGCCAAAGTCACGCTATTTCTGCCATATGGTACACCAATCAAGTGCCATGCATTTCTGCGAATACCATATTTAGAATACCCGCTTCCTTTGAGTCGCACCAACTCGTGAAAACAAGATTTATAAAAGAAACGTAAGCTTTCAATGATTTTGAGCGTCGAATCTAATACCATGTATGCGATTTTGCATAGTGCCAGTGCTGCAGCGATACCGGGTATTGCGAATTGAAATAACGAGCTATAGAATGTTCCGCTTACCCCACGTTCACTGGCGGGCGCGTAAGTGAGACCTTCTGTGTACAGTAGCCAAAATGTATCAGCAAAATCAGCGCATTGTACCATACCTGAACCACGAGAAGGTTCGAATTTTCTTTTCGCATGCCCTGACAACTTCTGTAAATCAAATCCGCGGAAGGATGGCTCTGATGCCGTGAGCAGACGCCGCTTCGCCAGCGCCCCAGCTAGGCACAAGATTAGACCCCGTAGGTCCCCATCGAGACTACTTCGAGGAGACGCTGGGCGGTCCCTTAAGCGCTCCACTTCAGACAGGGCGTGCAGGTCCGGATGAAGGCTGGCCCCTGTCGAGGACAGCCAATTTTGCGCATTCCGTCTTCATTAGTGACCAGTACCACCGTCATTTCAACTGCATATAATCTGCTTTAAATAAATATAACTTACTCGGAGCCGTCTGGGGCTCAACAGCAGTCTTCAGGTGCCCCTTGATTGGGACAGCCACGCACCCCCATCAGAAAAAGAGGGGGAGCTATTGCTCCCCCCGCACCCCCTGTTCCGACGCCCCTGTGCCCAGCGCTACTTTAACTTGTGAGGAAAGGGTTGGGTCTGCTAAAAAGAACAAATGCTTTGATGTTAGTAGGTAAGTTGGCGTTGGCATGTCAGTCGATGTGTTTACAAGAGATATCGCTACCCCAAGCGCCGGAGCGCTCCTGGTATGGACGGGGTGACGTACAAGATGCTGCGGAACCTGGACGTGACTCAGCTGATGCCGCTTCTGCGATTGTTCAATCGGGTCTAGCAGACTGGTATGCTCCCGCCACTCTGGCTCGTGGAGCTCATCTCGCCAATTCTCAAGGTCGGCAAGCCCCCGACGCAGCCAGAGTCCTACCGGCCCGTGTCCCTGATATCGGCTGCTGGGAAGGTCATGGAGAGTGCAGCCCTGGCCCGTCTTGAGTGGATCGCGGACCACAGCGGCGTCTTCCGGGAGCAACAAAGCATCTTCAGGAGGCACCGCTGCACGGCTGACTCCCTGGGGGACGTCATCTCTATGCTCGAACAGGCCCGCCACGACAAGGAGGTGGCCTTCCTGCCCCTGCTAGACATCCGGGGTGCCTCAGGGGAGCGTGCTGAGCCCGTTCCTTTTCAACTTCTTGCTGGCTCCTCTCCCCGACTGCATCCCTCCAGGCTTGCGACACCCAGTGGAGGTCCCGGTGTACGTTAACGACGTGGCACTCTGGACCCATGGCCCCACCAATGACTGTCACATAGTCAAGGCGTGCCTCCAGGAGGCTCTGGGAGCAGTTGCAGTCTTGCTCGAGAGCCGTGACCTGCAGCTCTTTGAGGCCAAAATGCAGGCCCTTATGCTGCACCCGGGAGCATGCAGGGCCCGACGGGCAACACCACCCATCACACTCAACGGACGGACTCTTCCCTGGCGGCTGACCGTGAAGTACCTGGGGCTGCTCATTGACTGCCAGCTCACATGGCTGCCAGCTGTCAAGGCCCTCCGGGCACGCAGCACACGGGTGCTCCAAGGGGTGCGGCAGCTTCTCGAACGAGGCAATGACTTATCACACCAAGTTGCGCAGCGTGTGTTCTACGGCATGGCCTCCGCAGCTGTCCTGCACGCGCTTCCACTCGCCTACCTGGGAACTCGACGCTGGCAGGAAGTGGAGATCGACCAGCGCCGCACCATCTGCCTCTGCCTGGGCCTCCCCTCTACGTCCCCGGTGGTGGGCACTTACACAGAGGTGGGCACCTGGCCCATCGAGATGCGGGCCTTGAAGACGGGCCTGCGGTACATCCAGCGCCTGCTGATCGCAAGCGACGGGGCTGCGCTCCAGCAGAGGTTCCTTAGCCGGCCCAACTCGCACATGGGATCGCTGCTCACTATCCTCGAGGAGGGCATCGAGGTTCCGAACCGACCCCGCCTGGAACCGCCACCACCAGACACCGGGAAGGCCCTGGACCACACCATCCCAGGCTTCTGCCAGGAGGCGGCCGCCGTGCTGCAGGACGAGCTGAGCAGCTACCTGCATCTCTTCACGCACGGCTCCGTCAAGCACAGCATGTGCGAGGGGGCTGCTGCGTGCGTGATGCCTGAGCTGGGAGACAGCCGGAGCTCCCGCCTGCTCTTCCCCACTTCCTCCACACGGGCGGAGCTGGCAGTGCTGCACATGGCCGCCGACCTCCCCCTCGAGAGGGGTCCCCATACCCACCCCGTGACGGTCATCCACGGACTCCAGGACTGCCCTGCTGCGGCTGCACACGGCCGATCAGCCCGCCAACAGCACCGGCTACCCGGAGCGCTGCCTTGCAACCAAGCTGCACACTGTGGCCTCTCGAGGCTGCGACCTGCGGCTCCACTGGCTGCCGGCCCACAGTGGCATCCGGGGAACCGAGGACGCCGACGCTCGAGCCAGGGAGGCCCACCAGGAGAACACCCCAGTCTCCCAAAACGTCACCGCGTTCGACGAGGCCCTGAACTCCCTGGCCCGCATGGTGCAGACGATGCACCCCGACCCCCGGGTCGTGAGCGGCCTGGCCCGCACGCGTCAGAAGGGACGCCCGCTGCCTGCTTCTGCGCATGCGGCTCGACTGCTGCAATGTGGCGGAGCGTCTGCACCGACACAGACGCAAGGACTCCCCTACATCAGCGGACCGTTCCGAACCTGAGACGCTGGAGCGCCTACTCTGCTTCTGCCCTCCCCCCCCCCGACGCGGGGCCGATAGCATAGCTCCACCGAGCGCTCCAGCGTCGAGGCCTTCGCAGCGCCGGCATGGAGAACCTTCTGCTCCTGAAGGAGCCTGCGGCAACCCAACGGGAAGTCTTCGCTCATATGCTTCTACGACTGACAGCTCTCTTGATTCGCCTCTCTCTCTGCTTTATCCTATCACTCCCCCTATACTTCTCTTCCCCTGCACTGGGTTGTATGCAGGTGAGCTCCCTGCCGAGCTGAAAATATCCCCACTGAATTTCCTTTCCTTTTCCTGTCGCAAACCACAACCATTTTGTGTATCAGTTCCAGAAGAAGGCCGGCCCATTGCTGCATATAGGGCTACGTTTGAACCTAGCGACGTTGATTTGACCCTCTACAAAAGCAAGACAACCTGATCAGTTGCGGGGTGCAGGCTGTCGGCCACGGCTAGGCGGCCTATGACGTGTCCGCTGCGCAGTCATCCATCAGGCGTCCTTCCCCGGGCCCAATAGGAACGTCGTGCGCCGCCGCAATGGCTCAGTGGCTAAGGCTTGTGCTGTTTGGCCTGAAGACGCTGTTTCACCTCCGGCCGCGGAGGCCGTTTTGCAGATGGAGGCTAAAAGCAAAAACGCTCGAATGAGGAGATTTGGGCGCAAGCTAAGGTCCTCAAGTGGCCAAAATCAATCCGGATCTCACCACTACAGCGGGCCTAACAGCCCACGTGTACATTCGGCGCGTTAAACTCCTAAAACTGGATTTTGAAACTTCGTCAGTTAAGCGTGGAGGCTACGTCAGCACGTTACACGAGGACAACGTTTTCATGCGGGAACTCTGCGTCGTCCACACCACCATGAGACTTTGACTTAAAAAAATGCGCGCCCCAGAAGCGTTAGCAGAGCGAAGGCGTCAGGGTGGAGTAACTACTATTCTCTCTTGCACCTTGGTTTGGTGGCGTTGAGCCTCAGCGTACTTGATTAGTTTTTCTCCTTCCTCGCACTTGGGAGATATTTTATTTTTTTACGGTCACTTCATGTCAGAAAACTTTGTGCTCCTTCTACTTATTTTTTGGTATCTGGGTTAGTTTTTTAGCGAGAGCTACAATGGCCGTATCCTCGTCGTTTCGCTGTGGCCGGTAGCAGCACCGCGATCTGAGGGGTTGCCTAGCAACCACCGCAGCTTGCGGCACCGCTCGCCACGCCATTTATCATGACGTGAGAGGAGGAGCCGGTGAAACCACGTTGCAACCACAAAGGAGGAGCCAGCGTTGCATCGTACATATAGAAGGGGCGCCTCGGAGGGATTTATCGTCAGATATGGAGAATGAGTCGGAGAGACTGAAAGAAGCGAGGCTTGTCGTCGGAACGAAACCAAGAGGAGGCAGCGAGCAGAGGAGACGAAAGAAGGACGAGACGCACGTCTCGAGATGCGTCGTAAGTACAAAGCGGCCAGGGGAGTGGATTCGGATGAAAATGGTTCGTCGTCTTGTTCGGCATCTCCTACCAGGGCCGCGGATCAACGACGGAAAGAAAGCATGAGGAGGTAACGAGCTGGGGGGACAGAAGAACGTGTTAGGCGTATCGAACAGTAACGTAACGAGAGTTAACAACCAGACCTAACACTCAGAAGTACGAAGCTAAACGATAAAAATGTAACCGTACAGACAACCAACCTAACATTACCGTATCTCTTTACTGTACCATTACCGTAACATTTCCGTAACATTACTGTATCTAACATTACCAATAGCATTACCGTATCTCTCGCTACACCCACCCAGGCATAACTTATTTAAGCTACAGCCAATTTTTTAGCCCCATTTGGGTGGTTTCGATTGTCATTTTTGAAAGTTAGATAGTTTTGTAACTTTCAGGTCGGTTTTGGACGTTACTTACCAACGTTGTTCTCGTGTTGCCCCTTTAGAGTCGATTTAGGCTGCGGCAGCGATGTCTTCCCTTTGACACCTGCACAAAGCCCGCGTACTGGATGAAACCTTTTGCAAAAAACTGCTCCCTATTGTAGAGCACAGTTAAGCACGTGCTACAAGTTGGTTCAGGGTACGATAAGACGCCTAGCGAAAAAAACAGTTCCAGTCCAACAATCAAGTTATGATCAATAAATTTAAAATATCGTTTCAATAACCACACTTTTTATGACTGCTATTTACAGCTGTCTGCGCTGCCGTCCTCGGTACATTCCTTTACTTGAGAAGTACATGGACTAGGCTTGGTGAAACTGCTGATGAAATAAAATATTCAATCAAATTGAAGCGAGAATTTATTCGCCATTTGCTTATAAAAGTTCAGTTGAACAACCGATTAGTCTGCTCTGAAGTTCAGGATCCCTGCATGGTCACGTTCCCCAAATTCGTTTCTTTAAGCCAATATAAAGAAATAAAACGGCTAATAAAATAAAACTTCATCAATGCAACTCAATCAATTATCCAGTCATCAATTACTAATAAGTCAATAAAATCCAGTCGTCGATTACTTTCTACTGAATATCGTGGAACACCTGTGTGGTTCCCCCTCTAATTTTTTTCTTCCAGTCAATCATGAACTAAAAGTTACTGAAAGAAAATGTCACGAGTCATAATCAATCGACCTCAATCAACCCCTCAAATTTGTTTTTTATGTCGGTCTGGAGCAAGTAAACGGCTGATAAAATAAAAAGCTATCAATAAGATTCAACCAATGAATCAAGTGCCCATTTCTAACAAATCAATTAAATCCAATCGCGGATAAAAATGCCGTATTAATTTTCAGTTATCCTTGCGGTCATTGTCGATCAATGTGTAGGAAGTACTATGAAACTCATCAGTGCAAGAACGAAGCACTGAAAATCTAAATTCTGCAGCGCAAAACTCGCATTAGTGGTTGCATGGTTGTGCGCTGACTTTCGAAGACGGCGACGTCAAAAGGGAAAGCCTAAAATCGGGCGGAGGGTGGGAGGAGTCCACGGGGTGATGATTTAGCTATTACTTTCTCCTATCCCTGGCCAACCGAGCATCTGATTTGCATTTGTTAAGCGACACACCGGTCTCAGTAACATCACCTGTGTGCATCGCTTCAATGCGAATAGCAGGTGCTCGCCCCAGATGAAGCGAAAAAAGAAAAACCTCATTTTGAATGCCGGAGAAACATGCATTAAGCGTTGTAAGTTAGAACAGCCGCCTTCGCAACAAGACCCGTTGCCGCCGCAGCCGCAGATACTGCAGACTTCGTTACCATGTCAGCGACCCTCTGGGTAGATGAAAGTTCTTCGTCGTGAGCGACGAACTGGCGGCTTGAAGTTCGTCCGCTTCTCTCAAGTAGAAAGCACTGCCGGTAGGAGCGCTGACCTCACGGGCATTGCTCACGTACGTCCCTCTTCTCCGCTTTCTTTCTCTCTCTGAATCTCTAGAATGCATAATTCCTTCTAATGGTTAGTCTGCAACTTCGTTCCTTTTATCAAAGAATGTTCAAGTGGGAGTGAACTGACTTACGGCAATAAAAATAATCCCTATGCCACTGGCTTTCTGAATAAAACATTTCGTCGACATTTCAACAATAGGTTTGTATTTTGAATTCCCTTTGGCCCACTAACATTAGGCACAACTTTTGACAAACACTGTGCATTTGTGATTTGCGCCACATAATCATTGTCTTTATGATCATGACGATCGTTAGTCAACGGCAGTAATGATGCTGCCACTAATGAATGACAGCGATGTGCCATAAGGAAAATAGAAGACCCTTTTTAAAGAAAAAAAATGATTAAAATATGAAGCTTTCTCCCGCGTAACCTGAGTCAAAGTCAAAGTCCGGAATTCAAACTGGTTCGACCGTGTCGGAATGGCGCAACTCGATAGACGCCGGCTTCACAAAGCGAGGGCCCAATTTTGATTTCGACCACGGTGGAGGAGGAGAAAAAAAATGTTTATTGCTCCAATTGAATGGGAAGAAACGATCGCGGGATGGTTGTCGGTGATCCATGGTGTGTGGCGTCCCTAGTCCGGGATACAATGGCCAGCTGCAGCTCGAATGGCCCTGGTCACGAAGCCAGGCTGGTTTTCCTGGCCATCGCTGGTCAGCAGGACCTCCCACTGCTCCGGTGTCGGTGCGATGACTTCTGGTAGTCCCGTGATGCGTTTACACTCCCACACTATGTGCTGGTCGTCCCATTCGCAGTCATAGCTGAAGAGCGTGCGGTGTGTATTGGACAGCTGTGTGGCGTGCGGAAATGAGTTTGTGTGCGGTCTCCGGAAGTGTGTGGCTTCTTTGATTAACTTCGGGTGGCGTGGCGGGGAAGCGCTTTTGTTTTGTTAGGGCGCTTGGTGTACTTTCGCTTATCATAACTATCATCGTTTTGTGAAACCCACTATCTAAAGTCGGTTTTCCTGAACTGTGTTTTCCTGCAACATCGAACGCCATCAGTGAGACACAAAAAGCATCGCTTTAAAAAACGGGGAGCCGATTATTCGTCTCCTTTAATGGAACTGAGGAAGTGGAGGAAGTGGGGACGTTAGCTCTAGCATGCTGACCTCCGTCGTATTTTGTGCTCCTACCTATTGTTCACAGAAAAGAGAACTCAGCCCTAATTCAGTTTGCTCTAACGCTGTCTTTATTTAATCTCGTCGATCGATATAAACGCCGGTGTTATTAGCGGTCTTCACCCACCACAAGCGCCACACGAAATAGTATCACTCCCTATTTCCAAGAAAAAGGACTCTGGTGACTCACGTTGAGCGCGGAAAGGTGCAGGTGCATGACCCACGATAGCGAGTCAGTGTCAAGGTTCGACTGGGCTCGCGAGCGTGATATTCAGGAAAAGACGCGGCCACCTGGCGTGTACGAATACGCCTGTTGTTTATCCTCAATTAATCCACGCCCGCATCAGACAGACAGCTGCTCCGCCCCGTCTCTGTATACAGTAGTAGTAACGGGCAATATTGAAGGCGCTCTTTTCCTGCTTCCCGGGGTTTTTTAAAAGCGAAAGCCTCAAGTGCCCCATTATGCGAAAAACGTTCGTTGTTGTTGGGGCTGTTGTCCGATCAAGAAAATGGTTGCCGCTCTGTAAAGAGTACATCACGAGTACATCTGCCCCGGTAAGATTTGAACCTGAGTCCCTACAGTAGCTCCTCAATGCGCTATCACAGCTCGATATCTGCGCATTGCCAGCGGCAGATCAAAAGTTGTTGTTTATAGCGTTTTTTGGCCACAGGGCACAGGTGAGGGGGTATGAGTTGATGATGAGATAATTTGATTAGACGAAGATGAGAACGTTTGCTTCGTGGATGAAGTTTAGGTTGTTGTTGTTACATCTTTTATTCAAAAAGGGAAGGCCGGAGGCCTTGGGGGGGAGTTGGGAGGGGAGGATTTATGGTTGAAGGGGCTCGTATGAGTTCGTGGTCTTCGGTAGGCGGCATCAGTTTTCCACAGGACAATTGTTCAGCATTGAATGGTCCATTCACTGGTGTAGGCCATCGCTATATAACTCGCGCTAGACCGCTCTTAGTGGCGAACCGTATTATAAGGTTAAGGGTGTGTTCATCTAATGTGAGGGGATCGATACGGGTTGAGGGATCTGGGTTTGGGGAAGTGAAATTCCGGTATCGAGAGAATTTGGGGCATATCCAGACTAGGTGGTGCAAATCAGCCGTGACGGCTTGCTGACAGTATGGACATTTTGGGTTGATGTGGGGGTAGTACCATTTGCGAATTGTTTCCGGGGAAAATGATGCATCTGTATAGAATTTGTTAATAAATATTTCTTGGGTTCTTGTAAGGGAAGGCCTGTTGGAAACGTGATCCTTCGGCGTAAGTTGCTTGAGGCGGAGTTTCTTTCGTGTTTGTACCGGTGTATGCGAATGGCGGGGGGTTACGCTGATATTTTCGGTCGTGTCCAAGCATTCAGGAAGGTCTGAAGGCTGGGCGACGGCGAGGTCAGCGGAGGATAGGAAAGAGCAAGCCTCCTGCGCAGCTTCGTGGGCTGCCTGATTCCCCGGTGCCGCCAAATCATGGCCAGGAGTCCAGTCTATGCGGACTTGAATGCCATGCAGTTGTAGGGTCATTGTTTGCCGGATAATTTGGTTTACGGAAGGGTGCGTTGAAAATGGTCGTCGAAGTTCTTGAAATGCTTCGTAGCAATCGGTTAATATTCTGATCTTTGTTGGTATAGGTTGATGGTGGTCGTACATCAAGTAGTCAAGAGCATGGGTAATGGCGAGTAGTTCCGCTTCCGTGGGTGTTACAGGAATTTTGGAGTGTCGGGTTCCTATAATGGTTCGGTCATCTGGGGAAACCCAGGCAGTTCCAACATTTGGTGGTGTCAGGCTGGCATCAGTATAAATGTCGATTTCGTCGGGTTGTTTTGTGCTGAATAGCCTCTGACAACGTTTTTGTCTAGGAATGGCCGTTGTGCGGGTGATGGGGTGAGTTGTTGGTTCGGTCAGGAGAGGTCGTTGCCACGGAGGAATAGGTATCGGGAAGTCAGGTAAGGGGATGTGATCTTGAGGGAACAATGATGGTGCCCCTGTATTCATGCGTGTGCGTTCCTTTCTTGGTGACACATACCCATTTAGAGGATTGGCCATGAATCAGGGGGCGCCCACGTCACAAAATTCACGGAAGTAGCAATTGCAAGCGCAAAAGTAGTAGAATAGTACGTGCCACGTGATAACTGACCTTGATTTCCCGTAACTAGAACGCGCGCATGTAACTTGCACACCAGCCGCGCAGAATCCTGATTATAGGGAAACTGTGGCGTGTGCCAGCCTGCTTGATGACGTAATTCGCGCCGCAAGACAAATAAATGAAAGTCATGAAACAGAAAAACACCATGTAGCAGCAAGCAAGTTCTTAATAAGTATAGCCAGGGTGTTGCCTTCAAAGCACGTAAACAGGCTTAAGTGCACCGAGGAATTGTTTTTGTGTGTGCCTACTTTTTTTGCTTGCTGAATGTCCCGAATTATTCCTCTAATAGTAAAAACCACGACACTTACATTGATAACAATTATCGTTATTCGTATATGTTTAGAGAGCATGGTTATCGAAATACGCCTCAAGCTTTCGAGCACTTTACGTTCCAAATGGGAAGTACGCGTAACTGAACGCTGCGATGTTCCGTTTCAAGATAGGTACAAGCCCGGCACTACCGGTGCGATTCAAAACGATTATTTACCATGTTGAAATGCCGGTGCTCCACCTATAAACCAACCTTAAAGATACCAAAGCACTTTTATTTACTAATATTGTTACGTGCCGGCAGGACACGGGAAATGAATCATGGAAGATGCGAGCGATGTATTTACACTATATACACGATGTCGGCCATGAGGGAGCTCCCCCAAGCTGGGTCTTCTTCTTCTTCTCCGGAGGTTGGGCTGATAGCTCTCGTCTTCTTCCCGTGACAATGAGTAGAATTAATCTAAGAACACATTGCACAACTAAAAAAAAAATTGTGGGCCTTTGAAAAAGATCAGCGACTCCCCCGGTCGAAACGACACCGATGGTGGAACGCAAAGCTTCCCAAAATTAAGTCCAACACCAAAAGATTCAACCCAGAGTATGACACAAGACTGTGCGATCTTTATGCGAGCACCTGTTTCCTATCGGGACTGTTTATACCGAATTGCGATTGCGCTGTTCAGTGCTTTACTGATACGGGCATTCCATGGATTTCCCTAGCGTTCAACCATCGTCGCCGTTAGAGAAAGGTTTAGTGAACTATATTCTAGTCCAAAGTAACGAGGCTGCATTTTCTGCATAAATTGGCATGCCCCTGCACCCCTCTAAACATCGAAACTGCTTCAAAAAAGCAACAGTGGCGCACTCGGATAGACTTCGGCGCAATAACGCGAGGGACCTAGGTTTGATTCCGATCACGGGAGGCGTTCCAATTTTTCTTAACTTCAGCCACTATCGTCGTCATCGTCAGAGAAAGCTGGCTTTCCTATGGTGCGTTTCGGTGCGACTGCAGACGACATCAGGAAGAAGCTGCAAGTATCGCTGCAAACAATTTTGCCCTGCTGGGGCTCGAACCCTGGGCGTTTGTTCTAAACCCAGGACTTACTACCGCAAGGCTACTGCGTAAGAACACCGCAGTTGCATAACAGAATGAACGGAGGAGTTTCCGAGCGAAGCAGTAGATGGTAATGGACGCGCAATGGAAATTATGGGCATGTGCCCACACGAGAACGGAATCTCGCATGAATGCGACCCGCACATTTATAATCCACCCAAGTACTCTTACCCAAGTGCCCAGCACCGCGGTAGTTTAGGGTACACGTGAATCGTAACACCCGCGAACCCAGATAAAATCCTCGAACTACTTTGGCTCAAGAAACCAATATTGGATCACTGTCATACCACTTGGCTAGCCGCTCGATATACCGTTTCGACAATTTCACGAAGGCTCGGAAGGCTGGCAAATGGTCCGAATACTTACTGCAATTGCTGAACGATGCCCACCAAAGCACTGAAAATAGAGGCACAGTTGCCATGCATGTGCGCTCACACAAAAGCAACAAATGAAACAGAACTGGGAGCATTCGCTGGGGGCCATAAATGTTGGAGAAGAGAGGAGTAAACGGGATTTTTTGGGGTCTTAGAACAACCAGAGAAGGTGAAGAGCACGTACAAGCTTTGGTGAGAAATGACTATACTGCTGATACCGGAGTGAGTGTAGTGATATGCAAGAACGAAAGAAAAGGTTCCGTAGATAGGGAAAAGGGAAGCGAAATGGCATAAAAAGCAACTTGGATGGCAAAAAGTAAACACGACACCGAAATTCTAGACTCGAGGAAAGTGAGATGTCATGAAGGAAATATCAACAGAAATCCAGAGGATTGGCTACTAATGCTTAACATTCTTTTGATGCTTGTCTAGATAGTGAGTTCTTTACAGCCACACTTGGCTATGAGTAGCCAAAGACGTTGAAGTATTTATTGCTTCAAAGTTTCCCTTTGTTTATTTTCGCCAATGTTTGTAAATGATGTAAGGGCAGGGTTGGTCCGTTTGCGTTATTTTTTATTTCGCATTTGAACCTCCTTTCCAGAATTTTTTTAGCTTATCTTTTGTTTTTTGTACCATGTGTATAAGATACACACTTTTGACCTCGTCGACTCATTTTTGCAAGATTAATATTTTGCCTGCGTTTTTTACTTTTGGTTTTTCCAAATTCTGTCCAAATAATTATCTCCATCTGCGCTATTATAACCATTAAATGTCTTACCCCCGTCAGTTACGCATTTTTTGTGGCAATGCAGGGCGTTAGATGGTTCTGGCGAGAGGTGACTAGGCAAACAATGGTATTAATGAAAACTCCGTGATTATGCGGTATGTTCGTTTCGTGCATGCGACATCAACTATATTTTGCTCTAAGCAGCGAATATAAATGCCGTTTCTCCGCTCTTTCTTCATAACTGAAGGAGAAATCAGCGACATTGAATCCGGTTGTGACTTATGAGCAGACGGCACACTGACGCTTCGTCCTCCCCGTCGCCAGGCTCGTCACTGGTAGCGACAGGTTTTGCGCTCTGACCCGAGGTATGGTGCCGTAATCTTTCAGTGCATCCCACATTACTGCACTCGCGTCCACCTCTACGTGTTCCGCAAAGACTTCGTCTTCCAAAAACGTTGGCCATAACGGGCTTCAGATTAGTTTTACCCAATTTTACTTCATTTCCGGTTCTTATCTCGGCTCTGCAGGCCACGCAGACACGTGTGTAGGCAGCCGGTGCCTTTCTCTGGTCGTGTTCAGGCGCTAAGTCACCGGTGGTGTGTCGCGTAGTTCGTATCATCCGTGGCGAAACACACTCGTGTTTGATTTAACAGATTTTTTTATTCATAGACTTCTATTTAAGTTGACCGCACGAAGTCGCACAGTTCAAGTATTATCCATAAATTCGTATTATGAAAGGTCGAATGAAGGAGCTTTTACTGGAACGTCTAATAGGGTATGTAAGAATAACGACAAGAAACTTCAGCGTCCAAAGAGGCGTAGCTTTTTTTCGGGCAAGAAAAAAAAACGACGCAAGATAAAGACGTAAATAAGCTGCGTTCTCTGCTGAGGCGTAAAATCACGGAAAGACTCGGAAAATGAACGGTAAGCATTTGCGGACCGGGACACTAAATCGATAAAGTTTTTTTAGAATACTCCACGGTAATCCAAACCAATTCAACGTTGCCACCATGATGGACCACTACACAGTCGCACCCCTTTTTATAATAACTACCAACAGCTTTCAAGGGTTGAAACATGCAATTACCCTCTTAGTGGCCCACAATATTGACGTGGCAAGACCTCCGGGACATACGTATGCAGCGGCAAAGCGCCGGTTCTTGTCTGCCACGTTTTTCGTCAGGTTTTGTCGCTCTTACCGGTGGTTTAGCATGGAATACATTGACTAGCCCGTTCGCACACGTTATTAAGCAAACAAAAATTTGGGCCGTAACTCCCTACTGGGAACTTGCCATATGAAAGGCAGCATTCGTTCATTGTCGGCACCTTTATTTTTGTGTTCCTCACATCGCCCAAGTGCGGAGCTCTGACTCAGGTAGAGAACCCGGTTAAAGCGCATTCCCGGCCCACCAGGATCTGATTTTCGTGCGCCCAGACATGGGTCACTTAAAATTCTCTTTCTCTCTCACTCATCTTGCTCCTATTAGACTGTTTTGAACCCAGACATTGCGTATGCGTGTTTCTTGCGCATGCGCGAAGGAGAGACAGTGAGAGGGACAGGGTAAAGGGGGGGGCAGAGGGGGAGGTACAGCGCCTTTTACAGTCAAGGCAGGAGTGGGACCGTGACGTCACGAGCGGCTCAATCGAGGTCATTATGCAACAGCTGCGGGGCGGTGCGCATTAACTATGTGCATTTAGCTCTCTGACTGCTCTCCATCATGTTGAAAGCGGAAGTTGGCAATCACTTAACAATCGCAGTGAAAACCCAGCGGGTTTTCACTTTGTACTGTGAGGTCCTATGCGAAGCCCCCGGCTTCGTCCTCGCTTTGGGCAATACATAACGGACTTTAATTGGCCGATATGAGGTCACATGAACCATGGGTACTCATTTGAGAAAACGGTGGCCCTAATTGTTTCGTATTATTTTGTTTCCAAAGGTCTCGCCCTGTTACCAAACACATCAGAGATGAGGCAACGTCTTCAACGCTCCTAGCGTTCGTCTTCTATTCACATTGATCACCCATAGTGTATCACTGTAGCCTTTATATCGCCTTACCAGGGAGAAGTAATACAAGTTTTAATTTGAATGCTGTGAGTTTGGCGTGAAATTCTACGATACGATTTCAACTTGCAGTTGCATTTATTGGCATTAACCAATCGCGTAAATTAGCGTGACACGTAGAATCCGGGAATTCACCTAATAAGCCCCAACTCTCCTTCAATTCGTTCGCATTGGAAATTGGCATGAGAGTGAAATTTATCTTCTCACCGAACGGGCGTCAGCTACAAGGGCAGCAATGTTTACGTATGGACACCCAAATAAACTTGGTTTATCATGGAAAAGTCACGTTGGGTGAAACGTCATGTTTTAGCACCAGAAACAATCCTTAAAAACAAGGCGCTAGGGATTTCTGAGAAATAAAACATTCATGGCGATGGTGTTAAATAGACTGAGAGAGAGAATCTGCCAAGAATGCAGTCGTTGGCGTTACTGAAGTTCGTGAAGCATGAGAGTGCTGTGTAGTCGCATCGGTACAACGGAAAGCAGCCTTCCCGCTTCGTGGACCCACGAATTCTCCTGTTGGAGTCATTCGCTTCTATTGTTGGCCAACGTTTACGTGTGGAAACAAATACTCTCTCACCTCGATAAAGCAACATTAATGAAGTTAATGAAGTTAATGAGTTCTGTGCATTCGATTCCTCAATCACCAGGACGGACACGTTGCAAAATGAAACTAACAGGGTAGTTCGCGCACGCTTTCCGCGTCTTTGAGCGTTCCGGGGAACATAAAAACGCAAAACAAGTAATGGTGCCCATTTCTCGAATAACTGAAATGACCTCATCGCGTAAGATCTTAATTATGCAGAATGGAATTACCGCCACCCTCATCCGAACTACGACAGGCAGCAAGCAGCGTTATTAAAGGGGGCCTTGGACACAAAACTAAAACAATTCTGAGTTGAAATACGTAGCCTCTGGTAACTTTCTCAGCTCTATTCCAGCCAAGAAAGGCATTTTTTTAACAAAAAAAGGATCAATATTGAAACATTCAAATTTCGCGCTCCAGTGCCGTAATTATGGGCGGGAGAGACGCATATGGGGCAGCATTATAGACTTATATGTGAACCATACGATAGCATTCAAGTGAGGCGATCAAACCGAACAAGAGGCCCACTGCAGTAGGCCAGTCATGTTTCTTGCGGTGGCTTAGGACAGCGACCCGCCAATCGCACAAACAATATTCTGTGACGTCACAGAAAAGTTCGGAAACTGATGTCGCGAGTCACCACTGCTTCACCTGTTGTCTTTTTCTAGGTAGAATATTTGTCCGAAGTTCGCGATAAAATTGGTATTGTTGTTGTAGGTTTTTTTTTTAATGAATCAAACTTGCACTTTGTTTTCAGTGGCTCCTACAGCACTTTTTTCAACTTGTTTTATATCTTAAATGCTTTCAGAATGTACTAAAAATACACATCTAGTACTTAGAATAGGGGATTACAAACTTCCTCAGTGAAAAAAATTGCTCTGTGACCGTCAAATAAGTTCGAAACTTGGTCCGAGGTTTTTCACTCTTCCCCGGTCTTGGTGTTCTTCGAGCGCACGAATGACGTCATTATAGCGCTATAGCGGCTACTGGCCGGCTTTCTTTCCGTTGCAGCAATAAAATCTTTCGATAGCCACTTTAAAAAAGTCGCCACAAAAGATAAGCAGAAACGGAAGGCGGATCTGCTGCGAACGAGCAAATCAAGCACTGCCCTCATGATCCTGGCGATAAACTGGAGCTTTCACAATTTTCCCAGAGGCCGAGCGAAATGGTGAAAGTGTTTTGGAAGTGTCGCAGAGTCCCTTTAAGACAATCAGAGATTAACAGTTGCATGCACTTCATGGAGACAACATAATATCCCCAAAAGAAAACAGAACCAACAGTGTGCGAACGCTGTGGTGAATATCTCGAACAACAAAATGTCCCACAGAGGATGTCCTCGCAACCCTTCAAGCACGCCTGATTTACGGACATCAACAGAGCTCCATTTTGAGGAACAGGTTGCAGAAGTGCTATACACCAAGAATGCACTACTAGAGAAAAGTTTAACATTCCATTGAGACGACCTGCAATTGGGATAGTGGGAACTCTGTTGGTTCTGAATAACTGTTTCTCTTCTCTACCCCTCACTCGTTCTTGACGCCTCGTTCACCCGGCACTTGGGAAAGTTAACTTCTAATCCAGGGGCAAGGTGACCACTTGAGGCAAGTGCCGCGTTAGTGTGATTAATGACCCGCACGTGCAAGCCGAGACGCCGTCGGGGAGCGCGACCTCCGAGCTCTCATTTCTGGACCAAGCTCACGCACCGAAGGACGTCAGCTTCCGCGAACTGGAGCACTTCCTGGGGGAAATAAACGCGTTCACACCGCTTTCTGGTGCCACCAGACAAAACGAATAAGAGAAACAATAAAGGGACGCGTTCTTGCTCCAATTTGGGCCAATT
This sequence comes from Haemaphysalis longicornis, assembly GCA_013339765.2. NCBI lineage: Eukaryota > Metazoa > Arthropoda > Arachnida > Ixodida > Ixodidae > Haemaphysalis > Haemaphysalis longicornis. The sequence goes on along the minus strand of CM023450.1, from coordinate 126,036,255 downwards.
AGCCTGCGATACTGTGTGGTGACCCTCATCAAGATGATAGTCTTTCGCGGGCTTTCTAAGAGTGAAAGTTTTGGTGTCTGTCTGTGTGTCTATGTGTATGTATGTATGTATGTGTATGTATGTATGTATGTATGTATGTATGTATGTATGTATGTATGTATGTGTATGTATGTATGTATGTATGTATGTATGTATGTATGTATGTATGTATGTATGTATGTATGTATGTATGTATGTATGTATGTATGTATGTATGTATGTATGTTGTATGTATGTATGTATGTATGTATGTATGTATGTATTCACCAGAGGTCTTCTAAAGAAGAATACATATATGATTGGCTTTTACGACTGCAAGCGAAAAAAAACAACGCATTAAAACGGGTGTTGTCAAATTGAAGCGAATAATTAGGCGCGCTAAAGCAAACAATGTCAGCGCCAGCTGATACAAGCACAATAGAAACAAAATGTCCTAACAGATGGAACGCGATTACCGTGTACGCGTGATATTGTATTTGACTATATAAAGTTTCATTGCATTCATCGCGGGAGGCGGACGTTACCTTGTACAGGCGTCTTAAGGTAACCTTCGTCAAAACTGCTTTCTAAAAAATGTCCAGTTGCTGATGGTTGGCTAGAAAATTAAATACAAGCAGCAGTTCTCGCCGTCGTTTTCGGGGTCGCCGTTTGAAACGCTGCCGCTACGTATGCTAATATAAAGTGGTTGCCCTGCTCAGCGAAGTTTTTTCAATCAAGTACAGCGTCAGCCATAAACACTCCGTCTGCGCTTTAATCCGCAGCACGCCTCCTGTCAACCTGTGACAAACTGTCTCTCCCCCCCCTCTCTTACCCTCAAAGAGTGAATGTGTAATTTCGGGTGTGAAATCCCGAAATTTACTCGATATCGCTTGGAACCAGTCCCGTGGTCGCCTTAACTAATTTCGCCCCTCTTTTTTTTTTCTGTCTCCCAACCGACCAAATGTGCATCGAGTCTCGGAAGGCTCATTTGCTACCTAGTCACAAAGCGGGTCATTACAACCGTTCTATAAAAAGAGTCCGAGCGACATAAAGACGAAACCGGGCGGGAATATATCGTCCGCGCAGGCGAAGAGGCTCGCATAACGAGTAGCAGCGTGGGAGTTCCCGGGAGCAAATCGGCATGCAACAGGCGTTGGCTGAGCCCATCTCATGCGTGGGCTTCGTCGAGCAAGCAGCCGTGTGGGGCTTCGAGGTATTATGAAGAAGGTCGGAAGGTGGCTTTTACGAATGTCACGCGACGTGTGGAACAAGAATAGAGAATGAATCAGTCGGCCGAGACATTGGCAAGCTCTTTATCAGGTGGGAAGTGGATTGCAATGCCGGACAGCATCCGCGTGGAAATCAGCCTCTGGAAATGAGTATGGATAGGCTGGCAGTAGGCTGGGCGGAAGCGCACGGCCGGTTGTACTGCTTGCAACCTGTTGCATGAGTAGCCTTCGGCGATAGCCGTGGTGCACGTATTTAGAACACGGACCACCGGAAGGAATCGTTCGGCCCGTTGTGGCTTCTAAATAAAACTTTAAGCAATTCAACCGGCTGGAGAAGCTTGAGCGGCTACCCGGTTTTGTTCGCGAAGGTAGGTTAAGGCGCGATTGAACGCTACTGGCGTGTGAACACGATGAATTAGCAGTGCTAACAACACAGAAGTGGAATATAATCACTGCAAATCCATTTTATTCGATGCAACCTCTAGCTCTAGTACCCGGGAATGCTCGGGGGAGTCAGTATGTCAGCGGTCTAACACATGTTGAAAAATCCGTATAAGCGCGTACTTCGGCCCCATCTCCACACTTGCAACGTCGTGTGTTGTTCGTGAGAAACCCTACATTTTTTTCAGAGGTTACCTATACGAGTAAAAATAAATTTGATATTTGAATGAGTCTGCAGGTAATAAATAATCTCCTTAAGAAAGAGTTTAACTTTGTTTTTGCTCTCTTAGGTATCTCTTAATAAAGAACGCCGCTGTGTTGATCTCCTACGCCGTGAGAGGAATGTATAGTACTGAAATTTTACGTCTCTAGGCCCTTATACAACCACACAATTACACCAGAGAGTGGCTAGCTGTTGCGGCAAATCACAAACAAAGGAAACTGTCGGCCCAGATCACCAGAGTGGCGGCCTAAACCACGGCTGCTGATTCGTCCCCAGCATCCGGTGACTCAAAAAGTTTCTATCAGTCTATCTAGGTTCAGTTCTTTTGGCTGGGCCTTGACATAATATTTTAGCCATTTTTACTTCTTTATAGGGGTAAACTTTCAGAAGTTTCGCTGGGCCTTTCTTCATTTTTTGTAGGACAAGCACTCCAAAATTGGTTTTGAGCATTTATGTGGCTAACCTTTGTAAGCATAAACCAATTGGATATGTAACAGGCCGAACATCTATGGAGGAATGCGTAAAACCACGGAAGTTATACCCCCAAATCCCGATTCAGGAATGCGCTCAGTGAGATATGCCGGTTAACATGCGCTCGAACCGATGATGACCCGCCGCTGTGGCCACTGGGCTGGAAAAACCAAGGACGTGGTTTTCGATCCAGAAAGCAGCGCCTTCTTTTCAGGTGGAGGCGACAGGCATAAACGAGCGCGTGTCGAGATTTCGGCGACCGTAAAAGATGCCCAGGTGGTCAAACTTAATCCTGGAGCTCTCCACAACGCTGCGCCTTCAAAGCCCGGGTGTGTGGCTACGGTGGGTTGAACCCCCGATATTTAGAACCGGTGATGAGTCATGCTCGAAACACTGAGAGCATGGAGAGGGCAGGTTGCTCAGTTTCTTTATTCGCGGAGAAATAATGACGCTTAATTTTAATATTAGCCAAAACTGCTGTCGTCCCAACTTACCTTTTTAATGCGTCCTGCGTTTCGGACACTCCACTGAATAGTCACATGTGGTTTAAGTTGTTCGCCGTCTGTATACATTTTGCTTACCCTTGATATACATTTATTTCAAGTGAGAGCAGCACTGTTCTCGTTAATGTATCTGGGCTGGATCACAGGCCGCCCCGCCTAATTTGTGCTGTTATTTTGTTTTCTTTCCACGAAGAAGAATTTTGTACTCAACCTTTCGTAGCTATCTTCTTTGTTGTACGCAGTAATTCCTGTTTCGATATCTATGCTTGTGATGCATACGTGTCACTTTTGTATTTGCACTTCACCAATTATGCCTGTATCCTCGCTTGCCCATGCTCCCGCCTTGCCACTGTAAAAGCCGGGGACACCTCAAGTTCCGCACGCCAGCTTTTTTTGCTCCGTTCTACCCGCCTAAAACCGGGCAAAAGAAAATCTTGAATCTTGAAAAAAGGCATCAGTTATAGTACGTGAACAAGAAACTGGAAGTCTGCGAACTGGTGCGGTCTCTCTAAATTTCCTGCAAAATACAGTTTTGCAAACGTAGGAGTATCGGAACACGCCCTCTTCCCTTTCGCTGGTCATTCCTTGAAGAAAATGTACCGACGAGATACGAGACGGTTTTCCCCTCTCGCAGCAACGTATTGCAGTGTCAATGACACGAATCAAGGCCAATGGAGGCGTTATGCGCAGCGTCTCGGTATTCCTCAGAACACTTGTCACGCGCGTACTGTCTGTTTCCAACTCCTCTTTTGTATAGAAGGTTTGTGGCGTAGTCTAGGCCAATGGAATCATAGCCGAACAGGACATTGTTTACCGGTCAGTGACGTCATCAATCTTTGCCGGTATTAGTCTTCCAGGGGCGATTGCGGTATTCCAGTATCAAATCTATAGAAGTTATTGGTAGTGTGGCAGTGACAGCGGGAAAAGCAGGGTATAAGAGTGCACATGTATATGTACCTCCCGGTGTGCGTGATGGGGATTTGGAAAGCGCATGTACTAGCCAAAATAGCGTATATGACTGCTTAGCATGAAAATACATATAAGCAACCACCGTTTCACCACATGCTAATAAAACTGATGACACGGCTCGTAGAGAGCCATATTATTCACTGCAAAAAAATAAAAACGGCAGGCATAATCATTTAAACGTGTTTACGGATTACTCCATTTGTTACTCCCATTGTTATTTTTGAACACCCGGGCATCGCCCGGGCATCAGGTTCAGGCACAACGGTGGAAATCATTTTGCGAGTCCCTCGACCCTCGGAAAACCTTTGTCTTCTATATGGAGAGTAGTGCGTGGCCTGATAACACCTGTGCAGCAGCGCTACCCATTCAAGGCTTGGCACTACATCAAAACCGTCCGGGGATAGAAGTCGCAGAAGATTTCTGCGTGAAGATTGCCTCTAGAACTGATGGCAATCGATCTGCAAGGATCCGTGAAGTCTCCACGTCACGCGATCAACGCATGGACGTGCTCTTCTCCATGGAAGAGTTAGAAGCGGCTCTGGCATCCTGCCGGCGTAGCTCATCCCCAGGTCCCGCTGAAATCTCCTACTCCACACTATGCCACCTCGGTCCTCGAGCACGTCAAACGCTTTTGGACATATTTAACAAGGCGTGGATGGATGGCATCGTTCCACCGGAGTGGAAAGTAAGCCGTCTGGTCCCCTTACTCAAGCCTGGCAAATCTCCGCTCGACCTTCCATCATACCGTCCAATTGCCCTGGCCAGCTAGCTGCCTATGCAAGCTCATGGAAAAAATGATACTCACGCGGCTGCAGTGGTACCTCGAACATAACAATATATACCCTGAAGTTATAGGCTGGTTTTCGGGGCGGGCGTTCCTCCATAGACTGCGTGGTGGACTTGGTAACGTTTTGCACAGCAAGAAAAAGTCGCAAACGCATTTCAGCAGCCCTCTTCCTTGACGTTAAGGGCGCCTATGACAACGTCGTTCATGAGGCAAGTCTAGACGCCCTGGAGCACTTCGGACTTGGTGGGCGAGTTTACCGGTGGATAGAAAGCTTCTTGTCCGGAAGATCTTTTTATGTCATGACGGAGGATGGTGCGACATCACAGCACTTTGTTCAACGTGGTGTTCCTCAAGGTGCGGTGCTAAGTCCAACGCTTTTCAACCTAGCGATCGTCAGACTTGTGCACGCTCTCCCCAAGAATGTCTGCGTCTCATTTATGCCGACGACATTTGCCTCTGGGCTTCGGGGGTCAACCGACCACAGCTACGGGCACGACTTCAAAAGGCGGCCAATGTAACGCGATCTTACCTGCGGCAACAAGGTCTGAGTATCTCGGGTGACAAGTGCGCGCTGGTTGCATTTACCCGCAAGCCCATGCTTCGATATTCCATCAAGATCAATGGGAGGTTGGTTCCCTACTCCAGGCATCACAAATTCTTGGGTCATCATCGACAGGGACATTTCCTGGAGCGCACATGTGTCCTTCCTTTTAAGAAGAAACTTACCACCATTGCCCAGATATTCAGATTTATTGCTGGAAAGACGTGGGAACATCGGTAAGAGGAATGCTGCAACTGTACTCCGCACTTTTTTAGGCACCTTGCGTTACAGCTTGCCAGCAATTTCCAACACTTGTACCACTAACCTGCGGGTAATACAGAGCGTCCAAGCGCAGGCTCTGCGCACGTGTCTTGGTTTGCCGCGTTGTGCATCAACAGTGGGCACCATTTGCATCGCACAGGAACACCCAATAGCAACGTACGTGGCTACTGAAACACTACGCCTGTACATCAGGCTCCTCACGAGGCTGCCTTCTCACCATCTGGCGCAGCTTCCTCAAAGTAGACCACGATCTACTTTTTCAGCCATTATCACAACGCACAGGGCTGAAATCCCTTCAAGGTACGCCCCTGCGGCAACACCGACCTCCCCGTTGTGGTGCCTGGCACAACCTGAGATTCGTCTCAGTGTTCCGGGAATTCGAAAAAAAAGCCGACTTGTCATCATTGGCCCTTCAACAGCTTACGCTGCTGTTACTGCATGAACGGTACAACGACCGGAAACATGTGTACACAGATGGCTCAGTAACGTCATCCAGTTCGGCAGGTGCAGTGTTTGTGCCAGCAGATTTTGCAACAACTCGATTCCGTATTGGCCATACCACGAGCTCGACAGCTACAGAACTTGCAGCCATTCGTGAGGCTCTTGATCATATCATCGGAGCTACTCCTCAAAATTGGGCGATCTTTTCGGATTCCAAGGCTGCCTTACAGAGCTTACGCGCAGCCCTGCGCTACGGCCCCCTACACCAACTGGTGACAGAGATAAGAGAAAAATTCCATCAAGCCATCACAGCCGGCCATGACGTAATTTTCCAGTGGCTTCCAGGTCACTGCGGAGTCATCGGTAACGTGCTGGCGGATGAAGCTGCCCGTACAGGCCATGAGAGCGACCGCACCATTCTACTTCCGCTTTCAAGGACCGATGCCGCCAGGACGCTTCGCTCCCTTGCACGCAAGATTACATGCAGCAATGGAACACACCGGACTTTTCGAATCCCCGTCTGTATATTCAGGATCCCCTTCTTCAGCGCCGTATTCCGTATGGGCTGTCTCGACCCCAGTCAACTTTACTTTGTAGACTGTGGTTGGGAGTGACCTTCACGAAAGCCTACTCCTTCCTCATCGGGATGGCCAGCAGCGCCCACTGTGACGCCTGCGGGGCGGAAGAGACTATAGAACATGTGCTGTGTCGCTGCCCCGAATACTCGTCGGAGAGGAGCGTGCTTGCCACCGCGCTGAGCCGATTGGACAATCGACCATTTACGGTGGAAAACTATTCTAAGTCATCGGTCTTCACCATCGACCTCGCAGAAGGCGACGAAAGCCCTTTTACGTTTCCTGAGTGAAACGAACTTGCTTGAAAGACTATAGTGCCCGAAACGGGACTAGAGTGCGCGCTTTCCCACTCCTATCTCTTCCTCTTCTCCCCCCCTTTTTTATTCCCTGAGCCCCATTCCCCCAGTGCAGGGTAGCAAACCGGGCTCTACACCTGGTTGACCTCCCGGCCTTTCCTTTCTTTTTTCTTCTTCTTCTTCGGGCATCGCCTGGTACTACCGCTGGTTAAGAATACACGTTGAATGGGTACTTATGTCACCAAACGAAGTCAAAAGACAGCAAGTTAGAACGTGTAGAGAGAAGCGAGAATCGAGCGAACACTAAAAAAAAAGAATTCTGTACAAACTGTACCAAGAACAACCGACGCAATAGGACCGAACAGATGGCGCGCGAGCAGTTCGGAAAGCGGGAAAATTGAATGGAGAGAACCTATGCTATCTTTATCATGTAAGGAGCGAGAGGGGGGCGAAATTGAGTGAGGGGTGTGGGGAGTGGCGAGAAGAGGATGTTAAAACGCCTGGGTGGCAATATAATGTCGTCTGTCGTATTTCCACATTTGTGGCTAAGCAAACAGATACGCGGGCAAATTTTTTTCTCGCACATAACACTTACATGGAACTACAGTCACACACGGCTGGAAGAAGAAGGAATAACGTTTATGGGAGCGCTCAAAGTCGTTTGGTTGCCCGACATGGGGGTGCAGGAAGCCATGGGTCTGGGCGGCTTGTCTCGCCCTTTCTATCAGATGTTGTAGGGATCCGGATTTCAGCTCTTCGTCCGACTTCCCACTGTTGATATAAGGTTATGATTTAAAAAAAATATGCTATATTTTCCTTTCTGAAGGTTGAGCTTGATTGGCACCAACTTCCAGCCCACTTCTTGCTCTTTCTTTTAATCAATCGGGCGACCTTAACCGATCGTCGCTTTCGTTTTCTCGAAAGTCAACAGCAAGCTAATGGACAAATCGTATAATGGCTCAACAAGGTAAGCAACCACATAAAAGATAAGCCATGGTCGACCTTAATAGGAAAAGGCAGCCCACGTTTTTTTTTTCCTCGACCAAGAATGGCACAGTCAAGATTCGTCACGATGCTTTCCAAGAAAAAAAGAAAACAAAACAAGTGTGCAAGCTTAATGTACAAATAACGAAGGGTACACCTTTTTCCTGCCTTTTCTCGCGACGCCAGGTTTTACCTGCGCTTTCGCGGGATTATATATGCTCAAACAGGCACCTTCTTAAGAGCTTTTCTGCTCCTCCCGCTTGGAGCAAAGCGGCAGCTCAGAACACTATTAAGCAGAACACCGTAATTAGTTATCTACAGTAATTGGTACTGAGGACTTCCCAAATAATACCTTGCTTTTTTTTTTAGCTTCTCCGGAATTCGTTTAAATTCCTTTGGGCAGTTACGCAAGCACCGAATCTGGATATGCACTTTTCATCAGAGCAAAAAAAGAAAACCGTGTTTAAGCTGAAGGCTGTATTGGCTATACTCAATGTAAATAGGTCATCGTTAATTTTGATTGATATTAACACGGAATGGAAATGCAAATGTGATTTTAAGCAGAGCCCGTGGTAAGCGGTAGCTTGGACTCATCGCAAATGATTTTAAGGAACTTAACGGACGGCAGCGACGCATTTCTCTCTAGTATATAAAACTGACAAACTCTAGTAGGCACAGAATTTCCCCCCATACAGGCCCGAAATCTCGAAAATTAACTTGAAAGGTTCTAAAATTGGAACCCTGATTACCAGCCAGTTGGCCACGTGAACGCCACCTCAATATATCATTCCTGAAGTAACGACAGGTGGACTTGTTCGTAAGGTGATATTGAGAAAGAATGTACTAGTCTGACGAATAGGGTGCTAAACGACGAAGCCGAAGGAAGACACGAAATACATAAACAGGTGCCAACTTGTAACTGTTTATCATGAGAAACCACGCTTATTTATACACAGAACCAGAGTACAAATGAAATCAATGATTGTAATTGGTTTGCTAACAATGATTTGCTAACAACACTTCATAAACAGACACGTGCATCCAATTAAGAACGCAGGCATAACGCGCGCCCTATTGACGGTACCGACATGGAACCATGACCACTAGCGCCGTGCTAAAGTGAACGATTAGACAGTAACTTTAATAAAAGATACCTCTTTGTCACCTAATGCTAGTGACGCACAATATCAATGTTTGCGGCCATATACAATGAGCGTACTTTGTTATCGGCCCCATGCAAGCTGGCTAAGATCTGCCCTTTGATGGAAAGTAGGCTTCGAGTACAGGATCTAACAAGAACAACATCCGCTACACATAATGCGCTAGAAATGTGGTATACAGTATCCCCTTGGATTGCGGCAAGATCCACACTGGCCCAACTGGACGGTGCTTGAACGACCGGGCCAGAGAGCACCGACTGGCAGAGCAGCAACTTTGGTGCGAACTTGGCAGACCACTGTAAGCTGCTGCGGCTGCACGCCATTCCTGTACCAGACGACCCTGTTGAAGAAAGCAGAAAGCAAAACGGAAAGGGAGAAAGGGCGTATTTTATCAAAAATGCGGGGGACGAGTGCGTTTACACGCCATCACTAGCATTAATGAGAAATAGCCTTTTACTAGAGATACGGTCAGTATAGAACGGGCTATGACTACCCGAGCAGACCCTTCGTGTGGGCCTAACCACGGCCTCCCCAGCGGCCGAGACGTTCTTATATTCTAATCTCGCACCGAGAGATGTCACAGCATTACCGCCACCTCCGCTGCCAGCATCCCCCTCTCCCTCTCACACCTCAGTTCCTCACACACCCTCCCCTCACACACCTTCCTCCCCTCACACCTCCTACAAACACACTACTTTCCCTGGAGAGACACGGTCTCTCACTCACACCCCTCCCGCTACCCCTCCCTACTGTGGCCACTCGGCGTCACCCTGGACACTGAAGTACACTCCGTCTCCGAGTGCCCGCACTCCCCCTTGTTTCTTTCCCCATAGCCACCCACTGGGAACAGGCCCTGCGGAGCTCAACCTTAGAGACCCAGACCACCCTCGTCTCCAAAGGCCTAACAGGTCGGAAAGGCCCTCTGGGCCCCCGCCCCTTCCTCCCTTTACCCCCTGACCCAGCAGAGAAATAAAGTGGTTCTTTTCATCTCTCTCTCTCTATGTCGGTACCACCAGTAGTTGCGCGTGTCTGCCTGCGTTGTCAGTTGAGTGCACTGATTTATTAACAAACATTATTCTTACCAAAATCCTTGCCATTAACTGATTGATTGATTGTAGGGTTTAACGCGCCGACGCAACGCAGGCGATGAGGCGCGCCGTAGTGGAGGGCTCCGGATTAATTTTGACAACCTGAGGATCTTTAACGTGCGCCTAAATCTCGTAAACAAGGGCGTTTTTGCTTTTCGCCTCCATCAGAAAAGCGGCCGCCGCGGCCGGGAATCAAACCCGCGACCTCGTGCTCAACAGCGCAACGCCTTAGCCACTGAGCCACCGCGGCGGGTAAAAACAAATTTTTGCCATTATCTGTACTCGGGCTCTGTGTATAAATACGCGCGTGTTTTCGTGAATAAACGGTTGGAAGTTGGCGCCTGTTTATGTCTTCCGCTGTCTTTCATTGTCTCCGTACGTTTAGCGCGCTATTCTTGTATCTACCACGAGCATGAAACTAGCAGCTCAACAAGTGCTGTTAATTTGAGAAAGAACGCAAGACGCAGGAGAGACCTGCTGCGTCCTCTCCCGAAGCGCTCGTCCTGAGCAAGTCTCCCCTAGACTTGTGGTCTTAGGGTTTGTTTTTTTGATATATCCGTACCTGCCGAGAGCTATATGCTGAACCAGCATTTTACGTCCCATTGTTGAAAGCGGGCATCAAGACAAAACACAACTTCGTTTAATTTTAGAGAACTAGCCTTTGATAACTTACTCAGCTCGTTTCAGCCACGAAAGAAGTTTTTTTTTTTAAAACAAGAAATTCGAAGTTTCGCCCCACGAAGACGCGGTATGGGCAGGGGTGACGTATTATGGAACAGCGCTAATTCTTTTTTATTAGTGCTGTAGCCGTGCGTTCACGCTCAAGTGCTGTGATCAAATGGCAAAACAGGCCCCACTACAATAGCCCAGTCACGCTATCGGTGGGGTCTTGGGTCGGCGGCTGCCAATAAACAATTAACATTCTGTGACGTCAGAGAAACACATCCTGAAAGCGAGTGTGGAGTCGCCACTGCTGAATATGTCTTACTAAATACGTGGAATATTTTTTTTTTCATTTGCGACATCATTGTTTTCAAAATAAAGCAGCATTCTAATGAATTTAACTTCTATTTTCGTTTTCATGGCCCTTTAATCGACTCTGCTGCACACGGGAGCAGGCCTGTTACCCGTGAACCTTGATGTACCCTCCTCCGAAGAAGAGAACTAGGATTTTCTTTCTAGGCACTTAAACTAAATAAACAGACAGATTGATTGATTGATTGATTGATATTGATTGATTGATTGATTGATTGATTGATTGATTGATTGATTGATTGATTGATTGATTGATTGATTGATTGATTGATTGATTGATTGATTGATTGATTGATTGATTGAAGGGTTTAACGCGCCGACGCTGCACAATCAATGAGGCGCGCCGTAGTGGAAGCCTCCGTCCGGATTAAGTATGACCACCTGGGATTCTTTAACGTGCGCCTAAATCTCGAACACAGGGGCGTTTTTGCTTTTCGCCTCTATCATAAAAGCGGCCGCTGCGCCCGGGAATCGAACCTGCGTCCTTGTGCTCAGCAGCGCAACGCCATAGCCACTGAGCCCCGCGGATGGTTAAAGCCATATAAACAAATGGTGCGGATGCATTGCGAGCTGTTACGGGAAGCCTTCATCCCAGGAGGAAACTGAACCACGAAGTGGAAGACCAATAATTGCCGGTGCGACGAAGGTGATACCTCGGACAGAATAAGGAAGCTGCTGGCCGAAACGAGGCGCCGAGTGCCTTTCTCCGATGAGAGATTGAACCGCAAAGCAAAGCGAATGTGCCGCCTCCTACCTGATTGGGTGCCCACACGTTGACCGCCCATGTCAAGCCCGTCCTTATTCCATGCAATGCTCCGAGGTACTTTGTGATGCATCTGTTCCGTGTAGCGACACCCCCACAATTAGATATGCAAGCAACGTTGGTGAAGCAATATTTACCGCATGTTTCATTTCGCAAATGCTTTATTTCGTAATCAGCCAGAACACCAGCGAGCGGTCTGTCTGCATCCTCCTTCGTCTTCGTCTTCGTCACTAGCGAAAGCTAGTTACGTTGGTTCAGGTTTTATATCTATACATCATAACCTCCCCATGAGTGTAGTTGGCTACTTTGCGATGCAACAGATGAATGCTGAGCATGAAGATAGAGCAGAGCATATGGTGTCGATGGCGCTTTATTTTTGTTTGTTCTGTAGTTAACAAAGACGTGAACACGCAAATGTAGTCAAAGGGGTAAACATGAAACATTGCCACCACTTCCAAAAACGATAAATCCAAACAAGAGAAGGACGAGACCAAATACAAGAGAAGCCCTTCTTTTCTCGTCGTCTTCTTGTCACGTTCTGCTTTGTTTTGCCTGATGTAAGCATTAAGCAACCCACCTAACGAAGATATTTTTGAATGATTTTGGGACTGGGCAGTGAAGAACAATCTAAAATTTCCAATCCGCCCAGGCGCACGAGCCAACGTTGTGTCAGCAAACAATGTACGAGTTACTGTAGGCATAGCCCGCTGGAATCATCATCGAGGTTAACAACCACCGCATATATATGTACGACACTTCGTACCAACGCCATCATTGTCCTCTGGAATGCTTACAGCTTACGACGGCACAAATTAGAGTGAGAGACCCTTAGATCCTCGCGAATTCGTCAGCCGTGTTGCCATGCGTGGAAAGAGACCGGACTCCGGCAGTTTCAGGCTTTTCCGTAGACGTTCAGGATCTATACGAGTATACATCACGCCAGCCTCATGCTCATACTCCTAGCGCCGATCGCAGACCAGGGAGTGATCGCTTATCAGAAATGAGCGTGCATGCCTGTAGCGTTTCTGGAGCATCTCGGCACGTACATCTGGGCACGTTACATCTGCGATCGACAGCCGTATCGCACACAAGGAAGAACTACGTGAAAAGAGCAGGTATTTGCTTAGAGTCATGCGTCGCAGCCTAGCTTTCTAAACTTCTGGAGGTTGACCAGCAAATCCATGGAACCCTTCACGGAAAACCAGTAATGGCCTTTTGGGGGTATATTGATAATTATGAGGTCCTGTGCGTGGGACCATTGGTTGATGATCATCATATGGGAGACGGCATTTTAAACGTTTTGAGGGCAGTGCCAAAGGTCTATCATTCACGTGCCAGCTGCCGGACAATGGCCTCCTCCGGTGTTTAGGTTTCAGCCTACGGTTTAACAGTGGACACATCTGCTGACGGTACGAACCACGGAACAGCAAGGACTTTCTGTTACATGACTATGCCTACTCCAGTAATATAAAAGATAACTAATTTTGAACGCAAGCTGTTCGAAGCCCACCCAGAAAGAAATGACAAACAGCTGGAACCCACGGATCTCAAATTTACGAGAGGCGGGATACTGAAAGAGCGTGTTAACGACAGTTTGTTAAAGCTTACTGCACTGAGGCAAATAAGGAAGAAACGTAAGACACGAGCACCAGCAACTCAGGAACAGGAATACCGCAGTTATTCCAAAGACGATAGCTTCATGCACAACACGTACAGTTGTGACCAGGCGAGGTGCTTTTTCTGGCATACCGTGCAACGAACAAACATATCAAATGTGCCAACGCAAGAGGAATGCATGCGATAAGAACCATCGCACAAGATACACGTAGGGACATACTGAAGTCATTTATAGCATTTTATTATCATGCAAATAAGTTCACGTAATAAACCCGAAGGTTCGTCAACAACCGCGCACGACAGCACGTCAAATTACCCAAGACAACACCATTTGGCCACTTTGCAACTTGATTTGCTGTGATTGGCATATGCACGTCGCGAGTCGACGAAATCGGCCATTCGCCAACCCATCCACGCTAGCCCGCCTTCCTGGCAACATGCTGCCGGAACATCGCAATGAGCGGCGTATCCCCTGAGATAAAGCCCTCCACAAACGATACACCAGCAATCCTGTTTTCTGTTACGTAGATGCCGCGGAATATCGCGACACGCGATAGGCGGCTGGAGTTGTAATCACCTTGCGTGGAGGCGCAACGCATTTATTTCGCTATGGTGTCGGCATCTGCTACAATCATTGTCTCTGACTCAAAAACTGCTATCATTAACTACGCAGCAGGACGTGTCTCATACCAAGAGCTTTATATCCTCCGCAGCTTCACTGGTGACAAACTTGTACACGTTCACCTGGTTTAGACACCGGCCCAATCGCTCCTTCCGACAAATGAACGGGCTCACAAGACGACCAGGGATTTTGGCAACCGGAGTGACATCGGTGAAGATGTTGAGCCAGTCAGCCTTTGGAGTAGGGACAGGTTGGTCACACACTCAGATATTGCACAACATCACAAATTTAGTCGTCTGCTTTATATAGCCACACCCATTCTTAAATTGATGACAGTCTGTTCTGTTGCATGGCGTAGACCAATCTAACACTTTCCCACACCTTGAATTGTTACACCGCAACTTTCAAGACGCATATACAGGAGCATTCGAATGGTGCGGAACTTACTCCTCTTTTCTAACACACATGGCGTGGGCTTTCTATGGAAAGCCGTCCAAATTAACTCAGTACGCAGCCATTACTACAACTGAGCAATAGGAAGCCGATTTGCTTAGCATTCAAGTACCACTGCAAGAACGAGTCATCAAACTGGCGGACGACGCCGCCTGGGCCCACGGACCGCTGGCTGCCCTCTGACGGGAAGAGGTTGACACCACTCTCCCAGGAATCAACCCTTTCTACACAGCAACTGATAATAAAATTGACCAGACCTGAAAGCATAAACACAATCCCTTTGCAGGGGAAGTTGTCGAACCATTAGCTTTAGAAAGGCGACACGAGTGTTAGCACACCTTACGTTGCTAGAAAACGAAACGAAAGGGGTCTCTCTGCAGCGTCAATATGCCTCGAAGTTAACTGGCTTGACATTGAGTTTACTGTATTTCTTCTAATTGTGCAATATTTCGACGTATAATTTGTGCTTTGCCGTCAGTAAATATAATTGATAACTAGCACTGCGTTCTCTGTATTCTATTCGCACGCGTCCTTCGCTTTTTACCTGCAAACTGGAATTCTCAAAGATGATAAACCACCTCGTCCCATCTCAAGCAGTTCGACAGTTCAAGTTGGGCAATTTTTACTGTCCTCGCTACCTAGGGCCTTTGATTATAAGTCTACTATTGTAAACACTGTGATCGCATGCTTGAAGGCGCGTATCGTAAAGCCGTTTTGCCAAAGTCTTTGTTCACACGGTTTAAATGTGGAAGTGCCAGCAACTTTGCTAATATTCTGCCGGTCAGCGAGTATTGTCTATCATTTCGCTTACGCCGACGATGCTGGTCACCCCATGCCTCCACAAAAGAGGGAGCTTTGATCTGAGCGCTCGTAGATGGTTTCATGCGAGTGTCTCCCGAGGGGAGTGGAACATGGCTGGGCAGTATCAAAGGTAGTGTATTAAACTCAATTTTGCGGTACTGTTTCAGTATAATGTCCCTGTACTGAAAACTCCACGGAATATATACATGTCTTAGCGACTTTATCTAAGATACAGCAGGGGCGGTATCTGGAACTTTAATACCTAAAGTCGATAATGAGGACAAAATTTGTTTAACACATTTTAGTTACTAAATTGGCAACACTGGAGTTCTCTGCCACTCTGACGTGTATTCTTAGTTTAATACAGTGTAGATGCTACGGTTGCTGAATAACAGGCTTGCACAAGAAGCGACAATAATTTATTCGAACCCCGTATACCACCCAGAGAAAAAACATTCAGGGGTCTGGCGCTGCCTTGGCAAGTAGTTGTTCTTTCATATTATAGGTCTGCGAAGTACTCAAACGTAGTTATTGCAACCTTGTCTTCTTGGTGAAACTAAAATTCGCCGAAGCATAGCAACCGAGTTCAAGATAGCGACAAAAAATTTATGCTCGTTCAAGTGGAAGAGGCACTCCAGAGGAACTTTAGTGGTTGATGTGCGCTTTTTCGGCAACTTTTCGTAAACATCCATTAGCATGAAATCATTCGTTCACAATTCCCGTTCCTACTCAGCGTGCTCCGCTCCAATCCGGCACCTCGTTTTGTAACCACGAGGAAAAAGGAGCAGACGAAAATAGTCGCAACGTGAAAAGCCACCTTTCGGGAGCAAGGTGGGGCACGCCACCACCACATCAGTGGTTACAATGCCGTTCCCCATGCGGAGTAGTTGCTTGTCTAAAGCGGCCTGTTCTTTTTTTTTTTTTTTTTCTGGTGAAAAACGAAAAAAGCCCGTAGGCAGAGATTTCGACGTCCGTTAAAGATCCTTTGGTGGTCTAAATTTACCCGAAGTCCTCCATTACGGCAGCCCTCATAGCACTGTATTGTAGATGCGAAGCATCTCTTGCTCTCGGCTCCGTCGTCCGTCGTCCGTCTATCGACACCTCTGCCCCTACACTATTAAAAAAGAAATAGTTAGCGGCGCCCGCTTTCGATCCCACGACTCTCTGGCCGCAACGGGAGGTGCGTGGCGCTCTTCCCACTGCGCTACAAAACCGAGACACGAGCAAGTGCTACGAACGCGCCTTATGTCCTTGACTCATTCAGTCTACGTCAATAAGCTACTGATACAACGAAGGCACGCGAAGCTGAACGTCAACGGAAACGACGAACTGAAAACTTTAGAAGGAGGATATTGAATTTCTCATGTGAAAGCTGTGGCGGGAAGCGCCACGCGCCTTGCAGCTCAACCAGGGAAGAGGACGAAGAGGGCAGGCAGCGGGGTAGGAGCGTGAGCACGCAATAAAGAAATACGAGAACCATAGAGTTTCATACTAATATATACTAGAGGGAAATCTGGCGTTGCATGCGCGGGCCGCCGTAGGCGGCGCCATTGCAGCTAGCGACGTTCCTCGTCCTCCTTGGCTTGGTTAGCCACAGGGCTTCTTTTTCGTCTTGAAGCCAGAAGGGGTAACATTGTTTTTTTGTTCATCTTCTATGAAGCTTCTAAATAATCCCTGACAAATAAATCTTTCTGGAGCTTTAATTTTATAATAGGAGAACAAATTCGATTATTCTTCTGCAGTAATATTGTTGCATTTTTGCAGCCAAAGCCAACTTTTCAGCCTGTTCGTGAGCCATGCCAAGGACAAGTGGAACGTGCCTGCCCGCTACATTACGGCACGCTCGCTGAGGCGCGGCTCCCCTAGACAGTGGCGCGAGATTTCCCTCTAGTATATATTAGTATGAACCTCTATGACGAGAACCAGGAGGTGTTCGATCAGGTAACGCCGGTGTCGGTCTCTTCGCTGTCTCTACATTTCTCTACATTTCTCTGTCCCTACATGGGGGTTCACACTACGTTCCCATTCGTGTTCCGATAAATGAAACAACATACCGGCAACACAATGGACCCTACACTGAACTCCTATGATGCTTCGCGTCCTCCTCATGGTTCCCCACTGGAAGATGGTGTAATCTTTTTTCTTGTTCTAGTGACTATCCTTACCCTTCGGGTGATGTGCCTTCTTGACTTGATCGTTGGGAAAAAAGTGGCCCGCATCTATAAGCCTGTGGTTAATTTCTTTATTTTTATAATTTCTCCCCCCTTCCTGAAGTAAAAAAAAAGAAATTATTGCCGTTCCACTCAATGTGAAAGCTGACTGAAGTGTAGAGCAGTAATTCGCCATAATGAGGTGGAGCGCCGTTATCCGCTCGCTGCTGCCACCAAATACACTTCAAATTTCCCGCCTTCGCAGTGCTCGCCGCTTCCTGCCTGGAACTGTGCCAGTGGGAGCTCTGTTCTCTTTGTGCTCACTTTAGTTTCGTATGCTGGAGCTGTTTTGCGTCATTTCGAACGCGTAATTTTTGTTTGCGGCTGAAGCCTTCCTACGTCATTTCAAACGCACCATTTTTTTATTCTGCGGCTGGAGCCTTTCTGCGGCATTTCGAACACGCCATGGTTTTCTTGCGGGGCCTCTTTTTTTCGATTTATACCGTAAAAAGCAACAAAACCAGCGTTCCTAACTAAATTAACGCGGGGGCTGCCGTTTATGTACATAGATTTCGCCTGAAATGTACCTGCAGTTTTCTTTGCGCTAAATAACGGGGAGATGTATGACAAACACCTCCGCTTCACGAGGTTCGAACAGTTAGAACTATTTAAACCGCGCGGTTTTCGAAGCCTCAGCGTGACCCCCTGACGACGGTACATCAGGCTCTACTTGGGCCCGTTATCTCGCTGCGGCGCCTGATTCCCACAGTCGCATCAACATTTAGCGAGCTGCGACAACAAGGCGAGCCCATAAAGTGCTCTGCATTAAAAGAGTTGATAAGGCTGCTGGGTAACTAACACAGAGTGTTCTTACTAAAGCAGAATAGAATAAACAAATCCGACTCAGCAATCGATAACGTACAAAAGGCAGTTGTCATCACGCACATCTATGAAAGGTCATCGATAGGCTTTTACTAGACTATGCAAACTAATTTGGTACTGCGCTGGGAAATGCTTCATGATCAATCAACCTTTTCAAAGATAAAGATTAAGCGAAGGAGATGAAACATGAGAAAAAATAACAAAAAGCCATCTGAGCATTCCAAAATGTTTGTGTACTTGTTAAAGTGGTAGATAATTACACCTTTCAGCGCATAAGGCACTGCAATTTTGACGCTGAGCTGCACGATGTAGCAGGGAAGAAGCAATTGAAAAGTGTGGTCAAAGGCAAGTCATAATGCTGTCGCATTCACAGCATGTAAGCAGACGTAAGTGACCCGATTAATGCTTTTGTAGGGGCATAACATGAATATTTTTCCTGTTCAATTCCTCTTGTGCGATTCGCACAGGTCGGAGCCAGCTGTCGAAAAGAGCAATCAACTTTCTTGTTTTTAACGTAATTTTTAACGTTATTATTTTGTTCCACTGGTCCGGGCCCGCGTTTCGCCGCCTCCCTTCTGTGGGCTGTGGTTTCCCTTCTGTCTCAACAACAAACACACACGGCACATCTCCTCTCGGTTGATTGATTGATTGATTGCAGGGTTTAACGCGCCAACTCAACGCAGGCGATGAGGCGCGCCGTAGTGGAGGGCTCCGGATTAATTTCGACCATCTGGGGATCTTTTAACGTGCGCCAAAATCTCGTACACACGGGAGTTTTTGCTTCCGCCTCCATCAGAACAGCGGCTGCCGCGGCCGGGAATTGAACCCGCGACCTCGTGCTCGGCAGCACATCTCCTCTCACAACCTCACCTTGAGAACCATTGATAGACTATATTGAGCGTCCGCTTCCGCTCTTGTAGCATCGCTGGGCAGATAAGATTTTCTGGGGATTATTTCTTTCCTCTTGTTTTCGTCGTATTGAACCGGAACGTCTATCACTCCACTTCTTCTTGCGCCTTGCGAGGCGTGCGGGCTTCTCCCGGGCGATGACTTATACGGGACAAGTGTTCTTCAACTTCAGGTAGTGGGGCTAAGTGGAATCTGTTCCTTCTCAGTTAGTCTGTGTTTGTCACCACAATATAAGGCCTCCCAGACCCCATTGTAAGAGTCCCACGATAATAGGACCGTTGCAGTCAGTGTGTCAAACCGAAAGAAATACTGGTGTGGTTACGGTTCGGGTTCGGGTCAATTCATTTCGTTCCGGTTCAGTTCCGGTTCGAATAAACCACAAACGGAACTGCTCGGTGGCTTAAATCATTAGCGAAGTGAGAAAAAAATGTTTTGCAGTTTAAAGCGATCATGAAAACTAAATACAATTCTAGCTAGTGCATTCGAAGTACTGCTTTTTCTCGATAAAAGTTACGTAATTTTAACAGCAACAGTGAGCAATTAGTTCAGATATTAAAAAAACAGATAAAGTAGTGACTATATACCAGCTACTTTCAGGCGCAGCTCTTATACTGTCCTAGGGACTACTTAAAACCAACAATTGTTTGTCGGACACGCTTTATCGCGCTTTCCCCCAAACCCACCCCCCTTTTTTTTTTGCTGAAGTCTCAATTTCCTCTCCGGAATCATGCACCACCCTCAACATTAAACCCCTAGAGCTAGGCGCGGGTACCGTACAGTCCCCTCCGCACATTATCAGGGGACGTGTTTAAATCCCAGCAGTGTACTTTTTTTCATCAGTTCTAGCGTAAGAAAAATAATCCTACTGCAGCCGAGTAAATGCTACCTATGAATCCCGATTGTTTGCTCACCATGGAGAATTTATCAGCTCTCACCTACTCGAGGATGTGAGCCAAAATGTTGTTACAAGTGAGGCCAAAATGTTGCTACAAGTGAGCTTCAGTTGACGCTCAGTCACTCGTTACTCTGATCACTGGAATTATTTTCAGATAGCTGTTACTGATATATCCCTATGTTTACGCCTCCTTTACGCCTGATCACCGCCCGCGCTTCGTTCACCTAGCTGCGATATATTATAATAGAATATACGATTACAAACTCAGGGATGATTAGACTGCCGTTGTTGTTGTGGTTTGCGGGAAAGGAAAAGGAAAGGAAGTGCACTGGGGATATTATAAAGCTTAGGAGGCAGCTCAGCAGCATACAACCAAGGGAGAGGGGGGACGGTAGTAGAGGCGAGCGGGAGAGTAGGCGGAGGGTCTCGTAGAGCACACGATGGAACTCTTTTGAGGAGGCGCTCTTTAATTTGTCAGAATCGCCCCCTGTACCCTCCCCCCCCCCCCACACACACACACACGCACACGGAACCAGTAGCAGTAACAGCAGAGCAGTGAGTTATACTGGTCAGCGAAGCACGTAGCCGAAAGCAAAGCCCCCCTGAAAAGGCCAAAATAGCAGAAAAACGCAAAGTATTAGTTCTGGAAAATGAAATAGTGCGGGACCGGCCTGCTTTCTGCATGTGTCATCTACTTCTTTAGTGCCGGTTTTTATGCAAGACGAAATACGTAGGGCCTGCACGGTTGGGGGATAAAGTCGTGCAAAAGGAGAAAGTGTGTGCCATGCACTAACAGCTGACTCTGCTATATCATTTATCATTATCGTGTATGCAGCGCTTCCGCTGGATGACGCCATCGAACTCCTCCAGGCGCGATCGTGTAACGCGAGCAGGCGAGCGGAAGCCGCGCGTCAGAGAGCAAAAAGAGCGCTCCCCAATGGGCCACGCGAGCCACCGTTGGAATGAAAATCAGTTAATTAAAACGAATTGTTTCAGTTCAGCCAACGGCTCTCAATATAGATAACAGTTCAGAAGCGGGATATAATCACAACGTCCGAAGGTGAGAAGCCGCCCCTGCCGTTACGATGGGGCCTGTGACGCGAAACGCAGCGTCTTCAGCGACAACGAATGAAGATGGCGTGAACCAGGCCAGCGGTGACGACGGGGCGCGCAGCGACACCAGATCCGAAAACGAAGTCCCGAGTGACTCCACGACACCGCAGCCGGCGATGGGCATGGCAGCCGTCATCCAAGCAGCTGTACAAGCAGCCGTGAGGGAAGCGATAAACGGTATGGCGCTCCTTCAAACGCAGCAGACGCCTACCATGCCCGTTACGCCCGCGGCAGATACTTCGCGTCTAGTGCCATCATTCAATCCCCTTTCATCAGGCTTCTCGACCGTCGACGCGTGGATTCGGCGAGTCGACGACTTGGCTGACATTTACGGTTGGTCGGACAGGCTGACCTCCTGCAACGCACGATGCAGATTGGAAGGCCCGGCCAAGACCTGGTACGATTCCCTGTCATCAGTGGACAAAACATGGGTGCAGTGGAAAGACGAACTAAAGCGTGCATTTCCGTCGACATCAGGAATGCAACGCCTCCACCGTGAAATGGAAGCCCGTTGTCGCAAGCGAGGTGAGCCCATCGAATCTTACTATTACAAGCTCGCCAAGGCTCGCCGGTGTAATATCAGTGACAAAGGCTGTGTCCGCTCTACGCGTCCTAAAAAACGAACTATTATAGACATCCCGGCGCTTGCTGTATTCGCCGTAATAACACGGTTGGATACGTTAAATGTTGGACAAAAGAAGCGATGCCTAGAGCAAGATCTACCTTTTGGTGTTCCGCTTATTCAATGGCTGAGTTCAGCAAAGAAGAGCAGAAATTATTCTTGTATGAATTCGGCCCGTAATAATTTAAAACCAAGTGCTGGGCCCGTGCAAACGCACTTGTGAAATAATATTGGCCCGTTTGATTCGCCGAAGCCGGGCTGATTGCTTAGAATGATTGCTTATCTACTACCGCAATGTCTAGCGAACTGCCCTATAGAAGTAGAGGCGTCCAGCACCACGCAACATTTTAAGACCGGCTCAGGTGTACTTTACCAAAATCACGCAGCGCTTACGCAATCACTGACCACATTGAGGCATGTTCTATGCACTACAGGCCACACAGGATGCACTACAGGCCACACAGGGTCCTAGGTATTCCGGCAGATCAACTCGTACGTGTCAACTTCCCAGCGAACCGCCAGGCCCTCACCATCTACTGTGGACGTACAGAGAACTGGAAAACATTCATAGCACAACTTCGTGAGCCTGAAATATTAACAAATAGACCTACCGAAGCGACCAAGACACGCTTGCAGCTCCCCATGTGGCCTGTTGATAAACAGTCACACTTAATAGAAAGGGCCTAAGAAGTGACAATGTGGATCGCCTCCAAACCCTTCACACTCCCCGTCTTCATATACAATAGCGCCTTGTTAATGTAATAAGCACGTATGTATTATTACATTACTGCCCTTCCACTGCCTAGATGATGACCCTTCCCTTTATGTATTACCCTGGCAAGGGCACTTTACTAGAAAACAGTTTACGATGAGGATGTGTGCGTCCGGAGGGAGAGAGTTGGCCCTTGTTCCGGTTTAGGTCAACGATGCGGCTGCTACTTTTGCCCACTAGGGGTGTGGAACTGGGCGATGCTGCATCGAGTCAAATACCATGTTTTCACAATAACCCTTCCACATACCCCAATTCCTTCTAAATAACAGACTCTCCTTGCACAACAGTCATTCTAATTTCTGTCTGCCGGAATTAGTAGCGACAGATAACAGCAAATTGAACAGCAAGACAGATAACAGCAAATTGAAAGAACTGCTTTCCTGCTGCCATTTAGGATTGTTTATCATGAGCACTTGAACACGCCGAGAAAGTACTAGGCATAACTAAATAAACTCCCAATTGCATCGTGGAGTAACCGAGCAGATATTATCGTAGTGGCGGTGAAGGAAAATGTGAGCGCTAGCGGTCAAGTCTGGGACTTTTATTGGCAAAGCTAACTACACGAAGGCGTCAGTTTCATGTATAGTTATTATTTCCTTTTCGGGTGTGTGCGCCGTTTCCCCTTACAACTCACACGAACGTGCACTTTCGACTTTGCCTCAAATATTTGTATATTCTACAGAAAACACGTTGTACCGTCATTGAGAAAAAGCGGCCCTATAACCCAAACGCCGTAATAAAAGTGAATGCCTGGGTCGTATCAGTGGGGAACAGACGAGCGGAAAAAAGGGCCACCTCAAGGGCCTCAAAAGAGCACTTCAAAATCCTTTGCACGGAAAGCGGTTTTATGGTTACAAATAAGCTGGTACCTGTGCTCAACCGCCATTTTTAGGAAAAAGTAACTTAGTCTCTTGTATAAGCCCTGGCCACGATCATGACAATTTCGCGGGGGTTGCGCCGCCAGGGCGGCTGCTTTTTCTGCGTACGCTTCACACGTTGAGGGTACAAAGGCTACACGCTTTTCCTCTTCAGTCTTGCTACGACATATAGCCATCCTATCTGCCTCTTTTCTTCTCTGCGACGCCTAAAGGAATTCGCCATTTTTACGGCTTGCATTCTTTCTGCGAATTCGATTTGAGTGCTCGTAATTCCTTGGTTCTAGGAAATTACGTCCAGAAATTTCACTCTTCTTGCTGGGCACACGCAGCTTGCTGTCGCCGCTGCTGCAACATATCGATGAGGCAAGCCGTACCTACTATTATCTCTCTGTGTTGTTCATTTCATTTACTATCCTCGGGCAACGGTGCGATGGCGGATAGAAGCCGGCGTGCAGGATTGACCGCCTGGTACGCGCGGAGTTTTAGAGCCCCACGTGCGTTCACTTCTTCCGTAAAGTTCGAGTGTAAAAGCCCGCCTCTGCAGCAGAAAAGGTGAAAGATGGCGAAGTTAAAATAAGTAGTATTTTGAAAGCGTAGCCCGTGAGCACAGTTATTTAAACGAGGGCTGCTCACAGCAGGATAAATTCTTGTCGATTTTCTAAAGACTGCTGCGGAGCCCAGGTATTTTAAGGGCGCTGCCTTTAATGCTGGCTGATGTTGCTTTGCATTCACCTCCAGTCATGTTAAGCCAAGGAAAAAAATATAGTTCAGTAAGTTTTATAGTCGCTGCGCACTCCTTCTTTATACGGAATTGCTCGCTGTCGTGCAGCATCTCCACCTCACCCGTGTTGCCTCATACGCGCAGCCAACCGTCGCTATTGCTTCGTTATGCCGATCAGTAGCTCATCCCAAGCTTTTTGTAGGGGGCGAAAACAAGATTTAGGAGGCGAATAACGTGTGGTGGTGTTTGGCTGCGCTATCCTTGGCGTCACCTCCCTCACTGTTCGGTACAAAGTTGCAGCGCGGCAAAAGAATCAACACAGGTTGAGGTTTAAAACACTTGAAGGCTCTGGGTAACTAATGTAAAAGCTACCGCGCTAAAACCTTAACCAAGCGTCTAAAAGCTAACCTCTATCGGAGAAACGTGACAAAAAAATTGGCGGATCCCACGCACGGGTGAAAATTGGCGTACAGTGAGGCAGCAGAGAACTAGTAACGAGATACTTTCAACGCCCCAATCCCCCTGGCGAACAAGTGGCCAGTGTTGCGATTCAGAAAGTAGTTCGCTGATACCCTGTGCGCGCGTGATACGCCGGCCAAGGTTTCTGCACTGCGGGGAAGTTCCATGTGTAGCTATCGAACATGCTTTTACAAGCGAATCCTGGCGGCCACGCGTGCCACTGGGGCAGGTGAGTCGGGCAGCGGTTGCGTCAACCAGTGCTTACTGGTTCCAGCAGATGCGCATTCCAACAAGCCTTCTGCACATGGCGGCCGTGCGTTACACCCTACCCTTCTCCCTTCCTTCCTCTGGCAGAGCGCCCACCGGCTTCTGGAACCGTCGCATGACCCGTGAAGGTGTTTTGTGTAATTGCAGTTTTTGGGCAATGCCCAACATGCGGAACGCCGATTGGCGGTTATGAATTCTGGGATTTATTCTCGGCCTCCCAAAAGTCGAGCAGTGCGTCTTTGGCCAGCAGGGAGGATGTTTGTCTGTCCATTCTAGTAATTTTGTGATCACGCCAGTGTGCTGCTACCTACACCATCGCTGTTATCTACTCGCCATGCATTAAAGGAGCCATGAAGACAAAACACAAGTTTGTGTTATTCGAAAGATTTCGTGTTTTATGGTATCCCCAGCGCTTGTCCGAATGCAAACGATGCCTTATTCACTGAGAAATGAAAAGAGCAGTTAAAAGTTTATTTTTCCCGCTAAATTGTGCGTTTTCGTGGACTGCAATGACAGCACAGGGCCTTGTTTACCGTTAGTTAACCTAGATGGCGCCACCACACCTCGGCAAGTCGTTTTCTGCCTTTGGTTTGTTTCTGAACGTATTTGTACCTGGCTTGTTTTGTTCATGGAGACAATCGTCTCGTGAAACATGGTGCTCGTTCGACAAATACGGTCACGTAAGACATCGTCACTTGCGTCAATCCGCCAGTGTCTTCTAAGACAACCCCAAATCCCCGCAGTCCTGTGCAGCTAAACCAAGCATAGTGCGCGCAGTACCAACAGCAATACGCATCGGTACTTCTATGTTCACGTGCGCTTTCGGAACTTCCACTGTTTGTCCCACCATTCTTAGGGTTTTAAAAAGAATGTGCCCTATATTTAAGCGCAAATAGCTCGTTCGGCAAGCTTATAAACTCTGCCTAATTTGCGTTTGCTTTTGCCGCCCTCCGTCAATCGCAGAGCTGTCTCCAATGACATCATAGGTTCTGTTGCGGGAAATAAGCTGGTGGGTCGCATGGCCACTTCCTTTTTTCCTAATTATGTAGCTTATTTGAGCGAAGTTTACGTTAAAAGTGGTGTCAGTATGTCAACGTGGTGTCAACGAGGCAATATGTTGAATGAACCAAACTTGTGTTTTCTCTTCATGGCTCCTTTAAACAAGTTAAGTTTGGGTTTATCACTCCATCGTCGGAGCGGCTGCAACTTTCCTGCAAAGCGCTCACCCAACATGCTACCTCGGCATGACCGAGGTCGGTACTTGGACGCCTTCGCACATAAATCACATATCGCACCACCAGTTACTGACGTGAGCAGTGACAAGTGAAGGCCGGTAACCACCGGGTATCTTCCAAGGTCGACGGTTGTCTCAGGTGAAAACTGATGATGCGCTATTGTCGTGGCTATCGTCGAAATCAAGAATCAGAGCCCCTGGTGCGTGATGAATGGTGCGTAGGCTGAGGAGCTCTTGAATCTGCGTTTTCATGGCTTCCGGCATAATTTGAAAGGTGGCCAAAGCGGTGTCCACGTCCGCAAACACGACTTGCGCAACAAACGAGTCGCCCACTTCGTCAACGCGAACAAGCTCGGCGCCTCCGTTGGGTCAGCGACAGCTTAACCATGCCGACTCCGAGATGCATGGCAGCCTCTTTAAGCACTGTCGAGGCTGCGAAATGCCAGGATGCGTGGAGGCGAGCGCCATCTGGTCGTGCTGTAAGACACCAAGCAGCGCGTCCGAGCAAGACCACAGCAACAACCGAAAGCCGGGAGAAGAGGCAAAGGAAACTTTGCGACATGAAAAAACTACGAGGCCACCAAAGCCTTCCTTGAAATGAGGTGAGTGCGGCCTCTGGACGATTGCCCACTTCTATTGCACTTCGTACAGCAAGTAAGGCTCGTGTTTGGGGCGCAGTTCTGGCATATTGAACCGGCGGACAGGGTTCGGCATGAAGCGGTCAACACGGCCACAGCTCCCACCCTCACCGGCCACACTCGAGTAACGATAATAACGACGCTAAACGCGCTCAATGAGATCATGCACTAGAGCCTCTCCGCTCAGCTGCCGAAGTGTGAACTTGCTCAAGGGGCAGCAGTATTCGTCTTGATAATGTTCAATCCGCGTGAAGGGTAGCAGGCTTATATTCCGCGAGACCGCCCTGATCTCCCATCAGGTGACGGGAAACAAGTATTTTAAAAACCATTTTCGATCCCCTGGCTTTAACAAACCTCGGGGTGGATAGACGACATTGCTGTCACTTATTGGGGCCAGCGACGCTACAGAAATTCTACAGGCCGCGTGTACACAGAGTTACATAACTGCAATAACCACAGCATTCACGTGTCCCCACAACCTAGCCTCAACCAAAGCTGCACCTGCACAACCTCTCTGATTTACTGGCCGTGCACAGCATGCCCAGATGGTTGCTCTGAAACGCCAGTACAAGCAGGCCCTTGCTGACCATCAGAAGGAGGAAGCCCCGCGCCTGGCCTTGATAAAGGAGCACCGGCGGAAAATTCCCGCCCACCTCAAGTGCGGAATCCCACTAGTCGCCAGGATCAGGCCCCGTTCACTAGGGCAGAAGTAAAGGCTATTGCTATTAAGGGATCAAGAAGTGCTTACTGTTCTCGGGCTACCGTATATACGCGCTTGCGTGTCACTGCAAGAGACCGCTGTGCCTGAAAGTAGCACGGCGGCCACCCACCGGGATGTACAATGTTTTGACGCCAACTCCACTGCTCCTGAAGGGCAACTGTTGGGGCCTACGCGTCAGTGCTTTTGAACTAAATCATATGGCAAACAGGCCGCTTGCTATTCTGCTGCAGGAGACACGTGGAACTGCTCCTGCGATACGCGGTTACTGGGGATACACTGATCCGGCCATACGACAGGCCCTACGTCGGTGCTCGGGTTTAATGAAAGTGACCCAAGAGGCCGGTGTTCACGTCTGGCAAGTTATTCCCCATTGTCAAGTGCCTACGATGAAATTGGGCAGGCATGTTAGGAGGTCGTTGTGGTGCGGATGTCCATGGGCCGTCAAAAGCTCTCAGTGACGTCACAGTATGTTCGACCTGCAGTTGGAGAAGCGGATTTCAAATGGATTCGACGGCTCCATGGCCTCTAGCCGAAGGACATGGCAGTGTATGCGGTGATTTTAATATATTAAATGGGCCATGCAAACAAAGTGTAAGTTTGTTTTATTCGAAAGATTTGGTGTTTTATAGTTGGCCCACCGCTTTTCCGGCAGCAAACGATGCTTTATTCACCGAGAAATTATCAATTTAAGTTAACGTTTGATTCTCCCCCAACAGCGCATGTTTCGTGACGTCTGCGATGACGCAACAAGGACAGGTCTTCAAGCGAACGTAAGGGCCCCATTTGCTTAGCAGCGGACTCTGGAACGTCTTGTTTAGCGTCAGTCCTTTTATATGGCGCCACCATACTGTGCAGGATCACTGTCCCTCCTCGCTTTGTTTCTGAGAGTATTTGCACCATGCTTGTTTTCGTTGCGGCTGGAAGCAATTGTTTCGTGGAACATTGGGAATGCTCGACAAATAAAGTCGCGTAGGACAACGTAGCTTGCGCAAACAGGCCAGTGTCGTGTGAGACAACCCCAAGAGCCGGACTGCCGTGCAGCAATAACAAGAATGGTGCACGCATTACCAACAGCAGTACGCACTCAGGCTTTTATGTTTACGTGTACTTCCATTACGTGAACTTCCATTGTTTAGCCAACCATTCTTACTAAAATAAAATTACTAAGCATTTATTTTAAGCGAAGGTAGCCCGTTCTGCCAGCCTATAATCCCTCCCTGACTTCCGTTTGCTTTTGCCGGCTTCATCCGATCGCACAGCTGTGCGTATTACGTCATAGGTTATAGTGTAGGAAATGAGAGGAAAAACAAAGGAAGAAAGGAACGATGGATGTGGAACGAAGGCAGGAAAGTTAACCTGGCCAGAGCCTAGTTTGCTATCCAGCACGTTGGGAAAGGAACATATGGAAAAAAAGAGAAAGGAAAGAATGAAGAAAAGTTGGAGCAGGCAGGTATGCCCAGAGCTGAAGCACTAAACGTGCAAGTTCAGTGATTGCCACTGAAGCCTTACAGCCTATAGAGATCTTCATGACCATTCAGCGTCAGTCTGTTCTCGCTTTTTTGCCTGAAGCGGGTGCACTGCAAGAACTTTCTGCCGAAGGGCAATCTCCGTGAAACAGAAAAAAGTAGTACCTGCTCTGTAAAAACGTGGCCAACATCTTCATTGCCAAACTAACCTCGCCATGCGCAATTTCAATAAGCACAAGAAAACTGGAAAGGCATCTCCTGTTACGGACGAGCTAGTAGAGGTAGACCAACAGTTGGCTGTGCTGCAAGGTGAGGTCACAAGCTCAGCCAGCACCGTGCTCGGCTAATTCGTCGGTCACAACGTGAGCTGCCAGAACAACCATTCGACACAGCCCCGTCTCTCATCACCAAGCGTGCAGCAGCAAATGCCAGTCCCTTCCATCATCACCCCCAAGATTTCCTACAGGTTTCGGTGCAGCAGCTACACAGCCTGAGTCTGTGTTAGCAGCCCAACTTCGCTCGACCCCTTTGTACTATGCGTGACCCACAATATATATTACAGTGGAACTGACGGGGGCTCACAACGAAGGTTGGTGAGCTTCGTGAACGTCTTCGCATAGTCAAACTTTATGCGTGGGCGTTCCTGCTCCAAGATACGAACGGTTTACCTCGCCTTCCCAATTTTAGAGCCTATGCTACGCCTCCCTATATGATGGACGCTGTGGCTCCACCACGTCTCCACCAGGCTAAGGTGCAATTTATGTGCACACGGCGTATGCACAAACTCCGATTCCGTTAGAAGCATGGTGCAAGGCGTGGAAAGAAGTGGTTGCGGTAAAGGTGCAACTGCCCAGGTGCGCAATAATTCCTGTATCGTGTTATGTGCAGCCAATCAGAAATCCTGCACCCCTCCTACGATTGGGCTGGCTAACGTCTCTGCGCCGTTCGAACGCTGCCTGTCCCATACTTGTAACTGGCGGCCTTAATGCGCCCCATTGCGATTGGGCGTGCCGGTGACGCGGAGCGCGGGCAGCAAGGCCTCATTTCGGGCCTAAGCTCTTTCCTCCCGCCATAGTCATCGGCACCGCCACGTTCGTCGCCATGGGAGCATAACGCCTGTTTGGAGCTCCTCGGCGCAGAGCTCAGCAGCCTCGCTGACAGCGCCGCCTTCGCATCGACTTGCCCAAGCCACCGACTCCGTCTCTCCGTCTCCGCTCCATCCAACCAGTCGGCCCCAGCGGACTGAAGTGGACCAGTTCTTCGCAAGTCCCTCCAAGTCTTGTAAATATTGTTTTACCGCTTTCCGTACCTGCCCGTTTGGATTGCCTTTTGAATAAAATGCCTGTGTTTGTTTAGACAGTAACCCGGCTCACTGATCTCTGCGCGATCCTGCCCATTCCATCATAACAATGACAAACGTCTTTCACTGAAACGATTGCTTAGCTAGG
Source organism: Haemaphysalis longicornis (assembly GCA_013339765.2). NCBI lineage: Eukaryota > Metazoa > Arthropoda > Arachnida > Ixodida > Ixodidae > Haemaphysalis > Haemaphysalis longicornis. The sequence goes on along the minus strand of CM023450.1, from coordinate 126,005,781 downwards.
GTGAGTCGCTCGGCCCTTCGTCCACCACATCGTCTATTTGGCGAACTTTTCAGGCAATGGAATCAGGCGCCCGCAGTCCGGATGCAGCAGCCAGTGCGTGCATGGCATCAGGCAAGAACGCGGACCAGTTTAACTTCGATGTCGTTCGCTCCTTGTACCCTGCATTTGACAACCTTCCTGCTAGCAACTCGTGCCGGTTTCCTCTACCGCGCAACGTAGGTGCCTCTCCTTCTGATGACGCGTTCCGTGGAATGCAATCGGCTTTCAGCATGGCACAGTTTCTGGCTGCGATAGACCGTGCGAAACTTAGGTCATCTCCCGCCCCAGACGGCATTGCGTACGAGATTTATAAGAAGCTCGACGCTCCGGCCGTGAGCCGTCTCCTTGATTCCATCAATGAGGTGTGGCTCTCGGGCCAAATACCGGAGTCATGGCACCGGGCAGATATCGTGCCTATACCGAAGCCAGGCCAATAACCCGAGCATCTCCCCAATTTGTGCCCAATAGCAATAATGTGCACCTTGTGGAAACTGTTGGAGCGAAAGCTGGCTACGTGACTTCAGTGGTGGATGGACACTTACCGGTGGTACCACCCGGCACAGATTGGATTCAGACCTCGTCTGGGGACAGAGGATGGACTTGAGCACTTATCACCAATGGTGCTACTTGGCGGCCGATCTCACAAAGTGCAGACGTTGCTTGCCATGTACATTGACAAGGCATATGACAGCGTCAGCCACAGCGCTATCCTAGAAGTTCTTTAAAGCCTACTTGTCCGGAAAAGGTCCGCTCTTTCATGCGGACCTTTGTGACTAAAAGATCATTTTCAGTACGGATTTGTGGAGCTAGGTATGGCATTTTACACCCGCCCGTGGAGTGCCTCAGGGGTCGGTGATTTCACGCTTCCTCTTTAACGTAGTTATGCTGCCGCTTGTCTGCCATCTTGGCTTTATATCAGACCTACACCTTCTAGTGTACGCGGACGGTATTACAGTATGGTCTGTCCACACACACACACCTGTCTCTACAAGCCGCGAGACTTCAACAAGCTTTAACTGACACGCAGAAATGGTGTGAATACACTGGTATCTCGCTTTCAGTCGAAAAAGCAGCCATTCTGCCCGTGGAAAATGCTTGGAACCGTCGTAGACTGGAGATATCACCAATCGCGCTGCAACTCTCCGGCTAGCCTGTTCGCAATGCCACCTCTCTTCGCGTGCTGGGATTGGAGATTTCATCGTCAGGGTAAGCTGCCTTGTGGCTTCGATCTGCCGCCAAGAGACAGGTCAAATGCTACACCTTATCCGACGCATTTCAGAAAAGGCTGGAGGCTCCTGCTTCAAGATGGCCCGACTCTTGGTGTGGTCAATACTTCAGCCTCGACTTGTCTACCAGGCTCAATTCCAGCATATGACCCAAGCGGAGTGGGCCCGACTTGAAGCAATTAATAGAGCTGCAATGCGGACGATCACCTGCGTCTCCTCAAATAACGCCTATACCGTTTCTCTAGGCAGAAGCTCAACTTAAAACGCTGAGATGAGCTTGTACATCAGCGCTGCTCCGCCCGCCAGCACAAACAATTTTGTTGCCGAGGCAGCAGGCATTGGCGGCATACATGGGCCGTTATCTACCCGCCTTTCCAGCCCACCCTGTAACTAGGCCTCGCTGACTGTACCATCAAGTGATCGACAACCGGCCACTCATTCGACTCCACAGTCGGTCGACCGGAAACGCAGACGCGCAATCCGCGCGGCACAACATTACTAGCGGATATGAACCAGTCCCTAGGTTGTAGGGGCATTTGTGGACGCTGGGGCCCAAGACGGCGTTTTAACTACGGCGATCGAATGTCCCTCTCATTCAGAAGCGAACCAAAACTACGCTAATGAAACACTCCGCAAATGGCCTTCTATGCTGGCGGAGCTTACAGCCATCCGGGACGGACTGCAAGCTGCTACTACCGGCACTTCTTCAAGCCCCTGGAAATTTTACTGTACAAATTTGCATAGATTCAACGGCGGCCGTACGGGATTTGCGCCATGTAGCCTCCAACTCGTCTGTCTCACGACATTCATGAACTACAGGACACGTACCGCTGTCCTCTCCGACTGTCGTGGATCCGGCGTAATACTATCACCACTCATAGTGCGGCGGATAGTTCAAGTCCTCTTACGTCGGTTCCACGACTGCTACCCGTGCTGACAACTGACCCACATGACCAATTTCTCCATCTAAACGAAGATCTGCGTCGCGCTACAGGCGCTCTCATCCCGCCGTGTGGAACAGACCTTCGCAGTGGCTCGCTCGGATGGGAGGAGGTCCTGCTGCGTAGACTTCGAGTTGGGGGTGGCCTTCTCTCCTGCGGTAACCCGGGCGAGGCCACCGCGATACTATGCCCTGTTACCAACAACTGTACGGCTCCTGCAGAAGACGCCGACACTAAACATTTGTTATAAACGCGCCCTTCCCTGAGTGCAGCGAGATGCCTACACCTTAGTCGGTACAGACCTGCATCCTGGGAGACCCCCGATCTCCAACGATGGCTCTGGGGGCCCCACCACCACTGTCTTCTGGACTCCCTTCGGGAAACGGGTGCCAACTTGTACCTTTAGGACTTTATGCCAAAGGGCATACTATCGTAATTAAATAAATAAAGTAAAAATAAATAACAAACTTGTCAAGTTGTCCAGTTTTAAGCAAGCACAGTAAAGCCAAACTGTCTCTTTCTTTTCAAAATACTTCGTGTTTCTGTAACAGCACTGTGATCATAAATCGCATATTTGCTACTCCAGTACATGGTCGTGCTTTTATTGCTTACTTTTAGTAGAGGTAAGTTTCAAATTGTGGGCACCTGAAAAAGAGTCCAAGTTAATAGATTCCAAACATGAAAAAGTCTAGACAGCGATACATCCACGATTTCCGCAAGAAAAACAAACGCGAAGTACCGTGGATGAGAGGGTGATTGGGGTTCACTTTACTATTCGCTTAGAATATCACCCTTGTAGCTTCGGCAAGCACCCTGACACTCACAAAACGTTTTTCTCATAACGATGTGAGCACTCGCTCTGCCTCCCATATTCCCGACACTCTCTGAATTCTCTGAATGCCCTCAGGCCTATACGATCACACATGTTGGTTCTAGTTTCACGTAAGCAAAAAGCAATCGCCTTTAAGGCGGCGCACTCCTCCAGATACAAGGCATGTCGGCGAAGAAGGAGCAGCCTATGATCCCTTTCTCTGCATTCGACCTGTTATTACGCTGACAAAGAACGTATTCAACTCTGCCGTTGGCCCTTTTCGGTGGCATCTACTTGACGCCGAACTCGGTATACGCGGACTTTCGCCATTCTAGCTCGATCAATAGGGAACTGTCGTAAAGCGAGCATTGCCTAAGCATACATCGGAAATGAGCCGTGCAGACAGTGGAAATCGATGCTTGAGAAAAGCGTTGTTTCCTGAGTATTATACCCTTTTTGGGCAGGGAAAAGAGGGGAGACAAGGAGCACCAATAGTTATGGACTAATAGAACACTTTGGTCCAACTCCACCGGAGGAATGCAACAACTTCCCGAGTGTTCAAGGGCACATTTGCTCGAAAGTTGGCCCGCATAAAACAGAAGACATTGGAAGCGCAACAAAGGCAGAAGGCGGTTTTGTAGGTGTTCAACTTTTTTTGTTTCTTTCGCCAAGTCATCCTTGCCTTGCACAATACAGAAAAGCCGCGACCGCTGCTTGTCAAGCGACCCATTGTCCTTTGGTGCGAGGACTTCAATACAAGTAAACGTTTCCGGCGCTTCACGGTAAATGTCACCAAGGAAACTTCTCGAGAAGAGGAACTCGGAGTGCCATCCATCTTAGTATCAATGTGCGCAGTTCCAGTGGAGGCCACGTGCGCCAATCCTGGAGCATTGTGCAATCTGCGTTTTTGTGCTGATGGGTAGTAACGGGAGCTTATTCCGGTCAAAATAAGTCGATGAAGTCACTCTCTAAATGTTCTCTTCTGAAGTATTAAAAGATGCCTAGCTGCGTTGTGGAGCTGCAAGCGGCCTAGTGGGAGGGGGAGCATTTTAGTCCGAGATGATTGTTCTGATGTTTTACTTTAAATGTTCTGTTCGCCCTAAGTTGCGATACTATTAGACACGCTGTCAGACACAGACATAAGCATTGACATTGAAATGGATATGCTTATGTCTAAATGGCCAAAATAAGAATGTCTGTGTCTCAAAGTGCTGTTGACCCAAAAACGTACACAAAGTCTCTGCAGGACTGTTCGGTACAGTCACATAGCGTTTTTAGAACTTACCAGTTGGGACATACACCCTCATGGTGTTTTTCTACTTGGAATTTCAAATAGAAGGTTCCATCAGTGCAATTTTATTATGAGGTTAGCCGTTCCTATTAGAGGAAGATAGAAACGACACAAGTTCTTTGGGGATCTGCTGAGCTTTCATTGTCCAAATAATGAGCTTTTGGCTATTTTGTCAATTGATAGTCTGTTTATTTTATGGGATATCATAGTTTACTATTTCAAACATGACAAATGCGCTGCAACCTTCCAATTTCACTCCCCGTTGTCGTCGTATGCTTCTGCTCGCACGTCTTATTGTGTATGCGTAAATGTGTACGTGTTTCTGTCATCAATACTAGTCTAGTTTTTGCGGTGGTATGAATGAATAAACGTTATTTACATCCTTCTTTGTGACAAAGACATTTTTGTCTTTACAAAAAAATAGTGCAACGCATGGTCTCAATGACATTGAATGTTGGAAATACTGTTCTAACTACTGCCATTTACTTATGCCGTTTCAGTAATTAAATTGGCTGCGAGACACTTAGCAATTTTGAAAGTGTTGGAAGTTTTAATATGGCCTGAAGCCAGCGGAATGTCGCGCTGTTTTACTCGTGTAACGTATACAAAGCATGCTCACTTACCAGGCGTGCCGCTCGATATCATGAACGAACACTTTATCCACATCTTGGCGGATCTTTGTTTCGTTCATCTTGGCTTGCCACAAACAGGTTGGTCCCAAAAACACCTTTTCTTTTACACCGGCCCTTCTTATTTATCCCCGGGGGAATTAGTGAAGAAATTAAAAGGTGAAGTCTCAAAACAACGTTCTCTAAGACCACAGGGTTATTACTTAAACGTTAGGCGTTTTTCTTTTCGGCTGTTATACGAACAACACTACGACGCTAGCAGAATAGAAGCTTGTCTCCCATAAACTATACAGCAAAAGGTGTTTTACGTGTGGTGTTTCTAGTTACCGCTCCGGCTTGAATTTGGAAACAAATCAAGAGGGAATTCCAACATGGCTTTTTCTCGTGTATTACTTTTTTTCGGGAGAACCAATCTACGTCCAGACGTCTCCCGCTCCGGAGAGGTGTCGAATAAAGTTGTGCCAAGTGTTTCCATCTCGGGTGGGAATTCCCCGTGGGAACAGCGGGAGCGAAAGCCACTTCTGCGCTGTACGGCTCCTTTCTCGCTGGTAAGGAAGTTACTCCACTGGCACGGAATAAGGTTCCGGTGACGTGGTCTCTGAATGACCTGGGCTCTTATAAACAGCTACGCGTCAGAGCTACGTCTCTTTGTTCTCTGCGCGGTTATTATGGTACAGCCGTTTCCCGCAGATAGGAAGTGAGCGAAAAGGTACTGCCATGACAAGTAACGAAATGCCCGTTAGTGGGCCTGCCGCTAATGAAATAAAGCTGGTATACTTTCAGCGAATCGGGGACAATGCTCTTGATGAGGGTGGACTGTATTGTATTCGCCTGGGGCCCTACCCCAATTGGCACCCTTCATCTAGGAGGTGCAAAGAACATAGCCGAACAAACAATAACAGGGACCAGAGTGCAGTGAACAGAATGGCCCTTGCCTCGCTTCTATGCTTCCACGATGAGTCAAAATTTTGTTCGATTTGTTGAATTAACTTAACGTGTTCCTTATCGGTTAACTTACCCACCTCTTCTGTCTAGTCTGACTGGGTCTCCAGGTAGCAGTGGCGTAGCCAAAAAACGTTTTTCAGCGGGCGTTGCTCACCATTGGTAAAAAAAAAAGAAAATTACCATGCATCTGAAAAATGTCTTAATGATTTCTCCGGTTACATAAATCCCAAGGGTTATTTGTTTCGTTCACAGTAATATCCACTTAAAAATACGAGTTCGCACAAGACTCCTGAATGCTTGATACCTAAAGCACATTTCTCGTCCCACAAAAATCACTAGTACGAAAACAAAAAGCCGCCTGGTTTCTAGCAGAGGAACCGTTTTATTCACAAATTAACGCTCTTATCAATTTTTGTGTTAACAATTTAATACATCAATGTGGTGAATAAATAGCAAAGGCGAGGAAAAGGTCCAAAGGAGGGGGGAGATGCAGCGCACTGAAAATTTCGGGCGGTTCTGACGCCACCAACCCCGCCCCCTTGGCTACGCTCCTGCCACGCAGTGTCAGCATTGATAAAACTAGGCGTACAGGACAGGAGATACATAAGGTAATGATAGGCGGACGCAGAGTTATCGAGCAGACCAAGGCAATCTCTTTTGAAAGTCCGTGCTCCGGCAGTCATTGTTGCTGCCATATTCATAATCGTCATCACCACCACGCCTGTCTCACTGCAGGCTGCAGTGATGTTAATGCTATCTTCGGGTTTGCATCTACCATCGCTTACATATTTTATCTACCGCTCCTTTATTCTAACAGCAACCAATAATTGCTCGTCCTGTTCGCCTGTGAGGTTCAACGCTCCATCTCCGTACTGCATGAGCTAGAACACATTCCGCTCACGACGTTGTCTCCGAGGGAGGTACTCTCCGGTTTTAGCCAAAACATCACTTCTTTCCCTCCATGCGTTCAGGCATGGATTTCAAGAAGAAAAGTGGCAGTGGATTTTCAAGCATTTCTTATCAGATGAGAACGAGAAAGAGTCACAGCGACTCATTTTCGAGCGATGGAAACTACATAGCGCCGACAGTGGGTTTGTATACCTCGGCTTCAAACTGCGCGCCTTACGCCAGGTTGCGGCATCTAGTGAATCGGCCGTGAGCCAGCGCTCAACTAGGTCTACAGCACCATGTTTAAAAACATAGGAGCGATCCTTTCCTTCGTACTTTATGAGGCATGCGCTATCGGGCCACAAGGAGAACGCTCTCCTTGTCTTTGTGCTTCGTTTCTCCTCTTGGAACCCTTTCGCTCAAAGTAGTGCAAGAGCACTATATGGCTCGTTCTGCGGAAATACGTCGGGTAGTGACTATGCGATATGGTACGAAAAATTGATGACATAAACGATGGCTGACAATTACGATACTCCCTAAAGCGGAATTTGTGTGCAGCGCGAACTGCAGTCTTCTCGGTCACGGCGCGGAGCAGCTGCGTCCCAGGAAGGGATGGCGTGATGAGCGACGCACCGCGGCGCGCCCTACTCTGCTATTAGAGAGTTTTAGCACTCCGTATGCTCCGTGTTGTACGTGGTTACCGTATTGACCGGGACCCGTCTGGGCACTTGGGCATTCGTCGCGGTAGGGGGATTAGTTCCGCGGGCCAGCCCTCGCCATGCCCGTGCATTCGTCACTGTGGGGTGCGCCTCCTGGCCCTTCCGCCTCGCCCTTCCGCGCGCGCAAGCGCAGTCGGGTCCAGATAAACACGGTAACTACGTAAACAACAGAGCAGATGGACTGCTAAAACTCTCGATTATCTCGCAGCGCGTCGCCACCGCCCAGCATGTCTCACTGCCTCCCTCTCGCACTTTCGCCATGTGTCGCTGCCGAGGAATATCTCTGACCGCTTCAGCATACCGCCCTTCCCCTCACACTTTCGCCACACTTTCCTCCTGTATTTTCTTTCTGTCGTCGGTTCCCCTTCGTTCGCTCGGTAACAAAGGCGACGAGTGCGCCAAACCACAGTAGCGGGCGCTTAAGTGCTGCGCTCTAAAATCACATTGGCTGGTAGCGGGGCTATGCGCATCGGGCCTGACGTCCCCTTTTGATGCGACGCGTCATGTGGCCGCGAACACAAGTATGCGGCGGCATGGCGTCCTCACTGAGTATGCGAAGACCGGCGTTAGTGTCAACGTTGCGCTTTGAGGTCGAACGCCGCAAAACCGGTACCCACAGCTGAACGTGCAATGAACTCGACGCCTCGCTGCGTCGATAAGGTAATGGTTGAGGTTACCTAACCTAACCTAATATTATTGCCACAAAACCTATCATGGCCTATTTGTCTTGACGAAAAGCTGTCCACTGGAGTTTGCACTGTTCGTTGTATGGTAAGTCAGCACATCTTAAATGAAATCGAATCTGACGCTACGTCTAAAAAATTTTTCAGCATATTTTTTATGGCACGTGAGATGTTGATATCCATTTTGTGCGCAATTATATTCGCACTGGTGGTGGCGTTCGGAACGGTTGGCCACTCTAGTTCGGCATCAGCATCTTCCATCGGCGTCTATAGTTTTGCAAGCCTAGCCCAATTATCGATAAATTTCTTTTCACAACAGGACACTCCAATGACATTCTATTGCCTTTCGTGCACTGCCTTCGCTTCTTAAGCATGGGTTATGCAGCCTAAGTGTTTATGTACATTTTAGTTGAGTTTCAAGCAAACATGGAAAGTCCGCAGGCGCGTTCTTCATCTTCAGCGGTTTTGGCATAGCTTTCGTTGTGATGCCAATAACAGCTTCTACGAGAACTCACTGCAGCGGGTGCATCTTCAAAGGAGGACTAACACTCATAGAAGAATTCACAGAAAAAAAGGTACATACTCCTGGATACATCATGAATAGTCGCCGTTATATATCGCAGCCTCTTATTTTTACTAAGTGATGAACTATCCCAAGTTTGGCCTCTTGAAAACAGAGCGAATTTATATACAATGCACTGAACGAATGCAGTCTTTTACAAAAAAGAACCTGATCGGGAAAGACATAACAAGTGGCCACACAATTCGTACGCCTTATGAGCATTTGTGCTATTTACAGAATGGGTTCCATGGAGCTAGCGTCAATATGCGGCCGTCGGGACCACTCCACATAACGGATATTACTACGGCACTAAATCGCCTGTCTCAGGCGGGGCCTCATTACCCGCGTACGTAATTACTGGGAAGCAAGACCACATGCATACTGCTGGTACCTCAGTGCTTTAGATCAATTATTAACGGCCCATTTAACTAACGAGTCCAACGAGTGATGCTTTCGTGAGAAACCGTACGGGAACAATGACCGACAAACCAGCAAAGAGCGGGCGGGAGTAGACTGGTTCAAGTATTAAAGAGCTTCTTCCTATATGACCTCCGTCGTAGGACGGGTTTGTCTTTATGTCCTTCTCGTAAAATCCCATGGGTGGCCATGAGAACGTCAGCGAGTGTGTCGGAAGAATGCGTACGGTACCAATGCCTGGTTAAGAAGCAGTTAAATAAACAATGCGGCGCGGGAATTGTTTGAAAGCGGTAACCTTGAGGTGTATGAGCAGCATTAATTTCCCTAGCTGCTAACATTTACCTCGCCCCGATATCAGACGAATACGTTTGTAGGGTCAAGTTAAATGATTCATCTGATACCCATCCTCCCTGTAGCACCAAATAACTGCCCGCAACACTTAACTAGTACTAAGTGAGTGAAGGGAGAACGGCTAAATTGAGGCCAGACATTGTCCCTGCCTCCTCGTTCTGACGAAGATATTTGTTAGCCCATTGTGATCTCCAGAATTCTCGCCCCTTCATAGCATATCCCGACACACCATGACAAGTACAAATGTTATCGCACGTGACTACTACTAAAAAGTGTTTTTCTTCATCAACTTTGTGTCAAGCAGCACCATGGTAAAATAACAGCACAGCAGGTAAGATACATCTGTTCGTTTACCGGTGGATGTGGGTTGTGGGAATAACTTAGGAACGGCTGCAAGTCGTTTGTATTAGAACTGTAACTTATAGATTATCGGTGACATTAGTGGATATAAATCTTCCAACGGTTATGTAGTCGTTTAAGCAGTCGGACAATATTCCATTTGTTTCGGGATAGTTTAGATGAAATACGGGTTATAGTCATTTCCTGTAACCATACTGCTCTTGCCGAAGTACGTGTATTGACAACAGACGGGGATTCTGTATTGTTCAAAACTGCGGGGTATACTAATTACGGCAAGCGGATGACACTCGGTGTAATATATCATGGAACCGTTTTAGCGGTCGATTGCCCAATGTTTTCTTTGAAAAAATATTCACATAAGATTCAGAGCTGTACACAGCATTCGGTAAAATGTGGCTTTGCAGCAAAGCGTGCTCTGCTGACGGGCACGAAAAGATACCGGAGACCCAGTCATAGACATCTAAGCTGTAACAAATACGCACACGCAAGCCCAGCCGTTGCAAGCACTTTCATTCATAAGTAAAGTGTGAAACCCTCAAATTCCTTCAGGTATTTTTTTTATTCGCCGAGATGAATTGGCTGTGTGCACCTCATACCTTCACTGGGGATAAGGTGTGCATACAGCGCAAAAAGTCGATTTCTTTATTTGTTGTTGCAGTAATGCATAGAAATTCAGCGCCCTGGCGGTCGTTGCTTACCAGACGACTTCAAAAGCTTGATTTCACTGATCCTTATTTATTGCCTTTAATAGTCTTATTTTTTTCCATTTTATGGCAGAATGTTTTATAGAACGTCTTAAATAACTGTTCAGTTTGGTTTAAAAACGTTGTAGGTGGAGCTGGTTCCACAAAAACCGTGCACTCCACACAATTTTTTCGTCGCAAAAGGGACCCGCGCTCTCCATTGTTTTGCACCCTGACTGACTCACCTCTGTCTTCTAGTACACTGTGCCACAGGCATGTACAGAACTGTTTACAGTTGTAAAATTACTCAAAAACTTTTTAAAACACGAAGAATGATAAACGCGGATAATAGTGGCAGAAAAGGCTATCAAAACAACTATTTAGTTTTTAGATAGATTTTTCAGAAGCCAAAAGGGCCAATACACTGCGAGGGCGCTGCAGTCGACCGGTGTGCTATCTGCCCGAGGCTTCCATCACAAAAAGCACCCTATTTAAAGCCTCGGACGGCAGACTAGCCAAACTGTTGCCACTTTAGAAAGAGATGGGACGTCTTGAAAAAAATATTCGCCGGTGATCTGTCGACATAGAGTGAGTGGCAGAAGAACGGAGAATGAAGAACAGAGAGAGCAGAAGAACAGAGAAGAGAACAGAGAACAGAGCGTTTGCAGAGCGGTGGCACTCTATTCGCACCTCTGGCCACCTAGGTGCTAATGGTAATGTCAGACTACTACAGTCAACTACAATATGCTTGGCTTGCACAAAACGCCGCCACAACCCTTTCTAGTGCTCTTCTATCAATTTTCCTAGCGCTGCCCGACATAAGAGAACCAGATAACTTCCCTTCCTTAACCAACATGGCAGCTGCAGCGATATAAGTGCAAGCTATGTGCTCTAGTAGGAGTCGGCCACCCCACATTTACTCGTCGGTCGCTGCCATTGCTAACAACTCCAGACGAAAATTTTGCGCAACAAAAGATTTATTGAATGTAGGGTTTAACGTGCTGACGCAACGCAGGCGATGAGGCACGCCGTAGATCAGGGCTCCGGATTAATTTTAACTACCTGGGGATCTTTAACGTATACCGAAATCTCGTACACACGGGCGTTTTTGCTTTTCGCCTCCATCAGAAAAGCGGCCGCCGCGGCCGGGAATGGAAGCCGCGACCTTGTGCTCAGCAGCGCAACGCCTCAGCTACTGAGCCGCCGCGGCGTGTGAACAACTGCGTCGCGCCACACGTGCATCCATCCCAACGTGTGGAACAGACCTCATCAGTATACTTTCTCGCTAGGAGTAGGACTTGCTCCGCGAACTGCGCCTTGGAGTAACTCTTTCCATGCGTGACCATGCGACCCACCAGCTCATTTCCGCAACAGAACCTGTGATGTCACTTGGGAACGCTCTGCGATTGGCGGAGGCCGGCAAAAGCAAACGCATGTTAGGCAGGGCTTACAGTTTGCATAGCGAGCTAAATGCCCGTGAAACATACTGCACATTCTTTTTATGACAAAGAACAGTGGAGGTAAACGGTGAAGGTCCAAACGAACTCGCAAGCGTGTGCGCCAATGCGTACGAAACTAGCGCCGGCCTGAGCTCGACATCTCGCCGTCGCGCAGACGAATTTTCGGGTTCGAGGCCTCTTCGGGGACAACGAACCGTTCCAGCACGCACAGCCGCGACCTTGCTTCGTATCGTAATCCCTTCACAGGAGGTTGGCCGTCATATCGCCAACCAGCAAAGGTAAAATAGAAACGAGGGGAGTAAGGAACAGCAAGAAGCGACGAGATAGTGCCAGTCGGTCGCGTAAGTTTCGAATGGTGTTGGCTTGCTGCTGTCGTTACGAGCTCGTTTCCAGTTTACAACCACTGAAAACTTCAGTTTGTTCGAGTACTTTACAATGAAATTTCGTTGCTGCGTTTTGAAATGCCCATGTAGTACGGGCAAATCGTCGAGGGAGTGCGACATCCCCGCCGGTGAGGAGCCTTTCATGTGCTGCCCAACGACGAACCTAGGCGAAGCAAGTGGCTACGTTTTGTGAACTTTGCAAACGGAGGAGAAAGAGAGCTAAAGGAAGTGCGAGTGTGCTCGCTTCATTTCCGAGGAAGTGATTACGGCAGGGACCCTTACGTTAGCTCACTCCTGGGACATGCTGGCGCTCGTCGCCCGACTTCGTCAAATCGCTCTGACCTTGGGGAAAAAAATGCTGTAAACACCGCGCATTGACGCTCGTATCTTTCTGGTCGAAGCAGAGGAGCTCGCGCGAACGGCTTTCCATACACGACACCGGCCAACTGGCATAAGTGATACTGCTACTGAAATTGAACTATTATTAACCGTAATCAAAATACGGCACATACGTACCAGTCCTATATTCGTCCGTCGCGACGGGGCCTGACGAGGCAGCGGTGCCGACGGCTGGGCGTTCGTCTGTTGTGGCTATCGCGGAATGGTCGCTTTCCCGTCCACCGCGTATCCCACAACTCTTGCCGCTCGTGCACTAAGAAGCATTGAAGCGTTTTTGTGGTGTGAGGTTGTTAAATGCAAGCCCGAGCTCCTCGGTCGAGAGTTTTGTTCTCCGGATCAGGCGATTCCATGCTAGGGCTGCGGGTGCACTAGGTTTACTAGTATTTTTAAAATGGCCCGCCGTCTCGATCGACTCCCGCAGTGTGGGTGCTATATGAGTCGACATACTAAGTATCTGTTTCATGGACCGGCTCTATGACGCCATTGTACACGTCACGGAATGTTCAATTTTAGCGGGAGGTTTACAATTTTTGGCTTAAATTGCCTTATTTCTCAGTGAATAAAGCATCATTTGCTTCCGGGAAAGCGCTTGGGGTTACTATGAAACACTAATCTTTCGAAGTAAACTGTTCTCTTCATGGCTCCTTTCACATGCTGTGACCCGGGCTTGTCCTGGACGCTACCATGCCCCCTTCGATGACACCTGCCCCTTCTCCGCAGCTCCTGCCGAATGAGCGGATGCTCGATCATCTAATATGGGTGCGCCTTTCTTCTGTTGCCTACAGACGCCCCTACCGAACGACTCCTAGCCCTAGGTGTGCACTACACGGTGACTGAGCTACTCGAAGCGCACCGCACTGCCCAAATCACTCGCCTATCCCAAACGCCCACCGGCCGCTGCATTCTTGAATGGGCGCATCTCTACCCACCCGTCCTACTCGATCCTATGGCTACCATCGCTTTCTCAATGCGCTCCAGCATCCACATCAAACCTCTTCCTCGCAATATGAATCCCACCTTCCACATTGGTCGCCGTTTCGCCTGTGCCCGGCATCATCTCAGACGCTACCCCCCTTCCCCGCACGTCCTATATGTAGACGCGGCTGAGTATCCCGAACAAGCCCGCTTTTGCCGTTGCGGTCATAGGAGCACCTGGCGCCGACCCGCAAGCTTCAGCCACGGTGCTCACCTCGACTTCTGTCACCGCGGAGGAGGTGGCAACTTACCTCGCTCTTACCCAAACACCCACCCTTCTCGTTATATTATCAGAGTCGCAACCCGCCATCCGAAATTACCTCAAGGGCACCATTTCATCACTGGTCCTCCAAATTATTCGCACTCGACCCCCTTCCGAACCCGTGACGCTGCTGTGGACCCCGGCCCACACGGCCATAGGTGGTAATGATGCTGGCCACCACCAAGCTCGAGCTTTCAGCACCCCGGGCAGGCTCTTTTTTGCACCTAAACACGGCGTTCCCGAGATGTCCCATTTCGGTACAGCTCACATACTGGGACATCACCCAACCATACCGCCTCCTTCGCAGACAATATTCCCTCCCCACACATCCCTCACAGCCGAGGCTGCCCGCATGTAGCGCCTTCTTCAGACGCACTCATTTCCTCATCGCACTCTATTAGTGCATACGTACCCTCACCTACTTTCCTCTCCCAACTGTCCCATGTGTGACTCGCCGGACACGCTCTATTACTCGCTCTGCAAATGTACATGTGACCCCTTCCCCCTCTACCCTCCCCCAGCCTCTGGGAACAGGCTCTGGGGTGCTCGGGCCGCGACCACAAGAACTGGTCACCGGTCGGCCCCTCGACGTCGCGGCCATTGCCACTACCCTACCTTAAAACCAGAGTTCCACATGATGTGAATTCTCTCTCTCTCTCTCTCTCTCTCTCTCTCTCTCTCTCTCTCTCTCTCTCTCTCTCTCTCTCTCTCTCTATCTCTTCTTTCACTAGAGTCAGCGAGACGTCGACACCTTCGAGGCCCGAAACGTCTACCCTGCAAGACCCCGCTATGGGGAGCCCACCACCGCTCTTGCCTTCCTCCACGAGATGGAGGCCTATCTGTAACTGTAAAATATGTCATTTTTATGCCATTCGGCACATTACCAATAATAAAATTGAAGCCTTTTCATAAGACAAAGATAGCTAAAATGCAAGGTTTTCTGTATGCAAACTGTGTCAAATGAGAGTTGGAAATCCACGCTCTTAAAGCACAAAATCCACAGTGCCAAAGTCTAACGCCAAAGACTACTTCTACTCAGTAAAGTCCATTGCCGGCGCCCGCGCGACGAACCAAAGTAAATGCTAAGCGACCTGATTAAAAATCTTGGGCGCATCAAATGACATCTTTTCGTTTTCATATTTTTCCCCTTATTTTCTCTTTTTGTTTTTCTTCTATCATCTAGCGTAGCAAGCCAGCGCAATGGCTCGGCTAACATCGCGGGTCTTCATTAAAGTTATTCTCTCTCTTTCTCTCTCTCCGAATGCGATCATGGAACGTTCATCATCTACAGAGATTCTGTTAGAATGCGAATTTTTCTTCCAGTGCTATACCGTATCGTTTATTGTGCATAAAGGCATTTCATTATCTACGTATGTGGTATAATTTATGTGCCTTTGTGGAAACCCATCCTGTAACGATGGCTTTCCAGTAGCGCGTCTTGGCGTAACATCGCCATCAGTGAGGCAGAGGAAGCTTCACTTTAAAAAGCTGTGTGTTCTATACTCGGCTACAACTTAAGAACGACAGCAGAACTTGCCACTGCGCCTCATAACCGCAGTCGGCTGTATCTCCGCGCGGCGCAAAGCGCTCCCTATACTGTGAGTATTTTGAACATGACACGAGTCGTTACAAGAATTTTTCAGACTTAGTTCGCCTATAAATTACTGCAACTACGACAAAGAAACTACGTGAGAAAAATATCTGATGATTAGTTTACTCCCTAATGCGAAATTTGTGGGCAGCGCGAACTGCGGTCTTCTCGATCACGGTGCGTAGCTGCTGGGCATCAGGAAGTGATCGCGTTATCAGCGAACGCACGGCGGCGCGAGCTACTTTGCCGTTATCTCGCTGCACGTCGCCGTTAACGAACATTTTGTAAATCGTGTTTGAGCATCCCGCACAAATGTCACGTTGTTTGGATAACCCAATGAACGAGGATGACGCCGAAGAACCGATATACGTGCAGCACGCAGCGCGTGCTGGGTTTCTGTGGCACGGCCTCGGCATACGGCCCTCCCCTTGACACTTTCGCCATACTCTCATCTTCCGCTTGAGGCCTACGTTCTCTTGGTTATCTCGTGGTGCGTCGCCACCGGGCAGCGCCTCGCGCCGCCTCGGCATACCGTTCTCCCCATCACACTTTGGGACACCTTTTCCTCCTCCGGTTTCCTTCTGTCTTCGGTGTCGCCTTCGTTCATTCAGCTAGGAGGCCGACGACGTCGTCAAACCACAGTGGCGGACGCTTAAGTGCTTCGCACTAAAAGCAGGTGACCACGCAGTAAGCGCGATCTCCTATCAAAACGCGCGCGCGCTGACACGCCCGGCAGTCGCTCAGGTGGAGCGATTCACTGACTGAAATACTTTCATCTGAGCTCGTACACACTAGTCAGGCCGAGTGGCCGCGGTGCCGGCGCTCGATCACGTGTTTGGGCGTCTTGGTACTTCGCACATTGAGCGGGCTCGGAAACGGCGTGGGGGACACGCTGAGTTCCGGCCGAGCTACTGAAGCGAGAACAAGGCGTTCGCGTCAGGCCAATCCTGAAGTTCGCGAGGCGGACGCGGCTGTGCGAGCAATGCATGATAAAGCAACTTGCTGAGAAAAGGGCACATATCAAATATAAAATTGCAACCTTTCATACAGCGTCAAAGCACTTTCAATACATGTCTCAAAGTACGTCCTAAGGGGGAAGAAAACATGACACTGCTTCCCAAAGATCATCCCTTCGACCTGAAATAAGGAGGAGGACGTAGCCTTTATTGTGGCAGGAAGATTCTACGTCAAGTGGGGGAAGGGGGAGTAGAAGGTGGGGGTTTGTAACTTGGGACATCCTAAATGCGTACAGTTCGACCCAAAACAGGTGGGCTCCTTGAGAAGGCTGGAGAGGCCGCGTCGGGTGAGGAGGGCAGGCTCACGACTTTAAACTGCTTGCGCTAGACTGATTTTTAGACAAAAATGTTAGACATATCGGACACAAAAACAGCCCGTCAATATGGTTACAGCAACTGAAAGCTAAATGAAAAACAATTCAACATGCCATACATCGCCTCTTCAACAAATTTGGTGGAGCAAGCCAGAAGGCAACCCAAGCTTTAGCCCACGCTGTCGCAATTGGTACCATAACTTACGCAGCCCAAACCTACGACCTCAACAAAACGGCCATGAGAACGCTTCAACACCTGCGACGAGCCACCCTTCACACCATCAGCGGACTACCAAAACACACTCGTCTGGAGGACTTGCAAGCTGGCGTTGCTCTTACCCCATCGGAAAATATAATTAAAGAGCACGTGAATCAATCCCTTCATAAGCGCACATTAACTCATCAAGGTGTCTCTATCCTCGCCTGGGACAATCACAAGCCGCCAGAACCCCCCGACATCCCACCGCCTCTCGCTCCGTGGAGCCGCCCTTCTGTCACGGACTCTGCGGCCACCCATCCCGTCCCGTGCCCGCCCCGTACGCGCTGCCCGCATCAACGCTCTCCGAAACAGTAAACTCCCCCACGAAATCGACATTTACACCGACGCGAGCCTTTTTCCTCCGCTAGTTAACACCGCATGGGCTGCACCTGACCTCCCTTCCATCCAAGGCAAACGATCCCTTAATATTTCATGTGCTACCATCCTGGAAGTGGAACTCCATGCTATTATTCAAGCCATAGACTACCTCATGTTTGTCTTTCACTCCTCCGTGCCTTCCCAGATACGCATCCTGACGGACTCTTTCGAAGCCCTACAGATTCTAAAATGTCCCACGTCGACCAATACCACCGCCAACAAAATCATTCATCAGACCTTCATCCTGAAATCTAGCGGCATTCATGTTCGCATCGACTGGTCACCTGGACACGAGGAGTCATCACCGGGAAACCAGGCAGCCCACTCGGCTGCGCGGGAGTGTATAACCTCTAGTCCTCCGCTGCTACCCGACTTGGCTCATCCACCTGCTGAGACATTACCACCAGCGATACAGCTATTACGTTACAAAAAGAAAAAAAAGACCGCCTCAAGGCCCTGACTCCAACCGGCCTTTTATCCGCCCTGCCCTCGCTCCAACGATCAGCCAAAATTTTCATAAACAAATATTTTGCTAGTGCTAGCCTTACCCCTGAGGCCTTCCGTAAATGGTACACCCCGTCTCTACCGCCTCGATGTCCCTTCTGCGCCTCCCCGCCACCCGCCAATCTCCAGCACCTAATTTGGCACTGCCAGCAGTTCGCGCGCTACAGAGCCTTCAAGCCTCCTCCAAATACAACCTCTCTTTACATCGACCTGAAAAAATGCGACGCTAACGCCATGCTAAGAATTCATGAAGACGAAATAAATGAAAGGTCGAAAGGACGAAATAAATGAAATGAAATGAAATGAAATGAAAAGATCTTCGAATATTTTTGTTTAGGCAGCTTTCTCTTTATTCTTTTTCTGTGTATCTGACGTATTTCGACACCTTCAAGGTAAGATGACGTGACTAGCGTTCGATTAAATTACTGTGATGCGAATTAAACGCCACCGTAAGTGAATATACGGACACTGAATATAAAGATTAATTGACATTCAAAGAGCGCTATCCGGAGATATTCCTAGCACGGACAATTGTATCAAAGTGTACTTTTTTCGGTTAACAATAATTTCATCTGCTTCGTAAATACCCGTAAGTCAACAGGGGTATGGATCGATATGTCTGACTTCGAAATACGTCGGAACAACCTGCAGCTAACGTGCGGTTGCATTTCGCACGGCCAATGAGAAAAAACGTGTAATCTTCTAGTGAATTTTTTAACCAGAACGCAGAGATTTGCTCTAACCACATCCTGCATACCCCAAATGTCCCCTCAGATCGAGAACGTCATGTGGAGTTTACGCAAATACAACTCGCCACGTTTGCTCAAATCGGTTCTTAACGAAGAAGGGCGCCGATGCCCACATGTATTCTGCAATGGCTTAGAAGTTCACAACGCAAACAGGAAATTTTAGGCGCTGACGACGCACCTGATTTGTGCGCGGTGCTGGAAGTCCTTGAAATGGCCTTGTCCACCGTTCCTACCGTGTGCCAAAACGTCGCATGCCAGGACAGTATCCCCTTGTTTTAAAATAGTTATGGTAGTTCCGTATACACGTCTATTGGTTAGGGTTCACAATTCTCCGAAATCCTCGTTATTGAATCCAGCATTTAAGCAATGTTTTAATACGTACAATGCTGGATCAATGCCAAGATTCATGCGGGGAATAACAAAAAAAGGCTAGTTGAGTTTGCGTCAAAGCGATGTAAATTAACAATGTAACTGAATTACGAAAGACCAGGAGAAATGGCCGGGTATTTATTAACGCCCGAAGCGAAGGCAAAATCTTCTGAGCTACTTAATAGGTTGTCAGATGTGCGTAGAGTAGTTTAGTAACACCTGGCTTGAGTATCCCGTGGCCACCAAATTTAAATTAACGATTGCGCGCTGTCCTTGCCCATATTTGAAAAGAATTCCAGATGTTCAGGAAAAGTAGAAAGAACGCAAATACATCTATCAATGCGGCTGCTTCACCTAACTTCCACCTAAAATACAAAGGAAGTAATCATTATAACTAAGTCTCCCCAGGAGAGGAAATGGAGTGTGTTATAAGCGGTACTTCACCAAAAGCGGTGATCATCTCCTGTCCATAGACTGCAGTGTGATTTGAGAAAAACCGATGAAATCGGGAATTCGAATAAAGTCGTTTCGTTATAACGGAAGTTTACTGTACGTCTTTCCTTTTTGTGTTGACACCCTCAAGCGAAAAGCATCGGGTGAAACAACGCGTCTCCTTCAAGAGGCGGTCGCAGATGGTCTAGCTTATATTTTCACGTAGAGACTGGAGGTCCGCAACAAACGGAAAGGGAATATGTACTGCGTGATAAAGTGCTGAATTGAAGGAAAAAAGACAGAGGAAAAGACGGCAACGGCTCACTTTCGCAGCCTTCTGCCCAACGCGCTTGTGCCATCACCCTAAGACTGCTGCCTACGCTGTAGAAAAATCCGTCCCTGCCTCTCCCCCTCTTCAATTGCAGTGTGAAGTGTACATCTCCAGCGTAAGCCCTGACTGTTCCTAAATGTATGGGCAAATATTGTTTCTCAATTCCTTCCCCGTCTTGTTCTCAAGTGCCACTCACCGTAGCAGGCGACGCGGGGAAGTGCTTGTTTGGTTTACAAGCGCCACCTGCGACCTCGTGTTTATGCGCGTGCTGGTGAACGGTTCGCGGCGTCTTCTTTCTTTACGTTTTCATTTGCTTTTATGCCCCTTTACTGCTGCAATTGTTGGGACTGTGCAGTACTTCGCGACTGCTCCGAATGTCTCCTGGGAAAACGCCACGGTGCTTATTTATACCGCTTGCTCGGAGCAGCAAGTTCCCTGCAGGTTAAGATGAAAAGACGGAAGCCAGACACAATAATGAAATAGATCATAACATCACGGCTTTCTGAAGCTTGTTGTTTGCGCGTTTTCTTTTTTTTCTTTCTGTGGAGCCGTTAGTCTAGAACACCTACGGGCCTAGCTGACGCGTCTTCAGTGTTCTCTTTTCGTTACGGGCTTGCCAACGAGCGACTACACGCAAGAACTGTTAGCTCACACATTAACACGGACGTCGCTGTTTGTAGACTCGCTAAGGGAAGCACCACGCGGTGCCAGAAGCGCCGTCATTATTGATGATAATGAGGGCGTGGCGTTGGGGGTTTACTTTGCCAGGGGCAGCTGAGCGGCGAAGTTGTCGGCGCACGTGGGAACAAAAAAAAGGCGGTATCAAGCTGTGGCATGAAAGTCAAATTAAGTGGTTCCTCTTGCTGCTGCTGCTTCGGTAAACTGAGCTAGCTGTAATGACAGATGTGCCTCCTAACCCTCTTTCAGCCAAACACTCTCCCGTGTTATGAGCACTTTTCTTGGGAGGACGCAGGCAGTCGTAACGTGCACTTTACTCGTGTACAGCTTAAGAACTACAGCACAAATTTCCTGCGCCCCTAATCACCGGAGCGGGGTGTTCCTCCGCGCGATGCAAAGAGTGCGTTACTGCGAGTATTTTGAGTGTGCCACGAGTTGTTAAGTTCGGGCCCCTCACTTATTAATTAAAACCGCCCGGCAACTAGACATCTTTCGCTGGAGTTAGCTTCTTTACCTGTATGGCGTTTGTTTTCACGCCGGCCGAGCTGACTTGGGCGTGAGGGGCGTGAGGAGAATCCGCGAAAGCTTCTGTTTTGTTCGCCGCGCTATTATGTTCACCCGACGAGCGGGCCCGGAGAGGGATTATACAAACGCGTCGCTCACCCCAAAAAAGTTGAAAGTGACGTTAGCTTTCGAAGGAGGATCTCCTTGCGTTCGTTTGGGAAACCGGCGGAGGGGGACCATTGCATTTTACCGACCGCTATTATCGCCACGACAATGCCCGAACCGTGCAGGAGCTGGAGGTCATCCAACGGGTCAAAGGTATAGGAAGAGGGCACCAGACGTCCTGTGTGCGACAGTTTTACTGCTCAAAGCTACTGCGCGAAGTATCCGTTCGTAAAACGTCTGATTCTGGCGACTCGGCAGCTGGGATTCGGCAGTGGGTAGGCGACCAGGCTTTGTTAGGTGCTTCATGTGCTTACAAAGGAAAGGAATTATGGCGGCATGGGGAACAATTATAGGCGCGCACCGCATGACAATATTTTAAAGCGAACCACCCGACAACCGATAGCCGGCGCTAGGTTTGCTTTTTTAGACGGGTGATTTTCATGTGTGTTATATTTGTGTTTTGCGGTATACCTCATGGTTTCTGCATGAGAGTCAGAGAGGTGGGTCACGTGAATATTTTGAACCCACCTAGCTTTGATTGCCACTGTTGCCAATCAGTGGCCGAGTGTGGGCTAATCAATGAGCCATCGTCACTCTCACATTGTGACGTCCATGTTGTGGGCGGTAAAACCGAGGAGGTTGATGTTTTGGATAGGTGGAGGAAAAAAAGAGGAGAGCGGTGAGCCCTGCTCGACACGGGCCTTCGGCGACCTTTTTTATGCGATCTACTAAGCTGTCAATATGTAGTGTAAACAAAATGTAGATATTGTACATCTTGTTTGCTTGGAGTAGATCATAGTTTGCCACGTGCCGTCGACCCCGAGCCGTCGTTTCATCGGATCATCGCTTCGATCATCGGCGACCGATCCGCCTGTTTTAACTCGAGTCATTTACGTAATTTCTCGGGCTTAATCTGGTTATAAATTACTGCGGTTAAGATAACCACCTAGGTGAGAAAGGCATGCGATGTCACGCATTAAGCGCAAGTTTCTTTAAAAGTGCGCGCACGCGATGACGTCACGAGTCTGTCGCTTCGGCGGAGTGATACACTACACAAGCTGTTGGCATCCTTAACTTGCACCAAGTATAGCAGAGTCACATAAGAACTACTCTAGTGATTCATGTTGTCGAGATGGTATGTCTTTAAAATAATACAGCGTTCTGTGTGTAGCAAATCAGAACGGCCAACCAGGGACTCGTTGAATAAACCCAGAAATAAAGGCCAGCAGTCAAGAACGCCAAAGAGGCAAAGTGGAAGGAATTCATCTGTTTTTGTATAGAAGTACATTTACTTTTTAAAATGAGAGAAAGAAACTGGAGAGGAACATGCTTCGCGGGTGGGACCCGAACACAAGACTTCCAGAATATCGATCTGGTGCCCTACCAAGTAGGCTACGAGGGAGGCTGTGCTCCCCTCCACTATCTGGGGTATTTTTGTGCATCATCACCACGTCATGCTGGACTCAGCCCCCACATTTTGACATGTAGGTTCATAGACGGCGATACCAGCGCGGCACCACTAGACCAATATCCGCCGGGGATCCCCGGATGCCTGGCCGTCATCCAGGCAAAGCGATGAACCGCTAACCGCACCTAAACTGGGTAAATAAAGTTTATTCACTCACGCACTGAGAGCCATGAGTCAATAATATTTTTCCTGGCTGCAGCTTCCCGGGCACGAGGCTGCAGGAATAAAGGCTCGCCATTCGTAAGTGCTCCAGCCAGCATCGAGTGGGCGTACCTGGAGCACTGCCACACGTTTGAAGCAATGTTTGTTATAGACGTCTAAGCTGGGTTCCTCTGAAATCATTTCGCCATGAGCCAGACACGTGACCTCGCAAACCTTTGACTACGCAGCTCCTTCGCATGTGCCACAAGTCCTACGCTCAATAATCGGGCCTACTCAGATCCCTGCTCTGCAATTCCGTCAAAGCCGGTTTTATAATGGTGTCTACCGTTTCCTTATGACGGCAACGCTGGCAGAATTGTCTTCTGCTCGCCTGTTACGGCGGGATTTCTGCCGAGCTTTCGAGACGCCTGTAATCCGTACTCACGCACAACGCACGACCGCCCGGTTCTTTACCGTTCGTCCGCGTTTTTCGTTTGTCGGGACGAGTTCCCGAATAAATCCGGTCATCTTCGTGTGCCGCTCTTGAGACACTCTTTAGGTCGATGCCTAGCCGAGCGCTGTTCCAGACAGTGATGGTCTGTTTCATGGATGACCTCGTATTGAGCGGGGCCTCCTTTTCTGGGGTGGTTGCGCAACGCACGCTTCCCACAAAAGCGCTCCCATACGGCCTCAGGGCCCCCTAGAAGCTGCACCCCAGCGGGAGGGCAATCATTCCTGCAGACTTCATTCGGTGCCTCCACGTGTGCCCCGTCCGTGGGAGTCATTGTCCCTTTCTTGGTGCTATATGACAGGTTTATACGCCAGACAGTTACCACCCTCTGTTTCTCCATCCCCAAACCCCAACAATCACTTTCTTCGTCTTTCTGCCCAAGATCTTGCCGGGAGCTCACGCGGAAGAATAGCAAGGTCGCTAATAAACATTACTAGGAAGAAATTCTTTTGACGTTCTGCCCCCAACCTGGTGTTCACGCTTCTGAGCGAGGTGCTGTCCAGAAATGGCGTTGGAAAGCCCGAAGATATGAGTACGCATGCACCGCACAATGGTTTGAGCTGCTATAACAGTAAACAAAATTCAAAATGTTAAATACTTAGTAGTGGTAGTAGAGGCAATGTGAAGTAACAGCGCGAGTACAGCGGGTAAAGGTGCCTGAAAATGCTTCCTCCACAGGTATCGCGGCGAGGTACTCAGGCCTCTGCAGAAAGGAAGAAAAAAAATGTCTAAGGTGGGTGTCAGGAAAGATATTGACGCTAGATTTTAATGCTGCAGGTAGAACTTAGCTTCCACAGGTCAATTTGTTTGTTTCTTTCTTTGTTTCTGTGTTTCTTCGTTTGTTTGTTTACTTGACCCCTTTGCAATTCAACCAACCTTGTGCCACACTGGCGAAATTTTCTGGATGTAGAACAGCTCGGAAGTAAGCAAGTGTACGTTTTCATAAGGAGTCCCTTTTGACTCTCCACAGCTGAAGCAGCCCTTGCTTTTTCGCTTCTCGGATAATCAATACCTGAGTTTTCTCCAAGTAAACCGATAGGTTGCACACTCTCAAAGGTAAATCAAAGCCATAATAAATGTGTTGTAAGTTTGTTCGTACTAGCTAACACAGCGCAGTTTTCATTGCATTACCGTTTTGTGTCACACACACTTCCTTCTTAATTTACATCAAAGAAAAAAATTTATCGGCCCTTCCACTCGGTGGCGAAAAACGACAGAGCAGCTGTATGTCATTATATATATATATATATATATATATATATATATATATATATATATATATATATATATATATATAATTTTTTATTTTCTTGAAACAGATATATATTTTGAAACAAAGTTGAGAAAAACATGCCTTTCGAGTGGGATTCTAACGCGCCCGGCGGGCATATGTTTACGACCCTACATGTCTGCGACCCGACGCACACGCCCGTGTCACGGCCCTGGGGTTTAAAACAAGGTCCCATTCATCCCGAGTAGTGGGAATGGCGCTGGCTACCACCCCCATGCACAGTTAATAACTACCTTGACATAAATAACCAATTAAGTGGAGGGCAGCACAGCCCCGCCGCTAGCGTAGTGGTCGCCGCACCAGGCGCGTATTCAGGAGGTCGTACGTTCGGATCCCACCCAGCGGGCATGTTTTTCTCCACTTTCTTCCAATAATATATGTTTCAAGAATAATAAACCGACCTACCACACTTTCCCTTTTGCTTCCCTTGGCTTTCTTTACTGCATTACTGTATTCATCCAACCAGTCCCTCATTTTCCATTCAGATTCGCCATTTGCATGGCGAGGGTCTCTGCTATGGCAGTCTTGGTGCCAAAGATACCTCAAGAGTGTTCAACGCTAGTAGACCGCTCTCGATATGCCGTAGACGCCCGAGTCACGGCGCTTGGGTTAAAAAGGAGGTCCCATTCACCCCGAGTTCTCGGAGTGGCGCTGGCTACTACCCCCATGCATAGTTAATAATTACCGTGACATAAATACCCAAGAAAGTGCAGGGGAGCACAGCACCACTCGTAGCGTAGTGGTCATCGCACCACACGCGCATTTCTGGAGGTCCTGGGTTCCGATCCCACCCGGGGCGCATGTTCTTCTCCGTTTTCTTAATTTCAAATGATATATCTGTTTCAAGAAGAATAAAATGACCTACCACATATTTCCTTTTGCTTTCTTTGGCTTTGTTGACTGCCATCACAGTAGGCTATTCTAGGACATCGGTTTCGCATAAGGTAACAAAAGCTCTTCTGCGTTCTATGAAGGACACAGGCTTAGTTGAGAGACCATACTGGCCAGAAAGCGACTAAAGTGTGTGTGTAGCCCCGATCGTATCCCCTCTTTTTCACCTGCCTTCTCTTTCATCCCCTGCACACCCCTTCTCTAGTGTCGAGTCCCAAACCGGGCTCTAAGCCTGGATAACCTCTCGGCCTTCCGTTCGATTTTCTCTTCCTTCTTGACTGCCTACACCCATTCATCCCCCTATTTGCCTATTCGCTATCTCACACTTGGTTTTACAGACACACTTGGTTTTCCTCTGACGTGTACGTTTATTATGAGCATTTCACACTAGCAGGGTTACCTTAGCACCGGGGAAGCGTTCAGCGGGATTGCAGACAGGCAACATTTTGCATTTTCCGACTTACGCTATTTGGAGTCCCGACGGGCATCGCACTTACGTTTGGCGTCCGAAGCCCGGTCATCGTGAGTCATCTCCTTCCACCGCGTTTGTACCTCTAGCCGCCTATGTTTTTCTTTATGAGGAGGCCTCACTGGGAAACACACAATGTGGGAAAGCCAGCTTACGAATACCAAGTCTACAACGATACAATTAGGCTTGTGCCACTTACAAACACCGATGCATTGCTGGAAAGGCATCTTTTTCAGGGGAAATATAAGCAATCTTTTATCCAAATTGGAAGCGTCGCTGGCAAGCAGGTGTCCGAAGGGGCAGGGTATGCCAAGAAGCAGGAGGTGAGCCGCTTTTTCTTTGTCGACGCGACGGTGTACACGCACGGACGCAGACAACTTACAAAAGTAGCTATATACTGCTCCGCTGTAAGAACACCCCGTGCCCGATTGTTAAGCGGAGTATTGATGGATCACATTTGGAATCGAGATGGAATCATCCAGCGAAAGTTGCGATCGGTTGGTACGTATTGCAGAGACTTACGAGCCGTAGTTGTCGCGAGAAGCATGTAAACGTCGCATCGCATTCCTCGCCGTTCCATAGAACAGTGCGTATGCTACATTACTTTGGCGTCGACACCTTCAAAGCAGCGTCCTTTCAACAATCTTGGCCTAACATCGCTCAGTTTGAGTTTTTATGGTTCTTGCCCAAGACGCTTTATTTCAAACTTCTACCTCTCGACCAGTTGCAGGCCCGCATCGCCAAAAATTGCACAGCCATTGTCCCCTCCAGTGGAGTTTTTTGCATTATCTTTCCTCCGTTAAGTAGCGACCACACTGTCCAGGTAAAGCTGACCGAGCCCATTCACTGCCTATTTGTAACTCGCTCCCCACAAATGAATTTCTACGGCGCTGCTCCGGCTCCAAGAAAAATCTTCTTGTTGGCATGGGGTTTTGTGTAGATCACGGAACGCCACTTTGGATAAGATTACGGATCGAAGTACCAGGTACCGAGAGCGCACTCAATACGTAGAGCGCGGTCAGTGTAGGAAAAAAATCGGAAGGCTCGCGATCATGTGTTCTTGTTATTGCACTGGGATTCGTTAAAACGATTATATAAATTGTTCAACCCGCTGAATTTAGGAAGAAAACCGCAGCGGCTTCCCAACAGGTAAGGAGCTGTAGGAACATACTGCGGGCGTATTTTAAACGGTACAATACTCCGTGGCAAAACTCTGACACGGTTTAGTAAGAAATCCACGACTACCTTTCAGTGACAAACACACATATAAACAAAAACATTTCCCGATCAAATAAACAAATGCCCACGGTACGCAGTCTGAAGAGTTTGAAGACAAACAGGGTGGAGTCAAATAAGAGTATCACGTCCTGTCTGCACGATTCACTCAGGATATTTCGAAGTACTGCCTCGTCCATCCTATATACAAATCGTACATCTCCAAGTAGGTAGTTCTAGATGCTCCAATGTCGAGACTCCTTCCGGTAGCTTTTCGTTTACCTTTCGTTTACCCCGGTACCTTTCAAACAACAATATCTATAGGAACAGTCGCTGCAAGCTAGTGCGGATTTCTCAGTGCCGCAAAAGTGCACTTTTGTGAAGTTCGCATCAGTTCAACGACCAACTTGTATGTGGTTCGGCCTCTCATGCAGGTTAGGGTAGAGACGACAACAAGGTCCTCGCTGTTCGCCGAGGCATTTGTGCGCTCAAACATTGCCATTCCTCTTCCACGCGCGTCCATTAAATGTTGCCGCAACGCCAAGCGCATTGGGAAATTCAGAAACCATTTCTTTTATTTGCGACACTACACCAGTCAATACTTTGTCCTCTAGGCCACGCTGGGAGAGCGTATTGCATGCTCAGCAGCAGGCTTCTGGCGGAGGACAAGGATTCCGCTGCTAGCAGAAACAAACACGTGCTCTTGTTCGACGCAAGACATCCGTTGTTTGTCGGCGTGCGAAAGCGCGCTGCGCATTCAGATACGATTTTAGGCAAGAGCGATGGGGAAAAGATGGGTTAGTTTACGGGGGGTGTACGATTAGGCGCGCGCCGAGAACTGCACTACAAAACAAGACAATCTAACGGCAACTGCACCGGGATTTCAGACGCGTCGCAGTCTGCATATTGAAGGCGGATACCGCGCTAGAAGCAAGGATGCCCGACGCACAAAGAAAACATTGTCACGTATACCGGGATGGTGGCTAGAATAGGAGCCGGGCGTGTCAATGACTTTATCCAACATCGTCCAGACATACAGAATGCATCCGCAGGGCTAGGTCGTCCTACTGTGATTGACAGCACATTTCTGAGTTTCTTCTTTAAATTCCGGAGCTTAAAAAAGGCGTCCCCATACCAAGATGATACCCTCCTATCATTTTGCGATAAAGCAAAGGCGACGGGGCCTTCGTCTAACCTAGAGGGCGTTGCTGTGTCTTGGCTAGGATCCAGGCAATTGGTACAGGACGATCCGGAAAGAAAATTAAGCTCAGGAGTTTTCTAACGACTGCTCCTCATCAATCAATCATTTTAAAAGCGATAGTCTTCCTAAATCATAGTAGTCATACTAAACGCAAAATTTTGCTACATCCGTTCGTCCGTCCGTCCCGTCCGTCCGTCTGTCGTTCGTCTGTCTGTCCTGTCTGTCTGTCTGTCTGTCTGTCTGTCTGTCTGTCTGTCTGTGTCTGTCTGTCTGTCTGTCTGTCTGTCTGTCCCTCTACCCGTCTGTCCGTCCGTCCGTCTTTCCGTCTGTTGGTCAGTCTATCACTAGATTCCGCCAACCAGCCAAATACTGGAAGAACACTTGATCAAGAAATCTTTACAGAAGACCTCTCCAAACTAAAACTGGTGCCACGCACCATAAATGTCAAGAGAGTGCAGCAAAGTGAAAACATTAGGCATATATGGGGCAATACTTGAGTACATAACGCCAGGAGCAGCATTGTAGTACGCGTGGATTGGTTTTTACGGCAGCAAATAACAAAAGACGAAAGAGAGGCGAATTAACTAAACAAAAGAAGACGTCTCCTCGAGATGGTGCACCAAGAGTGGAGAAAATAGGTTCCAATAGAGGGCACGCGAGCACTACAAACGTGGGAGAATCGAATAACGGTGAGCAAACTTGAATTTGCTTTCATCATGTGAGGAAATGGATTCAAAGGGAATAGCGTGAAAGGTTGGAGGGGAGAGAGGAGTGTGTTTTGCGTCGCAGGGCCCACCGAAAAAAAGTCGTCTTTCGCAAACATTTGCAACGAAACAAGCAAATAGGCGGTTATAGTTTTCATCAATACAAAACGCAACTCTGTGTTTTATAGAAGCTCCGAAATGGCATCTGGGATACATTCAGGCCTGTCGTGAAGGTCTTTCGAGCACTTTGCACCACTTGTTGTTTCTTACGGCTCCATAAAGCCGGACATGGCTTTTTTATATGCATTTTTTTTTCAATTCAGCCGCAGGGAATCGAATCGGGGACCTAGTGAAAAAGCCTGAAACTAATACGGATTTCGATGGAGTACACGTTACACATGCAGACACAGCGTAAAAGTCGGGAAGTAAAAAAACAAAGAGAGAGAAAAGACCACATGCAGAAATTGTTTCTAACCTTACGATGACCTTAAATCGATGGACGAAAATTTCCTCTGACTTTCACGATGTCAAAAATCTGGGCGCTGGAATAGTAGTGATTAGTCTTCCCAGAAATGCTATTAGTTCAGTACGCAACGCCGCGATTATGTGATTTCGCTGCAATTAAGAGAAAGATTGCGGAGGATGTAGCTATCACTAACGAATTAGAATCCTGTTCGCCTCCCTTTCCCCCGTTTGCAACTCAATTTCGGGCTGGCTCAGCGGTTTCTGGAATACAGATTTTGCTCAACACTAAAAAAACACTTCAGTAATTACCATGCGTTGGGTACTTCTCGTGAATAAATAACGTTAAAAGCTTGAATTGCGGACGAAACAGCCCAAGAAAATTCCTTGTCTCTAATGGCCACGTCCTGCCTTGCCTGAAAGTTTGTTCCGCGTTACGGCGAAGAAAGCTGCGAAGATAATAGGGGCATATCGATAGAACCCGCTTGGAAACCAAAAATCCTGTGGCCATCCCAATGGCTCTGTCACGTGGTTTGGAAAGAGCCCGTGACTGGCTTCAGCCTTGCTCTGCACCTCAGAATAAGATTTCTCCAAGAAGCAAAAAAGCTGCGAGCAACTCAACCATTCGAATCCTCTGAACAGGACCACAAATTCTTGGCAGCATAAACCAGTAATTGTTCCAGGGTTGAAACTCAGCGAGCGCTATCAAGATGCTCGATTGGAGACAAAGAGATGGCTAGAGTGGGAGCACCTTTACCAATAACGCCGGCCGAGTATCCAGCCCTCGTTCACAGAAGGTATAATGTTAGCTCTATAGCCGCCATTGCATTTCTCGGAACGACGAATTCTCACATTCGCATAAGTTACCGACCACGGGAAGGGTTACCGACCGCGGCAAGGATAAACAATAACATTTGTCATTTCTGATTGTATCATTTCAGACGAAGCAGCATCGCGTAAGAAATTGCAAGAATGCGTTGTAATTCAGGCTGCATATAAACCTCTAAGCATCGGCATCAAACAAGAACCGTCAGATGTTGACAGTGAAACGCTAATAGAGGCCGCGTTTCGTTTGAAGGGGATAATTAAACTTTCCTTTCAAGAAAACAGAGTGCACGACCATGCGATACGAATGACTAGAGTGGATTTTAGGCTGGCCTGTCACCGTTAGGGTGGTGTTAAACGGATTCGACAGACAAAGGCAGGTAAGCAGACTTGATGCTGGAGGGCATTACTGAAAGGAGGTTGTGATGCATCGCCTTTGCTCGCTTTCTCGCAGGCATTAAATTTTGCTGGTGTGATTCTGCATGCCCGCTGAAGCTACGTTAACCGGGTACCTAGCAGGCCAGTTGATTCATCCTAGCCAGTTTCAGTTGCATCCGTGGCACGCGGAGCTTAATGCATTCCTCTAATTACGCTAATGAAGGGACCCTGCTTCCGCCCCCGCAAAGCCCTAAATCAGGCTAATCTGCACCATCCAGACAAGCTTCGCGTAATGAGAGGCAAGCCCCTATAGGAAAATCTGTTGGAAAATCTACCGACATTGCTTTGATTCATGCGTTCGTATTAAGCATCCATGCTGGCTCCGATCGCAAGAGTATAGTGTTATTTTGCACATAGATTAACTAGAAGGGTACAACGTAGACGCATTCGCCTGTGGACGTTTTTGTTTCGCCGCCGCAAGGAGCAAACCACCACGGAATGCGGGTCCCGCTTGTTTACGATCGTGACCCTGCGGAAGACGAACGCCGCGTAATTTCCAAGATGATATCTGTTTAGATCAAAGAAAAAGTTCTAAAAACGTCTGGCGCAACTAGGCCAAGTTTCTGGGCAGGTGGTCGGCCAATACTAGTGCGAACATTTCAGGTGCTAAACTAACACGGTCAAGAAAAGCACAAGATGACTGAAGCGCTCAATACTAGCTTGTTTCTAGCTAAAGAGCTTATATTAAAACATAGCGACATGTGACAGGGAAGGCTAGAGTGTAAGTATGCTGTGGTTATTAAAGACTAGTTAGTAGTCGGCGCTTCAATGGCCATGTGTTTTGCGTCTTCGTCTGTGTTAGCGACATAACAAACAAGGCCAGTTCCACGCACTCCTTGCCAATGCTGGCTAAACATCCCAGTGAATAAGGAGACATTATTGCGATGTTCGCCGCCTAGGGCTAGACATGGTTGTACTCTTTTTAAGCTAGCGAGGAAAAAAACTAAAATCCCGTTGCCACTATTATGTACGCACAACAATGAAAAAGCACAATTTCCCAGTTATACCACATAACAGTTACGACACGAACTTGATTAGCCGGATATTCAGTTAGAAAGCAACATGAAGGGAGGAAGAAACGTTCCGCGAAAGGAGAATAACAAAACCATGAAATGTAACAAAAACATTGCGAAACGTAGCCTTGCACACCGTGCAGTGTAATACATTAAAGGAAATTGCCGAAATTAATATTAAAGGGAATTGCCGAAATTGACGGAGCATATCGTAGATGGTGCGGCTCACTTACCCAGCATTCATCGCGCGGAAGTGCCTGCTCGCCGCCGGCGGCGTCGGAGGTACGGCTTTGTCGCCTGCTTTACGGACGGTTGTTTTGGGCCTGTTTTGGCACCGCTCCGCGTCCATTACGCGCTGCGTTCGCACGGCTTGATTAACTTTAACTTGTTAGACAGCACCTCCAGGGTAACCCGTACCCGACGGAATTAAGTGGTCGTACGGTAAAAATACATTAAGGATTGGTTTGCAGGGCGGGAAAACAAAACGTACAAATCACATACAGACATCCGGCCGCTAGAGAAACGCTATCTTATGCGCACTGCTTGCCACGAATTGGACTCCGTTTTCCAAATTGGTGAATACCAATTCAGTTGTGTTTTAAAAGGTATTACAAAAGGCGAAAGTAGTAACTGATTCTGATAAATAGCGATTAGTATAAAAGTTCCCTCAGCTTTCTTACAATTCTCAAACTTACTAAACTAACTAGAGTTCGGTATAAACGGCAATCACTAAGCTCACATGCCGAATTGTTTCGGTGTCTGTGCTCGCGTCGCGCGGTGGTGTTGCCCCAAGCCCGCACATCAGGATGGCTAGGTTCCGCTGTCTCACCCTTCGAAAGACGCTCCCCTCCGTTTTCTTTCGCCCGACTCACGGCCGGTCTACAGCGGCGGCTCCCGCCACTCTAGCCCGACCGTGACCGAGGCTGCTGGGGCGTTCGGGACGCCGCCCCCGCGAATTCCAGGTATACCGGCTGGCAGAACCTCTGGTTTCACTTTTTGTAGAGCCACGTTTGTGAATCCAAGTGACGTCGCATTGGCAATTCTTGTGGGTGTCGTTTAAAGCTTTGCTTTCCAACCACCTGCACAGCGTGGATTGAAGCCAATTCTTTTTCACCGGTCGTAGCTCGGCTCCGGGGGGAGGGGGTAACAGAACGGAGCAACCGTTCGTTAAGGACGAACGGTTGGAGGAGTAACCGTTCATCTCCTCGCGTTTACTCCCATAGGGGACTATTGTTATGGCAACGCAGTTAGTCCCCCAATGGAGCTATGTCCCTCCCCTGTTGCTCCATTTTGGCTGAGAGTGTAGCAAAGACCCGGGAAAACGTACTCTTCTGTGTGAGAGCGAAGAGGATGGCGGCGCATACGATCGAGGAAAGCGCTGAGCACCTCCTTATTTTTGGATAGGGATTACTCCCGGTTAAAAAGTTCATCTTAAAGTTTATTTTTACAATTGTACAACAATGATTTCGACGGTCACTAGGGTCTAATACAATTTACTGGGTGTCAATCTGTGCTTTGTGGGTATGTAGGTTTGCGTCAGGAATGTGGTTTTGTTGCAGTGATAAAAGGGGCGCGTTCCTTTTTGTGGTAAAAAGCATTCCAACTTTCTTTTTTGCTGAGTAAACACCAGGATCTTTTATGAGATCTGTGGAGTCGACGGGATGAAGTGCCTACGACGCGCACACTGGCGTTGCTGTTCTCCGGCAGTAACCACCACGGGTGATGGCACTGTTGGGAATCGCGTAGAAGAGGACGACGCAGCTCTTGGCACCTAGGGCAAGGGGATCAGCATCATTGTAACTGAGTCATCGCCATTAAAGAGACGTTCGATCAGGGGTCCCAGGGCTCCGTTTTACTGGCGGCACAACCGCAACGAGGTGGTCACTCCGCAACATTTGGTGCCGAAACCCCAAGGGAAAACGGGCGGCTCCCAACGACGTGGGCAACAAGCGACGTCGACGACGAGTTTCACCGAAAAACTTCCGCTACAGCACTTCGTCCTTCTCGGAACCGCACCCAGGGAGACAACGCGCGGACCTGACTGCCTGCCGAGCGAGTAAGCCGGAAATTTTCACTCAACTATGGACCGGCTGCAAGCGAAACGCGCAGCCAGGCGAGCCCAAGCGACAAAGATTTTTACCGGGGCGACAGCACTCATCGAGAGCGGCTGCTCCGACAGAACATCGATAAGGCAAGTGATGGACAAGCTCGTAGCAACCCGCGAGGACCTTCGCAAAATCGACGCCCAGGTCGAGGACGCGATTCCTGTCGAAGATCTGGAAAGGGAATAGGAATCGGCCGCGCAGTATGACGACCAGACGCTCGAGGCTCTGACTCGCCTTAAGTGCCGTCTCGAGGACCTCAACGTCAGCAGCACGGCGCAACCTGCTCCCTTGACTGCGATTAATACGCCACATGCCCCAACGACGGTTCCATCCCAGATCTGTGGACCTCGTCTCCCAACGCTTACCATCAAGCCTTTTTATGGGGACGTGTATCAGTGGACGTCGTTCTGGGAGCAATTCAGCGGCGCAGTCTACACCAACCAGGCTCTAACCACCACGGACAAGTTTCACTACCTCCGAAAGCTACCTAGAAGGTGACGCAGCAGCTGCCATCGCCGGACTGCCAACAACGGAGGCGTGCTATGAGAGTGCCATCCAGCAGCTCCAAGACAGGTTCGGGGACAAGCGGCGGATCGTACAGCGGCATTTTAGAAACTTCCGCGAGCTACAGCACGTGACGTCTTTCTCGGAGGAGAGGGAGCTGCGCAAACTTTACGACTGTGTCTAGCTGAATGTCCGCTGCCTCAACGTTCTGGACGTTCCAATTCCAACGAGCAGCTTCGCTGAGATGCTGTACGACATTTTGCTCGAGGTCTTGCCGGAAGACATCGTGGTTGCATTTCATCGGCACGTCCTCCTCCAGGAGAAAGCACCGTGCACGGCATCATCCTCTGGGAAAGATAACGTAACGGCTGCCGGCAATTGGAGCAACTCTTGCGGTACACGCAAATCGAGCTCGAGGCAAGAGAGCAATGTACTCCAGTGGGGACTTCTACCGTATCGAGTGACCCCCTCCAGCGTAACGGCCAGTCAACGTCGGTTCTGCACTCCTCATGGATGCCTGAACGTAACGAGTGCTCTTTTTGCAAATCGGCAAAGCACATTACCGAGGCATGCCACGCTTGTCTGAGCATCCCAGAAAAGAAGGAGCGACTGGCAAAAGCTATGCGGTGCTACCGATGTACGGGGAGGGGCCACCGATCGAAGGAGTGCCGAAGAAATGTAACATGCACAACATGCCAGGGAAGGCATGCAACTGTTATGTGCGACCCATACTGTGCATGCAAAGAGAAGACAGATTAGGCGCACACTGACCCCGCCTGCAAAGTCCCGGTGCAAATGCAGGACGTCAAGTCGGAATCCACCGCCCTCACGAGCTGCCAGCAGGCGAAGACGTTCACCTCCAGACCTTCCGGTCGTGGATCATCGGTCCCAAAGGGGCATGTTACATACTATAGGCATTTTGGACGGTGGCAGCCAGCGGACATTTCTCAAGGAAGACCTTGTGGATAAGCTGGGACTAAAAGTTGTGGGAGAGAAAAGCCTAGCTGTAAGCTCATTTGCGTCGGCTGGCCCTTCGAGAGAAAGACGGCACAAAATAGTGGAGCTGAGACTACGCAGCCAGTTCGACGACGCCGAGCATGCGGTCCGTGCAATTGCTGTACCAACGATTTGCCCGAAAGTCCCAAATACAGAAATGAACAGTGATTTCGTCAAGCATCTACGGAAGTTGGGCTCTAGACTTGCGGACGAACGAACGACCCAAGATTGTAAGGATCAAGGTATCGACCTGTTCGTAGGATCCGACCAACTGTGGAGGATAGCGACCGGGGACACGACTCGGTGGAACCAGGTTAACGGTTTAGTGGTCCTAAACACTATGCTTGGTGGACGCTGCAAGGTCCAGCCTAGAAACGGACCACGACACCTTGCCCCCAGCAAGCAAAGTGTGGAGTTCTTCAGGCGCAAGTACTTCACAGAGCGGACAGGAACGCTGACATTCACAACGCCTGCCTAACGAAGAACATAGACGCGACCCACAACAAAACCCTGGGTGGACATTTGGAACCACCGTCTACGCGGTCCGATCATGACTGTTGTGGCAACAAAGCAAGAAACAGATCAAGCGAACCGTCACATAACCTTCGACGGACGTCATACGACTGCGCATCCATCGAGCGGGAAGATTACATACCTCGACGGTCCTGTCAAGGAAACCAGCTGTCAAGCTGTATGAACCATTGAAAGATGAGGATCGAGGTTGCACGACCAAAAAAAGGAAGAAATCTGCAGGAGGGCCGAAAAGACAATCTGCTCTGAACCGCCCTCTATGTTGTATGTTTGACTAGAACTACGGTGCTATGTTTAGGCCAGGAACCGTTTCTAAAAGTTGACGTTGTTTTACTCTTTTGTGGCCGGGAGAATGTTAGGAATCACGTAGAAGAGGACGACGCAGCTCCTGGCACCTAGAACATGGGGATCATAATCATTGTAACTGAGTCATCGCCATTAAAGAGACGTTCGATCAGGGGTCCCAGGGCTCCGTTTTCCTGGCGGCACAACCGCAACGAGGTCGTCACTCCGCAACAGGCACAGCTGATGCGGAGAAGATGCAAGCTGAAGCACGCACCCCGGTGTCCCCGTCCTGCCTGATGTCAATACTATTGTGGTCATTAATGCTAGACTGCAAGGAGCGATAGTGCTGCCATGATGTTTCTAGCCGCCCAAAACCGTTGCGGGATACGCATGAGAGCAACTGGGGGGTGGGGGGGTCTCTAAATAAGTTTCGATGAGCCGGGTCGCCGCCGAAACCAGGTGCCGCTAACCCCCTTCCCCTTACCCTTTGGCAGGGTTCGTCGGCTCACCTTCTGCAGGAGCAGGCGCCGAACCTTTTGTAGCCTCCGCGAAGGCAATGCTATCTGTAAGCTTGAGGTGAACTGTTTGTTCCTCTTGCTTAAACTTGTACCATTATCTTCAGTATGCCGGGTGGTGTCCATTGCAACTATAGCACGTTAATTGCTTCTTGCTGCCAGTTTCGGAAGGATGGGTATGGTGGGAGAGTTTAAAGATGATGATGATGATGGTTAGGTTTTAATGGCGCAAGACCGACTAAGGGCAAAGAGCGCCAAAGAAGAAGTTATTTAATGGTTGATGAGACTAAATTCTAAAATTTGTGAGTAGACGTAAAAGTGACGCAAAACAAAAGACAATGGAGATGGCTGGTGTATAGGGCCAGGATGATTACACGTGATATGACAGGAGCTGCAGAAATTTTACCTCAGCTAAAAACTTAAAAACACGTTGACGAGGAAACATTGGTTCGTCGGCTAAAAAGTATGAAGGGTGCTGTGGAATGTGTCGTCTGTATACTTCAGGGAAATGTTTGTGTCGTGTTGTGTTAAGTGCCTTGCATTGAATGAGGATGTGAATCACGGATAGGGCCTCTCCGCACCTGCTGCACAGAGGTCTTGGAGATCCAGTGAGCAGGTGCGAGTGCGTTGCGTGCGTGTGGCCTATCCGTAATCTAGCCAAGGCGACTTCTATGCATCTGTTGCGTGTATCGGAGGTGTACGGTCCCAAGTGTGGTTTTATTACATGTAACGTGTTGTCTGTTCACTCCAATGTGTTTGCCATGTTATGCGAAGTTGTTGTTTGATGTGTGGCTTCACGTCGGTGTAGGGCAATGTGCTTATGTCTACTGCATTCGAGAGTGTAGCTGCAGCAGCCACTCGATCTGCGGCTTCGTTCCCGGCTATACCACAGTGGCCAGGGACCCAGCAAAGGACCAGTTCAAATTTGCGGACATACACAGACATAATACCCTTGACGATCAGATTTACAATGTGATTTTTCAAAGACTTTGTTGACGACAATGCCCGCACAACACTAAGGGAATCTGTATAGATAATGGATTGTGGGAGGTGGCTTTGAAGTATATGATTGACAACAAGAAGTACACCGTAAGCCTCTGCCGTAAAGATACTAGTATGACTATTCAGAGTTCTAGTGACATTAAGGCCAGGCCCATGCGCCGCGCAGGACACAGAGGTGGCAGTTCTAGAGGCGTCCGTATAAAATTCAGAACACTGATACTTCTGCTGCAAATACAAGAAGTGCTGCAGAATTGCACATGTGGGAGCTCGGTTTTTATCTATATGTGTGAAAGATGTGTCGCATGATACAGGGCGGAGATGCCATGGTGCTATAAAATCTGTTAGAGAACTTTAGATTGTATCTAAAAAGGAGACAGCAAGCTCTGACACTTCCTCTCTAACTCTGTAAGAGAAGGGCGCAGGGAACGATGGTCGATTTAAAAGGAGTTCAGTCATGGATGTATCATGAAAAACTGATTTAAAATGATGGTGTGGCATAGATGAAATTTTAAAGGCATAAAGGACATCTGTGTATGCTCGCTGACGTTTTAGGTTCCATTTGTTGCAATCCGCATAGATGCTTTCGAACGGGCTAGTGCGGAAGGCGCCACAAGCCAGGCGGAGCCCGAGATGGAGCACTGGGTCCAGCATTTTGAGGGATGTTTTACTTGCTGACCCATAAACAACGCTACCATAGTGCAATCGTGAACCTATCAAGCTGGTAAAAACCCGTAAAAGAAGTTGTTTGTCAGCGCCAAAAGAAATGTGCCAGAGAACGTTCAGGAGAGTCATTGTCTTTAAGCATTTATGTTTTAGTTGTTTTATGTGTGGGATAAATGTGAGCTTTTGCGTCGAAGATTATACCTAAAAACTTGTGTTCCTTTTTGACAGGAATCGAGACACCATTGAGTTGAATGTCTGGATCCGGCCGGATGCCACGCCTCTTGGAAAACAAAACACAAGTGCACTTCCTGGGATTAAATTTAAAACCATTGCTATCTGCCCAGCCAGCTAGCTTGTTAACACCAAGCTGGACCTGGCGCTCACAGACAGACAAGTTACAGGATTTAAAGGAGAGTTGAACGTCGTCTACATAGATTGAACCGGAAATCGACGTTGGCAGTGCCTTCCTAAGGGAATTCATTTTCACAATAAAAAGGGTGCAACTTAAAACTCCCCCTTGCGGCACTCCATTTTCCTGCACATGAACCCTAGAGAGTGCAGTTCCAACTCGCACACGAAGGTTCTTTGAGACAAGTAGCTGGCAAGTGTGTTCATCATGTTACCTGCCATGCCGAAGGACTTGAGGTCGCTTAGGATGCCATACCGCCACGCGGTATCGTACGCTTTTTCCAGATCAAAGAATACCGTCATACAATATTGTTTGTGGAGGAAAGCATCCTTTATATAGGACTCGAGCGCGACGAGTTGGTCGTTGGTGGACCGCCCCGCCCTGAAGCCTGCCTGGCAGCTCTCGAGAAGACCATTGCACTCAAGAAAGTACACGAGTCCCCTGTTTATCATCTTCTCGAGGAGCTTGCACAGGCAGCCTGTGAGGGCGATGGGCCGATAGCTAGCGGGAGAGGAAGGGTCCTTTCCTTCCTTCAGGAAAGCCACTACTATGGCCTCCCTCTAAGCGCGAGGAATGTGCCCCGAAAGCCATATGTTGTATAGATGTAGGAGTGTTTCAAGAGTGTCTGGGTGTAGGTGTTGTATCATGGTGTATGTGATTTTGTCTGCACCTGGATCTGAAGGCTTACATATGCTCAGAGCAACCTTCAGCTCATGAATTGAAAAAGGAGAATTGTAAGAAGTGTGCGACTCGTTGTTATCACGCAGGGACTTCTTTTCTACAGATGTTTTGTGTTTCATGAAAGTGTTTCTGTAGTGTGCTGAACTGGACACGTGTTCGAAGTGTTGTGCAAGTGTGTTAGCCTGGTCTTCCAGTGTGTCCCCTGTTGTACTAACCAGTTGCAGGCTTTGTGTCTGTTGTCCTTTTAGTTTTCGTATGCGTGTCCAGACTTTGTGTGTGTCAGTGTATGAGTTGATGGAAGTGAGGAAGGTGCGCCAACTCTCCCTTTTCGCCTCACGACGCACTCGCTTCCCAAAAGCCTTTGCCCGTTTAAAAGAAATGAGGTTATCTGACGTGGGGTACCGGCGAAGGACACCCCACGCCTTGTTCTGGGCCTCTCGCGCCCGCCTGCAGTCCTCGTTCCACCAGGGCCTCCTTGGGGTGCGGGACCCACTGGAGGCCTGGGGAATGGACCTTTCGGCGGCGTCGAGGATGTGCGCCGTGATGAGTTGGGCACCTTCCTCCACGTGTAGGTGTTTTATGGATGTGTGGTGTAGTTGAGATGTTTGTGTGAATGTGCTCCAGTTTGCTTTTGATTCATTAAACCTTTTATGGGAAGATGGACTGCTCGGCCCTATACCTTTATATGTTAATGAAGTGGGGAAATGGTCACTACCATATGCGTCTGTGCCCACACCCCACTCAATACATCGAAAGAGAACTGCGGAACCAATAGCCAAGTCAAGATGCGAGTATGTATTGTGTCCTAAGTTATTGTATGTCGGCTCTTTTTTGTTGAAAAGGCATGCTCCGGAGGATGTAAGAAACTTCTCTATCAGGCGACCTCGGGCATCCGTT
The DNA here is from genome assembly GCA_013339765.2 of Haemaphysalis longicornis. Lineage (NCBI taxonomy): Eukaryota > Metazoa > Arthropoda > Arachnida > Ixodida > Ixodidae > Haemaphysalis > Haemaphysalis longicornis. The sequence goes on along the minus strand of CM023450.1, from coordinate 125,965,250 downwards.
CTGGAGGAGAACCCAAAGAGAGTTGTGCACATTAAGGTCGCCTGTTAGTATGTATGGTTCGGGCAGCTGGTCAACCAGTGCCTCGAAATCAGAGCTCAGAAGTGCAAAATCAGGAGAGATGTAAATGGAGCATACCGTTATCAACCTATTAAATATTATTGTACGGATCGCTACAGCCTCGAGGACAGTGTTTAAAGAGAGAGTGTGGCATGCTAATGATTTCCGGGCGATAATGGCCACACCTCCTGAAGAGTGGGTGCAGCCAACTCTGTCCTTTCTGAATACCATGTACCTATTTAAGAAATTTGTTTGTTTAGAATTGAGGTGGGTTTCCTGGAGACACATGATACTTCGTCAAGATTTTTAAGGAGGCCTCTTCAGTTCCATTGGATGATATTTTCTGTTCCCATTATTTAAATTTAAGAATGACTGGAGTGTGTGTGTCCATGTGTGTTTGATGTGTCGTCTTGCGGGGCTGTTACTCTTGGATTGGGCTTTTTGGGCCTTTCTGAAGGCTTGGAAGTCGGTGGCCGCTCCTTGCACTGCGTTGCAGGCAGGAACGGCCGGACATCCAGCTCGTCGTCGGATGTCCGAGGGGTGCCCGACGGACCGGGCCCCCCGTACTTGGCCCCCCTTCGGGAGCCCTTCGTTTGAGCCGGCACCGCCGATGGCGTCCTGGGCACCAGAGGTGGCACGGGCGGTGCGGTGGTGGTGGGAGCCGATGCGGGGCCCGTGGTCTCCATCACCTCTCCACCCTCCAACGCACTGGAGGACGGGGAGGCAGCGGCGGCACAACCGCTTCTGCCTCAGCAAGCGGCGTGGTGCCGGGTTGGGATGCGTGAGGCAACCCAGCGGGGGGCGGGGGCGGGACCAGGTCATACTCGCTGAACTGGGTCCCTGTGGACACCAGACGCCGCTCCGCCCCCCGGCGAGCCGCGTCAGCGTACCTCCCCTGGGGGAAAGAGGGGAACCTCTTTCGCGCCTCCGGGAAGGTGATGTTCTAAGTAACCTTTATGTTGATTATCTTTTTTTCCAGTTGGAATTTTTCACACTTGCGGGAGTACGCTGCATGCGGCCCGCCGCAGTTCACACAAGACAGGGTATCGGATGGACAATTGTCGTTCGGATGATCATGCGCCGCGCATTTCGCACACGTCGTTCGGCCACGGCAAGAGTTTGTACCATGCCCGAACCGCTGGCACTTAAAACAGCACCGCGGATTCGGGATGTACGGACGGATGGAGCAACGGATAAAACCTGCATGTATGTGTTGTGGAAGAACTGCGCGGTCAAGAATCCAGATAATGTGCTTGGTGGGAACCTCATTGTCGTCTCTGCGGATAGTGATGCGTCTCACGGCAGTGACGCCCTGATCCTTCAAGCCGGCAAGGAGATCCGCATCCGTTTCGTTCAGGAGATCTGTTTCGGATATCACACCCTGCGAGCTGTTGAGGCTCCGATGGGGTGTGACCCTGATGTCGAGATCAGCCAGTCTAGTCTGAGCTAGAAGCTTTGCAGACTGCTGCTTGTCATTTATTTCGATTAGGAGTTCACCATACCTTTGTTTTTTGCACTTATACGATTTTCCTATTATGGCTTCAAGATACTTCGCGATCAAGAAGACTGACTGAGATGCTAGAGGGCGGGTTGGATTGAGGGACTCCAGTGACAAGAAATCGAGAGTAATGATCTGGTTCAGGAAATGTCAAAGATGGCAATGGGGGAAACGATTACTTCGGTGCGGCCCCTTTTAGGGGGCCGATCACGGTTGGGGGGGGGGGGGTTGAAAATACCATACGGCATAGTATAAAAGCAGGGAGACGGGCGTACTTTCTCCTTTGACCTTACGCTGGTAGTCAAAGAGGTCCCGGAGCTCCCTGCCTGCTAGACAGGCAGGGAGCCCATCGGCCGGAGCTTGACCAAGGCTCCAACGGCCACCGTTTACGGCTTCTACCCTTCACCTTTAAACACCTCGCCACGGTTGGACACGGCTTATGTATGGGAGCTCGGGGTCCGCGGTGTCGCTGCTCACCGTCACCATGAATACTCAAGGTGCCCCGTGCGGGGAGAGTTTAAAGAAGCGGTATAAGTTAGGCATGTACGGTAGGGCTAGAAGGCGAAGCAAGCGTATTGTGACGGATTCCTGAAGGTTTCTTCGGTCAAATGTTTTTTATTAAGTGATTCGTCTTTATTTCCTCACTGTTTCTCCTGGTTAAGATGTGACACACTCCACGCATTGATCAGGCCAAAGTTCGGGTCATTGGTCAAAGAGATTCGTTTCGTTGATTTTATCATTTGGCATACGACACATTTACGTGAGTTGAGTGTTCGGTGTACCGAGACTGTGAAGTCGAGACCGTCAAAACCGGCTATTGTTTGAGAAGATTATACGACAGTTTCGTGAGAGTGACCTTCAGGAGCATGTCACCGCATGTCACTTTTTGGGATTTGTAGGCTTTGCCAAGAACGCCATCACTGAACTTTGCAACGATTAAAGGTGATTTGCTAGTTACCGGAGTTTGTTTCCAGAGTGCATTATCAGAGAGCAGAGAAAGTTATCGTAGCTTTTTGGATTAATATTTGGCAATGGCGTCAAACGAACCTTAGTGGGAGCCCTCTTCGGGGCACGATCATTTGGTGGGGCACGGGATTGGTTACACGGCCTAGTAAAAAGCATAAGAGGTCAGCAGACTCAGCTAACCCCGGTGCTCAGCAAGTTCCCGGAGCTCCGTTCGTGACAAACGGGCGACGAGCCCTTGGGCCGTAGCTTGGTCGGACTAATACAGCCACCCTTCGTCGTTTTACCCTTCACCTGGAAGCACGTCGCTACAGGAGGACGCCGCTTATGTTTGGAGATACCCGCTATTCTGTGTGGCCACTAACAATGGGATGATCCTATTTATGCGAACGCCTTCAATGGCTCCTTGAGCAAGAAACCCGGCGTTCGCAGCACCGAAATGGCTCTTATTTCCTCCTCAGTGCATGCACCATGTTTTGTAGTGTGCCTATCATTAGTAAAACACAATGGACTGTGCTACTAGCCAAAGCCTGGGCAAACGCAGAGCCAGGGGTAAGTGGAGAGTGCGACGATCGCTGCGTCCGGCGTCCGACGGCATCCGCACGTAATAAAGCAAGCGCCGCAGGCTTTCCCAAGCGGCGCAACGGTAATTAGCGAACCAAGCCGCTGTTTGCGGCAACAGTTTTTGCAGCAATATCGCCAAAGTGATTAGATCTACAGCGAACATGATATCCTGGAAACTCGAAAAAATAGACCCGCACCCGTCTGCATATGAACTTCGAAAACAGCCAGCAGCACAACCTGAAAACTTTTTATCAGCGCAAATCTGTAAAGGACCACTCTACGGCATTTACTCAGATGGCGTTGAGTGCTCAGATTAATGCTGTCGGATTAAAGCTGTCGCCTCTGAAACACATAAGAAGTTCGCCGGTGTCTTCGCATTTGTCCAATGAACTTAGTGCCAATAATTACGTCAGTTGGGTTTTATAGGTAAACAAATCCTTGATGTGAGTGCATACGTGTGTCAGAGGGAAGGAGGGGGGGGGGGGGAGAGCCAAGGGTTAAAAGCAAGGATAGAAGAGCATATAAAAACCGATTACGAAAGCTTAAAGCGACAGCATAATGAGATTTCAACCTATTTCACTCTATCGCAAAAGAAAGCAAGAAATAAAACAACCCCAGGCACACAGACGGAAAAGAAAAACGCCCACACAGCTACGCTAGCTCCAAACCAGTCACCGTGCCTATGTCCTTCCTGAGTTTTTTTTTTCCCTTCCAGTGCTGTTCATACTTATTTGTGGGAAGAAATTTTCCGGGCCATTAAAGTTCCGCGTGCAGTTAACTGCTGTCACCAAAATCACCGCTTGGGTGTCGAATATGAGTCTTAGCCCACGGCTTCTCGTGGCGCACAAAACAGACAAAATAAAAGCCCGAAACTCACATCATTTTTACGCGCGCTCACGCACATACACACGCAGAAAAAAAATCTGCGGAGAAAGTATAGAACGCTTCCAGAGGAGAGCAGTCGGTTATACCGAAGCGCAATGGTTCTCCCAGTGACGGCAAATGTTGCGTAGCGTACGTGCCCTAAATGTCATTGGGAAAGGTGGCACGGGTGAAGGTACTGTACTGATGGGAAATGTGGAAAGTGCGGGGCAGCGCGTAGGGGTGCACTTTCTGTAGCGTAGGTGTCTGTGCGGCCGCAGGAACCACGGGCGCTCGTATAATGCCGGAGCAAGCTGCGTTTCTCCACACTGACCGTTCGCCCCGAGGGAACGGACGGCAACGGAAGACGTGACTCAGGTGTCCCGAGAGATGCGGTTAAAGCAGCACGCCGTCTCGGGGATGCCCTTATTTTTCGCTGCTTTCGGCGCACCGGCGCGAAGTCGCCTTTATAGCCGACCGGCTGGGGTTGTGGTCTTCAGAGAAGTACGGCTACAGGTTATGAGCTTCTGTCTTTCTGCTTTTTACAGCGAAGCTGTGTATAGCTACCCTCCGGCAATGGCCGATGTCCGTCGGCCTACGCGTCGCGTCAACACACGCAAACAAAATTCGTCTCCAGTTTATCTCAAATGCTTTGTATTTCTTAGTCTAATGTAGGCATGTCGGAAAATATCATACTAAATTAGCCTTTAAGACGACTTTACCGTCACGCCGAGCTTCGTTGACCTGTCGTGATTAGTCCACACTGAAGTTGTAAAAGTTACATAATTACGCTCTGCTGTCTATCAATTAACGTCTACCGAGGAACTGGGGTTAAAAAGCCGGCTCTATCTCTTGTTTTGTTAGAAAAACACAGAAAGGAATTATATATTAATCACCCAATAAGACGACCCGATCACTGCGCCGAGTTTCTTTTACTTTCACGTACTTCAAATTGAAGTTTTATATATTGTGGAATTCCCGTCTGCTGTCAATCCAGGGGCATCCATGGGGGGAGGGGGTGGACAGACAGTTTCATGTCTGGTTCGCCCCTAGGAAAACTGCAATACACACACCTCTGCCTGTCATCCTTCTTCATTAAAGTGGAAGGGCACTTATCTGCTTTTTAATGCAGCAGTATTAGAGGACTGAGTAGGTGGAAAGGTGGTGTCATTGTGGCCAGTAGACTGCACAAAATAGCCGAATGATGACACGCCAAATGGTGGTGGTGGTTGTTCTTTTGTTGGATCAGTGGTGTTAGCCTGGCAAGATGCGCCGGCAATCGCTCCGCCCTAGGACTACTAATATTATGGTCACTTCACCACGAGTCCGCCAGTTCCGTCTCCCGACGGAAGCTAAGAAGGTACGACACCTCCCTGCGCAGCATCCAATATCCCCTTGGGAAGACAATGTGGTCCGGGGTGGTGTGTGGGGCTTTTAACTTTCGCATCGCTGAGAGCATTAACGTCTGTTTTGCAGCAAGCTCTGGACAACAAATTAGGTAGTGGTGCACATCTCCTAGTACTGCACATGGCGAACACACGGGTGGTCCAATGAGGCCCACTTTTAATACCCAATCTTTTGTATTTGCTGAGCCCGTACAGATGCGGTACGGCAAAGTTGCATCAGATCTTATAAAGTTGCATCCGGGCAAAGCTGCATCCGATCTAGGCTGATGGTAGAGATCTTCCAAGGACTTGAAATCGTCGACTAGCGTTCTCTGAAGTCGTTCCAATGATCCGCCGTTACTTTAACAGCCGGTACAAATGACAGCGCATTCCCTGCCACCTGATCAGTAGCTTCATTGCCCTTGACGCCAACTCGGGATGGAAGTCATCGAAACCACGCATGGACACCCTTTCTGCTGTGTTCACAAGCCGTAAGGAACACTGACGGACCTTTCTCGAGGGGATCCTACGATGCGAAAGTTGTAGGGCTGCTTTCGAATACGTAAGAATTAAGACTTCCTGCGGCTTTTATGACTTCAATTTCCCCAAAGCAGCCGCGATGGCAATACACTCAGTTTCGGTGCAGGACACTACATGGTCCAGTCGTGCTGCCTACAAAACCTGCGCACCTGGAATGACACACGCCGCTGCACATGTTCTTTGTGCTAACTGACTGAGTCATCCGTAGAAATTTGAAGGTGGTTCGGGTAAGTGTTCTCCCGGTGTTCAAGCACCAAAAAGCTAGTGCTTCCACAATGGTGTGTTTCTCTTCACTCAGATGTGAAGAACGCGTAACTGACGCTGGAGGCTCTCATAAGACCATGGCGGCATTGAGGTCAGTTTTCCCCGGCCACTGATGGCACCAAGTTCTCATAGAGTTAAGAGCAGTGCACGCGTGAGAAACCGTCCTTGTGCGAAGCCGCCTTATATTTGCATCTCCAGCATTGGTTTCCCCAAGACGCATTATCTGCGTGAGTAACACCTGCTATGCCAGCAAGTGCAGTGCAGACGACTGGCTCAGCCGAATGACATTCTCGTTTGATGCTCCCTCAGGAACGCCAACTGCTCTCCTCAGCCCTTTCCTGCACAACGTTTCGAGGCCCTCATACTGGGATTCCAAAAGGGAAATCACGGGCGGCTGATAAATAATACGATTCAGAATCAATGCTGAGCGCAGCTTAGTCATGGACGTCGGGTAATTCCCCCACTTTGCTCTAGCGATTCTCCTCAAATTGGTCAGAAGGGGAAGCATAGCCGAAACAGTAGTATACACTGCCCGTCGACAATAAAGTTTGGTCGCCAGCGTGACACTAAGGAACCACACATGGTGGCTTGGCAAATAGACGGGCTGTTCAATGTTAAATTAAGACGGGTGGACTGTCACTGGTTCCCAAGGAAAACAACACAAGACTTCTCAGCTGAGGGCGTCAGGCCGGCTGAGGACAGATATTTCTGCACGGTGTGAACACTCCGCTGAGCCACCACTGCCAGTCGCTTATGTGGGAATCCAGACAACGAGATGCAAACATTGTCAGCGTACGCAGATACGCTAACAGGCATTGAAATTCCTATTGATAGGTGCACAGGCATCAATATTCCAATTGATACGTACACAGGCATTGAAATCCCCACACATGATCCTAGTGGCGGGACAGCGATTACACAGCTGTTCCGAGAGAATCCTGATATCGATAGTTATCCCTGGGGAAACAAACTGATGCGACGCTGATCTTCTGGCGTCGGCACAAAGAAAAAAAAACTATAATAAAAGGTTCAATATTACGCGGATTGACGCCACTTTAGTCGGGGAAGGTACCTTAAACATAGTAAAGTGATTCGGTTTAAAAACTTTCCCAGTTTCAGTGAATTAATGTCGCCAACGCTGATGTTGACAGCGAAGCTGCCTGGCACGTCCCTAACCGCAAGGGTAAGCTTTAAAAATTTTGTAAACCCAGCAGACCGATTCCCTTTCGTACCAATTCATTTTTGCCATGTTCCACGGTTCGCGCCATCTATTGAAACCTTTTGCTACTTTTTAGGTTGGAACACGGTCACGAGGGGGCACTCCGTGCGCTTTTTGTTTTTCACGGCGTGTTTGTGTTACTCGCTATCGTAAAAATCTAGCAGCCATGTATTTTTAATTAGGAGAACAATGAAAATAGCACTTACATATTGACGTCTTGACTCCAATATGCTTAGCGTTTTCGTTTTGCTCAACAACGTCGACAAGTGTGAACGTTGCCGCCTGATGCAGTTGTTTAGAATAGCTTTGCCTACATAAGCGTCTCGTTCAAGAATTCTTTTTACTTGCTGCGTGTGTGTTTGGCGCATGCGCTCTTCCTCGCTAGGCTGTGCCCTTTCCACATCACAGCGACCGCGTTACCACATTTCGTCTCATAAAATCCTTGACCAAGAGCATCTTCGCTGTGAAAAGAAAGCGAATTAATTTTGGGCGGGGCGTCAATCAAACCCGGGGGATCCGGAAGGCGAGACGAGAACGCACCCGCAACGCCAAAACGGCTTGATGGATTTAGATGACTGAAGGTAGACCCAGTGATTATGTTGCAACATTCTACCTATACAAACACATGTTGGAGAGGTGTGCTGAGGCGCGCGTGAGTAATTTATGCGTGCTAATTGCAGGAGTAGCAATTAGGCGCCCTTGAAACTGCATTTCTTCGAGTAGCGTATATACCGGCCTATAAAGGCCGATGATGATAAATACCCACCTCACTTGAACCTCACCGTTTTCGCATTTACTACATGACAAGGAGAGTTGCGGCGGGCTAGAATTTTGTAATCCCAGCTACGGGAAACGCCGCGTATTGTATGCAAATTCGTGATTCAGGAATTTGCTTGGCTCAGCTCTGGAACATGCCCTATTTTTTTTTTTCTAAAGGTGTGGTGAATTTGTGTATTTCTTCCGATACAATACGCCATGGTTTTGTCCGCACACTACTCTCGGTTTCCTTCAGCGCGCCCCGACATGATCTAAGCGAGGGCGTAGCAATTTGCTCACGATTACGGGATCCCAGCCGTCCCATGGTTCATTCGCGAAACAGGCCGATCCCTTTATCTTCCATCAGCGCACTTGTTTCAGACGAAAGTCGATACAGGAGGCCACCAGAGTTTTACGCCGTACGTCACCTGATTCCAGTATTGCTCGTAAAGAATGTTTCTCTGCAGAGGCCTTCTTGCTAAAGGGAAGCAACCTTTCAAAGGAAGTTCTACGGGACCGTTTCAACACAAAAACTCACTGGCATTCTATGCTTAATGTTACAAACAATTTCATAGGGGTGTTCGTCAACATCTAATTCTCGCGATGTTTTAAACTATTTGGATACACAGTTAGACATTCCCGCCACGAACATATACCCCAAGGACGCTTGCGCGCGCTGCAGTCCGGTCTGGTGGCTGATTGCTCAGGCGCAGCTGGCGTTGTTGATCCGAAAAAAAAAAGTTACCTTGAAGGTAATACAGTGAAATTGATATAATGTGAGATTAGATCTCTTACTACTTATGAGCCCTCACCATTGGCAGGTTGAGAGCAAGGAAGATACACTGGGAATTTCTTTTGTCGATCTAAGGAGGCTACGCCTACCGAATAAAAAAATGATGCATTGACCGAGAAACTTTATAGTGCGAGTGAAACGCAGTTCGTTTTGGTATGAAGCCGAACTTCCTCGGTACTGAAATAGAGTACACTCTGTACTGTGTGGGATCTGAGATGACCAGTGGAACATTAGAACCCGCCACGGATTTTTTTTCTGAAGAAGCGAGTCGCTGCAGGTAAACCGCTGGAGCTCCCCATGGGAACAGCATCGTCAACATTTACTCAATCGCGCAAATTAATTTTGCCATAAACGAAGAAAACATGGCATGAGAGCAGGCGCCAGAGGAATGCGTCATCTGCATGCTACGATCACCTGGTGTCACTTGATGGAAATGAAAATTTTCTTTTTTTAGTTTTCTCCTCGTGTGCGTCCAACGTAGGTACGTTTTGCGAATTTGTTCATTTTTGTTTTGTTTATTCATCGCTTTTTCATGTTATTATCCCTATCTGTCACGGTGATTTTATTCAAACGCCCACTTCTTCTACACGGTTCCAAGTCATTTCGCTGTTTCTGTTGTAAACGCATATTACGGCAGGAAACTAGTTTACCATAGGTACTCTGCGGATACGCATTAGTCGATGAAGCTTGATGTCTTGTGATCGAGAAGCCAACCGCAAATTTCTACACGCTCCCAAATTTTAAAGTTCGAATGCATAATAAAGTATAAGCAGCCCAAGCTTCAATTCCAATCTTTCTTTAAGTGCTTCTCAACAATCACGTGGTTCAAGGCTAACATTTTTATCATTTATTCTTTCATGAAGTGCACGTTCTACGCCAGAGCCAAGCCCATGACAGTTGTTGTTTCTTTTTGCGAAAGATTGCCCTACGGCATAAGAAAACGTTCTCATATGTACAACACTGCACCCGTAACGCGCAAAAATTCAAGAAGAGACCAGTGGCGGGCTCCCCATATCCAGCGCTTGAGATCTGGGGGGTCTGCCAGGACGGAGCCCTGTGCCTCGGAGGTGCGGCGTTCGGGCGTTTCTAAAGCCTGGGAAAATCCACAGCAAATGTTCAACGTCAGCTTCCGACGCAGGAAGCACACGGAAGGGGCAAGTGTCTGCAAACGGCGCGTGATATCGGGCAGGCCAAGCGTGGGTAACTGCTGGGGATAACACCACCCCAACCCGAAGCCTGCGCAGCGCGACCTCCTCCCAACGAGCGAGCCTGCTAGGGAGGTCAGTTCCACGTGGAGGAAGTAAAGCACGCGTGGCGCGACGGAGGGCTTCCTTTTCTACCAGCAGTTCTTCTATGGTGGATACTAGAAGAAGTGGTAGTGGCCGTGGGAGTTCCCTGTGGCAGGCGTGATCCGCCGCAGTGTGCGCAGGAAGCATGTCCCAGCGAATCCAAAAAACGCGGACAGGGCATGGATTCATGAGAGTTGTCTGCTTCCCGAACATTTCCGCTTTCTTATCGCTAGTATAAAACTGAAGCCACATTAGCGAGTTGTTAAAAGTGTTGCTCTCTTTTTCTAACCCTGAATTAGGCATGTGTCTGTGGGTGTATGCGTCTGTGTGTGTGGCAGGGGAGGGGGGGGGGGGGTAAGTTGCACAGACCATCAATGTGGTCACCCATGGGGGTGACGCTAAACGCAGGCTTGACCCATAGGCGCGACCTTAACGCAGACTGGGGTAACAGGAGAAGACCACAAACAGTAACGGCCATATCCTGAGTCCCTCTTCCACACCATTTGCTCCCTCCACTCGACCGAGGGGAGGATTGTGCAATGTTTATGCATGGGGAAATCAATTTCAAGGATCTCATCCACTGGAGGCTCGAGTGGAGGAAGGATTCAGAATGTCAGGGTAAGCATTTTATTAGCAGGCCATGTCGAAACTGAGATCGCCTCACTTATCTCTACAAATCAGGTACAAAACTTTCAGAGCGACCGCTCTGTCCGCCCGTGTAAGTTACAAATGACATCGTTGGTGGTGTTTTCTCAATTTCATACCTATAGTACCTGCCCTGCCATTGTCAAAAGGTCTCCTTTGGCAATTTGTAAACCCTTCTGACGGAGCTACGAGGATTTCGCGCTAGGTCTATGACTTTGAACTACATTAGTCGGAAGATGGGCGAAGTGGGAGAAGCCATACGTGGAGTCATCATCGTAATTGGCCACAGCCGTCATCACTTACCCTGGTACTCTGTCTCCTTCCTCCACTCGAGCCTTCAGTGGAGGAGATCCTTGAAATCGACTTCCCCATGCATAAGCATTGCAGAATCCCCCCCTCCGCGGGTGGAGGGAGCAAATGGAGTGAAGGGGGGACTCAGAGTATGGCCCCTAAGATCCTGTATCTCGTTGAACTGATCCTCAACTGTCAGTTACTGGCCAATGTCCCAGCGTTGTGCCGAAAACAACGCATGGCATACGGCCATGCCATCGGCCGCCACTCTTCATGGGCTTCAGAATAAATGTCAGACGCGGCTTTTTGCGCCAACAAGGGCCGGTTTCTCTCTCCCTTTGAATCAAAGCTTATTACTTCAAATCAAATTTCTCTAATCACTCTAATCCTCTAATCAATGAAATCCTCTAATCACTCGCTCGTTCCAAGGGGAGGCTTACAAGGGAAGAGTAAGGGCGCGTGCAATGGGAAATGATAGAACGAGGTATTTGCTGCGCCCACGTCCACTGCGCGTCGGGCCTAGAGCTGCCTACTGCGCCAAGCAGCGTTTGTGTTTTGTATTGCGCTGCATTTGTGAGCGCGTTCACTGCGGGCTGTCGGCGCGAAAACCGCGCTATCGTTCGTCAAACATGGTTTCACCACGCTCAACCACGGCAAATTAATACCTAAATTCTGTGTCACCTCTGAAAAGCGCCACTGATTATTCACCTTCAAAGAGTGGCTCATAATTTCTTTATAACCACTTGTTCACTCATGTGCGGAAATGGGTGAGGAACGGAATAGTGACCCCGGTCCCTAATCTATAAAGCGGAGCGGGAGTATAATTTCACTTAAGGGCGGAAGACTGGCACTGTTTATTATTTGCACGGTGGTACATCCAGCATAAGTGGACCGAACCTCCCCGGAAAACACCGCGTGAGACTCAAAACAACCCAAGCTGTTACCTTTTTTTATGAACGTGTCGCGTTTCTGGGTTTCCGCAGGAAGCCCTTTGTTTTCAGCTTGCCGCAATACGATCCCGCATCCCTGAAATAAGGGCGACGGAGCGTCCTCTTTTCCCACCAGCTCGAAACCGCGGTTTCGCATTGCGTAATAGGAAACAACACACACTTTCAAAGAATGAATGTTTTGCCAAACTGCTTCTCCCGATCGTGGCTTTGAAATATTGCATCATACGCCGAGAAACGCTAACCCTCAAATCACGCCTGCCTCAAAACAGACCATTTTGCAAGGGGCGACACCGGAAGACACCGCGCGTCAAAGTTCCGGAAAGCACGCGTGTAGGCAATAAGTTCAGGACTTTGTGACGAGTGACTTGAATGAGCTGTCCAAACGGTCGCCAGTACACGATATATTCTTACAGCTGTGGGCCGTTTATGCGCCGGTATGCTGCCACGCTGGTAATAGTATCTGCAGTGTGAACTGCAAATATGCGGCCTCCTTGGTAGTTTGGATGTCAAGCGAACACCTTGTAGGCAGGAGTGGCCTATAGAGTGGTGAAGAGGGCCCGGTGGCCCCTTAAGATATCACCGAGCGGCAGTGGGTGCTCGGGCAACTCGCTGCTGCTTTCTGTTGGAACTGTGAAGAGAGGGAACGACACGGCGGCTGAAAAGAAAAAAAAGCCTTTGCGCCTCATCCCCTTGCCGTGATCGGTGTTTAGCCTCACTTGTACTCACGCTGGTGGATAACCATTGTAGCTATTGTTACGAATAGACTGTGTGCGGGTGTGTTGACGCGGTGCGCGAGCTTCCATAACGCACAGCACGACCACGCGCCGAGATGCTTTCACACATAGCATGGATGCTGGAAGGGGAGGACCACTTGCTTCACGCACTTCACGTGCTTCCGAAAGCACGTTTCGGCCAGAACCACTTCGAACAGTCGTTGTCGGTGGCGGTGGCTGACTCATCGCCACCCGTGCTGCAAGACACTCCTCCTTTCCCTCCCTCTCTCCGGCAACAGTATAGACCGGCTTCTGCCGACGCATCACGAAACGGGTAGAGGGTGTTCTTCTGTGTTTGTATTTTTTCGTGTCGCGCACAAATCGCTGGAAAGGCTATTTGACCGTTGGCTATTCTGTGTATAAATTCCGCCCTTAAAGGGACTTGAACGAGTCGGAATTGGGGTTGGACGAGAGCGTCGCTCTGTTCGTTGACTCCCATACTGTTCCTGTATTGTCGCTGTTCATCTCTCGCCATACAGTAGACCAAGTTAAGTTTTGCTCTCGGCTCTTTGTCGGCAACACCAAGGCCGCTCTCCTGCTCGCCGCGCGTTCACCACGCTACCCCTACATGACGGAGGCGATGGAGCTCGGTACAGGGACACCTTACCCAATGTAACAACTCGTGCTAGCGGTGCGGATCCAACTTCACGGTTTTCTAGGCGGCTTCGACCTTCGCACAATTCACTGCGGCCAATAGTGAGTGCGAGACCTTTTTTCACCGAGTTTTACCAGGCTTCAGATAATAGCTGGTAGGGCGCGTGTCTCTGTCACGTGGGTTATTCGCACAAGAATATTTTGCTTCAGTGCGAAAGTTGTAGTACCTTAGACAGGCATGAATTTGAAAGCGTTGAGAAAACCGCAGTTGTTGAAGCTTAGCAAAATAGTTGCGCTTGGATGTTTCGGCCGCGCTGAGAAAACCAGTGCTACTACAGGCTATTCTCGCTGTTGGGGCTGGCGATGACGAGCTGTCGGAATGAATTGTTCTGATCAATGGACTGGAGAACACTAAAAGTCAGGCTGCAGAGGCTGAGCGCCAGCGAGAAAGGCTTGAGCAGGAAGAAAGAATGCAATTACAGGAACCAGAGATAGAGAAACGACAGCATGAGCTCAAGCGAGAGAGACTTGGACAGGAGGAAAGACAGCTGAAAGTAGAGCTGGAGCTGGAGGCGTCTCGACCTAGGCGTCAGGGTGACAGCAGCGTGCAGTCAGCGGCAGCTGAGTGACTTATGCTTCGAATGGATGACCTAATGCAACGCCGCCTGTATAAACATTGCCTAACGCGTCGCGCGCTTTTCAATGGGAAGGGTAGGGCACGGCCGGACTGGAGGAGCGGCGAGCGCGCACTTTCATATGAAAATGCCCGCCTGCCGCTCTTCCAGCCCGGCCGTGGGTAGGGACGCTTAGTTCAGGCATTCATCCGCTATGTGGCGCGCGCCGGCGGACATGAAAGCACGCAGGAAGGCTGCGGAGCGGGAAAGGGTAGGAGAGAGCAAGAGGAGAGTAGCTGTTTGGCCATTTTTCGCTCACGCGTTAGGCCATGATTATACAGGCGGCGTTGCCTAATGCGGCGCTACAAGGTAGAAGAGGACATTGGTCTTTTTAGTGCGCAGCCCTTTGCGGCCAGCTACTGTGGTTTGATAACGGCGACGGCGTCGTAACCGAGCGAACGCAGATATAAAGAAAGCGGTGGAGGAAAGTGTGGTGAAAGTGTGAGGGGGAGGGCATTATGCTGAGCCCGCACGAGACGCTCGTCAGCGGTGACGCATGGAATAAGCGTGAGGGGGAGGCATTGAGGCATGATGGGCGGTGGTGATGGGCTGCTATGTTATGTCATAGCAGCGTGTGCCGTCGTGGGTTCGACGATTATGTGCATTGGCTTCCTGAGATGCAGATCGCGTCGTCGACGCAAAGCCTTACAATCGCTGGCGTCGAGAGAACCCACGAGTGAGTGATGTCTCAGCCCACTACAGCACTAAGAAGTGAGTTCTGAACAATGAGTGAGGCAACCGGGGGATGCGCTTCGTATCCTCCTCGTTGCGTGGCTTATCCGAACCACGTGACATTTGCGCAGGAAGTTCAAACACGATTTACAACATGCTGGGCGGCGGCGACGCGCTTCGAGATAACGGCAGAGTAGCGAGCGACGCCGTGCGTTCGCTGGTCACGCGATCACTTCCTTAGACGCAGCAGTTTTGCGCCGGGACCGAGACGACTGCAGTTCGCGCTGCGCACAAATTTCGCACTATGGAGTGTAGTAATCGTCAGCCGTTTTGGTCACTTTCGAGCGTACGAGCGAGAAAGCCCAGTTCAGCTGTGAGACTTGGTCAGACTGCTTACGCTTTTGCAGTGCGAGGCATCACATATGGTAGCCCACTCGCCAAAGGTGGAGACGCAGGATTACGAGAAGGTAAAATCTGTCCTCCTACGTGAGTATAGGCTATCTCCTGAAGCATTTCGGCAGAAGTTCCGTGAGGCCGAGAGCTAAAAGCGAGTCATACTCGCTGCAAACTTATAAGCTGAGGGCCAACACAGCAGAATGGCTCAAGGAAGCGAAGGCTTTCGGCGAGCACGACAAGGTAGTTGAGTGCTTCGGCCTTGAACAGTTTTACCGCCGGCTACCGGAATACGTGAGGCACTGTGTGCAGGACCGACTGGATGTAAACACTGTGGACAGGGCAGCTCAGCTCGCCGACGAGGGTTTCAGGTATGGGGAGATTGCGTGCCAGCAAAATATATAACAAAAGTAGAAGGGGATGTGAAATAAATAAACTCGTAATATTATGTTCATAAGGCTTCCCTACTATCAAGCTACATCTAGCGTGAAAAGAATGACAACGTAATCATGGTTCGCAAGAAGGGTGAATAATTGATTGGTTGTGAGCTTTAACGCGCTGACGCTACACAGGCGATAAGACGCGCCGTAGTGGAGGGCTCCTGATTAATTTTGATCACCCGGGTATCTTTAATGTGCGCCGAAATCTCGAACACACTGGCGTTTTAGCTTTTCCCCTCCATCAAAAAAGCGGCCGCCGCGCCCGGGACTCGAACCCACGTCCTTGGGCTCAGCAGCACAACGCCATAGCCATTGAACTACAAGAAGAATGGACGATATCATAAACAATAAGAACTACAGACACATCAGCCTACCATCTGTTGCGAGTCACGTTATTTACAAAGTTTAAATTACCCCTCACCCTAGATTTACATTCTAAGAAAAAAGAGGTTGTATTTAGGGAAGGATTGATAAATTAATGCAGCGGCTAGACAACCGTGGGACCACCAGAGTACAAGGTTGGCACCGAGAGGGGAAACGCACAAAACCCTGGCCTTATCGAGATGCTCTTTAAAAAAATTGGCGCAGCTTGCACTCGTGGTGCAAGGCTGAAGAAACAGCAGAGCTGGAGGCCCTTTCACTTCGTCGGAGACGCGGCTCTTGCCCCTCACATTTATTTCCGAACTTGCCGCTGAAAGTTCTCCATTACTGGCAGGCCCGGATCATTCTGTCCACAGCCTTTCACATCTCTCCCAAAGCACCCGCTAGAACCCGCGGCAACCGGGTTCGCGAACTGGGCGTCTGTGCTGTCCACTTTAAACTCGACCGTACTTGAACTTGCGAGGAGAACAGCTCGCGCACGACACAAACGCAACCGCATAAAAGCCAGTTTCATAACACGAGGGACCCAGACTTGATTCCGACCACGGGAAGCGTTTTTTTCTCCGGAATCGTCTCTTTTTGTTTCATGTGGCGGTGGTATTTTAGTTGTTTTCTTTGTTCTTAAATGAAGGCGATGGGGGGGGGGGGTTAAGATGTCGCTTTTTAGGTTTTTTCATTATTCATTTTCAACTTCCCAAACACATACGCGCATTTGCCATCGCGTCTCATAATGAGGCGGCCGGGGTAGGCAAGATGGAATGGTTTTCGCACGGTATGGCGCGCCTAAACTTTTTATTCGGTTTATTATTTATTTCCGTTAAAATTAACCCAGTTGGCTGTAATTCTTGCCAACATTCCCATCTGGAATTTTTTCCCTTGTAGGTGTGGTGCACTGCGTGCCGACACAACCGTTTTCTTTTTCAATTGACTGCACATGCTATTGTTCTCCGCCGCTGCTAACCACGCACGCCTCGGGCTTTTGTAATGGCCCAGTGGTTAGGTTGCCTGTTTCACCGGTTCCCGGCAGTTTCCTTACCACATTTTTTTTTTCTTGAGGCACACACTCCCACCACCTCTTCGCGGGCTCCTGGCCTCCTCGCCACTTCCCCTCACACTTCAAGGTTTTTTTTTTTGTGCGACGCGAGGATAACTCACGGCCTAACAGCTCTTTTGTTAGAAGATTGGCGCAGCTTGAGCTAGTGACGCAGGCCTGCACAAGCAGCAGAGCTGCCAGCCCACTTCTTCAGAGACCCGGAAGGTGCACCTCACATGGACTTACGAACTTGGCGCTGAACATTCTCGATGACTGGCAGGCCCGGACCGTTTCGTGCGAAGACTTTCACATCTCTCCCAAAGTGGACCGCGTTAGCACGCGCTAGAACCCGCGGCCAAGTCCAAAGCCAAGGTCCACGGGACGAGCCCCAGGGATATGCCGTTGGGCCCGGAATGCGATTATAGCTCAATCGGAGGGCAATACAGAAAAAAACTCGTGCCTCTTTATCGCCAGCCATACTTGCGGGACCATAAGAATAATGTTTTAGACCGTGTCAAGCGTATGTGCGTGCCGCCAAATGCCGAGCCGTTTTTCTTTAAGCTCCATTCGCAAACGCTTCCAGTTAAAACATGGCTGCGCGAAAAGGGAATGTCGATCCCTTGGTCAGACAATTGCCGCTTGTGCAACCAACCAGAGGCTATTGACCATTGTTTTGTGCTGTGCCGTGACGCGGTGTTTTTCTGGGACGTTTTGCAACGGACACTAAAGAAGGACATTGACATCACCCCCTACACCATTCGTTTCTTGCCATTTGAGGATGTTAATCGGGTGCCATATGACGTTTTTGTGCTCCTAGGATTGTTTAGCTTGTGGAAGTGCCGCATGACTGATCGGCATGCTGAACCTCAGTGCATTTTTCGGGAACAGGCGGCGTTGGTACAGGAGCGTTTATGCAGCGCAGAGTGATCCACCGGAGTGGCTGCATCTTTTGGATGCGTGCGTTTGCTTGCCTGAGTTTTGAAATGGTGCCGACCTTCGTTAGACTGACGTCTTGTGTGTCTGTTAGTGTTTATATTGTGTGTTAATTGTCTTGTCTGAGTTTTTTTTTTTCTAAAATTTCCATGCATTCAAGTAAAAAAAGATAGTTCAATCGGATAGACGCCGGGTTCATACTACCAGGTTCGGGCCCAGGCCCAGGTTCATAATACCAGGTCCAGGTTCGAACCTCCCCACGGGAAGCGTTTTGTTTAATTGGCTGCGCATGTGATTGTTCTCCGCTGCTGCTAACCCCGTACCTCCTCGGGCCTTTTAGGTGGCCCAGTGGTTATATCGTCAATTTCACGCGGAAAGGCCCCGAGTTGGACTCCCGGGACCTCCCTAACCACGTTTTTTTTTCTTTTTCTTGAGGCTTTGA
Organism: Haemaphysalis longicornis; assembly: GCA_013339765.2. Lineage (NCBI taxonomy): Eukaryota > Metazoa > Arthropoda > Arachnida > Ixodida > Ixodidae > Haemaphysalis > Haemaphysalis longicornis. Next base: position 125,946,840 of record CM023450.1, on the reverse strand, counting down.
GGTTTTTTGGTGCGATGGACGGACAAAGCTCTGTCGAAACATCTCTGCTGTTAGAAAAGTGACCAATGGGTCCCTAATATTTCCTCGAGCAGCCCGTAACAAACTGAACACTCAAAAGCTACGCTTCAGCGCCGTTCCCGGTGTGTGGCGGCCTTTCATTCGGGCGCACTCTGATGGTGCTCTTCACCTCAATGCGTCCCGCACGCGCCAGCGGCCGCTGCTCGGGAAAAAGCGCCGCCACGCGCGCTGCGGCAGCGCCAGCGAGCGAGGGGCGGCACGTTGGGCGCCAATCGTGGCGTCGGCTAGCGCCGCCAGCGCGTCGAGCGGCGCGTCGTAGTCAGCGCCGGCCCGACGACCGGGAAGCACGAACGAGTCGCGCTTGCGTTTCGGCCTGGCAGTGACCCTGCGGAGCTCGATCAGCTGGCGACGTGCGCCAAATAAACGCCGATCAGCTCTCGCTCTCCTCCCAAGACGCCGATGAAAGGAAAGCTGCTCTTCCACTCGTCGTCAGCGTCGGACGTCCCGTTTACCACTTCCCCGAACGACGATCGCTCTTATTCCGCCGTTTGCGCGGCTTCTCCGTGATCGGTCATGTTCGCTCTTGATCGGTGTGTGGCGCGTTCGACTGACCTGTTGTTGAACACGTGAGTTGCGTTCAAGACTTGGCTGTTGGTGCTCGAGTGTGCAATCGGGGGAAGGTGTCCCCAAACCGCCCCAACGAGACACCGAGACATTGCAAAAAAGGCACCACCGATAAACCCTTGTTTTAACGACAGTCTGACGCGCACGTGGCATTACCAGAAGTCACCACGTTCCCCACTTCTCCTGCCAGTTATACGACGACGAGGTTGGATTATATGAAGCTCTCCAGACTGAGGACATTACCTGTTCGGATCTGTCGTAAGTGCACGCCCACGTTTTGTGTTTATTTATTAATTTCAAAATACTGCCAACCCCTTTTCGGGATTATGATGGAAAGGGAAGGCCGAAAAACGGACAAAAGAAAGCAGTTGATTTTTAAGTAATAAGAATATTTTCCAATGCAAGGGCAAGTTTCTTGACGACTATAAATAAAAAAAAATACTGTACGAGCAAACACAGCGCAACACATCAGCGTAAAAATATAAATTATATTCATTTTGCATAAAAATGAGATTACAAACAACTTAACGTGAGTGTTTTTCAATAAGAATGTGAATTTATTTTAAAGCATTGCTGTTAGTATTCTTTATGGTCATTGTCTGGCAATTTCTGGCGTCCTGCATTAGCACTGTGTTCCCGCCAACAGGCTGTGCACTGTTCTCGCAGTGCGCGCCATGATTTTCACGCATCCCTGCTTCCCAGGCAGTTTCCCAACCAAAATCGCCTAATTTAATAAGCTGTGGTGGCTGGCGGGCTCAGGCGTTCCGGAGCTGACTACGAAATCTGTATTCCGTCCCAATGTACAGCGTGGGCATTTCTCACTGAAGAACAAGAGCGCTTTTGAGTCGAATATCTTAGATAATGACACCTAAACCAACTGTTCTAGCAAATAAATTTTACCAAAATCCGGTCATGCATGCAAAAAAATGAGAAAGCGGCAAGAAGCACAGAGACCTATAATTTGAAGGAGAATTCGCTTTTAGTCGATAGTTCAAACACAGGACGAAAGCGTATCTGCAGAGCTGTGGGCCAGTGTGCGCAACGTCTGATCCTCGTGAAGAAAAAAAAAAGAACCGAGATTGTCAGAACATATTTTAGTGTGTTCCAGTATACTACGCTCCTCGCGGTGAAGGTATTTTAAAGGGAAGCTTTCTATGCCCCACTGATGGCGTGGGTCGTCCGCGCAAAAACGCACTGCGGGACAGCCAACTTTACTGAATGAGTTTCAGAAAACCGTGATGATGATGATGATAGTGAAGGCACATCAAGCGCGTAAAGAAAAAAAACCGTTCCGGTGGTCGGAATCGAACATGTGTCCCTCGCGTTATGAAAGCGACGTCTAGGCGACTACGCCACTCCGACACGGTCGAATCAGTTTGGATTTTTCCCTTTGGCTTTGACTCAGGTTGCATGTGAGAAAACTTAATTTAACCACCTTTATGTTGAGAAAGAGGCTTTGCTTTTTTTATGTTTATTTTTTTTTTCATTTGTGCATTCGCTGCGTTGTATCTTGTCAACGGGGACAGTTTCGACGTTCCTCTGTCATCAAATGTGGGTGATTCCTCTATTAATGTGGAGGGATTTTTATTCCTCTTGCGCTTACCATCTGAGATCAATAGCCTGCTCTGCGGAGCGCGTCACTTTTGCTCAGGTGAAAATCTTCTAAATCAAGTGAAACTGACTGGAGGTTATTGGTTTCTACCAGAGTTTCTCGTATTATGCGGGGTTTTATTAATCCTTGGTGGATTTGGCAGCCGCTCCAGATATACCGGCGACAATACTCACTCGTTTCACGGCTCCGCCCCTATAGATTATACGCGTCTACAATCTCTTTTAGGAGGGAATACAAGTCTCATTAACCCTTTCAGCACTGATTTTTTATTTCAAGCAAAAAATTATTTTCTGTGTGTTTTCCTAAATTTTAGGTTTCCATAAGCCCACAAACTGAAAATAGAGCTGCAAGTGCAAATATTAACATTAATGAGGCAATTAATTAGGACATCTGATAATTAAAAATTTTATGTCGAGCAGAGACATCACTGTTGCATATTTTCCTAAATCTTATGACTACATGAACCCACAAACAAAAGATCAGCTTAGTTAGTGCACGCGCTTATAGATTTATAAGCTTGTAAATAAAACTCGGAGCGCCATTTTTTTTCAGCCGTAATGTCGTGATTTCATCTTCACCGGAGCTTCTTCTTCTTTGTAGCATCAAGCTCTACTAAAAAAAAACAACAGTGATATCTATCGCAATAGCCATCATGATTGAAAAACAGCCCCCCCCCCCCCCCCCCCTTCCCGGAAAACTAGCAGTTTTGGTTTCATTCTCTGTGCGCCAGAGGAACTTTAAGGCGGTGGCGTCATTTGACACCACCAGGGCCGAAAGGGTTAAGCAAAGAAAAAAATATGACTTTCAAAATACCATCAAAACCTCTGTGCATCTACAGCGTATCCTGGCTTAAGCCGAGATGTTTGTGAAGCTTGAGCAAGTTTTCAAAAATGCCTTTAGATTTGTGTGAAGTTGATAAAATTATATTTGAAACATAATTTGTTTAGACCAACAGGCATCGTTTCGCACATGTGCCGGCGTTCACAAGTAAGTACAAGTATCAATCCACGCGGTCCACTGACATGGTTTTATTTTTTCCGTATGATAGTACGAACTTAATCAAGGTCAGCGGCACAAGATGCTCAGTGTGCGCTGCAGAGCTTGTTTAGTTTCGTTTAATTAACGATTTAAACAGTACAACTCACTCGCATTGCCACTTCAATCAAGAAAAAGGCAGGAGGACCGTGGAGCCAGACGTTCTAGCAGCGAAGCTGTTCTTGGTCGAGAGAGAGAGAGAGAGAGGGCTCTTTAAAATGTTAATTGGTGAGGGCAGCCCTGCTAGGGTCAAGGCTTGCTACAGCAGACGGGGTGTTGATACAATGGTGAGCGGTGAATATTAGACATTAGGTGTACGGCAGGAAGAAGACAAACAAGAAACGTTAAAAAGGAGAAAGAAGGGAATGCGGCTAGTATAGTAAACGGCAAAGTAAACGGCGCAAAGAAAATAACATCAACCCAAGAAACAGAAATACATGAACACCGCAGCGCCAAAGAGTACATGTCATGAGTCACTTGTGCTGCCTATGATCGAGAGAGACTTGTCCAGCTGTAGGAACCGGAGCAGAACTTTTGTACCCAAGGTACTCTCAGAACTATTGGCCCAGGGCCCAAGAACATGACAAAGTTCGAGCCTGCCTCCATGACGTACACGAGGCAGGGAGCAGGCTTTCGTGAGACGAAATGTGGTAACGCATGAGCAGCGATGTGGTGAGCGAGCGCCAAGTACACATGCAACAAGTTGAAAGAATGCATGAACGAGACGCTTGTATAGGCAACGCTTGTCTAAACTACTTCGTGTGGCGGCAACGTTCACACTTGTTAATATCGTCGGGCAAAAAGAAAACGTTGAGCATACTTGAGCCGAGACATCAATACATAAGTGATATTTGCCTTGGTCTTTTAATTAAAACTACATGGCTGCTTGATTTTCGCGATACCAAATAATAAAATACACCGTGAAAAAAAAAAACGATCGCGGCGCCTCCTCGCGGTACTACCCAAAGTTCAAAATCAAAATGTTCCAGTAGATAGCACGAGAAACAAAACAAGACAAAAAGGATCTGGCACGAACTAGAATTGATCTGCTGGCTTTGAGAAGCTCTGTGAAGCTTACTCTTGCGATTAGGGAACGCCGAGCAACTTCGCTGTTAACATCAGTGTTGGCTACGTGAAGTCGGTTAAACTGGGTCATTTTTGTAATGTATTGAAGGAAAATGAAATGAAAAGCGAAACACATCATTTTTCCGCCATTTCTCCATGCAGAGACGTCATCAGAGAGTTTTTAAAAAAAGTGGGCAGACTGCAATGGGATGCAGCAATGATCAGCACAACCGAAGTTACTATTTATTGAACATCAGATTTGATTTTTAATAATGTTGATGCCTTTATTTGGTCAGTCGTTCAATCAAGTCATGCGTGGCTCTGTGTGGCTCTGCGCTGCTCTTTCATGTACCAACATCGGCTTCATCTTACACAAAAAATAGAGAAATTCTGTCACTGACAGCTGAGCCTGTAAAAAAAGAGAGCGCGTAAAAATGTTGAGCCGTCGGCTCTCGTTAATTCGACCTCATTTAATCCGATTTTACCACTTCACAGTGCCAATTGAAACGTCCTTTTCAGTTACGGCGCTACGTATTTCGACCAGTTAATTCGGTCTTTAGCTTAAGTAAATTGAGTTTTAGCCCTATCTCCAGAATTAGGAAAAGGAGAGTCTACTTTGTCGGTCATTTGAAAGCATAGCTCCGTGCATTGCTTAGAATGAGGATAAAGAAGGTCGTATGGGGTTCCAGTTAATTTTGTTGTAGACTCTTTATCCAATAGATCAGATTTGCTTCTGTTTCCTGATTAATCAAATTGTCTGGCATTAAAGGACGAGAAAGAAAAAAGCAGTAGTTGGAAGAGCTTTAGCTGGCCTGATATTGACATAGGAAATGCGGGACACTCGCATCGAGAAAAAGCGAATTAGTCGATTTTGGGTTGCGCAGGTCGATTTGACATCAATTGTTTTCTACAAAACAAAAGTAGAAGAAGATTAACTCCCATGTTTTCGGTTCCTAGCTTTACTCGACCCCGATTTCGGCGCAGTGTTCAAAAACATCCACTCAACAGTAAGGTCGCGCACAGTGAAGCAGTCTGTCTGCAGCAATTAAAGCTGCTGAAAGACGAGTAGCTGGATGAAGTAATGAGGCAGAAGCGAACTGCTAATTCCCTTCGGGCGCGCAGGAAGTCTAAACTTGTGTGGCCCTATGAGGATTGTATTGAACGCCCGGCTTCGCGTGCGCACCGGTGAAAATTTTTGGAATGCCTTTCAAACTGCCGTCACCGAAGAAGCGGCAAGGGCCGAAATGCTTTGTTAGAAACCTTGGGTAGGTAAACTAAAAGAGAGATACCACCCTCAACAAAAGATACAGCTAAAGATGATCAATTGAATAACTTCACTATCCTCTAAAACGCTAACTTTAAAGAGGAAATAGTGATGATTTTTACGACTGTGTCATCTCTACGGCAGGCCTTTTTTTTTCATTTTCATCATTCAATCCCAGATGGTGAATGAAACCAGCCAACCTATGTTTTGCATTGTTACGTACACCTGTTACGTACACCATTCTCAAGCTGGGAACGCCGTGAGCTACTCGAGCTCGCCTCAACAAGAACCAGCATCACTCTTAGGGGAGTGCACTATCCGTGCGAAAAGAGAATTAATAAAATTAAAAGAAGCCAAGCATTTTATCATTATACACCCTAAGTGTGCAAACAGGGAAAAAACGAAGTGATTTGTTTGTGGGGCACTGCTCTAACATGTTTATCGGTCGATTGGTAGATTGATTGATTATATGATTTATTTATTTATTTATTTATTTATATTTATTTTATTATTTATTTATTTTTGTTGAGTGTATAATGAAATATTTTTCCACTTGTTTGTTTATTTATTGTAATTTCAGTTTTATAACGAGTGTAATATGCTGTGCGGCCTGTGTCTTCGTAAACAGCGCAATTGATCTCGTGCTTTCCAAGGACGAAGGAAAATTAATGCAAATCAGCAGAGGTTAACCAGACGTTCACCTCGTTGGCTGCCCAGCACTGGGGGAAAGCGTTCAATAGGTTAAATACAAATCAGGGTTAAGAACTCCCCATTGTGACTGTTAGATTCCGACACGGAAGCATTCCCTTTAGGGGCCCATCTCGGCACATATACCTGACTGATGCATATTTGCCTGGGAGGCCTGAGGCCCCCTCATTAAATATTTTTTATTAAATAAAGAGCACGTTAATTAAACATTCCTTATGGCTCATGTGTACCAACGGAGGGCATCGAGTCTCACGCTTCTGACGTACAGACATCGGCGGGGGGGGGGGGGGGGGGTGATCGAATGCTTACCCGTTAAAAGATACGAGAGGAGGAACAATAGCTTTCCGACAAGTCATCTCAGAGCAGCGAGAAATGTTCGCATCTGCTACCAGATGCTATTAAGACGCTGGTATACTAGAACGTTCTTACAGAAAGCTAAGCCGAAGGGTTAGAGGTCGTACACGAAGAAATGCGAAGTAATGTTTAAGCCAAGCAGTAAGGCAGCCCTTCACCATAGGCAAGAGAATGCTAGAAGAGAGGAGCGAATATAATTATCTCGTGCAAGTTGTCATTTCTGATCCAAACCACGGGAAAAATCAGGCGTATACGTACAGTATGGGCTGGTGCTTCTTCGGGAAGCGCTCTGTACTTCCAGGGATGATTTATTTGGGCAGAAATTTTGCGTTTTACGAAGCACCTGGAATTAGTTTAAAGAGATGGAGAAAGAAGATCTTAGGTGTGACTATTGGGAATAGGAAGTGTGCTCAACTGCAAATGTGCAATGTAATAAAATGTGCCCGCACGCTACCTGCCACCAGGAGCAGGGGCCCTATTCACGCTTCAAGCCTCTAGCCTCTGCTCCCCTTTCTGTACGGAAAGAAACAATAAAAGAAATAAAGGTTAGTAGAGCATACACATCCCAGCTTAAATTAAGTGAGACTACATTGCCATTGGACAACCAGTCGATCAACCGCGTGACTTAAGGGCTTGCAGGTAATCGTGGTGAAGAAATAGGGTGCGGTGAAGAAATAGCGTGCGGAGGCGAAATGTGGAGGCAAACAATGGATGCGGTCGACGCATGGGAAGAGAACTAAGCGCATGGGGGAGGCGTGCGATGAAAGTCAACAGAATGATGATAATTATGATAAAAAGCAACAAGCCGCCTTCGCTCTGTACAGCATTTGCTCGTTTTCGGCCTCGATTGCTTTACGCAGAAAATATTTTATAATTAGTCACTGTACACATTAGCTGCCTTCGAGTGTACGGCGACGCAACGACGAGTACTGGATCACTTCCAAGAGCAACGGGTTTCCGCAGCCGTCCAGCGGCTAATTTTAGATTTGGCTTTTCCATCCGCTTGTGTACTTTATTTCGCTTCAAGATTACGGCACCCTGAACGGCGTGCGGTGGATGACAATGAATTTCTTTTCCAGGGAAACCCGACCGACTTGTTATTTTTCGCCGCTGTCGGTCTAAAACCGTGATTTCCTCCTCCGGGAAACTTAAGCGGAAATCAGACGCTCCGAATTATCCGCAGGACACGAAACATTCCTCCCCTTTCCCGCCTGCGAACTTGTTGCCAATTTTGAAATCTCCCGCGCTGCACCGAATAACCTAACGGCGTGCGCTAATGATTTCTCTTCCGGCAGGCTTTCCTCCTCTTTAAAGCTGAGACGAGCAATAGCGATTACGAAGAACCGCGCTCGCTAAGTATTTTGAGGTTGAGAGAACAAATTACGAAAGGCCCCGTTGTCGCAGGGGTTAGCGCCTAAGCGGCTTTGGTTTTAATGGTTTCTCGTGTTACACGGGCAAATAGACTTCAGATTCAATAAGGTGCTTCGCGTTGTTATTGGATATTTTTTTGGGCCAAGCATCTGTAACGTCAGACATCACATTCGCTGGTGGCAAACAGAGTCACTTGACCCTTATAAATTCACTCCGAGAAAAATTTCAGTAGCAGAGAATTTATGTATAGCTCCTTTCTTAAACACTTTCACTTCTTAACTTCGAAATTCTTTCATTAAAAATAGTCTGTTTCTTTCGAGGTGACAGACAGACTTGTTTACCGTTGAAACGTCGCGCTGTTTGAAGCGTTGAAACGTTAGCGTTGAAACGTCGCGCACTCGCTGCGTACAGGCATTAACGCCGAAAGAAAGAAAAGCGCGCTCACTAAGTACTGTCGAACAAATCCTAACGGAATGCATCCAACGAAATCGCCTGGTACATTACTCTAGCCTCTTTTGCAAGCGAAACCCTGCAAACAAACGTAGTCTCTAGCAACCAGAAGCTGGGAGTAAAATTCAACAAAACATATTGCGCCATCTTAAATAAAACGCGCAAAGCAAAGCCCCAAAAGTGGCCGGCGCGGTACTGGAACTGGCAGATCTTTTTTTTTTTTTTTTTTTCAAATGTAGTTATCGCACCGAGTACGCCTGACTGCACCGTTGCCCACTAGGACTGCACCGCCACCATGAAAAGCGTTAACATCGCTAGCCCACAACATCTTTGAGACCCCCTCCAAAAAAGGCGCGCGTCAAATCTTGACCGGTTTATTTCATTTCGTTGTAGTGTCGTCATTCAACGCCGGCCTATGAAGGTATTCAAAAGCGCAGCGTTCAACTGATTATAGCGCCTCAGTACAGGAATCGCCATTCTCCTGATCTATAAGGGTTCAAATGAACACGAATGCTTTAAAGGGGCTCTGCAACAGTGTCGATAAACCCTTTAACTCTTTACTTCGCATCTGGAAGCACTGCGAAAGCTAGTTATCGCCAGCCCGGATCGGCACTGCATGATGTGCTCGTCGTAGCAGATACGCCTTCCGCTTCGACATTGCTTGTGTGACACAATTTTTAAGTGGCTATCGAATGCATTTATTGCTGAAACTCAAAGAAAGCCGGCCAATAGTCACTGCATCGCTCTATAATGGCGTATTTAGAGCGTTCGAAAAACGCCACAGCCGGAAAAGATAGAAAACTCTTTTGAGAACGCTTCCAACTTAGATTATGGACACAGGCAGCAATTTTGGCTGAGGTACTTTGCGACCGCATAATCTAGGTACTGAGTGTGTTTATTGACTACGTTCTGAAAGCATTTAGGATATAAAAAAGTCGGAAAAAGTGTTGCAGGGTCCCTTTAAAGCTTGCTAATATCATTGCACTGTCTGCACATTGCCGCACACGCGCAGTCGGGACAATTTTACGAGCGTGCCCATTGTACCGTTACTTTGCCAAATCCCAGGGATAACAAAATGGCCGCGTATCCGTTCGCTGCGCGGCAAAGGTCGTCGAGAGAAGACATTCCTCTGCCACGCCTGCCACGTAAATGACTCTCCTCCCTCCCCCACCCCCTCCTCACGCTCTTCTTGTCCTGCCTAAGTCATCACATGATGACGGCAATCAACGTTTGCGAATACAATCCAAATTTTCGTGTTCCAACTGCTGGCGGTCGTTTTATTGAGACCTTTTTTTTAATGTGACGCCTAGGCTCAAGCCACGAGACCAAGGCTCGTGCGCGAACCTTTTAGGGCGCAGCCCCTTGTCTCGCCGTTCGTGGGCTGAGCCTCGTCGTCGTCGTCGTGACCGAGCGAACGATAGCTGGATCGACGACTGAAAGAAAAAAAGTGAAAGATGAAAGAAACCAAAGGAGCCGAGTGTCGCGGAATTGGGAGGGGTGGGTGGTTCGTCGTGCGGCGCAAACCAGCGCTATCTGAAAGCGTGCGGTAGGGGAGGGGCGGGGCAGTACGCTGTGCCCCCACGAGGCGCTCGACGGCGCGACACTTAGCGAAAACGTGAGGGGGCGTGCGCGTAACTAGGATGTGCGTTCGCTTAAGACGCAGTTCGCGGTCCCTTCCTGAGATGCACATCGCGCCGCCGACGCAGAGGCTCATCATCGCTGCCGTCAAGCGCACTACTGCTGCGCCCAAATATCGCATTAGGGAGTATCGTAATCGCCAGCCATTTTTTTTTTGTATTTTGTGGCTAAAATGTAGTTTTGAACGCGTTTTTTCCTGCTTGCTAACGCAAAACATGCACCCACATCTATTTTTAGTCCTATATTTTCCTTAAAGAACCCCCGACTTCTTCTTTTTATTTAAAAGAGCACTGCATGGACGAGTTATCTATTGATGTTGTGCCCCAGATATGTCCTATGTTTTCTTCTTGCCGAACAACGTCAACAAGTATGAAGGCTGCTACCAGATTTAGTAGTTTGTAAATGTTTTCCCTAAAATTAACGTCTCCTTCAAGAATTCTTCTACCCTCTGGCCGAGTGGCTTAATCAAGGGAGAGCCAAACAGACCGAACTATTCTTGTTTAGGTAGCCCAGGCCAGACTATCGTCTCTGAAAACGGCTGCTCCAAAAAGAAAATAATGTTGTAAAAGGTGTCTGTGTGTGCAATGATTAATGGCTTCACCACTTATCCGCTTTAGGAAAACGAAAGCGGCGTTCGGCCGATTAGTCTAATTTTGTGTCAAACCTGCTTTAGCTTTCCCAGAAGCATTAAGGCAAACGTAGTTTTGCATAGACGATAACAGAAATACTATAGAGTATTAACATTAAACAACGTACATTCAGCCCAAGACGGTGGTGAATTCAAAAATGGTCGCAACACAGCGCTGTGCTAGTTTGCCTCGTTCTTTAAAACGCGTAGCTGCGAATTGATATCTTCGGTATCAACGCGTGTTTGTGTCTCCTGCTTTTTGTGTTTTCGTCCAGTTGTTAGCCGGCATGGAACAGTACCAACTAGCTCAGCTTAGAACACTCCTGCAGATATGTTCACTGTTCCTGCAGATAATTCACTTTTACGAATTAAAACTATATGACACTGAACCTAAGTAGTTTTCGACTCGTGGAATTTAACCGACAAATGTCAGTGGTCCAGATAGGATTTGTTCAAAAAATTAACATGGATTGTGGTTATCATGTGAAATTCTGAGACCCATACAAGTCGCGACTTTCGAAACCTGCTGCAAATGAAGGGGATGAGGCGTAACTAGGGAAACAAAAGATTGGCAATCTCGCAAAGTGACCAGTGCTCTCCAAAAGGGACCGCGCTGCTCGCCTTTGTGTTTCGCGTCACTTTCTTTGCGCGGTGATTACGCAAGGCTCGAGACTTCCCAGCTTCATACTACTGTTTAAAAGTAAATGTGTAAGTTGCGCAAACGGCACCTCGGCCTGCATCGTAATAAAGAGGAAGTGAGAACACGTCTTCCCCTCTAATGCAAGCTCATACAATTTACATCGCCCTGAGGCAGCGTACTTAAAAATGTCTTTATAAAAAAAACGATTTTTTTTCAAGTACTACACATCCAATGTAACCGTTTTATAGTAACAGGCATGATCCCGCCGTCTTATATTAATGGTTTATAGACGGACGGCATCATCGTGCTGCCGCCGTTAAGCTTCTATAATTCTTCCAGCAATATCTACTACCTACTATTTTTTTTTCTTTCAGCATGAAGCTATCCATAGTTTTTTAGCCATCTTTCCTGGTTGGAATATTTCGCTTGCCTGTGGCAACCATTCTAGCATGTGATGCTACTTTCGCGATCATAGATGAGACGATTTGGGCAAAGTCATCACGTGAGCCAGTGTTTTCAATGCTGCCTAAACGACTGCAAGGAAAGATCCATCACAGAAATTGTACAATTACGCTCGGGCCCAAGTTAGTTTAAAATGCGGGAAATGTGAAACCTCATGCACAAGAGCATAAAGCGATAGCAGATTTGGCGTAACACGCGCGATAACCATCCGCAGCTTGAAGTATTTTACACACACACGCGCACAACATACATTTGAAAATGTTGTTTTTCAGGTGAAACAAGGGAACTTATCACGTTTGAAGACAGTCGAGCCCGTCACACCAACCTATAGCCGAAGTCCAGCATTTTCGAGATCTAATCGCTATTTGAGTTGATATAATGTTGTCCAAAAATACTGAACTCAGTTCAACCCAGTGTGAAATCTGCTGAAACAGTGGACTGTGGTACTCCTGTGTCGGCTCGAACGTCAACGGACGCTCGCCCGACAACGGCAGCGCCGTCGCCCCGCAGATTCTACGGTTCGCGCAAAGAATCGGCAAGTAAACGTAAGCGGCGGGAGGAGGGAAACGTAAGCCTTCTATCGGTGGGTCTGGGAACCTGCTCTTACCCCTGCGTGACGCACGACCTACATCAGATTTACGAAAAGGCTTGACGTAGAACAGCTCCGTTGTTAAAAGCAGCAAGCAAACCACATCCGTGCGCTTTACTGCCGCAAAAAAAAAAGCGTTTTCTTTATTAGCAGTTCTTGTGGATAAACTGGGGTTCCTAAATAGTGTGGGCACGACTCCTTTATTGGATGTGGCGAGACGGCCAGGCCAAAATTCATGCTCGTGGTTGTTACGTCAGATGGGATGGAGTTGTGACTCTCGGTTGTTCAATACGCAGGATCAGGCCGTAGATCCTCCGAGCGGCGAGATCACAGCCGTGCAACGCAAAAGAACACAATACATAACGTTAGAATGAGCCACAATTTTATTTATGTGTGAACTTTTAGTTGCCTCGCCCTTAATACCGTTCCCCGGGGGCTGTAAGCTGTTGAACTGATAAAAGATACTGCTCACTCATTTTGCCACATTGCTTCAATTTATTTGAGAATGTTTCAAGAGCACTTCGCATATTAGGAAAGGATCATTTCGTTTTTGGCAATTCTAAAGCACTGCAATTAGATGTAGTCGTAGTTACCAAATTACGAGATCGTAGGCCGAATACATGGCTTACAAGGGGCGCATGCTGCCGGCTTGATGATAACAATAACGCTTGGTTTTAACGTCTCTTTTGAGCGCAGCTACAGAGACTCTTATTTGCAGAAAAAAAAGACCCTCCATGGTCTTGACATGCTTGATAATTTTCCCCTCGAGCCGAAGAGGTTCCCCTCTAGCAACAAATCACGACACAAGCGTACAACATATCTTGCGGCTAAAAAAGTTGTCACTTTTTCTGATTTCTTGTCCATGCGCATCCGTCATTATTTCCCGCGCCAATGGAGTCACACAAGTCTCTATTTAACGTACGAATTTTGAACACGCCAAATCCTCACCTCCTGTAAGTAAAACAAGGTACTATACTGAGAAGAGCCCAACGGGGTAAACTTCTCTTGTGTCAAAAGGAATGAGTTTGTGCGTTGTACGTACTGCCGTGTATTTCAATTTACCTGGAGGGCCGCACCTCACAAGCCGTTATTGCAGGACGGAAGCTCGGAATATTGTCCACTTTACTAGACGAGGAAATGACGAGGGGCGAACGTCTCTGCGAAAAGCGCGTATGAGAAAAAAAATTAGCAATCGCAAACCGCGATTTATACATGGGATATAATTTTGAAACTAATCCAGAAGCATCGCTAAAAACTTGCCTCGTTTGCCTGCGTATGCAGGCGGTGTCCGAATACCCCACGCTCTCGTTTTTCTTCTCGCGCACCCATGAATTTTTTTAAACCACTGCGGCCGCGATTCTCGCCCTCATGCGACGAAAAACGCGCTGTGGAATGGCCTCGTGCTGAGGTCACACTCTTGGGAACTGCATCGCCGATTGGGCGAACGCGAAGGAAACTCAGATTTATGATGCAGACACCATCCAATCTCTACTTACATTTATAGTTCGACATATCGAATTAGGCGACACTGCAGCTTCGATGCGCGCTTAAGGTGTAGGTTTCGGAGAGTATAGGGTTGGTCTTGGGTATTTTATCTCGCAAGTTCATGCGCCAACTTCTCGTGCTATTATTTGTATGCTTTTTTTTTCGACTTACTCGAGAGTAAAACCGCTGCTACGTCTCTACTCGACGCACGCTAAACGTCATGCAGTAGGCAATTATAATCAGTCTTCGCCGTGCACCCCCCCCCCCCCCCCCCCCTCAAGCCAGGACCATGTAACGCCCTGCATCTCCGCAATAATGCAGATTTCGAGAAATTACTTTGAATCGTTGTAATAGAATCAATGGAGATAATTGGTCCTAAACAATTTTTAAAAACGAAAAATTAAGAAAATACAAAAATATAGCAAATACGGCGAACCGTGTAACGCCCTTCATTTATACAAAAATGCAGATTTGGCGGGAGTAACGGCTGTAATAGTTATAATAGCGGAAATGGAGATAATTGGTCGGCCAGAATAATAAAAAAACAAAAATTTGGCTGTAAAAAATGTGACACCCTAGGCAGGCGGCGTAAGAATTAATGCTACGCATTAGTAGACAATTCTCTAAATTTCTGCAGAATCTTGTGTTTGTTTGTCGTAATAAATGCGACATCCGCGATTGGGGACACCAGACACGTAAACCGTTTCGGCCGACTGCATCAAAGGCTGAACCTCCTCTGCGAATGACCCGCCACGGTGGCTCAGTGGCTAAGGCGTTGCGCTGCTGAGCACGAGGTCGCGGGTTCGATTCCCGGCCGCGGCGGCCGCTTTTCTGATGGAGGCGAAAAGCAAAAACGCCCGTGTGTACGAGATTTCGGCGCAAGTTAAAGATCCCCAGGTGGTCAAAATTAATCCGGAGCCCTCCACTACGGCGCGCCTCATCGCCTGCGCTGCGTCGGCGCGTTAAACCCTACAATCAATCAATCAATCCTCTGCGAATGTGGTGCACGGAAGTACACGCATGCGCGATACTGGACAAGGCTCAATCTTATAGACGACTGTTTACGTCGCCGCATTTACGACGCCGTCCGTGCGACGTTGTTATTACAAGAGTGAAGGCAGTTTTGTGGATGACGAATCTCCACCGCCGGATTTAGCACCGGGGCCCGTTCGTATTTCGGTGACTTCGGCGTGGAAATATAGCGAGGATTCTATTTTGGCGCCAAGGTCCGCGGAGCGCGACGACAGGACGGCATTTTGTTGGTGCTGGGGGGGGGGGGGGGGGCGGTGGCAATTGATGGCCGGCAGCTGGGACAACCGTGAAGTGCGGCCGTCACTAAGACACGCGTGGTTCGTCTTAATGCTTGGCAAAAGCAATTTTCGGTACTCTAATTCCGCTAAAGCATTATATTTCCGGTAAATGAGAAAAAACCGTTTGTGCTCCTCATCTTCTTTTTGGCGTGTGCACTACCCGTAAAAGAATAAAATGCACCGAAAAATAGAAGTGAAAGTAGCAAGAAATCATATAATTTTACATGAAAATATTGCAACGCAGTATGTTGACGGCCTTAGCGGGAACTGATGTCGCGCTAGCCCGAAGGTTGGGAGAGCGCTCGAAAATCATGTAATACCATCGAGATATATGCACAGTGGTAATTGAAACTGATATCGCGCACGTCCGCACGTTAGGAGAGCCCTTACATTGTTTTATATGCATTTCAATGTCGTTATATGAATAACTTGGGAATGCTGGATATACGAAAGCAATACTTAAGGCAAATTGATAAAAACTAAGGGAGCACCATCCGGGGGCGCTTCGAATTTCTGTGCCCGCACTTCGATACTTGTGGAATACGTGCGTACGATTTATGTTGCACATAGGCGCGATGTTTTCGGTGGACGACGGATAGCAGTGCTAGTCTCGGAAAGGCGGCGACAAACTGTCGTCGTTTGGTTGAAGGAGGAATCTTTTTATTTATTACCTTTCGCATCAGACAAATAAAAAAAAAAGGAAATTCGTGTAGATTCTTCATTTCTCACCTTTAATCCGAGTAAGCGAAAAGGGTGATAAAAATAGAGAACAAAAATATCATAAAGAAGGGAACTTACCAGGTCAACATTAGATCATTGTTAGATACAAAATCCGGAGAACGGAACATATGTAGTACGGACAACCAACCTCATCGAAGCACGTGTCGAGAATTTGTATTAACGAAAGCCTTGCGCATTGCCTTCACGTTATCAAGCCACTATAGCAGTACAGCGAGTCAGAAAGAGCTGAAAACGAATTCTCTCGCTATTTTTACTTTTTTCACAGCGTGAGCTATAGCCCAAGTTTGTTTTATAGCCTTGCCAATGCTTCCTTCTGTCGCCGCCTGCAGTTCTCGCTGCTCCTTTCAGCTTTTATCGGCGTGGGCGACCCGCCATGTAATCCCTAAGCACGTTTTACAAGCGTCGGTGACCTCAATCCGGGGAACGCTAAGCGCACACTTCGAAGCTTGCGTAACCGAAAAGAGCCGAAACCAGATCAACCAAAGAGCCGAAAATCGCGAAAAGGAAAGAAACTGTCCCTGACCTCGGTGATTCCAGTAAGCCCCGGTGTTGGTTCACGAATGACCCGCAGGCTTCATTTCTAGACATGGTTTCTGGAACACTTTTAACAGCGTCGATTTTGTCGGTGCCGCTTTTTTAGCGCCGATTTGAACCGATCCGATTCGTGCCGCTGCAAAAACCTCTTCTGACGAAACGGCGAGTATATGAGCACCGAGTATATGTAGGCAAGCAACTTTTCAAACGTTCTAGCTCCGGTGGCGCGACTCGTAACACTGCACCACCGTTTAGCGCAGAGGAATGCATTGGACACGTATGAAGCAAATCATACAACCTAACGGGAGCAAGCAAGGCTATTTTAATTAAATCCACACTGCGCCGATTTCTGCAAAGAAAATTGAAGCCGCTTCATCTAGGCGGAAAAATTGGCGAGAAAAAAAAAAAGGGGGGGGGGGGGGACAATTAAAAAAAATAATTCCGAAAAAGAAGACTTCCAAGCGCTGATGGCTGGAGATGTGCCAAAGGTGCGCCCGGGTGGCCTTGGCGCGCTTGAAACGTTGAAGTCCACCAGGTTGAGAGTAACTTCGCAACAGAGGGAGAGAGAGGGAGAGCTCCCCCAGAGAGTCACGCAGCTCCTGTCACTACACTGGCGACACCTTCCTACGTGCCCGCGCGTGCTCATTTGATTAATCGAAGGCGAAAAATGAAAACGCCCTCGTGTGGAGATTTCAGCGCACGTTAACCACGGGTGGTCTAAATAATTCTGGAGCGCCCTCCGCTGCGGCGTGCCTCATAGCCCGAATTTAGTTCGGGCGCGTATACAACCTCCGATGTGTTTGTTAAAAATTTCTTGACGGCGAATATCTTTACGAGATTGAGCGAAAATATGCTTGCCACCTTTTGGAAAGCCCTCGAAACGATCTTTTTTTTTTTTTACTTTACTTTTGGCGAACAGGCATGCATCCGTGACTAGCATATCTCGAAGGAAACTGGGTGGCCTTCTGAGATTTTATTTGTGACGGATACCGTACCTCGTTTCATGTCGCTTGCCTGCTCCGTTCCGAAAAACGATTGGGATTGTTATTGATTAACATAAGCACTCCAACGTTCCAGAGAACCAAATAAAACGATCCCTTCGAACTCCGCGTAGCCCCAGCACAGCTGGTTGTAGCTTCGGCCTGCAGTTGCACCAGCTCAGCTTACACCATTCGGCTGGTGTACGTCTCCTTTATTGAGAAAACAATGACCACGCCAAAGTGGATACCAAGTGGCCTATTGGTCACCCCCCCCCCCACCCCCTCTCCTTCTGTTGAGGCGCTGTAGCTCCAGTTTCTTTCGGACTTAATTTCACTGATAAATATTTGAAATATTGAAATACTAGGTTATTTTTGGGGAATAATGCCACAAATCCTTCTTTATTTCTGTTCTCAATAAGCTGTATAAAGCACATGTATCAGTAGGCCGCGGCTAATTTCTAAACTTTTCCCGCATCACGATAACTCCCTCAAGCTATCAAGGGACAAAAAACAAAAATAATTTCGGGATTTTACGCGTCGAAGTTAGACGTGGGCGATGAGGCGGGCATTTGCGTAGTGCTCCGGATTAATTTTGGCCACCTGCAGGTACCTTTAACGTGCGCCGAAATCTCGACGCACGGGCGTTTTCGCTTTTCGCCTCCATCTGAAAAGTCACCAGCGTGGCCGGGAATCGAACCCGCGTCCTTGGGCTCATCAGCACGACCCCACAGCCGCTGAGCCGCTGCGGTGAGTGGCTTTTGTAAGGGATAATTCAGGGAAGGCAAGTGATGTACAGAATTTCCGGTAAATAGAGCGGATATTATAGGTGCCGCTTGAAGCGATTTCACTGTAGGGCCAGGGAATTGTGCAAGCAATTTCGAACCGAAAATCTACTCCGGGAAACTATTCCCTGGCGGAACTCACGGCTCTATTTTCGGCAAGCTTATTCACGGCAGAAAAAAGTCTGCAGAAATTCGCAGAATTATCTACTGATGCGGAGCATTCTTATGCCGCTTGTCTTGAGTATGAGTTTTTTACGGCGAAATATGGCAATGAGTAGCGAAAGACTATGCAGTTTTTTTTTATTTTTAAGTTTTCTGGTGTTCTTTACCGCAAATTATGTAACTTATACCATTATATCAATGAAGTGCCTTTACTTCGCTAATTATGTTTTTTTTGTTTTGAAGATGAAAGGTGTACTGCATGGTTGGTCGGTATACGCTCTTTTGTATTTGTATTTTTAACGTTCTTTTGTTTATTTTTGTTTATTCTTTGGACTATTTTTGTTTATTCTTTGGCTTTGGGGGGAGATGTGTAAGATGCGCATGTTAGATTTTGTATGATTATTCTTGCGAAAATTTTGTTTTTCATCTTTCTCTTATTTCTTGGTTTTTCAAATTCTGTCCGACCAATTAATAATAATAATAATTTCTATTCGCGCGATAATAACAACTTCCGCCAAATGTGCACTTTTGTGAAAATCAAGGGCGGCACACGGTTTGCCATTCTCGCTATTTTTTATTCGTATTTTGAAGGTTTTTTTTTTGCGGACTTTTTTCGTTTCATCTTCGGTTTTGGGGTAGATGTACAAGACGCACATATTTTTTTCATTTTTACAGAGCATTTTAGTGAAAACTGTAATTTTTATTTTTTTCTATTTTCGTATTTTCTGGTTTGTCAAAATCCTGTTCAACCAGTTATCTCCATTTACACTATTATAACGTTTAGGGGTGTTACTTTCGCCAAATCTGAATTCTTGTGGAAATGCAGGGCGTTACACGGTCATGGCTGTCGGGGTACTCGGCAAGGAATGCTGCGCATTAAATGTACAAAAAACAAAGACGTAGCTACTGATCGCGTATGCCATCTTCGCCAAGCTTTTTACCGCAATCTTGGGCTTGTATTACTTTCGCAATTTTTTTTTTTTTTTTTGCCACACGTGTCGAGCCTCCGCGACGTCTTAAACGCGCCACTTAGAGCCAATTCCATAGCTATATTTCAGACTTCATTTTTACCGATAAACATAGTGCTCTAGCTCGACTTCGCTGCCTCACTCGTGCCCTTGTTTTTTTTTTTTTTTTCATTTTATTTCAGTTCTGACACGTAAAAAGAAAAAGCCAGTGCCCCTCTACTTTGTGAAGAATGATGACCACAGCAGCTTGGCGCAGTCCAAGGACTGCATGATAAAAATCTCGTTTTTTTTGTAAATTGCTATTCAACATACTTCTTAGCCTATTAGCCGAATGGAACTTGGAAAGATTACAGTTTTATTCTAGGGAACAAACATGGGGCTGTCGGCCTCCCTCCAGTAGAAGCAGCGGTAGCGGAGATTTAAATATTTACAACTTCGCTTTGCACTACACTACATACTTGTGAAAGTAAAGAAAGCTCCACGCGATGTTAGAGTCGTCTTTGGGGCTAATTTTGATATGATTTGTTTTTGGATATTTTCGATAAAACAAGATTTACAGCCATTTTTTGTAACCATACTCCCTGCACAGATGGCTATGTACAGCCGGTAAAAGGCTTGTCTATAACACAGCGTTCGTACTCTCAGCCCTATCCTGCCCCGCCGGAGCGGGATTTGAATAAAACTACTGCGGAATCTGAAGTATAACCCTCGCGTATTCTCCGACATGTTTGGAAACGAGTATGTTTCGGCAGTTTTCGGATGTAGCTGGTTGAAGTTGAAATCGCTGTTATAGACAAGCGTTTTACCGGCTGTACTTACAGCAAACGGTAATTCTCTGACATTCGCAATTTCACTGTGAAAGAATGATGACAAGAAAACAAAACTCGGCGGAAACATATTGTAGTGCTAGCCGCCAATTTGAGTATGGTGTTTTTCTAGATACGTACATTAGGTTGACAACTACAAAGCACTCACTAGAAAGTTGGCTTTAGCGCAAGATTAAAAATTCATTGTCGACGCGACGTGGTACGCGGGCGCTGTATGACAAAACGAGACATATACAGCTTCGGTGTAAGAAAGTTTGTTTCGAGTACCATGTGGAAGCGACAACTTCGCCACATGAATCTCCCGCTCTTAGGCAGTCACAGGTGACAAGAAGATTCCGCAATGCGTAAAGCGTGGCACAGAAGTGACCATATCGTTTCCACGACGAGGATAAATAGAGATTACTGTGGGAAATGCCAACGCGAAAGTTCTGAAGTCCAAGTTTTCCACAGTCGTTCATTCGTTAAAAGCAATTTGAAGGCCCGGCACTGTGACTATTGGCACAATTTGTAGCGGCGCATTATGCTCTTTTTTACAATGGCTTGTGGTGAAACAGGTAGGAATGTATGTATACACGCTGCATTACAAACACAGGAAATAAGTTTAAAGCGAAAGTTTTCTTAATGAAACCGATGGCGTTTTGTCAAAAAACTAATGCACTGCCCTATAGACCGCTTGGTCGACTTAAAAAATTCAGATAAGATCTCTGGACACACGGCGCATGCGCGAGACCGGGCTTCCATTGCGTCAAAACGGTTACTTGAAAATCGCGAAAAAGGAACGGTTCTGGATAAGATAATAGACGCGTTGATAATGAAGAAGGAGTACAACAGTCATAAACCACGTATCGGTTTACATATAGATCGTTCGCAGGTGCATTTACTTTGTGTGCGAAAAATCGTCGCCCCGGTTCGTTCTCCGTTTGAGATTTGGGTCTTTAAATGCTTGACGATCGATTGGACGTACTTTAGCTTTTGCGCTTCTCTCGCTTTCTTTAGAAAGGGATGGTAACTTTTCGAACCGGGGTTTACTCGAAGCGCAAGCCCCAATAGTTTTCTGCCACATTGTGTTTGCATCACTTTCTCCATTGCCGCTTCATCATCCTATGGCGCCAATTACTTCGGCAAGCAGACTTGCGACACTTCACGCCACAGCTTCCCCGGAATGAGAGCTCTCCGTGGCTGTTCTGCTCACGTTCCGTCACGTTCACCTGTCGCACGATATGACGTAAGCCCCGCACGAACTCTTACTTCGATGTAGAGTGGTGCCAACGCATTTGGCGCCTACGCCCAAGCAACGACTGCGATTCCTGTGCGAACTCTCATGTACCCGATTTTCTCTACAAATGATGTACGTTATCAAAATTAATTCACATATCCACTTTGGCATACACTTCGACATTTTTTGTATCTTGTTTTGCTCTTTACGACGGATGTGATTTTCTATATCGGACAAGAGCGCCGCTGTTCTGCACAATGGGGCATTTACTCAAGGCCTTCGCATTAAAAAGTCAGTGCCTCTTTTTATTCTGGTGGCTGAAACGTTGGTTATGTAGATTTTCGTTCGTATGCTGCCTGTAGTCATGGGTTTGCTCTTCAGGTAATTTCGTTGAGGCGATATTTGGGACTGCCTTTGTGGCGGCCTGTAATGTCTCGTTTAAATGCATACCAAAGGTAACGGCCATCTCCTTTGCGCCCAGCGAATGAATTCGGGTTTCCTAATTGTCTTCGGTCCCGTATATCGACTTCGGAGAGCAAAAAGCCAGGTGGGACTCGGCACTTGAGCTGGATTTCCAAGGACACATGTTTGCTCAAGATACAAGCTCAATGTATTTTACGCTAGCCCAGCCCGTACACCCCCGCACACGTTAGACGGAACAAAGAGCTGCTGCGCGCAAGTCTTCGATTCAAATTAAAATTTGCACTTCTTTTGTGATACACCAAAGGCCCTTTAGATTACGCTTTGTTGGTCCTGAAGTTTTTCAGGTGGTGCAGTGATACATCAAAGGCCATTCAGATTACGCTTTGATGGTCTGGAAGTTGTTCAGGTGAGACGGTAATACATCAGAGGCCCTTTGGATTATGCTTTGTTGGTACGCAGATTGTTCAGGTGAAACAACAAAGTTTTATGACTAATTTTAATATTGGATGGGGACTACCTGCAGTAACAACACAGAGCGCACCACAGAAAAGAACAGCGCCGCCATTTCCCTTCTCTTTTTGTAAAATGTAGGATGGAAAATCTGTTTCCACGAATAACTCCAGCTTTAAAAAAAACATTATATTAAGCTTGTTATCGGAGCTGATAAACCGGACAACAACGCCAGGATTACGAGCAACGGACACACGGAGTGATGTGTGGAAGAACAGCCAAAGAAACGACAGCGATAAGCAGGAAGACACAGGCACTCCTGCAGGCGTTCTCTGCTGCGTTTACGCGCGTGTGTTTGTGCGTGCGTGTGGGCGTGCGTGTCAATTCGTCACTCTACATACTGTAGTGACGTAAAAAACATAGAGCACAGGTTGAGCACGGCTAACGTTCGGCTACATGGCAATGGTCGTGAACAAAAAAGCAGGTAACAAAGTGTGGCCATAACAATAGTCATGCTGCCTGCTTTTGGCTATTTCCATGTATATATATTCCAAAAAGAAGCCTGCATCGGAATGCCCTGCAACGGCAGACCGAATAATCTATCCAAGACGCCCGCTGAAGCAAGTGGAGAAGGATGAACGAGAGCTACAAGAGGAGTAACAGAGTTCCGAGCCTAGAATCGACGTGGGAACGCACAGAGAATTTACTTTTAAAGCGAAGGTTTATTTGGCTCTCCTGCCATGTTTTGAGGAGGCTGCCCCTGCCTGCTGCCGTTTTCGGCATCGGGCGCCGCGTGGTTTTATCTTACACCCGACAAGGCTACCTAGCCGTTGCTTATCGCGTCCGCGGGGCCCAGTAAGCAACTGCTATCCATTTGATTTGTAATTATACGAAAACGGCAATGGGCGCTTGCTGTATACAAGCCGCAAGGAGGATATAGTTACCTCTTGCGAGTTTTGCACATGGCTTCTCGCTGCTGTCCTCAATCATATGCCCAGCCGGGAATCACTGTGCAGCAAGTTTTAAAGCAAAGCTTTCTAGCTCTACCAGCCAACGGTTCTTTCGTGGCGTGCGGGACAACAAGCTCCCAACGCGGCGGAGGCGGTGGGGGGAGGGGGGGGGGGGGGAGGGGGTGAGTCAGAGGGTTTCATTCACGGAGCACACTGTAGATGGCGTGGCGAATTTGGCCAGCGTTCCCCGCGCACCGGAGCTGCTCACCTCGGCGGTCCACGTCGGCGGGACCATTCCGTCGGCTTTGTCGTCCTGCTTTAGCGACGGTTGTTTTGGGCCTGTTTTGGCGCAGCTTCGCGTCCATTGCGCACTTCCTTCGCACGGCTTGATTAACATTCTTCGACAGCACCTCCTGGGTAACCCGGATCCCGACGGAATTATATGGTCGTACGGCAAAGATACGTTAAGAATTGGTTTCCAGAGCCGAAAACAAAATATAGAGACCACATACAGACACCTGGCCGATGGAGAAAACGCTATAGAAACGCACTGCTTGCCCCAATGGACTCCGTTTTCTAAGTTAGTGAATACCAACTCGGTTGTTTGTAACACGTATTACAAAAGGCGAAAGGAGCACCTGGTTCTGATAAATAGCCATTATAAGAGTTCCCTCAGCTTTCTCGAAATTCTCACGGTTACTAAACTAACTAGTTCAAATCGGTATAAATGGGAGTCACTAAGCTCACATGCCGAATTGTTTCCGTGTCTGCGCTTGTGTCGCGCGGGGTTTGTAGCCCCAAGCTAGCACATCACGATGGCTAGGTTCCGCTGTCTCACACCCTTGGAAAGACGCTCCTCTCCGTTTTCTTTCTTCCCGACTTACGGCCGGGCTACAGCGGCGGCGTCCGCCGCTCTAGCCTGGCCGTGGCCGACGCTGCTGCGGCGTTTGGAACGCCGGCTCCGCGAATTCCAGGTAACGGCTGGCAGAATGCCTGGTTTCACTCTTTGTAGAGCCACGTGTGTGAATTCAAGTGACGTCGCATGGGCAATCGTTGTGGGTGTTGCTTAAAGCTTTGCCTTCCAACCACCTTGGCAGCGTGGATTGGAGCCATTTTTTTGTAGTCTGTCATTGAAGCAACAAAACTTTTTATGACCAAATGGCCCGTTACCGTCTGATTTTCTGTTGTGATTAAGGATTACTGCGAAGCTTTAACTATTCAGCCAAATTTCGCTTGCCAGGATAATGTTTTTGCAGCCAACATCGCATTTCGTAACAGTAAAACTGTGTGAATAGATAGCAAATCTTGGGAATATTTGGGTTTACGCCGATTCTTATCATTGTAGATGGGGCGGAGAGGGTGAGGGTTATATCGGCAATGTACGGTTTTATACGATGATCAAAAACCCAGATTTAAGTTTTGTATATACAATTGAACCTCGTTAATTGCAACACGCCTAATTCGACCTTCCTGCTTATTCGAACTGATTCTGCGGTCCGTAATTACTACGTGTATTTCAGCGACGAGAACAGCAAATAATTTGAACACGGACGCGGCGGTTAATCCGGACATATAACTTCATCGACCATGCCTCTCAGCCGCAGGCAAACACACGCCTGAAAGCGTCTCCAACCACGCATGGCGTGGAAGCGGTGGATGCAGGTGTAGGAACTCTCATAGTAAATGACACAGAGATTACAAAGTGCACAAGTGGGGGCCCTTCAGCCCTCAGAAGCCTAGACTTTGGCGCTAGCGAACAAATGTCTCCACTTAGTGACTCTGATGTAGCGTCGACGTCGAACACAGCCGCGCGCTAGTTCTGATGCATGAGAAATCACATACCGCGTTATGAGCTTGGCTGGAAGCTCCTCCAAACGATGTTTTTTTGAGTGACGGCAGGCAGAAGGACCGCGACCAAATATATCACCCATTCCTTCCGCTCGCAGTTGACGTAAATAAATGTTCCGGGACTCGCCGCTCAGTTCTCATGGCCTACCTTCGGCAGCGCTGCACGTAGGTTCACTATTTGATGAGCTTCCTTTAACTTGGAGTATGGTGAATTCGCACAACATTTGGTAACCCTCGAGCTTGAGCTAACAAAATTCGACTGGTTAATGAAATATGCTACAGAACAATGTGTGTTTTAGTTGTGCTTTATTAAGCCCGTGCATCATGCCTGGTTTGATGTCATTTCCCAGTGGCTTCTCTTCCGCGTCGGAGCAGCTGGCTGCAGCTTTTATGATAGGAAAGCACAGGAGGTCCTATCATCTATTCGTGTGGTACGACAGCGTTTTTCTTCCAACACCGTTTGGACGAAGGCAATGCGACTTCTTTAGGTAGCTACAGCCTTCCGTGGAATCAACCTATCGTGACGATGGCCACGGAAGTCCACGAATCTCTGCATGCACAACGAAGCTTGCTGTGAGCAATCGCCCCCCATCGAATGCCCTTTCGTGTACGGTTGCACGGTGACCGTGGGTGCCCCATCGCGATCTGTCCGGATCGCACAACAAAGGGGACAACCTTATTTCGTGGACGAAAGCGGCTGCAGCGCCACAAGTTACCGCATACGATGCCGCATGAACTTATTTCCCCCCAAACTGCCCTGACATCTCACTTAGAATTAACGCACGCCGTACGCTCTCTGCCCTCCAGCAATCTCGGCAAGAAACAAGAGATCACTTTACGCCGCGCATACAAACAAACATTTCCCCCAAGAAACACCTACACCTCATGTTCCCAACTCACTATTTCTCCGCATGCACTTTCAATCCCACACCCGCCACCTTATTCCACGTAACATGCAAGAGCACAGACACCCTATTCTTCCCCTCCAACTCATTCCCCAACAATCAACCCCTACTCACCTACAACGACGTTCTCACGCATTATAAGCTCTCTCGCCGCACTTTTACGCCACCTCGTCCTTCTCCAACAAAGCCTGACGAAATCACTCTCCGTCAACTCCAAACGCGGACCTTTCCTTACAATACACTTTGGCATTTGATCTGCCCTACATCTCACTCACCACAGTGCGAGTTTTGGCCAAAAGAGTTTCTTTTTATCACATAGTATGGGAATGCTCTCACACACCCGACCTCTCTCCCAGTCCCCACCTCTCCCCTTCACTGCGCCGTCCAGCTCTGAACCCGGCTCCCAGCTTAACCTGGTGAGACAGGACCGGACTGCCAGCCACAGACAAGGACTCCTGGACTAACGAGTCCTCCTCTACACACTGAGACGGATTGGGATTCAATAAAAGTTCATTCATCATCATTCTAACTTTTCGTACTTATCTTGCTCTACGCCTTGTTTTTTTTTTTCTCCCTGTTTTTTTATTATATACCGCGGCCCTTTCTTTCGCTTTCAGTTTTCGTATCCCTATCCCTATGTGTAAGCTAGCCTACCGGAACGTTGCCTGATTAAGCTCCCTGCTCTTTCCTGTACTGTTCCTTACTTCCTTCTTCTCTTCCCCCAAGAGGACAGTGAGTGCCAATAAGTCTATCGCGCCTCCTTCTGGACTTCCTACGAGCACGAGAGTGGGTGTGTTCATTAATAACCTCGTGTGTTGTGTTGACTCTCTCTCTCCCCTTCGTCACCATCAATCGCAACTTCGGTAGTTCACGGAGGCGACAAAAAACACTACGCAATTTTACAACACCCCAATCATACTCGGCGTTGAAAATGTTTCGAATGCGCCACATCACGCCTTTTCCGTGCCGGGAAGGGTGTACGGGTATGCATGCCAGACTAACCAAAGCCTGCCAGGCAAACAGCCAAGGCTAAAAGAGCTACAAGTTTTGCGAACTCGCTGTCCTCCACTAGAAGCGACGAAGGATGCGTAAGCTTGCTCTAACGAGTCGCAGCGACCTTCGCGAATATAAGTCACAGCACGTCGAAAGAGAGCTATAGAGCGTTTGTTTACGAGGCGTGGGAGGCAAATGTTTTTACGGCTTAGATAGCGAGCGAGCCCAATCGCTTTCATCGGTTGATGACTGAGTGAGCTTCAACGACCTAGACGCCATCCTCGCCGTACGTACCAATTCATTTCCAAGGAGTCTGCGCCGGTCTTGGAGTTAAATCGCCGATGATCACTCTTCCCCACTTACCTGCGATGTAGCCGCCGATAAACGTCGTAAACAGAGCCGCCCTTTATAACGATGGCTATGCCTTTCGTGGAGTATACCCCGGCCTAATTGAGTTCCGGTGGGGGAGGGGGTCAGCACGTGCAAGCACTCTTTGAGAGCCGCTATCATAGCGTAATCTATGAGCCCATCAGGTCCGGTCGAAACGGCATCGAGAGCTGTCATTTTATTCAGTGCCGCCACCTCATTTAACAAACGAGGTCGATTCCATGCAGCCCGTAGAGACATCTCGTTCTTCGATCACTGGGTTCGCCCTAAACGAAAAAATGGCCAACAGCAGAACAAAAACACGCTAATACAGCAGAAAGACCGGCTGCTAAAGGATTCGGGCAGTGGGAAGAACATAGCCAAACTAAATTGCACCAAGGTTGCAGCCGTTCCCTGGGAATTCTGTCTGCATAGACGGTCTGCGTAGGGCTCTCTCCTCTTTGTCTGCATCGGCACTTGCAAATCAAGTGGCCCTTGCAGCGCGTTGGTGTAGCCTTGAGCAAGTCTATGCAGAGACAGCATAGAATAAAGGCGGGCCTCGATAGTGCGGAATGGCTGCATTGTTGACCTTCGCATTCGGCGCGTATTGGCGGGGTGCGCATGCGCAACCACTACTGCGGCGCGGCGAGAAGCGCCTCTGGATAGTCAGCGGGGGGAATTGCATTCGTTGTGCAGCTGCTTCACTATTTGCTGTCTCCTTGCGTTTGGTTGAAGTTTGATGCTTGCACTCCGGAATCAATTTTACGTGGGCGAATTTCTTTGTCACAATATAAGGCTATGTTCACGCTACTGACGCAAAAACGATATTGCGATTTATGAATGTAAAAAAACTGCGTGTCACGCAGTTCGGTTGGCTGAGACGTGAAATAAAATCGTTATTTAAAGTTATTACGACACTTGTGGCAACAGTCTGAACCCGGCCTAAGGCTTCAAATCGCATAAGCATGCTTATAGTGTCCTTTACGATATGGTTGTTTTGATGTTACCACCTAGGGAGGAGCATCGGCTGCCTCGCAAGAATATGTGCGAAGCGCGAAGAGTTCGCGCTGATTAAAGGGGCCCTGAAGACAAAATACAACTAGCTTTTTTGGTTAGAGTTAGCCGTTGGTAACTTGCTCACTTCCATTACAGCCACGAAAGACGTTTTTTGACTGATGGAACAGAAGAAATATAAAAAAAATGAAGGAAGCTCACAGTAACGCATAAGACTTGAAGGTAGCGAAGCTGCAGGCACCGTTCACGACCATCACGAAGGTTTAAGTCCACGATTGCAGCCGATTTGCTTCTTCTTCACTGCCGCAACGACCTTTACTCCATCTTTGTTGCTACAAGTGCGAGCTTCCTTCATTTTTTTTTAAGTGATAATCACCTTGGAAGGGCGTACGCCATGGCGTGTCTTTCTCGTACCAAGCAAGCGTTGCCACGATACTACGGCGAACGCTAGAGTTTTCTTTTTTTTTGCCGGTATTAGCCAATCTCCCGAGTGGGTATGCTGGGCTTGCAAACGACGCTGGACAGTCGTCGCCAGGCGCACACACAGGAGCGTTAGGCATTTTCTTGGTTTTGTTAACTGCTGGGCGGTCGCCGTGAGGCCCGCGCTCACGTTCACGCGCTCGGCAATTTCTTGGTATTTTTGCGGACACGAAACATTACGGCTTCCTAAAGAGCTTCGCTCTTAAAAAAAAATTCCCCGCATTTCCCCGAGGGGAAGAATGTGAAAGTGCTGGACTGGACTGGACTGGAAAGGACTTTATTCACATCGATCCTGCAGTGGGCGGGGGTTTGTTATGACCCTCGTCCCGACGTGGCCGGTCGTCGCATCTTCTTCGCTACCCTAATAGGCGCAGGCCCCTTTACGGAGTCCGTGCTTTTCGAGTGCCAGTGAAGACCTGCTGGATGGCCCACTCTTGATTCGTCTTGTCTCTTGATTCGATGGCTTCCTGTAGTTGTGCCGGGTAATCTTCGAAGCTGGCGCCTTCTGGGTCGGTTGGCGCAGTCCCACATGATGTGCCACCGGTTGGCCGGCCCCTTTTTGCATACCTCGCATAGGCTGCTTGTGTACTCCTCTGGGTACATGCGGTGTAGTGCCGCCGCGGCGTGACCGACGCCGTCTGTAGCTGTCTGAGAATCGTCGGCCTCTTCGCGGCTCAGGGCCCGATGGGGCGGGGGATATATCTTCTGGACAGTCGCGCGTTTTTTAATGCTTCACCGTAACCTCGGGCCCTATCTTTGGTCTCTGTCCACCATTCCCACTCGGGGCTTGCTTTTCCACTCTGGGGGAGCGGTGTGTGTTAGTGCGCGCGCCTCCCTGTGGGCCGTCTCGTTGTGGTGGGTGCGTGCGACGAGCATTCGCCGCGTGCGCCGGAATCCACCTGACTTCCACTCGCCGGCCTTCTCGGGTACCCGAATTCTTGATGATCTTGATTGCTTTGCTGCTTACGCGTCCGTTCGCCAGGTTTCGGACGGCTTCTTGGAGTCACTCAATATTGTGGCGCAGTCGGCTTCGGTCATTGCCAGAGCTATGGCAATTTCCTCGGCCTCCGTGGCGTTCTCGCACCTTGCGCTCGCTGCCGTGGCTATTCTTCCTGTTCTTGCATTGATCGTGACCGCGTACGTATCTGCCTTTGCCGTAGTCCGCCGCGTCGACGTATCTCGTTCTCGGGTCGTCGCCGTGTTGTTCGACGATGTACTTGGCCCTCGCCCTTCTCCTTTCTCGGTTGTATTCTGGGTGTACATTCGTCGGTATGGGGCTCACGCGTATGTTTGCGCGCGTATCTGGGTCGAGTTCTTGCAGTTGTCTTCCCATGGCTCGGTGTCCTTGGCCCAGTGTCTCAAGAATGGTTCTGCCTGTCTTGGTTGACGATAGCCGCTCTCGCTGCGCCTCCAGTTGCGCCTCGATGAGCTCATCGACCGTGTTGTGGGTGCCCTAGTTGCAGGAGTCTTCTTGTACTCGTTGACTCGCTCAAACCCAGCGCTCGCTTGTGCATCCTCCGTATCATGACGTCGATTTTGGCCTTTTCAGTCTGTGTCCACTGGTGGTACGCGACCGTGTAGGCGACGTGGCTTATTGCGAAGGACTGCACCAGTCTCGACAACGCCTCCTCACGCATGCCCGTATTCTTGGTGGACACTCGCTGTAGCAGTCGCATCGTGATTGCCGTCTTGATTGCCAACTTTCTCATGATGTTTTCCTTGTTGCCTTTGCCGTTGATGAACATGCCCAGCACCCTGATCTCCTGCACTTCTGGGATTCGTTGGCCCGTCTTTGTGATTATTTCTAGGCGGTCACATTCCCTCGGGGGCGGTGGTTGTTTGCCCGGCTTGCGGGGGAGTACGTCAGGAGCTCTGACTTGGCCGGTGAGCACTCTAAGCCCGTCCCTTCCAAGCTGTTCTCGATGGCCGTGATCGCCCTTCTGAATTCTTCTTTCGATGCCCGCGTCCGTACCACCGGCAGTCCATAGGGTAATATCGTCTGCATAGACGGTGTGTTCGGACGCCCTTTACTTCCGCCACTGCTTTGGCTACGCGGATCATTACGATGTTGAAAAGTAGCGGCGAGGATTACCGACCCCTGGGGGGTTCCCACGCCGCTCGCGTCCTGTTCTGGTATTACAATTTCTCCCGCGCGGAGCTCGATCTTGCGGCCCGTCAGGAAGTCTTCTATGTACTTGTAGCTGCGCTCTCCCATATTGAGCCTCGAAACTTGCGCCAGTATGGCCGAGTGTTTTACTCGGTCAAAGGCGCTTTGTATGTCCAGTCCCAGTATCACTTTTAGTGTCTCTGGTTTCGTTTTTCGATGATTTCCTGTTTCAGCTGCAGCATGGCATCTTGGGTGCTTAAGCCTCTTCGGAATCCAATCATTGAGTCCGGGTACAGCCCCTCTTCTTCTAAATAATCCTGCCACCTGTTCGCCAGCACGTGCTCGAAGACTTTCCCCACGCACGATGTCAGCGATATGGGTCGCAGGTTTTCGATGCTCGGTGGTTTGCCGGTTTCGGGATGAGCACCGTTCTAGCCGTTTTCCACTGCATCGGTAGTTTGCCGCTTCTGCCAGCACTTGTTGTAGTATTTCGTCAGTGCTTCTATCGATGAGTCGTCGAGATCCTCAGGGCCTTGTTAGAGATCCCGTCTGGACCCGCCGCCGATCTGCTGTTCAGCTCTCGTATGGCTTGCGTTACTTCCGGCGTCGTGATCTCTCTGTCCAGTTTTTCATTCGGGGCTCCTGCGTATCCCGGGTGTTTCTCGGTCTCCGTTTTGTGGCATGTACTTGGTTTTGAGCTTCTTGATCAGCTCTTCCTTGCCTAGGGACTTTTCAGCTTCGTGCGAATGCACGAGTTGAATTTGCGCGGTTCGGTAATGTTCGCGAAAGAGAGATCACACACACACACACAACTACAAAGAAAGAAAGATGCATTTATTCACAGACACCTTATTTGTGTGGTCGTTGTACTTGATTGCTAGAGCGGATCTCAGCTTTGAAATTTCGTGTCATTACTCCTTTTAAGCGGGTTGCATTAGCCCTTCTCACGCCCGATTCCTGGCAATCCCCCACGTGGGTATGTGACATGTCAGCGGCCAGGCAGCGCGCGCCCATCTCCCCCCGTTGCTAGGGAAGACGAGGAGCGCGCGCACCCGCAGCTGTTGCTATGCGGACTACGGCGGCGGACGATTCAGGCTCGCTTAAGAAGTGCATTCGCACTTAAAATATAAATCTCGCGCTACGAGACGTACTATGGACAGGAGTGATGCAACACGGGCCGTCACTAAAAGCAGTCATCAGTGCGTTAACTGCACGTTAGCGTCCAAGTGATACGATCACACGAAACCAGAGACCCCACTGCTGTCGCCCAGTCATGTTTTTTTTTTTTTTTGGCTTTGGCTTAATTAGATTAGCGGCCACCACTCACACGAACACGATTCTGTGGCGTCATAAACAAAACGCCGAAACGTGGCTGAGGAGTCCCTAGTGTTTTATGTGTTTCATTTTGTACCTTCGCTGCTTGTTCTAACTTTACGATAATATTGGTATCATTGTTATCGAAAAAATCGATCTTTTCATTGAACCAAACTTGCATTCAGCCTTAATGGTTTCTTAATGCTACGAATACGCAGCGGGGTGTCGGATTCTCTATTCAGCGAGGTTTATTCAAAATAACAAGCTAGCTACCAATGCCCGACATCCGAGAAAGTGCAAGAGCGAAAATAAATAATGCCTCCTTTCTGTACGGGATTGTCGGCCACGACGCATTCCGATTCGAGGCGACCATCGAGGCGACCATCGAGGCGACCATTCTTAAATAAGTATATTGTAACGCTGCGGAACGCTCTAAGATACTGTATGGCATGCTTATACGTCGTCAAGGCTTGTGCTATACCCGTTTGCACTATATAGAGGATAGCGAACGTGGGTCCACGGCAGTCTTCCATTTTTATGACCCTTAAAGCCTTATACCACGCTTCTGAACAGGGCGAATGCTTACTGAGGCAAACCTTAGTGCTCTAACTTGATACCAACAACTTGGTCTCATGAAACGCGTAGATTACGCGTGCATCCATGCATCCATGCATGCAGTATAGACTCAGAAGAGTCAAATTGCGCACCTGGATGCGTAAGTTCAATTAACCTGCCCGTTTTCCCCACGTGTGATTTAAGCGGATAAGGGCCTGTATGGCCAGCACGGTGGCGATGCTATTAAGCACGCCTCAAAATTTATTCCTTCTGTGACGGATGTAGTTTATAAGATACCTCTATCCAGGACTAACGGAAGCTTGATGTGGGCATGTAGTTCGACATGAGTGAAAAGTGTTTGAAGGCGAAAAAAATGCGCACATAGGAAAAACAAGACAGACAAGGTGCGCCTTTAAACATTTTTGCCCACTCCTGCCACCTCTCGTCTCCCGATTTTCATGTAACGTGAGACACGATTTGTAATCCGACCCACCCTACCAGCGCTTCAAGCTTCAAGTATGGAATTTGACGCGAACCTCCATCCGCGAATTGGTTCTCAGGTTTCCGGTATGTCATAATTTCGTGCTGCGTAAGCGTCACGAAGGTTTCTAATGCAAGCGTTATTTTGGGAGCTGCTCTTTCTTTTTTTGCATAACCGCAATAATTCGCTTTCTACGAAGCTATGTAAATTATAATACCCGAGATGAATGCAAAGACGCAAGAATAGCACGAAAACAGGAGTTTGTTGAGAAAAGAAAGATCCGCGAACTGGTATCTGAAGATAAACACAAGTACATGCTTTTAGTTATTCCCAAGAGTAATCAAAGAGCTCCCGCACGTATCATTGCGAAGCAGAGGTCAGTATTCTTGGCAAGTCACGCGTCTCCAGCTAGCTAGCCCAGGTTCACGCGGGAACTGACAGCCGTATACAGAACTCCATGGCTGAAAATCTTCGTGAATCGCCCGGGGGAACGCAAGAATCAACTCGAGGCCACGAAGAAAACTTGATAGGCGCTATTATAGTCACCGTTTAATTTCATTTGCGATGCTGACGTACTCAAATCAATGTTTCGGTTCCTTGCGAGCTCTTGGTGGCAATCGACGTTCCAGCTGATGTGAGGAAGGAAAAAATTGAGTTGGCAGCGTTTCGGTCACGATTTTCACACGCCTCGCCGCTTGCGATACAGTGTTTTCGTACACACGTTATGGTGGCGCCCTCGTCATCAACCCATTGGGGAAAAGCGAAGAGAACAAGCAGGAAAAGCCTCCAATGTCACCCGAGCTATGAAAACGATGCCCGCCACCGGGCACGAGCCGACGCAGTTTAGCTCGGCGAGGTAATTGAGGAAAATGTGCATTGGTATTTTTGCGCGCCTATGTTTCCATCTCGCGCGCTTTATGTGGTAGCTTACCCTACCCGAGCTCCTCAAGAAACGTAGGCATGCCGAAGTGTGGCCCGACTGAACATGTCTCTTATGTCGGTCGGTGGCTCAAGGTTTACGACTGTTCCACTCTGTAGCATAACAGAGGGTAATATTATTACAGCCATAACATTTTTACAGCCGTTACTGCTAGTAGTATAAAAAGTAGGGAACTTCGGTTTTTCTCTATCGCCATGGGCTTAGCCCTGTCTGCACCGAGCGCAGGCCCGGTAAACAAAATGTTTTTGGCAGTTCTGATGTTCATGTGCTAAACAGAAGTTCATGTGCTTCTGAAGCGGGTGTTATAACCTGGCGGTGACAAGTAATTTGTTCATAACAAGTTTTTTTTTTTTTTTTTTTTGGGGGGGGGGGGGGGGGTAATCAATTTTGGGACCTGTTTCGAGGTTCGGGTGGCGGAAAGAGCAACGGAGACTCTGGGGGTGCCTACTAAGGCGTAAATGTTCTTACGACGCTTCTTTGTTTCCCGTGTACCTTACGCTTCCTTGGTGCTATTCAAGGAACACGGCAGCAACATGGCTGCTTTTTCGTAATTTTTTGCATTTCGAGCGGTTAAGCGCGTGTGGTCGTGGGAGCATATAGCGTTTGTGATTATTCAGGTTAATGTTCGGTTTGTTTGGTTCGTTCTTTTCTTTCTTTGTAATTACTCGCGCGAGGGTGCTGCATTAGATAAACTTCGTGATTTCGTTAGTTCCCTTCAAGCTTTCTCTATTTTGCCTCTTTTGGTTTTATGCGACGGATGCGTCCTTTTTTTCTTTCGTCAACATATAAGCTGCACCCCGCCCCCCCCCCCCCCCTCCCCCCCACATTGTTATCACAACTTTCGCACAAGAGGAACACCGGCATTGTAGCGGACCCAGACTATCTGGTAAAAGGCCGATGTAGAGCGGTGGGTGCCTCTGGTTATAGGGGGAGTTCAAGTCCCTGTTCCGGACTGATCGGCGGGCAGCATTCGACGCAGACTAAACTCGTGTCGCTTCCGGGCGAATTTCTGTTTCGATTCAAAGAAATTTCGGTGCTGCCCTCACCTAGCTAGCTCGTTGTTGGCGCATCAATGGCTCATCCGTAGCTCCTGACCCGTTTCTTGAAGCTCTTGTTGTTAAGTCAGATTCAAGTCATGAGATGGGCATCGGATGAGCACACGATTGAGGACGAATGTGTGTTGATCTGCCGCAACTCCCATGTTATCCCGGGCGCAGACAGAGAATTCCAATTTGCGTGATATGTCGCGGAGCCTGACAACTTCCGGTGAGTCTTGTCTTGGTGTCAATGCATGCGAGGAGTTGACCAATATGCTCGTTGATGTGCAAGTCTCGTCGGGAAATATCTAAACTAGGGTCTTTCGTATATCTCACATCCGCAGGCCGGGTCCCGTGCATCGTTCGTGTGTCGTCGCCGATTAAAGAGACACTGAGTGTAATAGCAAAATTGTCTATATCGGTAGCTCTAGAGCGTCGCGAGTACAAATAAACTAGCCGGAGCACCAGTGCTCAGTAGCTTATTGGCACAAAAATATCCGAAAACGTGAAGACAGTTATCACAACCCTTACAATTTCACGCACTACGATTTGTGACATCAATAAACGCGAATGGGTAACGGGATTGGTGGGGCTTGATTAAGTCTTTTACAGAAAAACGTACTGCGGCAGGGGCATTTAAGTGTAAAATAAATGTATGCCGGAATGGTTTCTCGCTCGTCATGCGGTTTTTATCAGACTCAAACCTCCGCTAGCAAACATCGTAAAAAAATTCCAGGAGCCGGGCGGTAGGATTTGTTTCAGTTTCAGTTTCGTTGAAAAGTTTCACTTTGCGTACAAGCGCTGTCGCAGATGCATGCATGCGGGTGAACACGAGTCCCGCGTACCTACTGACCACTAGCTTATGTATACGAAACAGCCAATGGGATAAGTAGGTCTTATTATCCCATTTGCTTATTGTTTTTTATCCTATATGCTCAACGGCACGTTTATTTTGAAAACCTGCTTTAAAGTTGCAGCATGCAAAGGGCATTCCTAGGAATGATTTCCGCCATCATTCCCGGCCCTTTATGTTCGGGGCTTGGGGATGGAATTGCATGTACGACACCACAAGATTTCTTAAAAAATCAAACCTTTTCTGATTTGTTGCGACAAAAGTGAAAGCAAAGAGAACAGTCTTACAGAAGGATGGCG
Organism: Haemaphysalis longicornis; assembly: GCA_013339765.2. NCBI lineage: Eukaryota > Metazoa > Arthropoda > Arachnida > Ixodida > Ixodidae > Haemaphysalis > Haemaphysalis longicornis. The sequence continues at coordinate 125,910,362 of CM023450.1, read as the reverse complement.
ACGACCAAGTAAAACCGGCTAGGCGCGCTCTGGGCGCTTTGTGACGTGGTATGAGACGTCACAAGAACATATAAAGAAAATGGCAAAGAGAACTCCCAGCTTTAATTATTTATTTATCAGATGAAAAGGTGTTACTGGCCGCTAAACGTAGTTGAGAGAGCTACGAAACGCGCCAAGTTTTTATGTCATTTTATTTCATTTATTTCCGTTATACAGGCCCAAAGGCATTACACAAGGGGGGTGCTCTTGGCCGAAGTATAAAGCGTGTAAACAAGAAACAAGGGTAAGGCAAAATAGAAGACAAAAATAATCACAAGATTACAGAGGTAAAATACAACTGGTATGAGCAAACAGCGTTACACATATTTAAATGGAGAGTTTAATCTCAGAAATACTGGTAGCGTAGCAATTTGACTGTTTAGTTTTTCACGAAATGTTTCCAATGTATTCCAAATTGCTATAGCATGAGGAAAGAAGGTAGAGTTCTTTACGTATGGCAGTTCATTCGGGCAATCGGATGATCGTGATTCAAGCGGGATGACGTTCGCGGCGGTGGTATCAATAAAGCGTGTGTTATTTCAGGAAGGTAATAGAAAGCGTGAAGAAGGCACAGGTGAGAGATAATGCGACGATATGCAAGCTTGCGAAATCCAAGGGATTGTTTAAGAGATGTGGCACTTCTTTTATTTGAGTACTGTGGCGCGATAAAGCAGGTTGCGTGGTTTTGAATGCATTCCAAATCGTTATAAAGATAAGACTGCGAGGGATTAAAAATGGATGAGGCGTATTCCAGCTTTGTGCGAACGAGTGTTAGGTATGCCAGCTTTTTAGTGTCGGAAGATTCGAACTCAAGATTTCTGCGCCGGTATCCAAGCGCGCGTAGCCTCAGAGCAGATGAATTCAATGTGTGCAACCCAGGATAGAGATGACGTAAGGTGCACACGGAGGTGTTTTTACTTTCTGGTCTTATCAACCGGGGTTGATTTAATGCTATATGAATGCTCGATTGTGTTGTGTTTACGAGAAAATGATATGACTTTTCACTTAGCAAAATTAAGGGGCATCTGTGCTTTATCGCACTATGAAGAAATGGTGTCAAGGTCGTGCTGCGGGGTGCTGTTATCGATGGATCTTTGGGTAGGGTTATATCAGCAAATAATCCTAATTTTGTTTTACTATTAGTAGATAAATTATTTATGTAATTTAGAAACAGCAGATATGTTAGACATGCGCCCTGGGGTACTCCAGATGGGACGCTGGAGAGTGGCGAGCGTTTGTAATGGGCAAAAGTTGCATGGGTTCAGTTAGAAAGCGCTTGTGCTGTCTGCATGTGTTCTTGTCCCCATTAATTTGCGCATAGTTTTTTTTTTTACATGCATCATTACCAACTCGCCCAACTCTCAACCCTTTGACAGTTAGAAAGTGTCCTAACCAGCGTCGTAAGTTCAACGAAATACCGAGGGTTGACCATTTAAGGAAGAGGTAGTTATGTTAGATGCGATCAAATGCCTTTGAAACATTAAAGAATACGGCGTCAACTTGTATGTTATCATTCATGCAGTGAAAGATGTTGTGTGTAAATTCAGCCCATTGAGTCTCAAGCCACAATGATTTGTGGAAACTATATTAGTGAGGGTAAACGAAATTAATTGATTCAAGGTACTTACGGTTTGATGCTATAGTGTGTTCGAGTAGCCTGCAAGAGACACACGTAAGAGATATGTGGTGGTAAGTTAGACGGAACTGCATGATTATCAGATTTAAAGAGCGGAACAACCTGCGCTGTTTTCCATTCGGTAGGAATGGTGCTAGAATACAATGATCGTGTGAACATTAAACGAAGTATGTGAATATAAAGGATAATGGTACTTTTTAGTAATTTGCTGTTGATTTGATCAACAACGGCAGTATATATCTTTAGTGACTTCATAAAGGGTAAAAATACCTTTAGTGGTTATCTGAAGTGCAGGCATCGTGTTTGTGATTGATTTTCCCGGGGGGGAGGGGGGGGGGGGGCATAATAAAAGCGCTAATAGGCGAAAACACGGGACAAACACAATCATTGAAAGTATCAGCGCACTGTTGAGTACTTATGGGCATATCGTCAGGGCCCGTAAGTTCTGTGACGCTATTTTTAACCTATTAAGAATGCGCCAGAATTTAGTAGGATTCGACAAAAGAATTGTTGCAAATAAGAGAAAAATAATTTATCTTTAGCGACTTTAGCTGTTGAATATGTTGTTTGAAACATAACTGGTATCGTTGCCAGGCTTACGGACTGTTAACTTCATTGGCTCAACTGTAGAAGCGTTCTTTTTATTAAGGAGTGAGTTTAGCTGCTTATTAAAGCATGGGTGCATGGAATCAAATTTGACAAAATGTTAGGTATGTATTTTTCAGGTTTAACATCACATTCTTGTATATCTCCCAATAAGCATTAACCTAGCGGTTTAACTACGAGTTCCCAAAGTCTTGAAAGAAATAATTTAGTTTTCCTGGCAGCGAAATGGAAGTAATTGATTGATTGATTGATTGATTGATTGATTGATTGATTGATTGATTGATTGATTGATTGATTGATTGATTGATTGATTGATTGATTGATTGATTGATTGATTGATTGATTGATTGATTGATTGATTGTAGGGTTTAACGCGCCGACGCAACGCAGGCGATGAGGCGCGCCGTAGTGGAGGGCTCCGGATTAATTTTGACCACCTGGGGATCTTTAACGTGCGCCGAAATCTCGCACACACGGGCGCTCTTGCTTTCCGCCTCCATCAGAAAAGCGGCCGCCGCGGCCGGGAATCGAACCCGCGACCTCGTGCTCAGCAGCGCAACGCCTTAGCCACTGAGCCACCGCGGCGGGTGAATGGAAGTAATGAAAAGTAATGAAATTACTGGCAGTGAAATGGAAGTATGAACAAGATTACGGTCGCTTATTACAGGGAGGAGGGTTACTCCTTTTACGTCGTCGGGATTTGATGCTAATAGCAGATAAAGCGTGTTATCACCCCTTGTAGGGCCCGTAATGATTTCATGGAGGTTGAAGTCCAGCGCCTAATCGATGAACAGTTTGGCCTCCCTAGATGGTGAACGATTAAGTATAGTCAACAGGGGCCATGAAATGTGCAGAAAATCAGAATCGGCCAAGAGGAAGACGGCAGCATTGGGAAACTTGTTTTGAACAGTATTAAGTGACAATTGGAGGCTGGCACACAGAGTTGGAGGGTGATCGGGTGGCGGGACAGATTCCAAAGACTGATTTGACAGTGTTCTCGCAGACAAGAACCCATGTTAGTTCTATTTCATTGTCGTGAAGAGGACAGTGTGTTTATGATTCCGATGAGCACGCCTTCTCCTCGCCTGCTGTGGCGGTCATGACGGTACAGGGTCGAATTAAGATCTTCTGGAAATATTTCATCGTCAGAGATGTCTTCATATAGCCATGTTTCTGTTAGTAAAGCGACGTCCGCAGTGATGTCTTCAATAAAGCTGCAGAATACACCACGCTTGAGAATGATGCTGCGGGTGTTAGTAAAGGCAATGTCTACGTGCACAGATGATGAGACCGAGCAGTGAGGAGAAATTGAAGAAGTTTGTTTTGTGTTGCGTCATTTTCCAGCATCAGTAAGACTTCGTGGTACACTATCTGAACTATTGTCTGCAAGAGCGGCTGATGTATTTTCCGATGGTAATTCTTGTGCGGTTATTCGTGCTTTCTATTACTGTGTCCGAAGAGGCGTCGTACAAGTAGCACTTTGAACCCACGTGAAGTTTATCAACGTGTAGTTTAAAGGCACGTTGTTGGGGGCGGATAAACTGTGACAATTTGGATCGTGCGATACGTGTGATCGATGCGCAATCTTCAGGTATGGCGAACTGTGTATCTTTTAGTTTCCGGCCACATGCCATGACGCTTTCTTTTGTTTCGAATTTGACAAGTTTTATTATAATTGGGAGTTTGTTGTTACTCTGACGTTTACGAAGTAGATGAGCTCGTTTTATGCCCTTGGAATGCATTTGAGTTCTGCAAAATTCAAGAACCCTTTTTTTTTATTTTTTCAACGTATCTGTTTCAGAATAGTTGAGGCCTAGAAAAAGGGAGTTATTTTGACGCATGCGATTGTTCGCGTCAATGTGTGCGGCTCTAAGAGCTTCCAGTTCTCCTTTTAACTGACTCCTTTCTTCCATTTCAGCACTGATAGTTGGATTCGAATGTTTTAGTTCAAGGAGATTAATGCGATTACTCAGCGATGCAATAAGTTGTTGTGGGCGCATTGAGCTGCTTTTGTGTGAGCCAGTTCTGTACGGGCAACGGTTTGAGCTCCTTCAAGGCGTTTAATGGAAGTGACCAGAGAAGTTGTGTGTGTAAAGTTTAGGGGGACCAGGATGAAGCTCTACATCACCCGCAAGCAACCAAAGCAACTCCAATTGCATTTGGCATGCAATCGCATCAGTAAGTGCAATACGCATAACATGGCATTTAAAATCGTAGGGGCACGACACCGCAACGAGGCAGCAATTTCTCGTTCAATATTCCTTATAACACTGAAGGTTACAAACTTGCAACAATAGAAGCGTGTTCAGCATGTTCCGGCGGCCGATACCGTGCCCCGAACTTTCTGCGTGCCTTTCTAGTATATGTACTCGGCGGTCCGGTCCCGTGGCAGGTGACGTCGGGGGGGGGGGGGGGGGGGGGTTGCTAGATGAAGACGAATTTGTCGACAAGTTGTGAGCCAATACAAGTTTGTAATCTTTCAGTTAAAAGAAGAAGCTGTTCAGCCTTTAGGGACTCTTTAACTGCGTTAACAAGTACCAATTTTTTTGCCAACCTTTGCATGCCCGGAAGAAAACGGAAGAAAAATTTCCTCCAGGGCTTAGTGTCTCTGGCCTCGACAAGTTCGTGTCGGGCATTCATCATCCCAACAAGAAGCGCAGTACGGCCAATAAAGGCCCGCACACGACGCAGACGACTCATTCTTCTGGCATTTCTTTTCCCCGACCCGTTCCTTTCATTTATTCCCTGTCCGTCCACCAAGAAAGCGTTCTGCAGGAAGGCTATGTTCGGGGCCTTGGCCCCGGGTTCCCTCTGCGCATGCCCAGCTCTTGCTCTGGAACAAAGCCCTGCAAGAACCCGGGTGCGGGAGCTCTGAACTGATGGCGTCTCCGTAACGTTAGACGGGCCTGTTTTGGCTTTCCGGCATTCTGCAGTGGTAGCGCCACGTGTGCGAAAGTTTTTGTGAAAGGCCCTTGCGTGCACTGTTTGCTTTGAACGCCGTGGTTCCTAGCTCAAAATCACCGATAGGTGTAGAAAGGGTGGGGGCACCACTGACACTATCTTCATGAAGTGGTGGTCTGGCAGCGTGAAACTCCAGGGGCTTTTGGGAGACGGTAGGGAGGACGATGTGGGTGCTTTGCCGACTGTCATTGGACAGGCAGAGAAGCTGCAAGTATCAGACCCGAACACTAACCGTGCAAAAGGCCATACATCTGATTGGTCTTTTTTTTTTTCCTTCCAGGGCCGCACGGAGCAATGTGTGAGGTGACCGCGCGTTAGCGGAACAGGTTATGCATGTGTGGCTTTTTGTGCGCAAAAGATTTGTTACTTACTTTGTTTATTTTTCAATCTATTTTGTTAGGTTTCTTCCTCTGACTCAAAACAAAGAGTGGGGTGGAGGGGGGGGATCGGAGCCACCGTTTATTTATTTTTAATAAGACAGCTTGCAACCGGTTGCTGGTACGAGATTTTCTCTAACATTTACACAACGCGCACGTTTCGGGAAAAACTTTCAGTAATTTAAAAAAAAATAGGCTTTCAGAGTAAAAATGGATTTTATTTCGCGTAGTGATCAGGCTCCGTGGCGGGCGCTATAAAACGGGATTCCAAGTGCTATAGGGAAGTAATTAGCTGGAGTTTGTTAATGATCTTTTTAATTATTGTGCTTAGGCGTTTGACTTAAATGAAGAATCTGTAGAGGATCATCAGTCAAACCGATAACCACTGTTAAATTTACAAAAAAAAATGGCTCCAATCTACGCTGTGAAGGTGTTTGGAAAGCAAAGCTGTGAACGACACCCACAACAATTCCACATGCGACGTCCCTTGAATTCACACACGTGGCTCTAAAAAGAGTGAAACCAGAGATTCTGCCAGCCGTTACCTGGAATTCGCAGGGTCGCCGTCCCGGTCGATGCAGCGTCGGCAACGGCCGGGCTACAGCGGCGGACGCCGCTGCTGTAGCCCGGCCGTACGTCGGAAGAGAGAAAACGGAGCGGAGCGTATTTCGAATGGTGAGACAGCGGAACCAAGCCACCCTGATGTGCTAGCTAGGGGCTACGCCACCGCGCGACACAAGCGCAGACCCCGAAAAATTGCGCGTGTGAGCTTAGTGATTCTCGTTTATAGCGATTTAAACTAATTACTTTAGTGAGTTGGATAATTCCGAGAAAGATGAGGGAACTTTTACAGTCACTATTTATTAGATACAGTTGCGCGTTTCGCCTTTTGTAATACTTGTTAAAACACAATTGAATTAGTATTCACCAATTTAGGAAACGGGGTCCCATTCGTGGCAAGCAGTGCGAAAAAGGGAACGTTTCTCTGGCGTCCAGATGCATGTGTGTGGTCTCTACATTTTGTTTTCCCGCCCTGCAAACCAATCCTTAACGTGCCTTTGCCGTACGACCACTTAATTACCCAAGAGGTGCTGTCGAACAAGTTAATCAAGCCGTGCGAAGTAAGCGCGTAATGGACGCGAAGCTGCGCCGAAACAGGCCCAACACCGCCGCTGAAGCAGACGGCAAAGCCGATGGAAGGGTCCCGCCGACGCGCCCGCCGGGGTGAGCACGGAGAACGCTGGGTAATAGCGCCCTATCGCACTCCATCGACACTGTGCTCTGTGAGTGAAAAGCGCCCTCCGCCTCCCCAGCCGCGTTGGGAGTTTCTTGTCCCGCACGCCACGAAAGAACCGCTGGCTGGGAGAGGTAAAAAGCTTTGCTTTAAAATGTAGTTGCCTCTAGAGCTAGGGGCTCAGAACTCCAGTCTTCTGAAAGCGCGCAAATGGAGCCCGGCGGCTGCAAAGCACCGCGAACCCCTGCCCACATGTTCACGTCATTTAGAGCTGTACACGTCACACGCACGCCGGGCTTCATATTCGGGCTCAAGCGGAAAGTGTTTGATTTGGGGCCTCCGTTTGCGTGCGGCGGCCATGACGAGTGTGCGAACATTATATAGAAAAAAAAAGAAAAGTAAAAGAAACTGAGGACCTTGTAATCTTGAAATGTAATCTTGTAATCTTGTAATCTTGAAGATGTCTTTAGAGCTCATCAGCATCTGCTATTTTATCCTTTCCGCCACGCAACATGGCTGCAGTGGCGTATGGCCATGTTTTGACGACTGAAAGAGTCGACATGGTTATTGCATGCGTGAACGCGAATGGAAACCTCACTTTAGCCGCACGTCTGTATACGCTACACGACACCCCGGTCGTCGTGTACAGTCGGCAAAAGGCTTACTCCGGACCTTCGGGAGACATCTATGATAACGCCTGGTTTGAAACCGGTAGAATGTGAGCACACGCGACCCGCATTAGCGGGATGGCTGTTTCTCTTGTCGCTGTGCCCGTCGGCTTGGCTTCCGTACCTTCTTTCGCCGTGATTAGCGATTGTTAGTTCAGCATTGGCCGCGTTTAACTACGTGCAACGCTTAGTTTTTGCGTCGCCCTACGCAATTTATACAGAAGTGTTTTTTTGTATGCGAGAAAACGAACAACAATCGCCGAAATCACATCGCTGTCAGTGTTCCAAAGTGGCTATAATATCGGTACGCGATCGCTTCCACAGTGCATTAAGTATTGTGGCGTTAGCCCGTCGGCAATGGCGTGCAAAGACGAACGCAGAAACCGGATGGTAGTGCATGCTGTACTCATACAGCGTATTGGCCGAAGGATGACGCAATGAACCGCGGTGCGCCAAAGCTGATGTAGAAGAAAATCTCGCAAAGTGCGCGCTAATGCGGGTAATCACCCCTTTTGTTTCCCGGCCCGGCACCGCAGGCATGCAGCGCTTATTACGGTCAAAGAAGGTGCGGAAGCCAAGGCACCGGGCACAGCGAGGAGGAACACAGCCATCGCGCTGATACGGTCCCCGCATGCTCACATTCTACCGGTCTCAAACCGGGCGTTATCACTAGGTGACTCCCGAGCAGTCCGGAGGCACGCCGCTGGGGCGTTATACACAAGCCTTTTGTCGACGGTACATTTACTCCTACGTTGAAAACGGTGTTCAACCGCTTTCGCACTACCGGAGCGGTGCATCCACAAAGAAGAAGACGTGGCCATGTCCTCATCGAAAATTTTGAGACCGGCGTCTTAGACTGCGTCAACTGGAAGCCACAGGCAAGCGTAATGGAAATCGCTGCTGCATATCAAGTCACTGTCGCTTTAGTTTGGAGAGTGTTGTCGAAACATCAGTATCACCTATCTCTACAATAGCGACTCACCGATTGCGAATTCCAGAGGAGGCTAGACTTTTGCAACTGGTGTTTCCTCCAGTGTGACCAAGATGACAATTTTCTGAACAATGTTCTCTGGACCGACGAGGCGCAGTTCTACAGAGATGCAGGAGTGAACTTACACAGCGCGCACTACTGGTCAGTAGGAAACCCACGCTGGCTGGCAGAGCACAGGCACCAATGGCAATGGTTCGTAAAAATATGGTGTGGAATTTCTCGCACCCATATTGTTGGGCCATACTTTTTTGAATGAAACATATCACGCAAGCGCTACACAGTCTGCATTCTAAAGGAACTGGTCGCGGACTTCGCATCGCCACTTCCACTCAGCGTTGTTAGTTCGGTGTGGTACCAACACGATGCAGCTCCACCACATTCGTCCTCTCGTGCTGTGCATTTGCTTGATGTAAACTATCCTTCGCAGCGGATCGGATGCGGCGGGCCCATTCCATGGCTACCGACGTTGACACATTTGACACCATTGAACTTTTTTATTTGGGGGGATGTAATAATTGAAGTGTATTAAACAGCTCCAACAAGCCTCCAGGATCTCAAGGATAGAATCACCCCAGCGCTGGCCAACGTCCCAGAGGACATGACTGGGCGTTCTGTAGGTTCAGTGAAAGATCTCGCCCAGTTGTATATTTGTACGCAAGGCCAAAATTTTGAGCATTTACTATAAACTACTCAGCGTTCCTCCACAATTAAAGGAGTCACATGACGACACCACAGTGTTTGGTAGCGATTTGCGAAATCGGTACCTAAATTCAGCAGTGCAAAAGCCATAAAACGCTTTATGAAAGCCACCTCGGTGGTATCACGAAGCAAAACGCTTTCCCATTGACCAATGCATTCGCGGTCATTTCATTCGCACTCGGCAGTCGCGATGACAAGCCCCATTTGGGCGGGCGAGGAGGTTCCAGCGGATGACGTACACGACGCCGCTTGCCCCTGTTCGGACCGAAGATGAAGCGCGGCGTGCCTGTGACGTGTACAGCTCCGAGTGACATCAGCGCGCGGACGTGGCTTTCCAGCGCTCAGCTGCCGCAGGTAGTCCGTTGCGTGCATCTGGAGAGCTATGGTTCTGAGCGCTGTAGCTCTGCACGCAATTACAATTTGGGAAATCTAGTGATCGTTATCGGTTTGACTGATCATCCTCTACAATTTCCACATTGCAACCAAACACCTCACTAGAATAATTAAAAAGTTAATCAACAAATTCTAGTTAACTGTATCCCTAAATAGCAATTGAAACCGGTTTTAGAGCGCCCGCCACGGCCCCTTATCCCCTCTCGCAATAAAACAATTTTACTTGCGCAAGCCTTTTTTTTTTAAATTACTTAGTCTTCCCTCAAACACCCTGTATAGGCCTATTTAAATCATTCGGCAACAATAACAAATCAGGAAAATAGGTGGAAAGACGCCCGCCCCCACTGAAGATTGTGAAAGATGTCTTAATAGGTGCACTGTATACCTTTTGGTTGACGCTCTGCATTCAACAGATATGTTGGCAGTTCAGTTTACGTATTTCGTATATCTGCAACGGTGTCGCAGGCGTTCGGTTCATTATCAAACATATTACGCCGCTGTATCCAGATCCAGCAAAACCGCTTTTATTTACAGCTGTTGGGAAATCGTTATTTTTTCTGTCCGCAGTTACAAATACCAAGAAAATGCCCAGTGCACGTGAGCGCGTGCCTCGAGGCGACCGCCTGGCAGTTAAAAACCCAAGAAAATGCCGAACGCTCGTGTGTGCGTGCCACGCGGCGACCGCCCAGCGTCCTCGGCGCACGTTTGTCAAGCCAAGCATACCCACTTAGGATATTGGCCCAGATAGCCAAAAGAAAAACACCAGCGTTCGCCGCAATCGTGGCAACATTTTCGCTATCGCAATCATACTGCTCACGTTACTCGCTAGTTATATATATATGGCTCCGCCCATTGTATAGGGCTGTGCGTTCGTCATTCGCATACGCTGGGAGTTAGTGTAATAGCCCGTCTTAGAAGCGCGCCGGCTCAGTCGCGGGGTAGGGTCGGGCACGGGTCCTCGGCACGCCCGATGAGCAGGCCGCCCGCCTCAAAACTCGTCGCGCTAGGGATCGAGAATGGAAACGAGTACAGAGAGCCAACACGGACCACGTGGCTACAAAGAATGCTGCTCAGAGACGTTGGTGGGCCCAGAACAACGAATCCGTTCAACGCAAGCTGGCCAAGGTGCGTGAGCGGTACTGAAAACGACGAGCCGATACCGCTCGTCAGCAGCGGGAACATCCGTCGCTAACGGGAGCCGATGATCGGTTCAACTGTGGTTCTCAGTCAAATTTGGACACTCGTGTCGAGCCTGCGATAGGTTGTGGTTTGACTCAGTGTCGTACGGAACGGCGCTCCTGGAACTAGTTCCTTTTTTGGAGGAACGAAGGAACGCCACCGTTCCATTTAGGGTCGGTGGAGCTGTAACGGTAACTCGTCAGGTTTTTGAAGGAACGGCGTTCCTTCTGCAAACGTTACATCGCTAGGAATTGGCTGTTCTTGATGCGAAGGTTCGAGTACAAAAATCCACATGTCCCTACTGTGTTTCTCTTCCTATAAGCTGGCCAATTTGCCCGCCCTTCAGCGGAACGTGCTTCCTCGAAGGTCAAAGGCGGAAGAATAACAACGCAGCAGGACGCGGCTTGCGCTTACTTTCCTGCCGGTTGAAATTACGCGGCGTTCGACGGCTGAATAGCGCAGCCCCGAGAATGTTTTTCACTTTTCATCGTTTATCTGGGGAGGCCAGGATGCGCGTCTGGCCGATAGAATTTTTCCCTGCCGGGGAAAGGTTTATAAGTCCAAGCGGCGCTGTAGGTACATTGTGAAACCACCGTATATTGTCAGGGGTAATTACCCTATTAGTGCGCGTATGCGCGGGGGCGTTGTTGTTGAGGGATTTGATCTCGCTATGAGGTCATTCGAAGGGTCACCGGGATTGCAGGCTCACCGGGTCACAGGGAATTGTTCGGGATTGCGGGTTCAACCCTCAAAGGAAAGCGCAAGCTGTCGCCAGTTGCTTCATCCCAAGGTTTAAGCAATCATGGATCCCAGACAGTTGTATGCGAGGCAAGGCGACCAACGACATGAAGACAGAGCTGACTGCAGTGACCGAGCCATCCAGCGCAGATTTTTCCACCTCGTCCACGCCCGAGGATTTCTTTTCGTTCGGGCAGCAAACCCTTCCAGCCGAGGCACAGGATGAGTTGTCGCGGTACCTGCTGGTACCAGTTGAGTACCCGCTGTAGCAGATGAAGAACTTCGAGGGACTGAACCAAGTTTTCCTCAAGTAAAACAAGGCAGCATCGTCAAGCGCTTCCGTGAAACGGTTCTTCAACATTGCCAAAGAAGTGGTGACGAAAAAACGGGTTCGTCTGTCTGACTCCAACATCGAGATGTAACTCTTGCTGAGTTCAAACAAGGGACTCTACGTAGTTGCGACTATGCATTGAGGTATATTTTTCCCGCTAATTGTTTTCACATTTTTTCATTCATTCCACATTTTTTTCTCTTCTGCCATATCCTATAACTTTGTTATGTACTTAACATTTTTCTTCTTGAAGAGCCAAAGAAGCTGTCGTTTCGTACCACGGCGAGTTTTTTTGTTTTCTCAGTATTTTTTATATATTTATTGTTGTTTCTTTTGCTTTATAGTGTCGCACTTTGTGCCCGACTATATTTTTTATAGTGTAAATTTTTTTTACGCTCGGGATTAGGCTCCGTGTTATTTCCTGTGCTTTTGCCTTATGCGTATTTCTAACCACCGCAACTGATTGGTGCGTGGCGTCCACATACTTGACTATCTTTCGTAGTGTCCTTTATCTACTACCCTGATTGTGTTCGGTATACTTTGTAATTCTTGTGCGTAGATTTCGTGCGTGACTACGCCGTTGGCCTTTTTTTTTCTCGTTATCTTCTTCCGACGTAAACTTGGATTGCGAACCTTGTAGTGATTACTTGTTCTGCTGTGTTTTGTTACTCGCAAATTTGTCCTGTGTGATCCGAAAAGCCTCACCTTTGTAACCCCCTTACTAAATTCCCTGCAAAGGGGCTTGTATAATTAACAGCAAGATTGTCCCAGATGTAAATCAGCATTCATTAAAGGACTATGTGTTGTTCCTTTCGATGCGGTTTCTTAAGCAAGTCATTTAATTACGTTCCTGCATGTGAGCAACCTTTTATTTGCATATCTGAAGCGCAGTAACCTTACTGGCCATTTGCTAAGACCGAAGTGGGAAGTGTCACATGTGTTCACCTATAATAGACGAGCACCACAATTGCAGTTAGACATGTCTCAAGTTTGTCCGGTGCTCCCTGAAAAGAAATCATCTAAGAGCGTTTCTTTGGATTCTTTTTATCTCCAGATAAACTGCTGCCGGTGGTGTTCATATTCCTATAAAACATGTAGTTCGACGTGAGTTTTAAATTCCTCACTTAATTTTGCCTCAGGAATCCCACACCATATTTTAAATAAAAAAATTAAATGTAAAGTAAATGTAACGACACGTTCCAATGTTCGAAATTGAACTGGAACGCCTTCCTTTCGCAATAAAGGAACTTGTGTGTTTCAAAATTGGGAAGGAACGAGGAACGAGATTTCATTCCTGTTTTAGAGGAACGTGTACACCACTGGTTTGACTGTAACAAGCTTACAATTATAGCTACAATGATGGAGTAGAGGTCGTTACGGCAGTGAAGAGAAAGTTAATTGGTTGCAATAGTGCACCTAAACCATCGTGGTGGTCGTGAAGGTTGCGTACAGCCTCGCTACCTTCATGTCTTACGCATTGGTGAGAGCTTCCTTCATTTTATTTATGCGGATCTTGTAGAGACGTCAAGCAGGTTTGGGCCTTGTGCCATATTCATTAGGTAAATTGACTAAGCAGAAAATTTGGCTTCCATATTCCAAGATCTTTACGAAAATTCAAATGTGAAATATATTTAATTGCACACAAACGGCCGGAGATGGTTCTTTTTTTACAAGAATATTCTGTGGGCCATATGTCTTGTATAAAGTTAACAGGGCATGTGAGATGCTGAACTTTGGCACCGAACTTAACCAAAGTAAACGTTATTCCGCAACTGTGAAACATGGTTAAGTAGCGCGGTAAGGACGGGACAAATGTAGAGACCACACAGGACTAGCGCTAGGACTTTTGTCCCGTCCTTACCGCGCTACTTAACCATGTTTCACAGTTCGAACCAACTAGCCCACATTTACGCATTGACAAGTTATTCCGCAATACATTTGGCATCACGCAATCGATTATCGGCGTTGGTTCAGCTCACAGAAAGAATAACATGGCATATTTTGTTTTACTACAGCGTGCAGTTGCCTCCTTTTTTTTCATTTTCATTATGTCGTGATTGTCTAACGACTAGCAACTTATCCTGCCCCCCCCCCCCCCCCATTAACAATAATACAATACACGCACAAACACGCAGGCTAGATGGCGGTGGCTCGAACAATTCAATGACGTCACATTGGTTTCAAACGCGATTGAAAGCTTTCCTCAGCTTCGATGTTCGAACATTTCGATGTTCAGCTCTTTCATAAGCCCCTACCCCACATCTTACTTTTTTAAAAGCAGAGATGTTTAAGCGGAGTGCTGTCCGTCCTTCGCACCGAAAAACCTCGCGAAGCGATGACGTCACCTCGCGTTTCCTAGCAACACCTGGCGCAGCTGTGCATAGCTTCGTGCTCGCTTCGCTAGCCTAGGCATGGCTCCGCCGAGCCTCACCGGCGCCCGTCAAGCCGGGACGTCACTGCGCAACACACGGTATAAAGACTCGTGAGGTGCGACAGTCGAGTCTCCGACGAAGGGAGAGGGGGATCCAGCTCTACTTTTTCTCCAGCCTTGCACAATTAGTGCAAGCGGCGCCAACTTTTTCAAAATAAAATATTGATTGCGCCCTTCTATCTGGCAGGCATGGGACACACCGCCTAAGGAGATTGGAGAGCTTTACCGGACCACATTATTGACTCAGATCAAAAACACGCCAGGACTAGACAAGTCCATGTAGAGCTACAAAGAAGCCAAACAGTCCTTTGGACACAGGATCTAAGCTGAAGTTTTCTCTCACTCTCTCTTTTCTCCATGGTTAGTTCTAAGTAAATTTGCTTGCCTACGTATACTTTCCTTGCAGAAAATGCGACAAGGTCACACCATGAAGCTGGCCCAGTATTCAACGTTTTTACTGCTAATTTTAAGACGCACCGTTATACTGCTTAACGTGAGGCAGTCGTAATATTAAATATAGTGAAATGTTGAAAGGCAGTGTATGGTTTCAACTGTGCATCGGATTTAAATTATAACGTAACCACTTCCTTAGTGGCATTTTAGTGCTATATCCGCATAAGGCGATTTTGAACAATCACGCCACGAGTGACATTACAGTGGACAATGTTTGCTGTTGCTCGCTGTCGCCGTTAAGCGAACTGTTCTGAGCAGCCAAAAACCGCATGATGGAATAGATACCGAGAGCTTTTTATTCTTCGTTATACATCCGGCGTTCCTAATGCCAATATCAGCTAAAACAGAAGCGCAACCGGCAGCAACCTCTAAGCGTAAGCAAATGGTTTCGCGGAAGGATTCGCCATAACCTGCATAATCTGCATTCGCCATAATCTTTATAACCTGCATAATCTCAGCACAGCACGTTCTTTTGTTTTATCCCGGGATACACGCAATTTGTTTCATCCAGTGCTTTGCATAAATGGAGGGGACTCATCTGAAAGGCTAAACGCCCAAGCAAGCTTTATACAACAGAATACCGAGTATCAAATCGGCATTGACGCATGTGGAAAGAAAAACGATCAGGTTTTCTGTCTGCTAAGCTCGTACACACACATACTATATATAGCTCTTTTGTCGTGCGCTTTTTTGTCGTTCGCTCTTTTGATGCCGGCCTAGTACGCAGGTAATGCTATTTATAATAATCATCCGGGCAGCCGGTACACTTCAACACGTCCGCTTCAGAAGTCTTCATCGGGCACATAAATTTTCCTTGCATGGATTTGCCTTCTTTCCCTACGGTGGAGCTCTTCACGCTATCGATCTCTCACGGACAGCGCCTTGATCTCGGACGCGTGCCTACGTGCCGCCCTCCGCACGAACTCTCCCGTGACCCAGCCACGCCGCGATGACCCCTTTTGATCGGCACGCCCCTCGTTCAAGATTATCCTACCTCTTCGCGGAGTTGTGCGAAGAAAGGTGGGCGCGGCAGTGCCACCCGCGAAGTGCAAATTGCTCGTTTAACGCCGCTTGTTTGTCAAGGTTGATAGAGTGCCGAGGCGTCACAGGTGGGGCTAATTGCTGACCGGCAGCCTTCGTTGGCCTAACGACTTCCGAGAACAGCGAAAGGGCAAAGTGACGTAAGCGGTTTCGGCCACATTTTGTTTGTGACCTCCTCGCGAGATTTGGGGTGAAATGGGGCGTTTTGCTAACGGTGTTTTTTTTTTCTCTCACTGGACATGCGTGGCCGGAGGAAAGCAACCGTTGGGCATCGTTGTTTACGAGGAGTGACGAAAATCAGGCCAAGGAGCGCAGCTCGTAGAGCTTGCGGTACACGCGGGATGGAGCTGGTACCAGGCCGAAAAGTAAACGCATTGCGAACGTTCAACACAAATAAAATTGGCTTAACAGCTACTGATTCGGATTGCCTGTCTTTACGTGCGAACTGAGTATTGCCCCCCGCCCCCTCCCACCCCCTTCGTTCCTTCCGTAATTAAACGTGTAATTTCTTCATCATACAGCTTCAAATGCTTCCACATGCGTGTGCGTCTGCGTGGACATTTTAGGTCAGATTTCCTGAATAAATAAAAATTTGTAAGTGCTGGTGACCGCTGCTAAATCCAAGAAGTTCTGAAGCGTGTAACAGTAGCTACTCTGTCACCACCATTTCGGTGATAAAAAAGAAACTTCAAGGTTCTATAATAAAGTAATATGTCATTATGGAGTCCAGGAATGGGGCAGAAGAAATAATCATGGCTCCTATTATCTCAACCGGAAACAGAAACGCCAATAGAGGCTGTTGCTAGATAAACACGGATGTTAATGTGGGGCAAGACGAAAGAAGGAAGCTGCCATAGAACATTGCACACGTAATTAGACATAATTTTTTCAGCAGACAGCTTGACCTGTGCGGGTCATTTACTAAGCGTGCAATGACCTGCAGGAGAGTTCGACATCACTGAAATTCGGCGGCCTTGGCCTCGATAGAAGGTGCAGTTATTTTTTACCTATTTTTCATTTATTACCTACTGCCAGCCGCCTTTTTGCAGCCAAAGATACACTGGTGGCAGTTTTATATATCCGGCAATGTAGTAGGGCCGAGCATAATTCGTGCGTTACAAAGAAAGCAGAACAAAACAAGGCAGGCACGAATGTTCCCGTGGTACAGATGATGATGAGTAAAGGCGATTAGATGAAAATAAGAGGGTTTTCTCGACCGATGCCGTCCAGAAGCGAACGATGATGACCCCGTGTCCAAGTATAATGTGGAGGATGTATCATCTATGCAGAGACATCTTACTGCCACGGGCCTCTGGAAATGTTTTATGTGGGTAAGTGAAGTCAATGTGATTCTTCTTTAAGAAATTTTCTCATTTGGGCACATGGTGCACATTAAGAAACATTTTCCAGGATTTCTAACAGTCCGTAACTTTTCATAGTACTCGCTCAGGAAATCTTCTCCCTTTTTCATTGAACAGGAAGGCATACAACACAATCATCGGCAAAAAGCCGGCAGTGCACTGCAGATTAACAGGACAGATCTTGTCATTCGATCAAAAGTAGAAGCGGCAGTAAGACCAAGCTGTGAGGTACACCCAAATGAACTGGGGCTAAATGGGAGGCATAATGGCTATGTGGACGTATTGGTGTCTCTTAGATAAATACGAATCAGACCATTAGAGTATATTTTTGATTAGTTAATGTTTTCAGAATTTTGAACGTCAAGTACGAATAAAAAACTCCGACGAAGGCTTTCTAAAAATATCTAAAACTTTGTCGATCTGTTCGTATTTGTCTTGATTTAAAAAAAAAAACATTTTAGTGGTACCAACCAAGTATACTACGGTTGAAAGGCAACGCCTGAAGGCGAGTTTGGTTTAAAAGAGAGAAAACGCTAACATAGATGCGTTTATATGTGTAGAAAAGGAAGGGTATTATTGTTTTGCCCGCTGTACATAAGAACAAGAAAACTTTATGTCAAAATTATCAAATTTATCGCCGGACTTGGAGACCGAAACGATTTTAGCTGTGAAAAGGTGTCAGTAAGACTTCTAAGGATCAGAGAAGAAACTCGCTCTCCCCATTTCCATTCCAAACTCCCACAACCCCCTACCTTTTTCTCCGACCCATTCCTTCTGCACCCAAGCCCTTCTGATATTTCCCAGGGGAGTATCCGGCCAGGACCCGCCTTCCTGGCCGGGGTGTCGCTTTAGTAGCTTCACCCCTTTGCTTTATTTCCACTCTTGGGTGCTCCAACTTTCGCCCGCATTTTGGCCAGTTCGTTTATTTTAAAACCGGATTAAGCCGGTTATACGTTGGGAGTGCCGACCGAGTCAATTTGATTTATATTCATTTGACAAGCCTCAATTACTCAATGTCCTCCAGTCTTCTGGAAATATCAATACACTGTCTTTAGAAATGCCTAACAAGCGGAGCCCCACTTGGTATATATAAGAAAAGAGTTCGGCACATCATCCCGTCCAGTGGATTTTTTTTTTGTGATGAGATTGTTTCTTTCCTGATAAAGTGCGAAGTGTTTCGTTCTTCTGATTTCCCGAAGTACTCGGAACTCTGATATACAAGCACCGGACGCTGGCGCAGACGTATCGTTAACAAATACCTCGGCGTACGCAAACTGGCGGAAGTTTGAAGGAAGTGGTTCAGCCTAACTATACGCCCGCAAGTGTATGTATGGGCTAGAGTGGCTGGGTCTGTCTGCGCATCGCATCGTTCAGAAATAAACAGGGGAAGTCAGGAGACCGTATGGGAGCGGCTGAATCATCGCTAGGCAGCACAACGTGCCCTATAGGCCATAACGACAAAGTACAGTGTCGTTATGGCCTGTTTAGCGGAGTTTATTTCATTAAACACACTCTGCTCTGTCCTCACCGGACTGTCCTAATAAACTATGAGCGAGCGCGCAAGAAAAACGAGCTAGTGGAGTCAAAGTTACTTTAATCTTCGACAAGATAAAGGTTAATGGCAAGCTGTATCGGGTACGATCCACTCAACTCGAGGGTCCCGCTCTCAGCGCAGTGACGGCAGCACACCAGCGCTCCGGATTGTCAGCAAAATCTATCGGCTACAATATCTCACGAATCCCCGCCAACACTTTCTGCAATGAACATTATTGCTGGGAGTGTCATAAAAAGATCGGATGATCTATAAAATGTCCTTATTACTTACGATCCTGACGACACTATCCTCACCGAAACATGGCTTCAAAACGATATCCCTGACTCGCGATAATTACCTCTCGTCACGATCGAGGTGCATAGGGAGGTGGTGTATCAATAGTGCTGAAATAGGGCCTGGATTTTAAAGTGTTGTCGCATGAGACGTGCATCCAAATGACCTGGATAGTTTTTCGGAATAACAATCTGAGCATGCTCATCCGCGCTATCTAGAGGCCCCACAATTCGGATATACAGTGGCACTCAAACCATTGCAATATGTTTTTTTTTTTTGCTTGAACAAAGCAGACGTTATACCTAGATTCATGTAGGCGGTGATTTAAATCTGCCGAAAATAAACTGGAGCAACCTCTGCATTAATTCACCTTTGCAGTACTCGAAATTGCTACTTGATATAGCCGTTTCCTGTCACTTGGCCCAACTTGTAAATACGCCTTCAGGTGTCGCTGCAGGCTTGAGTTCGACTCTGGACCTTATTTTTGTTTCCAAGGCCATTTGCAAGTTTTACAACACAATAAAGATTCTAACAGGAATATCGGATTATGAACTCGTACTATTCAAAACCAATATGCTGTGTACACTCTCTGCTACCAAAGTTCATGGATTCCTTAATTTCAATGCTCCTGAGGACTGAAGTATTTTGGATTTTCTCGGGCAGGAATATGACATTTCAAATGAACACCTCCAAAATCGCTGTGACGATAACCGGCTATTGTCGCACTTAAAATAACCGTCCATAAATGTATCAGCACGTTCGTTCTAATGAAAGAGGGAAAAAATACACCGCCGAATACTGCATCTAAAACGCGAGATAAAACGCCTGTCACGCTCGAAAACACGACCACGTGGCGCTACTCTGACGTCCTTTCGCACCTAAGTGCGAAATAAAATTAAAACCTCCAGATTTTATTTCTTCAGCGTAAAAATTTATAATTTTTCGTACTACTAAAACAAGAAAATTTTGGATGCACCTCTCCGACAAATAAGAGAAAGTAACTAAAATTAAAATCAAGGTGGTGGACTTCACTGTAGCCAGCACCATAGCGACAGCGTTTAACGACCACTTCGCTTCTGTCTTTCTGCGGACGGGATGCCACTCCTCCTGTCTGCCGTGCCAACCATCTCGAACGTGTCTGGCTCGACCATAACTGAGGAAGGCATCTCCTCAGCTCTACTTTATCTGGGCACCAACAAAATCGGCTGGGCCAGATAAAATACCTAATGCTTTTCTTTTAAGGTATTTAGGTATGCCGAGTGGTGTTCCAAATATCTATTTAATATCTTAATACTTAAGGAGAGTCTGCTGCAGGCAGAAGTTCCAGAAGACGGAAAGAAGGCCAAATTGGTACTCATTCATAGGTGAAGTGATTGATATGACTTGAAAAACCACTGCCCCATCTCATTGTTATGTATACAGCAGGCAAAGTTAGGAACAGTCCCTTTTAATTCAAGCACTTAAGTTTTTTGTTGTAGAGTAATCACCTTTTCTCCGCAAACCAACACGGCTTCCGGCAAGGCTTTTCAACTACGACGCAGTTAATTTACACCACTGAAAACTTTTTGAAAACACTCGACAAAGGGTGGAGGAATTGATGCATTTTTTAGACTTCGAAAAAGCTTTCAACCGAGTTTCTCATTATCGCTTGATGTTTAAAATTGAGTGCTAGCGAGCAGCTAATACAATGATAGCTATGTTTTTAGCACTAGCAGATATTACGTCCCTTCGGTGGATATTACGTCACTGTATCATGAAATTCGAAGCCTTTTCGCAATTTCGGGCGTTTTTTTTTTTTTTTTTTTTTTTAGAAACGTCTTTCGTGGCTGGAATGGGGCAACGTGAGTTACTAAGGGACAGATCTTTCAAACTGAACGAAGTTTTATTTTGGCTTCATGACTCTCCAAAACCGGTTCTCGTTTGGACTGAACGGTTTATAAAGGAGGCAATTACGATTGGGCGTTAGAAAAACAGAAATCGGCGGTGCAATTGGCTCCGGAAATACCCACCGTGCTTCTTGGGGACTGCGATACGTTCGGTCACCTCGTTCCATTACGCTGCTGGGGAAATCAATTTCAGGAGCGTACGAGCGTCACATTTATGCCCCTTCGTGGTGCTACTTGAGGAAAAGCGTGCATAATTGATTTTTCTTGCTCTGAATAATATGATTCCCGATAGCGACAAAAACACAAAAAGAAAAGTCATGGAAGCTTTGCCCCGTGTTCTTGCTTGTCCTCGTCGTCGTACCGCTTTCCCCACCACGGAAGCTTCGCTTTCGTTTTTGTTGTATGTTCATTCGAGAAGGATGGACTTCAGCAGAAAATGGTAGGGTAAAACGAATGAGAAATGAGGTGTCTACAAGAAATAAAATGTACATTTTTGAGCAGGCCGGAAATGTGGCTAGCACCGGTTGTTTTGTCGTCCGAGGTGCGGGCGAACTGTAAATTAACGTCTTGGGTGTCGGTTAGCTCCTTGCTTCGATAATTAGAACGTGCTTGCTCCGGTGTCAACTATGACTGAAGGACTTGGAAAATCGCCATTGTTAGCCCTATGCTCAAATTGCTCCTGGAGGCCTCCAGTGGTGCGGGTGAGTGCTCTCATTACCATCCTCACTAATGAGCGCGTCATCGTAATCAAAGTCGTCATCATCATCACTTCGTCGATTTTATTTTTTCCTACACCTGGTGCAGCAAGCTAGGCGCCTTGGCCAGGCTAACCTCACCAGTATTCTTTTGTCTTCTCGCTTTTTTCTTTCCCTTAGCCCTGCAAATACGCTATTAGCGTAAGCGTGTCTTTGTTAATTATTTATTAGCACGCTCAAATTACTCCTGCAAGCCTCAGCATACGTCTCTAACATACATTTACAGGTAGAAAGCTACAACGCACAACCTACGTTCATCTTTAATCAGGCAGAGCGAGGGAGCGGGCGGTGGGTAGAGGGTTAGTGTGTGGCTCGCATTTCGTAGTCTCCAGGTTCAAATCGCAAACCCAAATTCACCCTATTTTTATTTCCGTTATATGTATACTCTCAGCACCGTCGGCAATTTTCGTAACCATCGTTCGGTCACGCCGCGGACGGATTCTCGCGTAGTGTGGCATTGAATGCCTTCTCATCAAATAAGGCTCTCTTTGGTGCTCTGATTGCTACTTTTCAGTTCACGTACCTTTCTTACGTGCTTCGTTGACTGGAGTCCAAATTAAAAAAAAAAACGAAAACTGTGGAATACGCTTTTGAACAACGAAAATTATACGAATTATCACCAGCGGCCCACACGGACACATTTGCGAGCGTGTCTCCTCTCAGCTTATTTTACGGCGGTCCTTGTTCATTTCCGCTGCTCCGTTAGAGTGAATCCGCCAGGCAGGCGCAGCTAATGCTGCTCAGTTTCAAGCCACCTCCGAGTCCGAGCTCGTCGCTTCAATGTTCCTGAAGCGGAAGGGTAAGCGACCGAGTAGGCGCACATTTCGGCTGCGGTATAGAAGAAGCGATCCGCAAATCCCGGGTAAATCACGCGAGCGAAAGGCACTCGACTTTAATGCCCGTCTCTCGGCTGAAGTTCGCGAGGCAGCAAGAACAAGGCCGTCCTCAGTAACCGAGAGGAAGATTTACCCAAGTAAAAATTGTCTATACGCAGGCCCGTTCGCAGCAGCTAAACCTCAATTCAGCCTAAATCACTTTCCGCCCCTCATTAGGCTGCTTCGCCAAACCTCTACGGTTGCCGATAAAGGGTTGAGGAGCGCGTAGGAAGTTATCGCTCCCTTTACTCCTTCGCTTTGGGTTTGTCGCTCCGCTTCGAGGGTATAAGCGTCTTTCTGGTATTCCGATGCACGGCACGGTGGTGCGCTAAGGGATTTTCGTCTATAACCGCTGGCTCACTTCAGCAGACGGCGGTTCCACCCCCGCCTTTCATTTAAATCTTCCCCCCGCAGCTCTCTATGTGGGCGAGCTGCTGTAGGCTGCATTTTACCGAGGAGTACGATAAGGCGGGAAACGAGGCATTTTCAGAATATTCTCCGTACAGCCCGGAATTTTAATATTCCGCACGTGCGAAGAGGGTCCATCAGCGGGCGCCGTAAAGGAACAAAACATCGGTTCAAATTAAATGTGCGCGCAGTCAGGTTGATAATATGCAGACGCTGGACAGGGAAACAGTATAGTTAAACAGAAGCCCCGCATTCGAAGCTGCTATTCGGGCCCACATGACTTTTTCTTTCATTTTTTTTTCACACGTAGTGCACGATTCCGGCATTATTGCAGTGCTGCTGATAATTTTATACCACCTGGAGATGTGCAGCGAACGCGCTGATGAAAACTGTCGAGCCGAAGGTTCCGGTTAGCTTTAAAGCCACCCCAAAAGCCTTCCTGCGCTATGTCCGCGATCTTTTTTTCATTTTCCGCAAGGAAGACATCCCGTAGGTTTTCACCAGACCAAAGTCGGTTTGGCCCCGCATACTGATCAACACTGAGGCAGAGAGCGAATGAACAGTGTCTTACGTTTCTCGGCCGTTTGCGCTCGTGGTTTAAGCGGTACTTCATTGTTTACAGGAGGGAAACGCGTGCGAAGCGTTACTTATGTTTAGCCTGTGGCACCCGATTGTGCCCCAAACACCTGGTTCTTCGCCTCCGATAATCCGAGCCAGACGCGTCAGCTCTGAACAACAAAAAGTGAGAGGAGAACCTAAAACTGTGCGCCATGAACTTGCGACAAATGGTTGCTGAAATGATTTCGAGGCAATAAAATTATGCCGTGTCTCTGTTTGCTTCACTGCAATGTCAAAAGACGATAGTCTTTGGACGCCCCTGCTACGTTATTCCTTCTCCGCTTTCTCCCCTGTCTCACTATTATCACTATGAATGCGGTAGAGGTTTGTTCAATACAATTCAATTTTCCCGCCTTCGCGCTGCCCGTGCGCCAGCTCTTAAAACAGCGTGCATCTGTTCTCTATCTTTTGTTTCTTCTTCTGCTTGAACATGCACAACCTCGAGCTCTGTTATTTTGTGTCTGCTTTTACGCCATTTTCAACGATCTGTGCTTTTCAGTTTGCTAACGTAAAAACCAGTCCAAGGTGTATTCTTAATTAAAAGGAGACGGGTTCTCTCGGGTTAGCGTACTTCCTTTTGGCTCAAAAGTGCCTGAGGTTTCGGCCGATGATCGATGCCAGCAGTTTTGGTAGTTCGGAAATGGTTCTGCCTATGTATACTCTTTTTTGACTAAACGGTTCAACTTTTGGCCGCAAGGCTGAATCGAGGGACGAACGATCGAGCTGATTCACGGACGAAAAAATTCGCGTTTAGATAGCCCTATAAAGATTGTCGTAGTGAACAAGAAAAAAAAAAAAGAATCCTTCAACCTAAAAGCGTTGCCCGCAAAAAGTCCTCCGGGAGCACGGCCGTTACTTACCTATAGGGCGACAGAGCGGCGTTATGCTGCGTGTTCTAAAAATATGATTTGCGTATAGCGCACATGCCTTCAAGCAAGCTACGCAACAAGCTCCTGAATGTTAAAAATACGCTGCGAATTAACAAAAAAAAAGAAGTTCACCAAGGTCGTTAACGAGATATTTGCTGTGGACTGCGATTGCGCCTATATTCGCGAGACGGGAAAATTGAACAAACAGACACAGAAAAAATTAAAGCCCCTTTCTCAGCAGAAAGATGGCTAAAATGCGAAGCGGCTGGACAATGTAGGAATGGCGGAATCGGATAGAAAAATGCCTTCCAATGACACTGAGAGGCATGCGTATTCTTGAAAATGAAAATGATGACATCCCTTACGACGCATATCCTCCTCCTCGGATTCTATGCTATATCCTGTAGCAGAACGGCCGTCAGAAACAGCTCGTGAAGGCTAGGCCAGTGGCATCTTACTTTCCATAAAATGTCGGCAAACTCAAGGAAGTGTACATAAACTAGAGTATGGTGATTATGTTTTGTCACTTATGAATGTATTAGGCGTCATTCAAGGAGACAAATGATAACTGCCGACTAAAAGTTCGGCAGTGTTGTTATTACGCCAACCTGAATTGTTGGTTTTGTGTCGTGACACGCCACGCCAGACGACGCAAAAGAAAAGGAAAAAGTATGAGTAGTGCACAGCCATTGACTGCGCGTAGTGTGTGAAGTTGGCTTTCCTGCAGTATGTTTAGGCTTAACGATGGACGGCGCCATAGAAAGCTTCGCTTTAAAAACACTGCATGTTGCCGCCAAATGGAATAAAGCAACGAACGCGCTCGCCGAGCATGCCTGCCGACATAATGCCTGCATAAGTTTGGACCCACGTCTTTCCATAGCAAAAAAAGAAAAAAGAAAAACTTGGAGCTACCATTTTTTAATCCCTATATAATTCAAGCCTATGACACATACTATCAACAGATCTGTTGTAATTTGCTGATAGTCTATTCGGTATCTCTATGCCACTGTCTTGTCAATACAAATCGGCGACGTTCCTTACTCCGCCCCTTGTTAACGTCAACATCTTTCTGGAAACGTCAACCTATTCTTTGTCACGCGGTCACTGACCGCGATTTCAGTGCTAATTATAAGCCCTGGCGAGACGAAGTATCGCAGAGCATGTGAATAAATGAGAATACTTGTGTACCTTTAATGCATAAGCCGCGACGAAACCTAAGTGGGCCAACCTGGGCTTTTTTGGTTTTTGCTGATTCATGAATGTATCCTTGCCTCCTTTAGGACAGCCAATTTAATTTTGTCTGGGAGGGTTTCCCATCAGTATAAACACCTAAAACAATTATAAGACTAAGTGTTGCCTCAGAATATTTTGGTTAGTTTCTCTCCTGCTTCCACATGTTTTCGAAGTTGAGACAAATTTTCCACCCTCTGTACACTTCTCTGTACACTACGAATAGTAGTATTGCGCATGCGCTAACAAGACAGGAAGGAAAGAGCTCACTCTAAGTCCAATAAGTTAATTTCTCAGACACTTCCTTATCATTTGATCACGCAGGAATTCCTGCTTGTGACTGACCCGAAGCTACGATGGCTTCCAGACGCATCGCACTAAGCACTCGGCGCATTCCTCACCGGACGTTTCAATCTGCGACCAGGCATCGCGCAATCCCCCCGCTGCACACGTAGATGCTGCGTCCAGTGACCGCACAACTTCTTCCACCAGGCAGGCGCCTCTCGAGCGATTTCACCTCGAAAACATCCCACGGGCCAGGTGAGTCACGTACTCCTGCCTGGCGGCACGTTGTGGAATGCGCCAGAGGCGGCCCTTGCCACGAGCGGGAAACTTGAAATGCTCGCACTTTCTCCCCCCGCTTTTGTCATTTTTTTTTCTCTCCCGCCCGTGGGTAATGCAAAGGTTGCTTTGGGGCAATATTTGCATACGATGTAAATTGCTCACAGTCTTGTTTTCCGCACGTCGGGCATTTCGTCAGCGTTTACAGTGACAGCGGCAATTTATTCTGCACCGTAATCAACCGAACCCTCCGCGTGCAGGTTGGCGCGGCTTTGAACCCTCATTACTAGTGCAGCATTGCTACGATGGAGACAAAAGACATCTGCCGGGCTATTCTTGACGATACCCATTCCGCTACCCCCAAGGGCCGAATTGAGGGCATAGGCGAAGCTAGACTGGGCTCTTATATGTAGCGAAGGAGGTGGCGGAAGCAGGCAGCTGGTACTTATTTGAAGCATGGCCACGGGAGGAGGTGGTCTGGCGTGCGTCGTAGCAGCTATAATGCTAATTTAGGAAGCACTAAAGAGGAAATAACCCCTCCCCCCACTCTATCCTCTGCTGCTTGAGGGTCGCAGGTCCAGAATTGATGCTCCTTGCGCCAGAAGAGATCGCTGTGGACTAAACGACTTGGCCATGTGGCAAACATACCTCAATGACGTGTACCGGCAGGAGCCCCAGGAATGGAGGCTAAAACGGGGCATCACGAGGGCAAGCTGCATAACACACACATGCGCGTGCGCACAGCCGCCCACAGGCATGCACGTACATGTAAATTGTTCGCAATTACGTAACGCATAAACACTGTTCTCTCAAAACTTTTGAAACAAACGTCAAAAACAACTGATCAGTGTTCTTGTTACGGCAGAATACCACCCGCACCAAATGTTGTTCTGTTAAGCAAAAATTGCGTTACAAACGAATTCTAGCCTTACCGGGGTGTAACGCCAGGTCGGCCCCTGGTGGTCCACCTTCAGTAAGCTACAGCCACAGAGCCGTCGTAGTTTGGGGACGCCTGCCCGCCTCGCATTGCCAAGGCCAAGGGTTCACTTCCCACCCAGACACAAATTCACCCAATTTTTCTACTGAAACGAGTCACTTCACTTTGTTTACAATAGCTTCTTTGAGACATTCAGCGTCAATACTAGCATTATTTTACTTCGCCTTTTTAGGCTATTTTGTGGGCCATATCTTGGCCCCGACGACGCCAGGTTTCCACCTAGCGAGTTAATCAAATAACGCTTTCGAATTAAAACTGACGTTCAAAAAGACGTTTTGTACACGCGTGCGGAAAGACTGCGTTTGAAAAAAAAAGAAGCGTTTTTAATTCTCAAACTCAAGCATACCTGACGATCTTCCCTGGCGGTAACGACATGCCTGAAATCACAGCAAAGAGCGGTCGCCTCTATAGCAACTTGGTATTTTCCGCCTTTATGCTGACACAAAACGCCGCGGAGCTGCCGGTATTTTGGCTTGGTTTTACGTTCCCTCTACGCGTGGCTGTTGTTTTTTTGGTAATTACCACGGACGTTCAATTTTCCAAGTACCGCCAGTGCGAAAGCAGCAGGGAAGTCGGGAATGCATGTTCCCGCTTTGTCAAAGTCAGAGAACGGGAAGGTTCTAATGCAATTAAACACGGTGAATGACTGACCACTCTGGCGGAAGCGACCGAAAAGGAACAAAACCACCCAAGTCCCTAAAGCGGTGTACAAAAAGGGAGACACGCTGGGTAAGTGTATGACAAAAATTCTTGCAGAAAAATAAGCCATAAAGTATTTCACCGTCGACAAATCGGTTGTGTTTAACTGGTTTTTACGCTTGGGCTGTGTCGTTGACAAAACCAAAATACCTTTTCATCCAACTTGGTTTAACGGTGCAACAACAGCGACTAAGTGCTTATGACGTATGCAAGTACATAACTGGAGGTTAGCCGTGGAGTTTTTTCGCATTTGTTTTTTTATTTTTGATGACGTACACAGGACATAACTGGAGATTTCCGTTAGCCGGGGACTTCTGTCGTATTTATTTATTCTTTTTTTTTTTTCAAATGCTGAAAGATCTATAGTACTGGCGTTATATGGGAGGTAAATGCGATGGGATGGAAGGTGTGTGTAACGAAGTAAAATCAATACAAGGACTGCTTTAGGGGCAGGTAAAACACAAAACAAAATTAAAATTTATGAAAAAGCGCGCATGCGGAAGCGATCCCGAACAATTTTGGAGCAATGTAAGCCGCCACTGCACAGAATAGAATGATAAACATGGCACCCATAACCAGGGGCAACATAGGTACATGTTACAATGCGTGCGGAAAGCAGGAGCGATAAAACAAAGTATGGATGGTGAAACGAGAAAACAACTTAAAAAAACTATACGCGCGGCCAACACGATCGAGCATTTCAGAACTGGTCTCCGTACGCCGGTAGGTCATCTTGTGTTTGTGCGGAATCAGTCAATAGTTCATATAATTGCGGATACGGTCGCGGCAAGAAAAAAAAACTGCTGAAGCAACTTACATAAAACCACTGTGGAGTTACGCGTGGCAAAAAAAAAAACCTTGGGGAATAGTTATCGGCAAGTGATGTTTTGCCGACATAATAAGCCATCAAAGGTAGGCATCGGTTCCGGCTTCCTGGAACAGTTACGGTGCTGTTAATAGCGACAATAGACTGGAAGAAAAGTGATTAATTGGAGGGTGCTGTTTCCGAGGGATTGAAGTCATTTGTGAAACAATTTGTACGTGTGTATTTAATTCGGGTCCCATTAGTGCGCGTTATGTGATAAGGTGTGGCAAATTATTAAATTTATTCTAAATTGAACGCACCATGATAAGTTATCCTTACAGCCAAATAAGTAATAGCCCCATGTATTCCTGTTTAATTATTTATTAACTCTTTAAATTGATTTTTTATCTCCCGGTAACAAACTAGAGTGGGGCCGTATTGTTTTTTTTTTTTGCTTTTTAGTGATTGTCCTGTATATATATATATATATATATATATATATATATATATTATATATATATATATATATATATATATATATATATATATACATATATGATGTGTGTGTGTACTTCCACACCAGCAGGCGTTTCGGTGTCCACACTTAGGTGAGGCGAACTACGCCTGCTGGTGGATTTTCCTTCCTATTATTTGCAACAAGTAAATAATTAATTAATTCATTCATTCATTCATTCATTCATTCATTCATTCATTCAATTTTTAGTTAAATTTTGGGTGGCTAACGCGGCGAAGATATACCTGCAGTATGAGGCGCACCGCAGTGGAGGGCTCCGGATTAATTTGGGCCACTAAGGGACCCGTAACGAGTGGCGAAATCTCGACTCACGGGCATTTTTGCTTTCCTTCTCCATCTGAGAAGCGGCCGCTGCGGCCGAGGATCCAACCCGCGTCATTGTGTTCAGCAGCACAACTCCATAGCCACAGGGCGTTTTAAGAGAAATTACCTAGCATGGTTCAAGGCCACAAAAACATGCCCCACTTCGAAGTTCGCGTGGAAGCTCTTGTAAGGTCATTAGCGCATTTATTCATTTTATTTAGTTTCGTTTTTTGCAGGTACAGTCACAGTTTGGCTATGCATGGCCAGGTTTACGTAATTACAGCGGAAATCCCGTCCTATAGACCTCCTGTCTCCGTATCGTCACGGTGCAACAGCCAGTGGGAGGGCGTACACATTGTTGGCATTGGGCTCCTTGTTTTCTCGAAAACACTGGTAAACTACATTACACTAGGGTCTGCAATATTCGATGATTACTGGCATAGCACCCGTCTGTATCAATTTAAATCTAGGTCCACGCCGGCTGCTCAGTAGGGATATTACGTTGTTTGTGTTTGTTAAGGCTACGCATTTGCAGACGTTCGGCACGACTGGTCGAGTTTAAAATGACCGTGAATTCGCTTCCCTGAACCCGCATTACCCACCATGCCAGGTTAAACTTTGCGGAAAGGGACGCTGACAATCGCGTTATCCTTGCGCACATTCCGTACAACGAAGCTATCGCGCCGACAACTTTCAGGGGCGCTCGGGGCGGAAGCTTTCGCCGGTGCGAGTTCGCGGTTCAATTTGTTTATAGAAGCGTCACGACCTCGATCTCGTGTTCGGCGGACGTAACAACGGATAAACGTTAGTGCGCCCGGGAGTCGCACAGGAAGCCACGCGTCCCATCGGGTGCCTTCCGCTGCCTGTATGACGGCGGTTTAGACAGTTCGCTGAAGTTCCATTTCAGGAAGGGAAAGCCTGCTAGCCCGCATCCCCCTGGTTCCGCTTCATGTAAGTGATCGTTTAGAATTGTGTGCGCTCGGTTTGCGATCGCGGGCTCGGAAACGGGCGAATTGCTATAGGGCACTGTGTTCGTGGCGTCAGTAGTGTCGTTTGTGCGAAAACATCTTTGCCGCTATCAGATGTTATCGCTTTCGTGCATGTGCGGCACGTAAGGTAGCGTAATTCAGCCCCCGGGCTAAATAGAGGTGAGAGGCTGCTGCGCGATATGGGTGATTAAGACCCATATCGCCTTGAGTTTCCTTAGTGGAGGGAATTCGATAAAAAAGTGTTAAGCATCATCATCATCATCATCACCAGCCTATCTACACCCACTGCAGGCCAAAGGCCTCTCCCATTAATCTCCAATTATCCCGGTCAGGGTGCAGCGGTGGCGTAGGGGTAGAGCACCCGCCTCGCGTGCAAGGACTGCGGTTCGAAACCCGGTGCTGGACAATTCCCACCGGATTAAAAAAATCCACGCGTTGATGGAATTGCAGAACGAGATTCGGGGTGCGGCCTGACCCCGGCGACCTTTGCCGGTAACGCACTCCCTCACCACAGCAGGATTCCCCACCCACCACAACCTCCCATGAATACGCCTATTAAAAAATTATTATAATCGACTAAGCCGTGGCCAAACGACCGAAATTCTTTTTGAAGATAACAATTGCAAAATAGTTCGCTAAAACCAGAAATTCGTAAAACAGTGCTTCATTGGGATCAGTGTGAACGGTGCGCTTGTAGAAAGGAAAGCATTTTGCGTGTACCATGCAGAAAGAGAATAGGGGCGACTGTAATATCGATATATGTGTTGTTGAAATGCGAGAAATGTTTTTTTTTTTATTTATCAAACAAGTTTTTTGTACTCTGCTCTACATAAATTACTCCCCATGCTACGCACACGGGACGCCATAACTGAAGCATTGGTTGTAAAGTGGGTAACTGTGATAAATAAGGAAATAGCATCCTGTGTGAAGATTTAAAAAAGAAAATGCCTTCTCCTGGTATGGACAGTTTTTGAACAGACCCTGCGACATAGTAAGCTAGAGGAATGTGAAGAATACATCTGTACCTGGTATAACCGGGTCACGTGGTGTCCGCGTAGTGCGTCGCGATAAGAATGGGAATGATTAGTTTGACGGCGCAGGTGAGCCTAAGGGGCAAACGAAACGTGGAGCGCCGGCGTAGGTCTCGCACGCCGCAGCGCCGTGACTGTGACGGCAGAGCGCGGCGCCGCCATCTTTCCCGCCGACGCTGCAGATGAAGACGCGGAGGGGATTTCCCTCGCGTTTTCGAAAGTCCACTGTGAACCAACTTCTGAATAGAAAAACATGGAAATCCGCACGGTTATTGAGACGGCTTAACAGACAAACATTGACAGGTGCATTAGTACGCGAGTGGCACTGTTTCCCGCGACCATACTCGTCTAATCGAAGTCCATGAATGAGGAATAACGGCAGCTGGTTGCTTTTTGAACCTGCTATAACTAGTTAACTACTTCGCGAGATAGAATGGCAGTGCCGCATAAATCTAACTGATAGGATGCCGACACTATAATTTCCTGGACGTATATATCGTAGAACATTGTCCCAGAAAAGCATGGCGGCGAAACGGCAAACATAGGGGGAAAAAATCAGCTTCGTACAACACGCTACAAAAACAGGTTGGCTGTGTCCGCTCGCATGATTGGAGAGACGTTGGGATTTATCAAAACGATGAACTTCACACATCATTAAAGCGGTGGCTAGGATCGCAATAAATTTCCCCCGCTTTCCCCGAGGGGGAAGAATGTAGAAGTGCGGATTGGCGCGGTTCGGTAATGTTCGCGAAAGAGAGATCACACACACACACACACTACAAGAAAGAAATGATCATTATTCACATACACCTATTTGTGTTTGTCGTTGTACTTGATTGCTAGAGAGCGGATCTCAGCTTTGAAATTTCGTGTCCAGTATAGTACTCCTTTAAGCGGGTGCATTAGCCCGTCTCACGCCCGATTCCTGGCCAATCCCCCACGTGGGTATGTGCCATGCACGACACCTATTTGTGTGTCGTTGTACTTGATTGCTAGAGCGGATCTCAGCTTTTGAAATATCGTGTCAGTACTCTTTTAAAGCGGAGTGCATTAGCCCTCCTCACGGCCCGAGTCCTGGCCAAGCCCCCACGTGGGTATGTGCCCTGTCAGCGGCCAGGCAGCGCGCGCCCATCTCCCCCCCGTTGCCCATGAAGACGAGGAGATTTCCTGGCCAATCGCCCACGTGGGTATGTGCCATCTCCCCCCGTTGCCAAGGAAGACGAGGAGCGCGCGCACCCGCAGCTGTTGCTATGTGGACGGACGGCGGTCAACGGAATTCAGGGTCGCTTATAAAGTGCATTCGCACTTAAAAATTGTAATAGCATTTGTCAGTGGCCTCGCCCCATTCCAGACGCGCTGCTGCAAAAAATTCGTCTGCTACGTCTAACTTCGTTTATAAAGGAGTCCTGTCTAAATAATGTCCCACAATACCGTAACTGCAGCTTCTACCCCGTGGGGTATAAGATAGGGCAGCCGAATATTCCTGTTTGGATTCCATTAAAGACGTTACAATAACAACGGAATAATTTCGTTTGAACTGTTTCCCGAAGCCTCAAACTGCTTTATTTATTTATTTATGTTCTTGCCACTACGATACTCCCCGAAGTGAATTACTTTCTGCTCCCTGCCTCAGGGTCCGACGTCCTGCTTCAAATATTTAAATTATAGTAAACCAAACATTGATCGCGGCCCATGGGGCGGTAGATCAATTCCACACGCCAATGCTTTTATAGCAAATAGCTCCTAAGCGTGCTCTCGCGGCAGCGCAAACGACTGAACAAATTATTCTTCGCTTTGCCAAATGGGTCACTGCTTTCTTACTCGAAGTTTGTGGTTGCGAGAGCTGTGTGGATAAGCTTGCACAGCTCCCCGAATAGAGGGAATAGATTGGCAGAATGCACCCCAGTACAGTCGGCAAAAGGCTTGTCTATAACGCGTGAGCGGCGTGCTACGGACTGCGCGGGAGACATCTAGTGATAACACCTGGTTTGAGACCGCTAGAATGGGAGCATGCGCGACCCGCATCATCGCGATGGCTGTTTCCCTTGTCGCTGTGCCCGTCGCCTCGGCTTCCGTACCTTCTTTCGCAGTGAGGAGCGCTGCCTTCACTGCAGGGCAAGGAAACAATAGTGGAGATTAGCGATTGGTAGTACACCGTTGGCTGCGTTTAACAACGTTCAAAGCTTAATTTTCGCGGCGCCCTACGCAATTTAAACAAGAGTTTTGTTTTCTGTATGCGAGAAAACGAACAACAATCGCCGAAAACGCATCGCTGCCTGTGTTTTAGAGTGACTATAGATATCGGTGCGTGATCGCTTGCACAGTGCATTATGTATTGTGGCGTTAGCCCGTCAGCAGTTACGCGCAAAGCCGAGCGCAGAAACCGGGTAGTGGTGCATGCGGTACTCATGCAGCTATTATCAGAACGATAACGCAGGAACAGCTGCGCGCCAAAGCTAATGCAGCCGAAAAACTCGCGCAGCGCGCGCTAAGGCGGGTAATCTGCGCTTTTGTTTCCCGGCCCGGCCGTGCAGGCATGCCGCGCTTATTACGGTCGAAGAAGGTGTCGAAGCCAAGGCGACGGGCGCAGCGAGGAGAGAAACAGCCATCGCACTGATACGGGGCGCGCATGCTCACATTCTACCTATCTCAAACCAGGCGTTATCACTAGATGTCTCCTGTGCAGTCCGGAGCACGCCACTCGAGCGTTATAGACAAGCCTTTTGCCGACTGTACGTCCACATTTTCGTGGCCAATGCAAAACCCACATTCAATTTCCTAAATCCAAGAGAGAAATAAAATATTTAAAGAGAAAATACAGAGAAATTTCGAGTTTTTTGCTTGTGCGTGCGTTGCGTGCACGTACCGCACGTTCTCCTTCATTCGTTTCAAACGATCGAAACTACGGCTCTGCTGTTATCCTCTTGATCAGCTGTGCCAAACCTGTCCTTTACGTGGTTGGCTAATACTTCAAGTAGTGGAAAAAAGCCCTTAAGCAGTTCGTGCCTTTAAAACCAAACGAATGTCTCAAGGAATTCCCTTTGGCAACTCCCTGGGGGTTGACCTTTGATTCTAAACGCATCATGAAAAAAAAAAAAAAAAGATTCGCGTCGTTTTCTGGCATATCCGGTATCGCTCAGTCGGTTGTGGCTGCGCTGCAGTTTTGCGGAGACGTTTGCATTACAAACCAAACTAGTCCTTGATGTGCATATTTCGACATGCTCGCGAAAAAGGTATAGCAGCCACTGGAACAGTAAAGAACAGTGCTGTAACGAGCCTGGTTCAAAATGATCCGCCCTACTCTTGTGAGAAAGGCTTACGGACGAAAGGGCGCCGCCAGGTGAGATGACACTGAGCAGACTCTACAAGCTTGCGGCAGTTCAATGGTTACGACAAGACAATTACCGTAATGGCCTCCATATACGGCCAATACATCGAAAACAGCTCTTGTAAGTACTGCGAGGAGAATATGAGACACATAAACATCGCAAGGTCAGCTGCTGTTTGAGTGCACAACGTCAACGTTGGCGGCATAAACAAGGCCAACAGAGTGGTATCGTATCACCACATCAGGTGCAAAATGAACGACGAGGAGCCCATTTAATCTGCGAGGCATGACACTACGCTACTTCCTGGTCCAATACATTGAAGAAATGGGTGGCCAGCGGAAGAACAAAACACACCATCAATTTTATTTATTTTCGCTTCACCGTGCTAGAAGATCTTGTGGGTTATCTCTCATGACACAGAAAGAAATTGCGGGAACTAACTACGAAAAGGATGCCAACTGCTAGCCTTCCGAAAAACCAGTTTCGCTGATCACCAATTCTAAACGAGAGCGGGAAGAATCAGTTAAAATCTTCTGGGAAAAGTAAGCTGAAATGAATTGTCAACTTCGTCAAGTTCAACCAAGGCAGCTGTTGATCGTTGTAAAAAAGATACCGTGCCTTCAAAACGTTGTCTAAAAAATAAAGAGGGCATCTGCACTTCTGTTACTTGCGCATTATCGCGCGAGTTTGCGCGATAATGCGACAGATGGGAAGTCCGGGAGAATACTACGCGATCATATAAGTAATAAAAACATGTTTTCCATTTCAACCCGCGCATAGTGCCGTCCATCATGTGCTGGAGCGTTGCCCAGCCCAAAAGGCATGACGTTAAGTTCGTATTGACGATCTGGTGTAATGACAGCTGCCATGAGAATCTGCAAGAAAACAGATAAAATATCTAAGACAAAGAAAACCTCGGCGCCTTTCAAGCAGTATAACTTCAAACCGTATAACGACCTCCCCCCTACCCCTGCAATGTTGTTCAGGTGTTGGTAATGAAGTCGAGGGTTTGACGGAAACCCGTCTGGTCGGGAAACATGTTGGAGTAGAAGCGGAGACACCGACCAAAAGAAACTTAAAAACTTTAAAACAACAACAAGACGTTTCGGCTTCGTTACTGAAGCCTTGTTCACAATGAGGCGAATAAAAGTTCATGCACGCTTATTTTTCTTGAGCACGTGACGTAGGCAGCGTGTGTATGACGGGGGGAGGGACCTTCATTTCGATTAAGTGTATGACGTGTCGTCTGTATTTCCAGAGACTCGAGATAGAACCGCGATCTGAAGTTCCTTTCTTGGCCGATGATTGTGGAATTATCCCAATCAATCCCATGGCCCGTTGCACCCACGTGCTCGGCAAGAGCATTCGACGCCACACGTTTGTTTTTTACATCGTTCTGGTGCTGCCGTAATCTCTGTTTGAAGTTACCCGATTCACCTATGTAAGCGAAATCGCAATCCGCGCAGAATCTTGTAGACTACGCCAGGAAAGGATTCTCTTGGAAGCCTGTCCTTACCGCCCACGGGTTCGTGCCTCAGCTTACACGTTGGCACGTGTGCCACCTCAACGTCATAATTTTCACACGCGGGACAAGGTTTCGCTTACACCTGGGACGTAGGGAATGGCAGCACGCTTTCTTGGACGGGGATCAGCCGGTCCGGCAGGATTGGACAGGCGGCGTTCCACCCCATTCAAGAACGCCCGGGATAGCCGCTTGCCGAGAGATCGTTTCGTACCCTGTCGAGGTCGGTGAAACGGTCTTCTGCTTTCGTACAAAAGCGGTTCGCACGGCTGAAGAGCGAGGCAGCAACAGACCTTTTGTGAGCGTCAGGATGAACAGACCGAAAGTTTAGGCATCGGCCAGTGTGCGTATCCTTTCTGTACACATTAAACAAGAGCGTTCCATCGCACCGGCTGACAAGCACGTCCAAAATGGGAGTATATGGTCGACCTCAGTCTCTACTGTGAATTGGATGGCCTTTTCTTGACTGTTCAGATGCGCAGTGAACGAAGCCAAGCGCTGCGTCGAACCACACAGAAAACAGTCGTCCACATAGCGCAGAAAAATTCTTGGGTGGACTGAAGGAAGCGAGTGCGGATTTTCCAGCCATTCCATCGTAAGATTGGCAGCAGTAACAGAGACGGAGGCACCCATTGCGGTACCGTAGACTTGCCTGCAGAAGACCTTGTTGAAGCAGAAGTATGTGTTCGCAAGACAAAAGCAGAGGAGCCTCTTGAGGTCTGAACGTCAATCGGCGACCTGTCTGGCAAAGTCCGGTCGGATTCTAGCGCGGTAGTGCATGCTTCCACAGCCATGTCAGTCGGAATCGAGGTGAATAGCGACACCACGTCGAAAGAGACCATCACTTCGTCGTCGTCTATTGCCACGTCACGAACTTTTTCAATGAAATCGCAGGAGTTGCTCACATGCGTGGAGCCCTTCCCGACGAGTGGAGGCAGAATTTTGTGCAGGTATCCGTACAAATTGTAGAGAGGGGACCGGGTGTAGTCAACGATTGGACGCAGGGTGACATTAGGCTTGTGAACCTTCGGTAGGCTGTACAGTGCAGGTGCGGCGCATTATGGCACAGAAGCGAATAATACAGAGACTTGCGCTCGGGAGGAACGAAGCGAAACACATCCGCCAGGAGTGTCTGTAAGTCCCTCTGTACTTTTAAAGTTTTAAAGTTTTTAAGTTTCTTTTGGTCGGTGTCTCCGCTTCTACTCCAGGTGTTGGTATGAACGAAGAATCTAATGTCAGCATGCATCTTTCTTTCACCCGAGGACAACCGGAGACGCTCATTGGTTGTTAAAGGGCTGAATGATACCTCGCCGCAGCTTATCGTTGACTTCCTCGTCAATAACGTGACGCTCGTTGGGCGATAAACGATATGGTGTCTGCCGCAGTGGGGCATGGCATCCACGGTAGCGGGAACAACACACAGATATATGTTCGCGACGGGAAGAACCAAGACCCTTCTCTAGGAGTGTGATGAGAGTAACGTATTCTGGCATTGACCGTGTGAAGAAAAACAGTTGATGTGGGTGCAGAAAAGGAAGGACTCAGTGCGCTTAGATGAAGAAATCAAAAGGAAATCTTCGAAAACCTCAGCGATGACTGGATGTGTGTAACTTTGACGCATACAAGACCGTCAGCGCTACACAATGCGAATGGCGATGCTGATTTGTCACCGAGGGCAAGAGTGGTAAATTTATTGTCGAGCCGGAGAACAAGCAGCAAATGGGAGTGGGATGTTCTTGCGGTGTGAAAACTGGCTGGACGTCATCAAGATTACCGTTCGGTCACAAAAAAACTGAAGCCAAGATGACGTAACGCGGGGGAATGCCGGTATCTGCAGTAGCGACAAATTCAGAAGAAAAAATAGGGGCATTATTCAAGGGCGCATTAAACATTTATCCTTCAGCCGAGGCGCAACCGATGATAGCTTCGTGGTGTGATTAGAGCTCTCAGCCTAATATTACTTTTCTAAATCTGGGCGGCGACACTACAAATTCTATAAAGTATAGAAAAGAACGTTCTGGATAACAGCTCGGGCTGTGCACGCAGCCGAAGGATCAATATGTCGCGCACTTGCAGCACGAAGGCGTCGTCCTGAGACACAAGTTGTCACTTCCTTTACTCGGTTGCAGGGGTTTGCATGCAAGACGGCTGCGACAACTCCGGTGTCCATAAGCACATATAGGTGGCGACTCCTCAGTTCCACGATCGCTTCTATTACATTCGCGGGGGTAAGATGAGGACTTCGGCAGTTCGACGATGACGCAGTTCGTATCTCCGGAAATGCAGTGATCAGTTTTCATCTGACGTAGCACTGGGGCGACGACACATCGGGAACAAGGAGCGGCTACGGGACGAAGGTGATCGGCGGGTGAGGCGCCGTCACAGGCGCGGCTGACTGGCGACCAATCAAAGGACAACGCCGAAAAGGACGCCTCACTTGCAGACAGTCGGTTGCGGACGAAGGCGCGTTGATTTCACAGCTTGTCATAACTTTGACACAAGTAACTCACGTCATTCACATTTTGCGGGGCTTTGTTTGCCCGGCAACACAAGTAAGCTGCTTTTTCAACGCCTTTCAGAACGGGCTTTTATTCTTTAAGCTTCAGGCACTGAGGAGTTTACTCGCTTGCAAGAGCCCAAAAATCCTACGATAAAGTAGCTAGTGAACGTTTCATCTACCTGCAACGACCGTCCTCGTAAGCGCTGCTCGGAACGAAGCTTGCGCATGGCAGGCCGGACGAAGACCTCACTGAAGCTTGCCTTGAATGCAGCCCACGTGGCTATCTCGAGTTCGTGGTTTCTAAACCGGAGATTGCATACATCGTTTACGTAGAAAATGACGCGATGTAGCTTCATTACGTCACCCCTCAGTTCTGAGCGCTTACCTCCTCGTAAGAGACCAGCCAATCTTCGACGTCATTATCGTTCATGCCACTAAGTACTGCGGCGTAGGGCTGGCAATGGACGCCAGGACGGACGATGCCCAATGTGACGGAGGCAATGGTGCCCTTCCTCCGTCACCAGGCATGGCTAGAAAAAGATGACGGGCAGTTTCCGATTACGGAGCTCCAAGATAGCGGATCCAGTGTATTTACCGCTGCAGCTCCACCAAACGCTGTGGTGTTTATCCAATCAGCACGATCTTTTGAGCAGGAAATTATAGCAAGACACACGGCTTAAATCATATTGCCACTTTTTCGCCTGCTTCGGTACTTCCGTTACTGCATAACATTCTCACCTGACAGCGCGCGCTTTCAAGCTCACTCCGGAGACCTCGAGACCTACGGCAAAGCGTCAGGAGGCAGTTTTAAAGCAAACTCCACGTTGAGGACACAAGTTCCCCGTCTAATACGGCCGCTTTCGACATTTTCAATTGTACTTGGCAGTTTCAGTGGTATCGGTCCTCGCATTTACATGCGCGTAAGGTAAGATCTTGCTAACGCCTGTCGGCGCTGAAAGCTGCCAATTCTCCAAGAAACCCATTTCTCGGTCACCTGGCTTTCACGCGGGTCACCGTAGGAAACGCTATTTCGCTTCTGTTTGCTTTCGGAGTTGAAAATAAGCTCCACGGAAGACGGGAAGCGCCTGCCTTCATTTTCCGTAATTCGAGCCCCTCCGCTCTGCGTAAACAAACTGCCACAGTAAGAAGCCAAGCTGTGGATGTTTAACAAGCTTCCGAAGCTCCTTTCCGACGTTAAATAAATAACGTCGACTAAATAGAGGCTGCTGGGTGGAGCAACATGTGCGCGTAAGCGTCGTGTTTGCTCTGCTCCGGCGTTTTGAGGGTGCGCGCTATTAGCGTCTCAGTGCGCTTCTTCTGCTGACACTGTAATGTCGCCCCGAAGCGCTGCGCGTTACGGGAGCGAAAGTTCTGAAAAGGTTGGTCTAGCCAGAACCCCTTTTAAAACTCGGCGTATCAGCACACGCGGGAAATTCCCCTGAGTGTATAGTCTACCTTGGCGCATAAAAGGGCTGTTACGAGGCAGGTAAAATTAGTTCTACGCTCTCAGCGTCCAGGGTCGTTACGAAACAAAACGCAGGAAGTTAGGGAGGAGCGATACGGGTAAGAGAGAAAACGCAGGCGCTCCTATTTCATCTGAAAGCACCGGGGAAGCATTCCCCTGCCAGGCTTTCAGGCGAGCTAATTTGTGCTGATGTCTCGCATCGTGTGAAATTTTTTTCTGAATGATATGATGCTCCTGTGGTGCGCGCGTGAAGTCCCACGCCTTCTCTGTATGCGTGTGCAGATGCGATGTTAGATTAGAGAGAGAGAGAGAGAGAGAGAGAGAGAGAGAGAGAGAGAGGAGAGAGAGAGAGAGGAGAGGAAAGGAAAGAGAGAGAGAGAGAAAATAGAAAGCGGTTCCGCACCCCTATTATACTAATGCTATTATCCTAATTTAATAACCCCATAATGATAAACATTTCTCGCTGTCGCAAAACCCTGCCTGCCTACTTCCGCATACATATCTACGTACGCTACTTGTAAAAAAATGAAGGAAGCTCACACTAACGCGTAAAACATGATGAAGGTAGCGAAGCTGTACGCAACCTTCACGATCATCACGAAGGTTTAAGTCGACGATTGCAGCTGATTTGCTTCTTCTTCGCTGCCGCAACGGCCTTTAGTCCATCATTGTTGCTATTAGTTTGAGCTTCATTCATTTTATTTTGGAGTGATAATCATTTGACATCACCTTGGAGGGGCGTACGCTATGACGTG
Source organism: Haemaphysalis longicornis (assembly GCA_013339765.2). Lineage (NCBI taxonomy): Eukaryota > Metazoa > Arthropoda > Arachnida > Ixodida > Ixodidae > Haemaphysalis > Haemaphysalis longicornis. The sequence continues at coordinate 125,869,264 of CM023450.1, read as the reverse complement.
TCTTCCGCGTTCCCAGCAAGTGTTGTCACGATTACAACGAACGCTTAATCTTTTTTTTTTTTTGGCCAACCTTGGCCAGTCTCCCTAAGTGGGTATGCTTTGCTTGACAACCGTGGGCCAGGGATGTTGGGCGGTCGCCGCGAGGCACCCACGCACGAGGCCTCGGCATTTCCTTGTTTTTTTTTTTTAAGTGCCGGGCGGTAGCCAAAATTTTGGCCAATCTCCCTAAGTGGGTATGCTTGGCTTGACAAACGTGCGCAGGGGACGCTGGTCGGTCGTCGCAAGGCACGCACACGAGTGCAAGGCATCGTTTTGGTTTTGTTAACTGCCGGGCGGTGGCCGCGAGACCCGTGCTCACGTGCGCGCGTTCGGCAATTTCCTGGTATTTTTAGCTGCGGACACGAAAGATTACGATTTTCTAAACAGCTTCACTGTTATAAAATTGGCCCCGTATTTGCTTGCTCGGCTGTCAATGTCGAAGAACGACGACCGCCTTCCGCCGCCCTTGCTACGTTGCATCGCCTCCTCCCCCTTTCATGTTCCCCTCCTCACGTTGTTCCCCTCCCATTCCCACTCCCACGGTAAATTCAGTGATTTTTTTCTGAATTTGATTCAATCTTCCTCCGTTAGCACTCATCGCGTGCCATCAATGAGGTCCTTTTGTTCTCGTTGTTGTCGAAAGAGCTCGAGGACGCGTCTTTGTTTTAAGCTTATTTTTATGCCACTCTCTCCGAGCTTAATTTTTTTCAATTTGCTAATGCATAAACCGATCGAACTTCTGTTTTTCATCGAACGAACGGTGATACTGTAAGTTATGAACTTGTTTTGTAAACATGCGTAATGTTTTTCTTTTGATGAACAGTGTCTACATGTACGACGCGGGCCAAAAAAATTTAGCAGTTTCATCTTGCCTTCTTCTTCAAAAACTCTTTGGGATTTTGGCTGACCAGCTGGATGAAGTGACAGACAGATAGAACGCCAGACCATAACTATTGAGTTTATGTAGCCGGAGAATGACTACCGTCTTTAAAAGTCGCGAGGTCACTCAGAAAGCTTTTAGGCATTACGCAGCTAGTACGAAGCAGAAGTGCAATTCTCGAGTGCAACCTAAATATTGTAAGCCAGGAAAAGTGTCAAAAGCATTACTGGAATAAAAGATTGCGGTTTAGACCAGTATATAAATCAAAGGCACGTCACTTCGGAACATTTTACGATTCTGGGCGCGATTGTGGCAGCGTTTCCGCCCCGCGGGTTTCATGTAGCTTCTATTGTCGTAGACAAGTCCTTCTCATTCATAAATCTGCGAACAATCGTTCCTGGCCTGCAAAGTGTCGCAGGTGTCACAAAAGTGTCCCCCTATAGTGAGGCGGAATGAATATAAGCATGCGGCTCATTATTAATATGCAAGTCGGTCTGGATTCTAATATAAAGCCCTTCCACTCAATGTGAAAGTTGAAGAAGTGCAGAGCAGTGATTCGCCATAATGGGCTGTACCGCCGTTATGCCCTTACTGCTACCACTTCATACAACTCAAATTTCCCGCTTTCGCAGTGCTCGCGCGCCTTCTGCCTGAAACTGCGCCAGCGGGAGTTCTGTTCTCTTTGTGCTTTTCTCCCCGCACGTGCCGGCGTTGCACTACTACATTTTGCGTTTACGTAAAAACCAACCCAACGGGCGTCCTTAACTAAAGGAACGTGGGCGCTGCCGCTTAATTACGTATATTTTTCCTCAAATGTACCTATAGTTTTCTTTGCGCTAAACAACGGAAATATGTATGACAAGCGCCAGCGTTTCACGAGTTTCGAACGCTTATGACTATATAAACCGCTTGGCTTTCGAAGCCTCTGGGGTACGCCGCGAACAACAGCGTTACCCCGGGACGCCGCCTTGGTGCTCTATGTACTTGGGTCGAGCGAGCGAGCTAGAACGACAAGGCGAGCGCCTAAAGTGCTCTGCATTTAAAATCGTCAGTATACCAGTTTTATCAGCGAACCTGGGTGCCTCGCTTTCCCTCACAACTTTGGTGTTCCGGAAAAGAGCCGACTTAAATGTGCGCGCCACGTGGCAAAGCGACACGATAACTGGAGGCCGCGCGCCAACGCCTAATTTGCAGATAGAACCTAAGTGGCGAAAGAAAGACTAGGAGGTGGGGAGTACTGCTCGAGGGAGGCTAAACGGAACCACTAAAATTTCTCCGTCTTCGGGGTACGCGGGCGCCCATTTGAGAGTTCCGTCCTAAACATTAGGGAGTGGGAATCCCGTATAAGTGGTCTTGAGTAAGCTGCGGCAACGGGCCGGAATTTGGATAATGGCACAAACGTGAAGCGGTAAAGGGGACAAGAGCGAGGCAGGAAGTCGGTGATCAAGTCAGGAATACTTGTCTTTTCCTTTGCTCTGCACGTTTCTTTTTGCGCTGTTTTTTTCCCCATAAGAAGTGCAGGTCCGAGCTACGAATGACGCAGTTCTAGAGTTGGCCTTTCCATTTGGCTTTCTCGCACAAGGTGCTTAAATGAGCACGTCACGACGAGGAAATACTTCAGTAATGTGGCTAAGTTAACGAAGGGTCCAGATGCTGTTCGTTACTTTCATCTTAACCTGGTCACCGAATCGTGGACGGTAATTGGAAGCATGTGCATGGGTGACGAATAAAAGTCCTTAATTCTAATGTGTCCCCTGTTTTCCAGTGCACATACGGGGCCTGAGGGCGCTTGCAGATACCGAAGCGAGCTAACACTTCTTACAGCGAAGCTTTATAGTGACCAGGGTTTTCGTGAAACTGTTTTTATTTATGGTTGTGTAGGGGGGGGGGGGGGAGCACAAATGAATTGCTGCAAAGCCAAATTTACCGCTACTGCTCAGCTGACAAACAGCTCAAAAACTTTTTAGGAAGAAAGCAAAAAACAGAAGAAAACAAAACTATAAAAATGAAAAGATGTCATTTGATGCGCCCAAAATTTTCTATCACAAAACTCTGTCCAGTTCTGTGATCCGAAGAAACTCCAAGAGTTTGATTGCACCTGCATCCTGACTGAGACCCGACCAAGGTCCAAAACAGCCCTCAGTTCAAGTGCCGCGCCAAGCTGCCTGCACAAAAATAATATTAGTTTCTGTCTTTGCAGGGTGTACTTTTGGCACACGAATATAACATGAAGAATGTCTTCTCGTGCACCACATGTGGAACAAAAAGGTGGAGATGCCGGCTGTATTTTGTAGAGGTAATGTCCCGTGTAGGCCACATTCAAGCGCAGCCTATGCAGAATGGCTTTCTCGCGCTTGCTGAGCTTAGGTGGCATTATGAAGGTGCACTTAGGATCAATCGCGTGAGGAGGTGCGTATTGCTGTCTTGCGTCAGTCCAGAGAGACGCTTTCCAATACTCGCCTCATCAGAAGAAGAGAATAAACATACTGTAGAGGAAAAAGGGTGGTGTGGTAGAAGAAGATGATAGAGAAGGAAACAGAGGGGGACGGGCACGTCGACCAATAAACAACTAATTCAACACCAATCCGAGACGTCGACCAAAAAAAAAACTCTTTCTAAATGCACTTTTTAAAGTTTTTTGCGAAACGCCGACGCAGCTGCACGCCCATACGTGTACACCAGGAAACGCAGGTAGGTGACAGCGCCGGACAGGGAACCAGCCCTCGTCGATTAGCCGGGTAATCAGACCAAGGCCGGCACTTCAACGTTTCCTCTTCGCGCGTGACCACCACGTTCCTTTTCAAACGGCACCCGGAAAGCCTTCTTGCTGAAGAAAAAAAATGTATACAAAAGCCCGTCACTCGCGGGTCGGCATCATTAGTCAACATTGCAATACAGCCAAAATATCTGTGGTGGCAACGCTCTTACCCACATGATCTCGCTTCTCTTTTATGGCTTCCCGCATCGTTCTCCATACGAACCAGTGTTTCAGAAATGCCTCTCTGCCTTTAATTTTCTCAGGCTCCCTTTCCTGCAGTTCTCCACAACAATTATGCACAGTCCACACCAATATGGTCTGTAACGTGTTGCTTTAACATTCAGATTGCACAAAAACTGTAATTGTGCGACAAATTTTTCGTCTATAAGCTAAATGATACTTCGTAGAACGCGAAAAGGAGCAAATGTCGGTGATTTGCTTTCGAGAGAAAATTATTGCAGGTTTTTAAGCACGGCTTGGGCTACTGAAATTATGAAACTCGTGGAAACTCCTACAAACAGCTGCATTCCGCCATTTGACCGGATTGAGCTCTTTATTTATCCCCATTTCGTAAAGTCCGACGAATGCACGTTATTCCTTTCCTTAAGTTTTTAAGGGAGACCCCTGAAGGCATAAGTGTGCTAACTACGTGTAAGAAGACGTTGCTGCGGCCGAGAGCTTCGCAAGAGCGAACGTGGGTTGCGCGCAAATAAAAAAAAAAAACGCATTCACCACAGACGGCTAGATTAATACATCAGATTTCTGGCTGCTGGAAATTCCCGGTCGCTGTTAAGCAGGCAGCCATTTGTCAAAGTGCCGGCCGCTACAAAGGTTGCTACAACCGGCTGTATTCTGGCGTTAGAAACGTAATTTATTCTCTATCCCGTCACGGTGACAACAAAACAAGCACGTGACAAATCGCAGCAAGAGTTTCTTACTCCGAAGCCTGCGATCGATGCTGTTTTGCCTAAGGAACGGCAGGAACCGCAGTATACGGGCCTTTTTACCACATGGGGGAGAGGGGTAGTTGTCGACTAAAGGAGCTATCTCCATTGACTGCGTTGACAACGGAAGCGAGTGATTTTATCCTTGGCGTCTGCGAACTTGTAAGTGAATTACTGTTTCTTATAAGGGCAAGGACACTGACGCTCGCAAGTTTTTATTGTAACTCGGTGACTTCGGAACGGCCATTTATGGGTGCCTGAATATAATGACAGCGCTGATCCGCGTGTGTAAACACTTCCGCAATTCGCCGTCAGTGTCACTGACTGGAAGGTATGCTCGTAGTTCGTTATTTTGGCGTTCCAAAGAAAGAAACGCGGTGAGGCACAAAGGCAAAACCGTCATCAACCGAGAGAGGAGTTGGAATTTCATTGGCGGAATTTTAGTTGAAATAGGTAAAAAATAGTAAGAATGTAGTTCTGCTTTTATAATGTTCTAAAGCAAGTAATATTTCTATATCGAGAGCAGGTCAAAAACCTAGAACCAGCGTCGACTCGCGGCCTTTTGTACCAAGGCGGCTAAACGCACTCCCGTACATTCCACCTTACGCTTAATAAATGTTCATTATTACCACTACTATGTCGAACATAAAAAGAACAGGAAAATGTAAGATTCTAGTACCAGCGTGGAAATGTTTTTGAGCAAGGAATTCTTCGGCATTGCTCTGGCCATGGCCGCGATTCGCAAAAATCTAAAAAAAAGCAATATGCGCAATTGTTTCCTAGTCCCGCCAATGGTGTACAAGAAAAGCTAATAAAGTTTATTTCAGGAATTTATTGGCTGGCTCAAGTTTTGCGGCAAATCAAGAAATTAATGCGGTTGTCTAGAAAATCTAACGGGCCCCGAAGGAGCCAAGCGTCTGTCTTCTGTTATTCTAACACGAATACGAACTCAGCACGTAGCCATTTCAAGGTGCCATTTTCTTAAAAAAAGCCATTTGAATTAAAACACTCGTTTGCAAGATACAGGTATAATGACGACCGGAGAACCCAGTGTTCTCTCTCCATACACATTCCTCTTTCTGCTCTGCATTGCTGCAGAAATAATAAAAATAATCGCAACAGCTAGCTCAAAGCATCCACGCCCGCAGTGTTCGAACTTTCGAAAATGCTAAAATTCATTCATTTGGAAGCATTACGGTTAAGCTCTGTAAACAAACATGATTCTACATTACAGTGCGATTATGCAGAATAAGGAAAGCGTGAAATCACGTACCAAATACTTTTTAGGAGTCGGACTTCAAAAATGCTGTTTTTGTTTTTTCCTGCACTGACTGTGTAACTTCGAAGAGCGAGAGAGATTCGGAGAAAGTGGAATATTCCGGTGTTATTAGACTGTTCCGGTGTTATTAGACTATCCAAGTCCGGTGTTATTAGACTGTTAGTCGGTTTCTTTATTTAAGGACAGGATATAAGGTGATCGATGTTTATTTTTGGCATTTGTAGAGTACAGAAAAACTAACTTTATACGTCCAAGCAGAGCTTAGGCACAGAGAATAAGCGCAATAAAGAGACATGAAAATACACTTTAGGGCTTTCTCTAAAACGTAGAATAAAAAACATGCAGAACCCCTGTTTACTCCAACTATAGACGGCAAAATTTACACAAATATCGATTGATCTGCTTCAAAGCTCGCGCTTGCATCTAATTGCATTCGAATATTTTTTTCAAGCCCTGAGCAGGCTGGGTCTATGGGTTAGCGCAGTAAGTAACATAGATTGTGGGACATCTTTCCTTGATAAATGTAGGCATTTTGAGTAAGTCGAAAGAATGTCAAACGCATCATTTTGTGCTTGCCTTCACCTCGAAGAATATGCTGTCCAAATTACGCTGTTCAAGGCTATGATTATTTAGCCAGCCGTAGGTCAGTCAATTAATCACGTAACCATGCAAGAACTTCGCCAGACCGGAACAAAACTACACCAAACGTCTTGTTAACGTCCATTGATTCAGAGTGTTCACGGTCCACTGTCTGGCGTGCTTTACGTTCTACTGCTGCTTAAATTGGCAGACATACTCAAGGCCGCAAAAGTGGACGTAGCTCGCGGCCGCCTTTTTACGCGGGGCGGGGAGCAACTTTGTCGTGCGTGCGTCGGCAAGTTGTGTTACGGCAAAGCCAATTTTCCAATGAATGCTCTGTAGCACTGAATAAAACGTAGGTGTGTTGAAAAAAGTCATCCTGAAATTGCACACTAGGATGACCCTGTAATTACGACGAGTATCATTTACTTTTCATAATTAGCTGGTTTACAGGGTAGATGTAAATATTGCGGAATTTTCGTCTGCGTTCACGACATGGACTTGTATGAGAAAGAAACGGACAGCCCCATGCTTGTCCGACAGAATAAAACTCTACTCCGTAAAAGTTTAATTCAGGCAACTAACGCGAAAGTATGCTCTACCGCAATTAAGAAACGTGTTTGTTTCTGCACATTTACTGTGCCCACCTCCACTGGTCGTCCTTTTTCACATAGGAAAAAGACACTCATTTTTTTCTTCATATTTTTTCAACGAAGGTCAAGTGTGTGCTCCGCCATTCACAATCGGTTCACCTTCTCGTCATCACTGAAAAAACCTTCCGTATGAAGTAGCCAATTCGCTATGGACGTAACAATTCCGAGTTTCTTTTCAGTTATTCCGAGGCTCGTAATTGTGGTCTTCAGTGATTTGAGTCCGCAATTTATGGCCATTTTGTCGCCCCAGCGCCATTTCCAGTATCACTTCTTTCAAGACACCCACATTAGATTGAGAGCTAAACAGCATTCGCCAGAAAGTTGGCTTCGCCGCAACACACCTTGTCCACGCACGCAGTTTTATTCAGTACCTAGCGTATAACATCTCCACTGTAATTACTTTAATGTTCGACCCGCATATCACTTCGTAGATAGCATGTATTCAGACAAAGTTGACCCCCGCGCAAAAGGCCACCCCGAGCTACGTCTTTTGTTGCACCAGTGAAAACAGACACGCGGCGATGGTCACGCGGCGCTGCAGCGGCTGCCGCGAATATCCGAAGCACTTCACAGGGAAGCGAGTGACCAGACACGACCACTCGATCTCCCCGGAGAGAGCGAGCCACCGTAGACCAGAGATGCCTGATAACGAAGTAAGGAAGCATGCACAAAGCGCGCCTGGTGCGCAAGTTCCTGAGCCTCAATCCGGCGGGCTGTGGAGGCAGACGGCGCAGCAATGCAGATTTGTGCCGTCCACCACGCGCTGTACATCCCGAACGTTTTTTCGGCCGAAATTTCTCTGATTTCCAAAAAAGCATTTGACACAGTCTCTCATCGCTTATTGCTGTTAAAACTGAGAAAAATTAACATTGATCACCAAATTCTTAAGTGGATTGAGTGTTGTCTAACTAACCGTACCCAATATGTTCAGAGCTAATGAGTGCGACTCACCCACTTCCCTAGTAACTTCTGGTGTACCACAAGGTTCTGTGTTGGGCCCACTACTTTTTATTATATATTTTAACGACCTTCCTAATCATATTTGTTCCTCAATTCGGCTTTTTGCAGACGATTCCGTTATCTACCGCGAAATATCTAGTACTAACGATTGCTTGCAACTTCGAACTGATCTAGACAACGTTTCAGCATGGTGTTTTGACTTGTCCATGCAGCTTAACCTGTCTAAGTGCAAACTAATGAAAGTTTCCCTAAGTCGCCTTTATCCCTATGTATTTAGCAATACTCCGCTCACAACAGTTAACACGTACAAATACCTTGGCATTCATATCAGTAGCGACCTTTCTTGGCAAACACACGTAGCATATGTAACTAACAATGGTAATCGCATTCTTGGCTGCTTACGTCGTTACTTTCCCTTAGCTCCTGTTTCCGTGAAATTACTGCTTTATAAAACACTTGTTAGGACTAAACCTCGAATACGCTTCCGCTATATGGGATCCACATTTATTATCGCTCTCCTCGTCGCTTGAATCAATCCAGAACCGTGCCTCTCGTTTCATCGTTTCCAACTACTCTCGGGCAGCCAGCGTTTCATCAATGAAAGCAAACCTTAACCTTCCCACTTTAACAACTCGCAGGAAAATTGCACGTTTAAGCCTTTTTTCACAAAATATTCTACACTTACCCGGACATTAAAAATGACAGTTTCACCTCCATCTTACATTTCCCCTCGCTTTGACCACAGATTAAAAGTTGCAGTCCCCAATGGCCGGACGAATTTACTTTTCAATTCTTTCTTGCCGAAGACAGCATCGGTCTGGAAGAGCCTCTTCGCCTCCATTGCCAGCAACCCTGATCTTGTTTCATTTAAGACGGCCATAACTTGCACTGCATAACCTTCGTACTCCTCTCTGTAACGCCTTTCAGAGCATTGAGAGTATTGAAATAAAATAAAAATAAAATAAAATTTAAATTCTGAAGAACCCTGATTTATTTATTGATTGTATGGGGTTTAACCCGCCGACGCTACGCAGGCGATGAGGCGCTCCGCAGTCGAGGGCTCCGGATTAATTGCGACAATCTGCGGATCTTTGACGTGCGCCGAAATCTCGAGCACACGGGCGTTTTTGCTTTACGCTTCCATCAGAAAAGCGGCCGCCGCGGGCGGGAAACGAACCCGCGTCTTTGTGCTCAGCAGCTATAGCCGCTGAGCCACCGCGGCGGGTACTGCTGAACCTTGTTAGAGTGAACTAGGCGCGAGAAATTACCACGAGGACTGCAAGTTGACTGGCCGGGGAGAGGGAGGAGGATGGGAGGGTCCAAGGGCCTTATATCTTGAAAAGGACACATCACGGACAATAAGCACTTTGCTCATCATCACCATCATCATCACCGTCGTCGTGGTCACCATTATGATCAAGAACTGTGTCAGACCTTGTTAATTGTAGCGGTTCTTTTCTGCTTCCGATTACCTCATTTCCCCGTTTGCGTTCGACCGTCAGCATTGTAATAAACAGAGTTCTTCCCTCGTTGAAATACTCATTGCATGTTGTTTTGTCGTGTTCATTCACGTGACGTAGGGTTCCATTTCTATCACACAGTATGGTGCATACTGTGCACAAAGCAAAGATTTATGCTCACATCCGTTCATACGCCACGATGCATCATCACAGTCACGACCCCCTGCCCACTCAAGCCGCGCGGACGGGGGTGTGAACGGGATATTGGGAGATCATCCCACTGCGTGCTATTGTGGCAAGGGGTATACTGCGGTCCCGCTTCGTATTAGAGTCATGGGGGATGTTTAGGGCACAGTGGCGTGTCTCCGTGGGAGGAGATGGGTCATGACCGGTCTCTTCATGAAGATGGTGATATGGTATGCAGCAGAATAAGAAACGGAATGATGGCTCCCATACTCAGCTCCGATCATGCGCTGCTCGCATTAGGGCGGGGGAAACTGAGGAGAAGGACATTGTGCGGTTCGGGTTTATGATTGCAGTCATTACATTCCGTGATATTCTACGTCGTTACGAATCCATTCAAGTAAATAGTTAACCTTGAAATTTTTTGCTGCAGTGGAAATTATCGAACTAGTTTTAGAATTACATAAAGGGACCCTGCAAAACTTTCGATAAACGCTTTCACTCTTTCCTTCGCGTCTGGAAGCACTGCGAAAGCTACAGTTATCGCCAGCACACAGCGGCACTGCGTGATTCGCTCGTCGCACCAGATACGCGTTCCGTTTGTGCTTGTTTTTTAGTGCCTTTATTTTTAAAGTTACTGTCGAAAAGCGTTCATTGCTGCAACTGAAGGAAAACGGGCTAACATCCGCTACATGGCCTCAGTGACGTAATTTAGGCCGTCGAAGAACGTCAAGACCGGGAATGAGAAAAAAAAAATCTTTTGAGAGAGTTTCATAGTTATCTGATGGGCATAGAGCAGTATTTTTGGCTGAGGCACTTTGCGACCCCCTAATCTAAGTACTGAGTGTGTTTGGTGGCTACGTTCTGCAAGCATTTATGATTTCAAAAATGTTGAAAAAAGTCTTGCATGGTCCCTTTAAAAACACTCTCCGCCGATGCTATGGAACACATACCATGGTTAGAGTAATAAACCGCCGCAAGAATTTTATAATTGCGATCAGTATCAACGGAGTTGCGGGCATCAAAATAACAAATGCTTATAACGCTTTTGTATTGATCTCTAGAGCCGTTGGTAGCGCTGGGAAAAGTAGCAATGCACTGGCTTGTAACGGTGATAGGCTTGGCCTTGCATAAGTCAGCGAGCAACTTCCGCTTTTAAAGCCTTCATAGACCAGGATGCCTGGATGCGCGTTCAACCTCTTGATTGTGTGGAGCTCCTAAAACTACGCCTTATGATTGACTGCTGGGTAGGAACATCTGTTGCGCGCGCACTGAAGCTCTCATATAATTACGCCGGTGGTTGCTGGAAGCTAAAGCGAATACATTGAGGTCGGCCTCCAAAACGTTCTGCTGGAAGCTCCGACTGAAGGTATCACCTCCCGATTCCTTCGGTAAGCGTCGATAGCAATGTGTGTCGTCCACAAACGAGCACATTTCCGCTTGCCCAGAGTTGAGGCTCAGACACACTGAATACAGTGCATACGCTCGCTGTCTGGTGGTACGTAAGGATACAAAGCCGGTGACTCCACAGCGACGTTTTATGTACGGATCGAAAGCGACAGTTCAAAAGCAGCGGGGTGGAGAATTCGTGATCGGAAAACGGGTCGCAATTGGGACCGTTCAATAAATATTTGGACTGCCATCTCCCCATCGACGAGAGGACCCTACTGGACCCCGCGGAGAGAAGCGATCGTCGTGTTCAGGCCGGGTACACATGTAATCTGTCGACCTAGCTGCTCCCAGGTCCCCGGCGAGGAATGTGACAAGGTAGATAAAAGGATGAACCGCAAAGAATACGATAGCGTGTAAACGTGCCGCATGCAACGCTAAAGAAATAAAGGTGGAGGCTTCGGTGGAGCCAGCCGACGGTTAGCAGACGGCGCTTCCCTTCACCGGAAGTGCATAAAAATAAAGCTTTCAAATGGCAGGAACACCTGCTCCATTACGCGTAAACGCCCAGAATGATGGCGGAAATTCGAAAGTTGCAGACTTTGTAGCAAACTGTGAGCGTTTCGCGGTAATAAAAAGTTTTACCTGGCACAGACGACGTTGAGCAGATGGCCTGCGACTGCGCTATTTTCTTTAGTATGTTCGAAGTCTGTTTCAGGACCTATTTAATGCAGCAAAAAGTGTAGTCTAACGGCACGATTCCGTCGCAAAATTTGAACCTGAAGGTACTAAAACCCCCCACGAGCTTTATGTAAACATCATTAGCGGGTCAACTTTCGTGATGTTCCCCTACCTACTTCCCTCAGCCCGAAATGCCTTAAAACTTGTTGTGGTTGCCTCCATAGCATGAAATGCTCAAACAACATAGAACACTACACTTGCATTATTCAGGCACAAACCTTTTTTTTTTTTGGCCAAGAATGAATGACTGCAATATGGATGGGGGGGGGGGGGGGCACAAACCATTGGGTATGGGGGTGGGAGGAAGAGGACTTGGAAAGCCATCACAAATCATTTGTAATAGACGCATACCATTATCGGCCCCATAAATTGTTTCAGAAAGGAGTCCAAGGTCACAATGAAGAAAGATTACCTGTGTTTACATTACAACGTATCCTCTGCAACTAATGAATACATGGCGTCCGAAGATCCTCGTCTTCGTTCTCTCTCTTTTTTTTTCTTATGTCGACCCATGGATGGAACCATTCCCGTCCTCTTCTCCATCTTGGTTACTGCTTAATGCCCGATGCAGCAAAAATGTAGCATCCTCCTGGCCACATTAACCTTTGAAGTCACCAAGTAACCTTAAATACCGGTTAACAAGGTGTACTGTTTGGCGAGTTGGTAATTCATTTTAAAATAGCTACAGCGCTAATATAAACACGGACACAGAAAGACGACGGGACGAGCGCTGACTTCCACATGAATTTAATAAAAGAAATATTGCACCTTTTATACGCACACTTTATGTTAACACCAGTAAAAAAAACTAAAAAAAGTGCAACAAGTACAACAACAAAAAAAACAGACGTATGATCTCTGAAAGCACACCACCACATCAACACGCGTTCACGCACTTGGCACAATCTACAAAGAAACCACGATAAGTCACACCCGATGTACAACACGTGTTGGATAGGAAATTTATCTCTTTTTGGTACAAGGTGATCGACGCCCGGCTCACACATTTACTACCGGGCTTTTGAATTTCGCGTGCTTCAATTATTTCTCGCGTGGCTCGGTTTCCGCTTCCTCCTATCACCTCACACATTTCAAACTGAGGTTTGCACCTGCAAGATTTGCAATGCGAGGCTAAGAACCCATCATTCCCTTTTTTTGACGTTGGTTTCGTGCTCCCTCAATCGGTCATTAAGGCATCTGCCAGTTTGACCCACATAAAAAGACCCACCTTTTTTTCAGGGGAATGCGATAAACCACACGCTCCACACATGCGACGCACTGCACACGACGCTTTACGTGACACCCTAAGTTCCTCGCACCTGTCTTCGTAATGTCTTTGGCAAATTTCACGAGCGTGTGGGGAGCGTCAAGCGTCACCTTAACGTTTATACGGTTGGCAATCTTTTAAACCGTGAGACAAGCCGTGAATGTATGGGACAACGGCAACCACTCTCGTCTCATTCTCGTGAGCAGGCTCGTCTTGCGCATCCTTACGATGGCATGATTTCAGGTTCCTGTGAATGCCTTCCGTCACCGAAACGACCAGGTGGAGTGGGTAGCCAGCCGACTGGATCCGACTGACTTGTTCGTCGAAGGCAGATTGCATGGCATCGGGGCACGACTTGCTTATAACGTCCTAGACGCACAGCTTAGCTATTCCTCTTTTTGCCAGCTTAGAATAGAATGTGTGGAGCGATAAGATGAAGCAAACTGATAAAAAGAGGAATAGTTAAGCTGTGCGTCTAGGACGCTATAAGCAAGTCGTGCCCCGATGCCATGCAATCTGCCTTCGACGAACAAGACAGTCGGATCCAGTCGGCTGGCTATTCACTCCACCTGGTCGTTTCGGTGATGGAAGGCAATCTCAGGAAGCTGAAATCATGCCATCGTAAGGATGCGCTAGACGAGCCTGCTCGCGAAAGTGAGAGGAAAAAGGTTTCCGCTGTTCGGTACATTTGCGGCTTGTCTCACGGATTAAAAAACATTGCCAACCGTGTAAACGTGAAGGTAGCGCTCCCCACAAGCTTGTGAATTTAGTCAAAGACACAACTAAGACAGGTGCGAAGAACCTTGGGTGTCACGTAAAGCATCCTACGTGGCATGTGTGGAGCGTGTGGTTTATCGCATTCCCCTGAAAAAAAGGTGGGTCTGTTTATGTCGGTCAAACTGGCAGATGCCTTAATGACCGATTGAGGGAGCACGAAACCAACTTCAAAAAAAGGGAATGATGGGTTCTTAGCCTCGCATTGCAAATCTTGTGGGTGCAAACCTCAGTTTGACATGTGCGAGGTGATAGGAGGAAGCGGAAACCAAGCTACGCGAGAAATAATTGAAGCACGCGAAATTCAAAGGCAGGGCAGTGAATGTGTGAGCCGGACGTAAATCACCTGGTCCCAAAAAGAGATATATTTCCTATCCAACACGTGCTGTACATCGGGTATGACTTAACTTGGGGTCTGTGTGAAGGGGTGGGCGACGTTAGGTGTCTTTCTGAGGATTTGAGACAGAGAGTCGGGCATAGGTACACGCGGGGGAATATATTAGGAAGACAAGCGAACGGAAATGTATTTTACTGAGAGAACGACGATAACACGGCACGGGACGGTTCACTCAACACTAAAGCTAAAACACACCGAAAAACGAAACGTCCTACATGGGACTTTCGATGCGGCCGGGTATTGTCGACGCGGTGGCGTCGCCTCGTAGGTCGTAGCGCGACCTCTCGTTGTCGCCCTCGCCGGCGGGAGTGATGCGGGCCCGGGCCCGGCTGCTGCCCCGGAGCTACATGGACCACCGGGCGCCGGCAAACTCGAACGAGGGTCACGCCCACACCGGACGCCGAGCGGGATGCCGAGCCTGTTGTGCTGCGTCCGGAACTCGTCGTCTTGCCCGATACTGGCGTCTTCCCTGACGGGACGATTCACAGCGACAGACGTTCCACCGCAGACCTTCCGCCAGATCCACACAGCCGACTTCTTCCTCTCGCTCGGGCACACTCCGGCATACACCCCGTTGTGGATTTCCCAGAGGTCTTGCTGCTTGGGGGTTGCAGCTGTTCGCCTTTTAGCCCCATTATCACAGTCTGTGTAGATTGTGCTAAGTGCGTGAAGGCGTGTTGATGTGGTGGCGTGCTATCAGAGATTATACGTCGGTTTTTTGTTGCTGTTCTTGCTGTCATTTTTTTACTGGTGTTAACATAAAGTGTGTGCATAAAATATGCAAGGTTTCTTTTATTAATTCAGTTTGAAGTCAGCGCTCGTCCCGTCGTCTTTCTATGTTCTTGTTTATATTCGCGCTGTAGCTATTTTTTAAATCTTAAATACCGGAATTGCACATGTCTCCTATGCGCTGTTTCGTGAAGTAATGTATTGTAAAGGCTGTGACGCCATTATAAGGCCCGAGTACACCTCAAATACTATGCACATCTTCGACAATATTCAAGTGTTCTCATCCAGATGGGTATCCCCAAAGAGCCCGTTGGTGCCACGCACAAGTTAGCGTCCCCCTGGGGTCGAAGGGCGTCCGACTATGTTCCTGCAGTTCTGAAGAGAAAAATCAGTGCCATTAAACTCTCTGCGGAGATACCAGCGGAGATACTTGTGGGTGACTACGTCACACACGCGCATGTTGTCCCCGTAACACCACGGCTGCGCGGTCACGCTCTAGTGCCTCACGCACCGTGGTAAGAGAACTGATATCTCCGGAAAACCACAAGCGATCACACACCACACAAGCGATGCCGAATCGGTCTGTCACAAAATCCCACTCAAACCACGCCGTCGCTCCGGGGAAGCGTAGCCGCGCCGGCACCTTGCGCTTCCCGCCTCAGGGTATTCGGGGTCCCCACGGTGTAAGGGGGTCCCGACGGGCATCCCGCTTACGCTTGGCATGCGCGGTCCGATCGTTGTCGATGGTCTCCGTCCGCCGCCTCCGCGCCTACTGCCGCTTATGCTCACACCAGCGCTCTTTCGAAGCCACTCTGTTCTTCCTGGCTGCGCCTGACAGGCGTCCTACCCATCGCTCGGTTGGAAAACTGCGATAACATCACTAAGCGATGTGTGACGTCACAGTAAAGAGACACACACCAAATGTGAACAGATTACCGCAAGGAAAGGGTGTTGCTAAGTAAGGAGGATAGTAAGGGGTGGCTTTTCTTTGTCTACGGACGCAAAATAAACGCGACTTAGCCTCCAACAGCTCCGCTGCAAAGACGTTTCATTTATTGCTATCACATGTGAGCGTTGGTGCCTCTTGTATGCTGTGTGAGCCATTGCCTGCTGAGTTTCTTGAAAACTTCGAAAAAAAGCGATGCGCCTCTAACGTAGCAGATGTGTATGCCTGTTCAGCAGCGCATAGTTTAGAGTGCACAGCCTAGCAAAGGCAACGCTACCCAAAGAGATGAAAATTAATAGGCTCAAGCGAAACAGCTTGAGCGTTATTTTCAGGATTCCAAGGCATAATATTTTAGAACTTATGTAAAGTTCTTTTCCAAGCAATCAGGCATGGCATCAAATGGGCGAGTTCAAGCGGATAAACCGCAGCCACGCTTTGCAGAAAATCTGACAGCCAATACAGCACACAGAGCACAAACACAACCACTAAAATTACGATCGCAACACGCGATCACGTCCTGACTTGACCTTGAGATTAGTGCTGACGGCGAGCTGGACCAGTGCTAAAGAGTTTCATACTCTCATTAACTATACAGAAATCTAGCACTAGTGTCTCAAGCGAGGAACCAGCCCTTCAAGCAGCGCGGTATCTTGGAACGCAGAGAAGTCGTTCATTTTTGCCTGGAGCGGCTCGCAAGCACCCTCCATTGTTGTTTTTAGTTGCTAATACAGTAGTGAGGACGGACGGACAGATGGACGAAATAAATAAGCTAAATAAATAAGGAGGAAGGAGGGAGGGAGGGAGGGAGGGAGGGGGGAGGGAGGGAGGTTACCCAAATAAATGCCGGGTTGGCTACGGTGCACATGGAAATGGCTATAGGGAAAATGAAAAGCAAAGTAAGGCTCGCGGTACCTAATAAACGAGAGAAAGTGAGGGAACAAATCAGAAAAAAGAAAAGCAGGGAGTCAAAAAGTCATGCCTAGGCCAGGCCACGTAACGCTGGAGCACTGTACGGTTATTTTAACGAGAAAAGTAGCACTGGAAAAGACAAGTACGAATAGAAAGGTACACACGCGGAGCGCTCAGAATTCGTCCCCTCCCTTCGGTCTTGTCTTTGCCAGTGCTATTTCTATCGTTAGAATGTCGCCCCAACAAGCCAAAAGTAGCGCTCTCGTGAGCTGCACTGTCAACTGTTACAATGGCTCCCGTGACGGCACGTGAAAGCTTTCCCTCCTAGTAATATATTAGTATAAAACCTGTGTGCAGTGCCAACTCGGTGCGCCGCATTCCAGGGCGCAGCGTGCGTGGGACTCCTCTTTACGTTGCCCCTTCGCCATATCGTCGCACAAAAACTGAGGACTGATTTCCTTCACGTAATTTTCATCTCTCAACAGGCCTACATTCGAATGCAATTAGAACAAGCCCCTTATACTATCTTACACAAAGTGAGCAAGGAGAATAAAACTGAAAAATAATAGAAAAAAAGCAATAGTTCAATAACAGCGTTAGTTTCATCAAATAGCTAGGACTAACACGCAGCTTAGGACCTGGTAGTTTTACGCAGTTACAGTGATATATGGTCTCCTCGAGCTTTGGGCATCTTATCTAGTGTTTATCGCGTGGTCGTCATGAGGCTGGCGCCGCAGCTCTGTCACTGTTCTGATCATGATAACAATAACGTTTATAATTTCGATTTGCCTCTTCATGCTGAAGCAACAGGCAAAACAATCGACTCATTATTATCGCTAGCGGATGGTGAATGGACCTTCTAGCAATGGTAGAGGCAAGAAGCCGTTACTTTTAGAAGGAGGGGGCCCTGCATCAGCGGCACATTGGGAGGATTACCTCAAGAACGGCCGCTGGATGCAATTGCGTTTCCTGTTCTCGATGCCGGCGTCTATCGGCCTTTTCATTCTATACGTAGCATGCGCACTCCTCTAGTGTTGTCGCAGCACAAATGAGAAATTTTATGGTAACTCTTCAGAGCACAGGTAGGATTTTGCAAATACTATTCAATTTTACAGGTCTTCCAATCTATTTGCAACTACTAGTTTGTTGTAAGAACACAATGTGTGTTTTTACGATAAACTAGCAGTTGCGAGTCAGTTATACGCCGTGTGGACTGCCTTTTTCTTTGCCGTGTTTTTGAGCCCTTTTTCCGCCAGAAAGAATCTATTTAAGTTTATTTGCCGACATACATGGTACTTTTTCCGAAAGCTTAAAGAGTTAGATTTCAAATTTATTTAAATTTTTTCTAAAGGTACGGGAGGACAAATACCAGTTTGGTTCATCAAAAAACTGCGCTGGCTTGATAACAACGATACCGATTTTATTGCGAACTTCAAACAAATTATGGAGCTATTAAGGAAAGCAGGTGAAACAGTGGCGGCTTCCCAGCTACTTTGCGGTGATGTCTATGACGTCACAGAGTTTTCTTTGTGCCATTGGCTGTAGCCGACCAAAGCCTCCGCAAAGAAACCTGACTGGGGTATTGTAGTGGGGCCTCTAGTTCCGTTTGCTCATATCTCTTGAATCCTAACGCGCAGTTAACGCACTGATAACGTTTTTTAGCGCTTACTCATCCACAGCTTTCTCGCTCAAAAATCCGACCACTCAGAAACCTAGCATTACCATTGCAGGGAAGTGATATATTGCTTAGTGGAAGGAGTCGCCTCGGTTATAAACACTGGAAAGAAACTTTGCGGAACTCAAAAAAGTTTTTTTGTGTAGTTCGCTGTCAGAAGCACACTGCCCATACATTTCAGTAGGATACTGTCATCACTCTGGAAGTTGCTAGAGCAACGTGCTTAAATTGAAACTGCGCGCAAAGCAAGATTTCACCCTGGATATTAGTTGTTCGAAAATACTTTGCGTTGCATCCAATACCTCGGGAGTGATCGCTTCTGAAAGAACTGCGATAAGCCGGAAATCTGGACGTGTCTATTGCGTAACTACTTCCCCTATTGCGTCACCGTAGCGAGAAATTTGAATTTTTGTCAATAATTCTTGGGGGGGGGTTCAAAACGCTTTAGTGAGGCTTGTTTTAAATTGAACAAACAGGTATTTTATCATCATGGTCCCTTTAAGAGCACGAATTTATTGTCAGTAAAACAACACCAAAACGTGTGCATCATCCATGGCCTACTGAAGTTCAAATGTTATGCATTGTTTCACGGAGCTGACGCACAACTTGTTGCTTATATGTTGCCGCCCGACCACATGGTAACAGAACCAAAATAACACCCGGATTCAAAGGCGGAAATAATTCGACACCGTGTACTGCAGCTGTTTCTGCTGTTCTCGCTTAGTTTCCTTTTTGTTTGAGTCCATTTTACGAGGAGCAGGTGTAAACATGGCTGCTTTACAGCTACTGCTAAGCTGCTTCGAGTCACTCCATTTGAATACGCAGTGTTGCCTTTCCCTTTGCGGGTAAAAGTCGCTCAATGCTACATCGCTTGTATAGTGCTCATCCGGGCGACGCATAAATAACAAGAGAAGCAAGGAGGTAAGTAGCGAACGGCAAAACTACTGAAGTCTTGGAACGGAGGACCGCTAATGGAAAGAGAGGTAGTCGAACTCTCTTGAAATAATTGTTCTTGTCATTCCTCTGCAGCACAGAGTAAGAAGGGAACTGCGGTGAGCTATACTAGTGGAGTTAAACTTCATACTTTCAGGGCGAAGTTGTTACCATGAATCAGGTTCAAAGTATGCTTCCAGCTACGCGAAGGCTGGAGCGGATATAAAGCAAGATAAAACTGTGTCGTATCGTTGTAGTGACATCTGACGGCCCAGGTTACGTAAGCGCCTTCGGCAAATAATGTTGTTTTTTCTGTCTCTTTTTAAAATATCAGCTTATGCTTAGGCGGGATATTATATTCCGACCTTTCAACACGCTCCCATTGTCAGGTGTTGTTCTTGTTCCTGACAAATATTCTACTCAGCATTGCGCGAGTTTCTTGCTCCGGAAACAGGCACACCTTCTCTTTTCCTTTGTGCTATTGTTTCTCTCTCGCTGCCTCTCTCAATGAATCGTATGTGTGTTTGTAATGTGTGTGTACATGCACTTCAAGGCGAGCCGACCACATTTCGAAACTCCAGCCGTCTCCCCGTTCCACTCACACCTTTACTGGCCCTCGTTACGTCATTAGTACTCTTTCCCCCTAGGCCTTCCCCTTGTTGCATGTTTACACGTGTGCTCTCAACACCACCTAGATACTAGTTGGTGTGTACAAGGCTTTACCTCTGCGGGGACCCGCAGAGGTTAACCCCCGTCGTTCGCCTACGATAGGGCCGTGCCGGCCATGCCTTTTAGGCACGTCGCTCACTGGTACCAACCGAACGCTAGCCTGGAACAAGTGCACGATGAGACATTTCGAAATCGGTGCCGAATAATCAGTGAAAACGTGCGTCTCCTTGGGCAGTGTATGGCATTCGTCCTCACGGCGAGCGTTTACCGCAAACGCCGCCCCTAGGTTCAGCTTCCTGATCCTCCGGCTGAGAGTCCTTACGAGCTTACTCTATAATCACGGCAAAAGTGATTCTTAGCCGATTTCGTTGCTACTTCACTTATTAATGTGCATCATTCTTTGCCGAGTACCCCCAAAGCCAGGACTGTGTAACGCCCTGAAATTCCACAATAATGCACATTTCGCGGAATTTCCACCTGTAATAATTATAATAGCGTAAATTGAAATAATTGCTCGAGCAGAATTTTGAAAAACACAAAGAAAAAAAAACAATCGAAAAAATTGAAAAAAAAAATAGCGAAAAGTGCCAAACGCCCTGCATTTCCACAAAAAAGCCGATTTGGCGAAAGTTCGGCTTGTCGGTACAATAGCGTAAATGCAGATAATAGGTCGAACAGAATTTTGACAAGCCAGAAAAAAAAAGAAAAATAAAAAATAGCCGAACGTGCACGGCGAACCATGTTTCCACTTAACCACGTTTCCGCCAAATCTGCATTTCCTTGTTTTTCTTGTTTGTCGTATTTTGTGCGCGTGAGTTTCGCCTCTACCGAAACACCACATTTTTTCGAAGGCGAGGTAAACATCTCCCTTCTGTATACAAGAATAGTAACCACGAGGTTTAACTCTAATAAAGGCTTCTGTTTGCGCTTTCGTTAGTTTGCTTGATTCAGAATAAATTCATTGACCCCAAAGTTGCATGTTTCCCACCTGCTATACAAATGCGCTGAGTTATTTGTGTCAAGTTAGCAGCTGAGGCGTGAGGTCACCGGACAATTATTTTCGTTTTAGGGCGCAATTTCAAGGGGGAGCGGCTTTTTGTGACAGTAACATTAGATACGTCAGCTGGTTATCATTCAAAGTAGATAAATGGTGTCTGATGGCCAACAAAGCTGCTGAAAACACTCTTAAAAGAAACATAGACCTTTGCTATGAACAAAACGTCGTACGTTCAATATTGTGGAGCCAATTGAAGTACAGCCGTTTACATTTTTAAGCACTGCGGTATAATACAAATAAAATTAACAAAACAAAAGCTGATTGCGTTGATCAGACAACTGCTGTTTCCTTACAAAAGAGCGCTGCGTTGAGATCATGTCTGACATGTCATTTCGTATTGCTCTTTTACAGATCCGTGAGTACGGTGCACCGTTATGACCAGAGGTCGCCGTGCGTCAGCAATTTGGGTAAGATGACCTCCTACTCTTTCAGTTATTGGGCCTGGCCAGGATCGTCTGTAGATAAGTCAGTGCCGTCCCAAGTTTGAGCAGCCGACACTTCTGTCAACACAAAACACGAACGCTCATATAGGCATTTTATTACTGATGCGTTAGGAAGTGTCCTTATGTGCATACTGATGCATGAAAAAGTAGCAGAGGTTGGGAGGGGAGGAGGGGATAGCTGAACCGATCGACCTTCCCCACACAAAATGTTAAAGAACAGCCAGCGAAGACTGATTTTGACTGCGCGAGTGAAACAGTCTGTTATCCTCCTGAGCGCTTTCAAGTAAACTACATGGAATCAAGGGGAATTAGAAAAGAACCGGTACGACCTGTATAAGAAGTTGTGAATAAAAGGTACGCAATTGGATGGCAAATCAATTTACTTTTTCTTCTTGTTTGGAAGTGCAGCAAAGGTGAACTTGGCGACTAAAATAAACTGGTTTATCATGGCACAGGCTCTGAAATGAACCGACGTGGTCAGTTCAGTTGATCTTATACATAAAACAGATATTGCAATCTTCTAACGCTTGTCCCTAAAAAAATCTCAAGGGAGGTTCCTGGAAAAAAAAACTGTATGCATTTATTTACCCTAAGGTTCGGTGCAATTTTGTCCTACGTGTGCGGAAACGTTTCGCGCTAAAGCCAACTTTATTGCGGATGCTCTACAGAAAGAACTGCAACACTTCTTTTATCAAAACTCCCGCCCTTTTTCCCTTGCCCTCCCTTCCCTCCCCCCTAAAAAATTCCGGGCCATCTGCACTAACCTGAAACCTGGGGAGGGGTCAAGCATGCAGTGTATAAGTGTATTAAAAGATTGTAAGACTCTTTTTGGCGCACGGGGCGCGCTGATTGGGCGCCGGAGAAGCGCGGGTGGCAGGAACAATCGCGCGCTTGCTGAGTGGTGGCGCCCTCTCTTGCGCTGATTTGTATTTAAGCAATTAAATGAGAGACACACTGGCCGTAAGTTGTCTTCGTGTCACACGCTGAAGCATGCTAAGAAGTATGCTAGGAAGTAGCGCGAGGCGTTGGAAAAACGAGTGGCCGTGTGTGTTCTTTTAGTACCCCATAGAGATGAAACGTTCTAGCTCGAGGCGTTGGTAAACGAGTGTCCCGGTGTTTTAGTACTGTGACAACATGATACTACGACGATATGAGACGACGACGGCATGAAACGCCGACAACCCGAGCCCCTAATTGGGTTCGCCTCCAAAACTTGGCCACATTTGATGCAAAACACAAGTACATAACTGACAGTGGCAGCTTTCAATACCTGTCTGATGGGATCTTGCGGCCGGAAATAAAATAAACACGTGTTGAACGTGCTGTCGGAGAGAGGCTAGAAAACGGTAAACATTAAATACAAATTCTCCTCGACCTGTTACAAAGCGCAACATAAACATAAGGTCCCAACAAATGGTTCGCGAGCAGTGCGGACGACGGAAAACTGAACCTAATTGAGAAACTTCCATCGCATTCATTATGGCAGGAGGAAGATGGGGTGCGAACAGAGTGAGGGGTGGGGGGTGAGAGAGAATAGGCTGTTACGTGGCAGGGGCGGCAAAATGCTGTCGCCTTTCGCCGACAGTTGCAACGAAGCAGGCATATACGCTGTCAATACACTTTTTTTCCCTGCTGCTGTCGTGGGGCAGAAGGATATTAATTAGTGGTTGCGATCTTTTGCTTCTTTTTTATATGTCTAAATCGGGAAGTTTAAAGCAATTTCCTCTTCTCAACAGAGTTTGATTATGCAAGAAATCATTATTAAAACTGCAGCCTTTATCTATCCCAAAACCCTCGGTGAAATAATTTCAGGAAAGCAGATGTGTTATAACTAGGGGTCGTTCTTAGCAATGAATGTTTTAAACACACCTGCATTAAAATAGTAAGATAAACAAACACGTGGTGGTAGTTTACCAAAAGTAAAATGGTGATTATCTTTCTATACTGGCTCTAAAATACTCCACGCAAGATAAAAATACACCTCAATATATTTGTTCAGAAAGTTCAAGAAAATAGCGTCACAAAGGTTTTAAACTACAGCGCACGGGACTGCGAGGTTGTGGGTAAGCAGGGAATGGTCCTGGCTGTACTAAAGCGGTGGTCATTGATCTGTCACCTACACAATGCTTGTGGCAAGGGAAGATAAATGAGTTCGGAGAACACTGAGCCCATTGATCCCGCAAGCCCGTAGCTTTCAAGGAAAAATGGGACGTCCCGAAAAAGCAGCAAACACCACTCGAGGAGCTTACAAAGGTGCGGTAGCAACATGGCAACCCCCTTTTAGTTGGCTACTTCGGCGAAATAAGCAGGCGAAAAAAAAAAGCACTGCTTGGGTTTTACATGCATCTCCCCGAAGGCATCAGCCAATAAAAATCGATGACACTGCTCAGCAGAAAATACCTGGTCCAATCCCTGTGTCGAGCCGCATTGCGTCTGAGCGTATTTTCTCTCGCTTCAGCCGCCATTGTTTACCTAGTTTTTTATCTTATTATTTGTCTAACTATTTATCTTATGTTTAGCCCACTTCAAGGCAGAGCGATCACGCAAGCTATTCCGTCTTTACAGCTGCGCCGCTGACCATATTCTTGGCGTTGAGCCAACTTTTACTGCCGCGCTCCACACACCCGCGACACGAATCTTCAAGGGACCCTGCAAACACTTTTTCGTGTTTTTTTTGTTGTAAGTTTTAAATGATTTAAGAACGTAGTCAACGAACACATCCAGTACTTAAAGTAGGGGTTCACAAAGTGCACCTTAGTCAGCATTTACTCCTCTGTGTCCCTCAGATAGGTCAGTAATCCTAAAATAGGGGTCCGCGAGAGCATTTTAGGGGTCCGCGAAGGCCCCTGCAAAACTTTTCCCCCCTGCCATTCTTTCCTCCATTTTGCCAGAACTTACTAGCAATGCACAAAGGTGGCTTCGCCGCGTGGCATGTACGTTTAGTTTCTCCATGTAGCACATATTTTAATATCGGCTTTTTGCACAACATGCCAGCGATGAGAAAAATTACGCCCATCTTCCCTCGAGGGAACCCTGATGTGATGACGCATCGGGGTGGTTCAATTGGCGTTTCCATTGGTTGATTCTCTAAATCGGGTGAAACGTGTTGTGAACGCGTATGATGCATTCCATCACATGCGGGTGTTCTACCCGCGCTACCCGCTTTATATTCACAGCGCCTGAAGGAGAGGAGACAGCGGAGAAGAGTCGCGCATGCGCGCACTTGCACACCGGAGCAGACGCGAGCGGAGCGAAGCGCGCGCACAGCTGTTGTTGTTATGCTAATGCGACGGAGTGAGAGTGTTGCACACAGCTGTCGGAGAGAAGAACTGGGGAGAGCTGCACATGCGCAGGTGGTGTGCGGACGCCGACAACGACGCAGGAGGGACATGCCCCAAAGTAAGAAATGCGTCGCATCTAAAAAAACCGACACAGAAAAGGCAGCATATTGGTGTTTAGAAGGCTTTTAGATTCAAGAGCACGTTGTTTAACATTATGACGCGCATCGTCATAGATATCAGCACAAAAGGTGGGCATTGAGTAACTTTGGGGGGGGGGGGGGGGGGGGGGGCGTAAGCTGCAAGTGCAAATTGCGGGAAATTATGACGCCGATCAATGTATATTTCCTCGTGGGGTCCACCATCATTTTCGAAAGCCCAAAAGGGGTACCCGGTGCAGTCACGGCTGAGAACCATTGAGATAGCTTACTAAACTTTCTCGAAAGATTTTCCTCTCTTTCTCGGTCTTGGCGTTCTTCGGCCACTACAATTACGTCATTACAGCGAAACTTTCTGAAAGCATTAATCTGAAGTGTTCTAGAGTCCCTTTCAAGGTCAGGCATATGCGCTTATGCATGGTAGTGCTCGAGTACGGCGACCGCCGCTTTGTTTTGCACTGCAGCAGACGCAGCGCTTGGAACGCTCCTGCCTGCAGCGCCCCACACCAACTATCCTGGTGCTGCCTAGCAAGGCGTTTTCTTGCTTGCGCGGCTTTCTTTTCCTCTACGGTCTCAATTGAGAGGCTTCACACTCCGACGGAACAACGTTGTCTGGCAACGCACCTTCTTGACTGCCGCCGACGCATGCCGCTGGCTTCGAACACTCACATAATTTTGCGGAAAAGATGGCGCGCACTGTGGATATTTATAGAGTGACTGATTGATTGTCTGAACTTTGCGACTGACTGAAATAGTTGAGTTAAGTCTTCGTTTTGTGAAGCGTTCTTTTAAATGCGCGTCAGCTGGTATGTGTTTCTTTGTGGGTTGTAGCACTGTCCGGGGTGTGAAGCAACGACATAGGCATATCCGTTTTCCGATAGCCCGAACCCTTGAATGACAGGTTTATACAGCCGGGGCGCTAATCTTTAAAGAGAGGGCATATATTGCTTACTCGTAAAAAGAGTGAAACTCTTTACGGGTATGGTGCAAATAATTAACGGAAATATTGCGTAATCAATAACACCCTGCATCACGCCACCACCGAAATAAAACTGTCTGTGTGATGCGCTACATAGGTTTATATGTGCCAAAACGGTGTATATGACGTTTATGTTGCGAGTACGCAGCTATGATTATGCTTTTGTACTGAGCTATGATTAGCCTACGATTAGCCCTTCATCGACCCGAGAAGCGAGAGAAGATGCTCTGAGGTCGTCGCGATCAGACGTGAAATTAAAATTAGATTGACCGCCACCCGCAGATTCCTATAGGAGGTTCAATATAGGGGCAACGGGGGCTCCTTGGGCGACGCTAGTGACACCTCGCACACAGTACCACCTTGCCCGGCAGGGGGGGGGGGGGGGGGGGGGGCAATCGAAAACCGAGCTCGGACGTGATGGCCCTTGCTGCCAATGGGGCGCGAGCTGTTTTCTTGCTTCTTGTTTCGCAGCTTCCTCAGCCCTTGTCAAAGATATGTGGTACGTTTTATTGGGCGAGCGGAAGGGGCGCCTCGGTCTCTCATTTGGCGTCTTTGGTGTCTTTACTTGTTGTTAGCTGGCAGCGTTGTAAGCACCACCGGGGTCAGGCAGCTGTTACCTTGGTACACTCAGTTGTACCATATGTAATTTATGTTTGAACGTTATGTGTCCATACGTTGAACTTCCATTCTCGCCTCGTCCCTTACGGCGAGACGAGACAAAGGGGGGGGCACCTTTAGTAAAAACAAAAATTCTGGAGAAATTCATAGAATTATCTACTAATGCGCAGCATTCTTACGCCGCTTGTGTTGAGTGTGAGTTTTGTACAGCCAACCTTTTTGGTTTTTCAAAATTTCGTTCGACCAATTATCTTCATTTACGCTATTGTAACTATTAGAAGTGGAACTTCCGCGAAACCTGCATTATTGTGGAAATGCCATGCGTTATACGTTTTGCCATTTTCCGTATATTTTAACATTTTTCTTATTTTTTAGTTTTCAAATTTTCGACCGGCCAATTATCTCCATTTACGCTATTATAACTATTACAGGTGTAACTTGCGCGATATCTGCATTTTTGTAGAAATACAGGGCCTTACACGGTCCTGGCTACTCGACAAAGAATGCTACGAATTCAAAACGTGACACTTGCTACTTTATTATTCCTGTTGCAGTATTTGCGATGCGTCATCGCAAGAGAGACAGGTTTATTTGCGGGAAAATTAGCGCACAAGACGATGCGCTGACATAATAAATGAATTTTATTAACAGATCAGAAACATACATACCTACAAAACACACACTCGCACAACGTAAGAAAAGCACAGACAAAAAAAAAAATCACCGCCGCGTAGCGCTTACGGAAACTTTTCCCGTAGACGTTCAGGCAGTGTTACGAAACGCCCCCGCCTTGTCAGACAAAAGGCCCCGTGTGTTATTATAGAACAAAAAGCTCGCCGAAACACCGACAGTGCTTTGCGCATGGGCCCTACTATCAGTATTTTCAATGACATCCATGAAAACTGTAATATAGCGGGGCACTTTTCTTTTCAATAAAGAATGAGGCGGCGTAGACCTGACGCCCCCCTCCCCTCAGGGAGATCAAGGTTTGTGTAATGGTGAAAACTCAGGTATACGACGGGATGGGAAACCAGTGCTACATAAAACACGCCACGCCATGAAGTTTACGCAATGCCGGTACGCATTGCGTAAACTTGATGAATTCCCTTGTCGTACGAAGCGGCGCGAATCTGGTCAGACGGGGAGATGGCTAAAGTAGGCTCAGGGAGCACTGGCATTAAATAAAAGGCAACATCCGCATGCTTATTTGTCTGTGGATTATAGGTAATGTAAGCGCGCGCTGCAGTTTGAATCTCCCGCCGTGTTATTCCGACGAAGAGATCAGAGAACAAGGATGAAGGCGTATCAGTTTGCTTCACTCAGGATTTCGCGTGTTGGCCCGCCGCCTCCAGCTGTTACAGAAAAAGAACTTTCAAATCCTGATGCCGCTTTTTGTTCATCTGCGTTTCTTTGTCCATCCGTTGTAATGGTGCTTCCTCCCTATCCGCTACCCCACAACGTGAACAGCATGCCCTCCCAATGGTTTGTCGCGGCTGATAACGATTTTGATTTAATACATATAGTTTTGTCAGGCTGCTTAAACGAGAGAATGAAAACGAGGAAAAGGGCCTGGTCGCCTCGAATCAGCCAAAATTTATTGCATGGGGACCCTTCTCACCAGTAGGTTACTGACCCACTTTGGAATTAACGGCTGAGTTATCGGTGAGTGGAAGAGCGCTGTGCAGGGGGTAAAGGGAAGAAGGAAAGTGCACTACATATAATAAGGGCAGCAAAAGAGGGAGCGGGTAAAGATAAAAGAGATAGAGGGTAGGGAAAAAGGTGGGGGAGGGGGGCAAAGAGAAATAAAATGCGACCGGGCAAAGAGGCCAGAGTAGGGTAGAGGAGGGAGGGGAAATGGTGGTTAAAGTCCTGGAGGTGGAGAATTTGGGGGTGGGGGAGGAGGGGTTTGGATGAGAGGGGTTGAGAGGGAGGACACGACATGTTGGACTGGTTCAGTGATAGTAAAGGCTGGAGCAGGACGGTATAGATACGAAGGGGAGATGAATGGGAGGAGGGCGATGGTGGAGAGAGGTGAGGAGTTATAATCTAAGGGGCGACCAAAAGGGCATGGTAAAGTGTCGGCACCCCCGCCCAGGCCATTTCGGACTCTTCTCCCCTCCCCCCCCCCTTCACCACCCCTAAAACCACACTGAACGCTTGCTTGGGTGACCAAGACGATCATCTTTCGACGTCACCGAAGCAAGCATACACGCGGCTTATTTTTTTATGGCGAAACCTTAGGTCTCTCATGAAACGAGAAAACTGACCGTAGCATCGCCGGCGTCAAGAGGAGTGGTACTGAAACAGAAGCAGCTGTAAAGAGAAATAAATTGCGATCAGTGTAGGATTAGAACCCTGGTCGCCGGAGCCGCATCGAACTTCCCCAGCCACAGAGATAACCCAGCAACGTGTCAAGATACAACAGGAATTAGCCTGAAGCGTGCCCCGTGAAGGTGAACTCGCGGCACGTGCGTAGAGCACTTGCACTCCTATAGGAGAGGTTTCTGTAGGCTGAATAGCGGCCAGTCTGTCTGTCGGAGTAATTCGCCTAAAAAAAAAACAAAAGCGAGGACTAAACGAACGCTAACACGATACAGTAGTGGAGAAGTTGATAATCACTGGCTATCGTCTTCGTGTGACATCACGTAAGCACACTTAAGCGCCAGGGCAATTTTGTAATCCTAAAGTAACACCCAAGTGTTGAAGTATTGCCTCTGCATCGTCTGCGCGCCGTCATCGCCGACGCTCATCGTTATCGAGTGTCTGCTTTTAAAACGCTCCCGCGTCATCGCGCTCGTACACGTGCCATTTTAAGGCGCGTTGTCATGCGCCTTAACCACGGCTAGGCCAGTTGGTATATCCCCCAAGTAACCGATAATTGCGTCACTAGCGCCAATTTGTCCCCTGGTGCTTGGTAGGCTAAACTGTCAAAACTAAAACCAACAAAAAAATCACCGATGCTGCTATGCCAACGCTTTCGTTGGTGCGCCAGGAGGATACGCCGTGCCGCTTATCGTCTGCTAAGGGCTGAACGAGCGCGACTGTCTTTGTGTGCCGCAATCGTGAACAAACACCGCTTGCATTTTTCTTTTCAGATTGTGTTGCTGCGGCACATCTTGTTTTGGACAGCTTTCAGTTGCTAATTTGCTTGCAGTATCAGCACGTGCACAAAAAATATGTTTGGTAATCTTTCTTAGTTCAATGCGCGCGAGCCAGCACGCCCTGAAGCGTGACAATTTTGCTCGGGCAAAAAAAAAAAAAAAGAGTAGGCGGGAAATGTGGTTAATTCACTGATTTTATTAGCAACGTATCGCAAACGAAGTTAAATACATGCCACAATAGCACAGAGCTGTGTATCTCGTGTAGTAAGTACAAATGTCCACATTCTGTGTCGGTTACACAAACATAAGAAGCATCTTCGTACAATTCATCGTGTACAGAAAATGGCTGCAAAGGTCACCACGTTCATTTGCTGTACACAATACAATTCGACAGAAACTATGTTTTATAAAAAAACACGCGTTCGTGAATAATCAAATGATTATGAAGTGAGATGACCAGTACATTTCGCCACCATTACAACCGCTCCATATTCTTATACTTGTAAACTTGTACCCATTTTATAGCTAGCGAATTTTTTGCGTATTCAGTCATACGTCACACCTAGAAAATGGAAGAAATACCACCACGGACATCAATAAACAACACGTCAAAGCGAAACAAATATTGAGAGTGCAGACAATTACAAATGAAAAGCGAACGCAACACGGCCGTCGCGCGGGTAACTCGAACTTCTAGAACACGGAATGCAAGCGGCCAGCTGCCACGTAAATAATTTTTGGGGCTTCTTTCGTGTTAATAAACATTCAAAGGTGGTAATGTCACTATAAGAAACTGTCGTCGGAAACGCTCTAAAGCAAACCAGTTCGTTAAAGAAGCATTTAAGCACATTCGGCGAACAAATTCAACATTACTAAACAGCGCAACAAACACGGACTATAGCTGAGGTACACGGACGGCGCTTGTCTAGCTATAGTCCGTGTTTTTGTTGCGTTGTTTAGTAATGATGGATAACAACTCGCCCAATACTGCACTTTGCATTAATTTCCAAGCTTTTCTATGGTAGAAAGAAAATGAAGAGAAACCGCTCACCCAACGATGCCGAAGCGAATTTCCGTCGTGTCCGTGGCATCAATCGGCTCATGAGAAACTGTCGACAAGTAGCTTCACATGCTCCACAATATTACTGACAAATGCGTTGTATCAAACAAAAAGAAATTCACTGTCAAGCAACAGCAGAAGGTTTTTGGGTTCGCCCTGGAGATTTTTTGATAAAGATAGCGCTTGCTTCTTCATAACTTTGACTCAATAAAGAGTGTGCTGACCTGCCATCTGCTGCGAAGAGGAAAAATTTCGCTGTGCTATTCCTTCCCGAGTTGTCGCACCGCACAGCAGCGAAGTACGCGTTGTGTCCCTTTCTCAGTTTCCCTGACATTTTGGAGCCCCGTTCGCACTCACAGACACTAAAATTTTTACCCTCAAGGCATACTACAAATCTTCTACACGTGCACACAGTGAAAGCGGCAGGAGCAGACGGACAGGATGGTAG
Organism: Haemaphysalis longicornis; assembly: GCA_013339765.2. Taxonomy (NCBI): domain Eukaryota; kingdom Metazoa; phylum Arthropoda; class Arachnida; order Ixodida; family Ixodidae; genus Haemaphysalis; species Haemaphysalis longicornis. Next base: position 125,837,958 of record CM023450.1, on the reverse strand, counting down.
CAGAAGAGATAAAAGCGAAAGCGCCGCCCGTCGGCGCAACGAATGAGGCGACTAACCAATAAATAGGGTGTCAAAAAAAAAAAAAGGAAATAGCCAAGAACACATTTTATTTCTACCACTTCACTTATTCCTGCGTATGTTGGAAAGATAAGCGACGTATGCAAACGTTGCAGAATTTTCACTTGGCTACCAGCGTCATGGCGGCACTTTATATCGAATACTGAAACCAGCCGAAGTGTCCTGCCCCTGCCTTAACTGTCGTAGGACACGCACCAACATTGTACGAAGGAAATGCGCAGACTGGTGGACCACGCAGCTCCTCTGAGGGTCGCAACGGCCGCACGTCCAAACTTATCGGTGTACCGAAGCTTTCGATTACAGTTAAGTATGGACCACCGGCTTACTAACTCGGCTTCCCCGTGAGTGCAAGAACAGTAACCAGGGCAAAAAATGCTACTGGTAACCACCTCCATTTTCCCTCTGCTCACCCGCCGCACATTTCGAAGACTTGACGCGCCGGCACCGCTAATGGATTCCTCAATTGCTACCTCCCGCGCAAGACGCAGATATCGTGCTATTTTTATGGTTTTATTCCCGTGTTTTCCGGTCCTTGAACGTTTTCCGCGCCATTATTACTTTCGCTGCCTGTAAAAGCTGGATGATTCTCTTTTTTTGCTGCTTTCTTACGAGCAAGCACAAATTTGGCCTCCCCTCGCGCTAGTTCTGCTGTCAGCCTTAGCGCGGCATTATCGTTGCTGGCTTCTCGTTGCTTGCGATAAAGACGGCTCTCGGTTCTGGCATGGTTTGGTGTGCACATTGATCCCAGCACCCTACTGTCCGCGTTGCTGTATGACTTGTGATGGCACTCATCTTCGTCGTGATGTACTTGGTAGGAGTAGTTGATATGGTGGTAAGACACTGCGTATAGAGCGGATAAAACACTGTGCTTCATCCGCCGGGTGCAATGATTGGGCTGTGTCGATCTAGGCCTTATAGGCCCTACAGCTCCACGTGCGTCCGGTCTCACTCAGGCGCCTTGCGAGTCCCCGAAAAAAGGTTGTACGTGTAGAATACCTTCATCAGAATGTCGAATCTTTATAGGAGGCTGTTCCGAGCCCATGGTAGTCGAAGCGAACAAAATTTCGGTAACGATGCCTTTTCCTTTCCTTGCGGTATGACGTACGGTGGATTTTTTGTGACGTCTGTTGTGCCCTCAACTGCAGAAAGGCGGAGACATCGATGTACCTACGAAGGCCTTTTACAAAATTCTCCAGGACAATCACTTCTTGTTCTCAATCGTCTTTGGGTTCGGGGCACTCTCTCGCGGTAAAACGTGTTACAAGCCAGTGCATAACCTGATCAACTGCGGCTGTTTCTAGGGTTCTTTTCGGCTTTTATAAACTATCGGGCAAATTTTTACAGATTTGTGTCGGCCAAATTCAATGTTCCTAAGGCAGTGTTTGAGACTTCCACTTTTTAAGGGAATGTCGTGCATTTCAATTTACACCTATGTGGTAATAAGGTTGCTTACGCTCACAAACAGTTGTAATGATGGCCCTACGTGAAGGCTATGGGAGCTCTGACTTCAGCTCGCACTTCTTCATCTCTACTTACGCAGGTGCTGTCCTCCTGCCTCCTCTTCTCGTGGATCCTGAGCGCGCGTTGTTCCCGAACGGAGCGGGTCTTCGCGCAGCTGAAGGCCCTGAGGGATTGCGACCAGAAATTGCTTTCCGACGCTCGGGACAACAGCACTCGTGAGTAGGGCGAGGTAGCAGTGGGGCGCGCCATCTGGGCTAGCACCGGTAAATAAGTGACAAGCTCCATACTGGAGCAATGTGCTGCTCCCTTGGCAGTTTTCCCCAAATGCCACCATCCCGGATACAGAAAAAAAAGAACGATTTTTTGAAAGACGTTAAAGTGCAGATACACAAAGTATTTCTTTATAAAGTACACTTAGGGAATAAGAAAGCCATCAATTTAAAATAAACCATCAATTGAGTTCTCACAAGCGTATCTGTGGACGCTTGGAAGGATGCTGGATAATTCAAGCCAAGTGCCCCTGGCATCTGCACAGCTCATACATGAAAAATGTTTATTTATTTATTTATTTATTTATTTATTTATTTATTTATTTATTTGTCGATCGATCGATCGATCGACTTCTTTCTGGAGCCTCTTGATTTGATTCGCCGAGCAACCTTGCCCTCAACGATAGCCGCACACTGATCGCTGTTCTTTCGACGTTTTTTTACTATCTGTTGTGAACCAGTGCAGACGACAGCCCCAGACCGTCACAGAAACTTACAGACCATGAAGCACCTTTAAACCTCCACCTCATGTAATTTAGTCAAGGGTATATTACCGAAACAGTGCCTATTAGCAGAAGCTTAGGTGGGACCAAAGGGCGAAACAGCGAGGCTTTTCTCGGAGGGTGCACACGTCACGTAGAGCAATGCTCCGGTGCTGCGTCGCCGCAGCCGCTCTCACTGGACTAACGGATGCGAACCAATCACCCATCTGACTTCATCGCTTAGAACGTTACAGACTGGCTGCGTCGTACCCGCTCAGTAAGCGAGAAATATGACCAGACGGGGTTGACGCCGAAGTCGAGGCCATACCGCGAGGGTCATTATTTTCCCATCGCTTACAAGATGTCCATTTATAACATTTCCGGGTCAATTTGTGGAGTTAAACTTTCAGGATTATCATAACAGACAAGCACGCTGCGATTTGGCTCAGAAAACTTGTAGTGCGGCTTCTTTTATGCCGTTTCTCTAACCCTGGGTGATCGCCGGGGCGGCTGATAAGGAGGCGGAGTGATGGAGTTACTTTAAAACTCCGATCTCTGTATGATAAAGTATGAGATGCAGCGAGGCACGTTTATACAATCAACTATCATCTCTAATCATTGTTTTACAAGGCTAAAAGATTTTTTAAGGGTTTTTAAGGGTTCTAAATTGTTAGCTTTCTATCGTTCTTTACACGCACAGTTACAAAATGCTAGCGGAGAATACGGCTTCCCCAGTGGCTCAAATGGTGAGACATCGCTTACGTAAGGCATAGGAGGAGGCGCGCGCCCACCGCGTGCGCGCACACTTTTCTGATTTTCAAAGCGAAGCTTTAGCGTCCTCACTGATACCGTTGTACAACAGTACGCCCTGCAGGAAAGCCAAGTTTCTCTGACGATGATGATGAATATTCTGGGTGAAGGAAAGAAAAAAACGCTTCCCGTGGTTTGAATCGAACGCTCGCGTTACAAAGCCGGCATCTATACGATTGTTCCACTTCGACATGGTCGAAGCGAACGCCAAGCAGCAGGTACCGATTCGCGCCGTACACCCCAAACCCAAACGTTCGGCTTACGCAGTGCACACCCGAGAGTGCTGTGGGTACTCAAGAAAAGGGTGCGTACTCCAAAGTAGCCATACTCGCATGTGGTATTGTGACGTAGATCATCCGAACTTCGCGTTGAACCACTCGTCTCGCATGCACTTCTTCGGTTATCGCATTTCTGATCTAGATCCTAAAAATTAAGGCATTCAGTTTTATCTGGCATGTTTTCTATTCAGCGTCAAACACCTTACTGAAGATTTCAAGGGTCTCCGTACTGCTGTACATAGGCCATTGCTGCTGCTAGTACGTTTCATGAGCAGTGAGGCCGCAGATATTTGCTGCACTAAATGGTGACGGCCAACGTTCCACTTTTTCTCTTTCCCATAAACACCGTCACCTGTTTAAAATATATGCCATATATGGCGCTGACTGAACAGATGTCGATTCGCGTTTTAAGTTTAGTACCAGATAAACTTCACCACTTTTCAGCATTTTGAAACCGATCTTTGGCGAGGCTAGGCATCGAAAACGTATCCTACTTAATAAGTAAATAAATTGGCAAGAAAAACGGGATTGAGTTGGAGATCATAATATATATTATATATAGAGATTAGTAGCATATATATATAATATATAGATTTGGATATAGAAGAATGAGTGTAGAAAATGTGCCGGGTGGTGATCCGAACCCGCACCTAGAAATACGGGCTCGGTGAATTAACACAGAATAAGGATTGGCAGTCAAAAACCTCGGAAAGGAAAGGGGGGATGTGGCGCACTCAGACAACCGGGATGAAGGGAATTTTTGTGTTAACCCACCGGCGTGATATGTCTCCATGTCGGGTGGTCGACCAGCTTGACCCTCTTAAGCTCCTGGGCACCAACCCGACGAGGTTTTTTTCCCTCTTATCTGTACGATCAATAGAAATTGGGGCTCGTTGAATAAACAGAAATAGTCCATCAAGAAAACTCAAACAAAGAGATCTTAGTCATTGAAACTATATATATAATATTTAAATATATTTTATAAAGTCTGCTCGTCTCTTTCTTCCCCAGATATCTGCCACTGGTGGTTCGACGGCTGGCAGTGCTGGCCACCCACGTCGGCTGGCGATACGGCGCAGGCGCCGTGTCCGGGGCTCTTACCAGGCGGTACCGATGTTTCAGGTAAAGCGTCATTTATTACTGCGTGAGGAGTAGATGACCCACGTCCGCGTAAAAATTTCCCCGTCGATCTGCGGTCACTAAGCGGCCGAAAACCGGAGAACAAGACAGCGCGTGCAGAAAAAAGGTAACATCAAGCCGAGCTGATAGCGGTAGCACTTGCTTCACGCAACTTTGGTCCACTTGCTGGGAAGCGCCATCTCCACATTGAACATGTCCTTCGCCCGGCTTCTAAGCGTAAAATAGAGTGCGAAGGGGCCGCAGTGCCCAGCAGGCGCATAAGAGGCAATATGAATGGCGGCGATGAAATGGCGATACTGGTGGACAACGAAGGAGCTTCAGGCAGACAACGCTCCTGCTACATCGAGGGGACGTGACGAACAAGACGGTTAAAAGGCAAAGCACAGTTGGCACGGCATGGGAGGGGCGTGCGAGAAACGCTGTGTTTAAGTTAATAAAGCGGGCGCAAGGCATGCGCATCGAGCCGGGTCTCAAGTTTTCCAGGGAGAGATAATGATGATCACAAATTCATAAAGACGCGAGAATAGACTTTCCAGTGTTGTAGTCATGATCAGCCATTTCCAGCAATTCTGTCACGCCATTCTTCAAACTTCAGCCCAAATGTTAGGCTGCCAGACAGAGCTTAACCGCCAGCATTTTTGCTGCGCTTTTATACGACCTCAAGCAACTCAACCATTGTCTGATACCATGTACCTTGAACCGCAAGAAACATTATGCCGTTTTTGTGCGTGGGAACCGGATACATGCAATCGCTTTCGGAAGAGCACCGCCATTATTAGAACCAGAGTACCACACGTACTCCCGTGTTGTCTTGTGTAATTTTCTAACGTTGAAAAAACAAGCCACAACGTTTATAGCGCACTTTGGGCGCCAAACATCTCCCGCTGCAAATTTTGATCTAACAACGGCTTCTTCTCAGTTGTTTTAGTTTTTTTATTTCGATCGTACAACTTATTCGCGGAAAGGCGTTCATAGTTTTAGAAGCCAGTCATCAATCAGCCATTAATCATGAAGTTTTAGAACACTGCTTCGGACATGCTACGAATCATTAGCGTTTTTATTGTACTTCAAATTTAGAACGGTAAATTCGCTCGTGACTCTTAATAGTTCCGGCAAGCATTTAGTAGTCTGCCACGTTGTTGTTCTTCCATTCATTTGAAGTTACCCAGTAGTTCAATCTTTTCCTCGACGTCAGCAGTCTCCACAGACGTTACTTCCAAGAAGCATCGTTTATGCTCGTACAACCTTGTTGACGGGTGCATCTTTTAATCATTTTTTCTTAGCGTAAACCTCAGCATAAACGATTTGCTATTGCGGCTTTCTCGGGACTCCAGATAATAACCGAAGCTAAGCCCGCTAAGTTCTAAGCTAACTATATTGATAGGCAAAATAATAAAAACAAGTCATGCTGGCTACATTTCGACAGTGAAAAACTGATGTTATAAGTTTCCAGAGTTAAGTTGACACGGTGCAATTAAGTTTAACTGTTCAACGACTAACTGAGCGAGCATCGTGCTCCATCCGTCTGATGGTGTCTGTTTTTATGGGTATTTTTGATATTGAGTAGTCGAAGTGCAATCTTTCGTGATTTGCAAGTGCATACAAACTAGTTAAATTCTGCCGCACACTCAAAACACCTTCACGTGACATCAGTACTTGCAACGTAAGATAACTTCTTGCCCTTCATGAAATATTTCTCCCAGTGCACCCAACGCAATTCAGATTACCTCCCTACGTCCAGCCAATAGGCGCTGCTGCTCAGAAAACGCTCTATGTAGCCCTTTCTGGAGTAGTTGTAGGTGAGTGGCAGGGCACTTGTTTTGCGTTTTCAGACCGCAGAAACGCACATTCCCCGCCTTTTCCGCCGTAACCTGTCTTTTAACTTTGCGGCAGCTTTGATCTTGGGTGTAAACACGAGAGACGCCGGGTAACCGCCTGCAAAGTTCAACCATGGCTGATCCAAAAATTGAACGCGAGCTCGCGCTGTAAGGAGCAGATCCTCTTCCTCTTCAGGGTGGATGGTGGTGATATTTGACGTTGGTGCACTGATTGTCGTAAAGTAAGCCTGCGTGATTGCCAAATCTATAGAAAGTGGTTATAAATTCTGCCGTACACTTACCACATTTTCACGCAGCATCGGTACTATTACCCTCATATACGTATTGGCCGAACCTACGACAAATTACTTATTTATAGCTCGTTTCCAGGTCTATTTGATTGCATCCGCACTGTTGCGCAATTCTTTCACGCACACGCACATGGGCGCACGCGCACACGCGCCCGCACACGGCACACACGAACACACACGCGCACGCGCACACGCGCGCACGCAACACAGGCACGCACCGCACGCATGCGGCGGACACACACAACCCACACACACACACCCACACCCACACACACACCAACACACACACACACACACACACACCACACACACACACCACACCACACACACACACACACACACACACACGCACGCACACGCACCCACGCACACCAATAAAACAGGTCTTCTGAGCAGAGCTTTTCAGTTCTTTTCGCTGAATATTAGGACAACCCTGTAGCTCTAACTGAACTATGTCTTTTGTTCTACCAAACAGGAACCGCAACATATCACTGCTTTGCGAATGGTTCGTGGGACGGTGATATGGCAAACTACAGCAACTGCACAAGCTCAGCTTACGAGGTAAGGTTTTTGTACGAGTGGCTTGCTTCGACGCTTAAGTGCATGAAACCCTGTTAAACTTGCCGGAAACGACCGTTACGCTTCAAAGTTTGTGCTTCAGACGCAAAAGCCGGGGATGCAGTGAATACAACATAGCCTGGATTTGAAAAACACGCTTCCGGCAATAACGTATAAATTCTTCGATGAATAAAAACATCTCGGCCACAGACTCAGCGTTTCGAGTATTTTCAAATAGTGGAAGTAAAAGCTGAAGTGCTGCACATTCTCGGTTTTGAAGAGCTTATTACAGTGTCAGGGTCTCACTCGTTCACAGACACGCACGCACGCATACACACTAGACAGTGCGCTCAGTGAAACTGCTATGCGGTTCAAGAAACCGGCTAAATACGACTTCTGTGTACAAGAGAAGTGCTACAAGTCCCTACTGAAGTTCCTACACGAAGCCGGATTACATGCTTCCTAATTGACCTGCACTGCCACTTTACAGCTCATCTCGTTTCCTTACTATCTGCGAATTTAAGTACCTCCTCCGCATTTCCTCTGCTACCTCCTTTTCTCCAAATCTCATTTAAAACCGAAACCATCATGAAGCAAAATAGCAAATAAATGTTCTTGTTGTTTAGCTTCATTCACCACAACGCATCCGAGTGTCCAATCAATCCTGACAGCTAATTCGGCGGATCACGAAACCCAGCCGCATCGACGAATGGCGGCCCAGCATCAGTTCGGTCAGCCACGTGGCTTCACGAAATGCAAGCACGGCGTGCTGTACTGCGTAGGGTAACATCGAAGATAACATTTTTTTGTGAAATGACGTACCCGTTGCTGTCATTCGCCGAACTCGTGTGGTTGACGGCACGGATTGGTCACTCTGGTGCATCGCGGTGAAGCTGAACCATGGAACCGCGTTAGCGGGCACATATGCGCAGTAGGAAATACAAGCATCTGGAGTGCGGCCAGGCGTTGAGAAAACTACCGCGAACCCTCGTTATGACGATGCCCTCGAGAGCGAAAAATGGCTTCGTTATAAGCGATGATTTGTTAAAAAAGTAGATTGTTTGCTCTCAATTCCCTGCTGTAGGGACCGCGAAACAACTTCGAAGAAAGCGAGATTTCGAATCGAGCGACTTCGTTATAACGAGTGTTTACTGTATTAATGCATTAAATATTTAAATAGGTCAATTGGAATCTATCGGTAAAGCCAATGGATAAATAAATAAGGCGATCAATCAATTTGAATCAACCGATATTTTAATCAATAACTGTCGACTTTAGCTGATCCTGAAATTTTCTGTAGTTGTGCCACAAATACGTTTCTCTGTAATCTCTGAAAAATTCCAAAAACAAACCTTGAGAAATACGAGTTTCGTGGTCAAATTATTAAGAGACGGAAGTATGTCATTCATTTGAAGGAAAATATTTCTAGGAAAGCGTCAAGTACCTTAGTGCAACGCCCAATTCGACGCTCAACAATTTTTTACGGTAGATGTGCCCTTTTCGCTGAAACAAAGAGTAGCTTCAACACGCGTACTGGATGGCGCGCCCATATCTGGCAAGTAATAAAAGTGCGTCAAAAAGCCCGATGCGAACACCGCGCTTTTCGAGGCTACTTTTACACTGATGATTGAATGGTAACAATCGAATCAGAGCAGGCCAGCTATAATTTTAATCTCTGTTATTTTCAGTGCATTTCAAAAGCACGCATTTGAGAAAATTTTGCGCTTGGTGGACACTTTTAAATTTGTAATACCGTATCAAAGCCGTGAAAACGGCTTGTGCAGCCAATAAGGATCCCGGTTTAACATTCACCATCAGTTGAAAAATTAGGATACAGGCAGTGGGGTATTAAGTTCGCACCTGCTGCACAGAGGTCTTGGAGATCCAGTGAGAAGGTGCGAGTGTGTTGCATGAGTGTGCCCTATCCGTAATCTAGCCAAGGCGACTTCAGTGTATCTATTGCGTGTGTCGGTGGTGTATGCTCCCAAGTGTGGCTTTATTACGTGTAACTTGTTGTCTGTTTGTTCGCTCCAGTGTGTTTGGCATGCTTTGCGAAGTTGTTGTCTGATGTGTGGTTTCACGTCGGTGTAGGGTAATGTGGTTATGTCTACTGTATTCAAGAGTGTAGCAGCAGCAGCCATTCGATCCGCTGCTTCGTTCCCGGCTATACCACAGTGGCCAGGGACCCAGCAAAGGACTAGTTCAAATTTGTGGACATACACAGACATAATACCCTTGACTATTAGATTTACAACGTGATTTTTTGAAGACTTTGTTTACGACAACGCCCGCACGACACTCAGGGAGTCTGTATATATAATGGATTGTGGGATGTGACTTTGAAGGATATGATTAACAGTTCCCAAAAGAAGAATGTAGAATAAGACCAAAGCGCTAACACAATGGTTCCACAGATACGCGTTTTCGAATCTGCTCTTACTAAACCACTGCATTGAAAAATATAATGTATATCGCGGTTTATATACAAGGTAGATGCTTTTGTAAATATCTTAACTATCCGGCCACGTAAAAACAACTGCTCATACTGTTCTTATTGTGTATCTGGCAACTTAAACAATCCATAAAGAGCATGTGTGCATTGGTATGCAATATAACAATTAATCCATACATGGGGCATTGAGACGAGAACGGAGAAAATGGGCGGAACTGGACGTTATAGAATAGCAAGAACGAGCTCAAATTTCACAGTAAATATACAAGTATTCCTAATAAGTGTCAGTTCAGAGATATCAAGGAAAAAGCACCGCATAATATCGGTACTCGCACACGCACATCGAACGTGACCGCATTTCTCTTTTGCAATAGGTGGGTATAGCGGGCTGTATGACCGTAGTGTCATAGCGGGCTGTATGACCCTATATAGGTGGTATTCATTTTGAAGTGTAGCTGTCACTTTCTTTGCTTGGCAACACTGGAAACTGCCACGGACATGGCCACTGCGCCACGTACATGGCGCGGCTTGTGCCACTTCACCCGCACGCCGAATAAAAAAAACACCGGCGTGCGTCGCCTGCTCCGTTTCCAATCGATTCTCAACGGTGGTGTCAACAGAGGTGTTATTAATAGCACTCCCGTTGGACGCGAGGCATTACTGCGCGACCGGTAAGGTAGAGTTTGGAACGTCGAACACAAACCATGTGTTTAGCACGGACAAGTGCCGCCATCCCGCGGAGGCCGACGTAACCAGTGGCGCCGCACTCTCATCGTTGCCTGCATGCCCGCCTCGCCAGTGAATACAAGCTATATATTTAGCGACATTTTCTTAACAAGACGGAACACATAAAAGACCTCGTCCCTCTGCGCTCATTTCAGGACTCCGAATTGCAGCTATTGAGGGAAATTTCGGATGACATCGGCGATTACGTTCCATGGGAGCAGAGCTCGCTGAGGGGAGAGAACTGGATGTGGCCGCAGAAGATTGACGACTTCAAGCGCTGCCTCGAACACGTACTCCTGAAGCCTGCCCGCGATACAGGTATGCGTTCCCGCATTCACTCTGCCTCGGTGGGGAAACTCCTTTCCAAGTATGCAAATGTGGTTTTCCGCAGGGGCAAACGAATCGATGTGTCCCCGAACGTGGGATGGCTGGAACTGCTGGAACGACACGCCTCCGGGACTGACGGTGCACGCGCCCTGCCCTCACTTTGTGGCCGGATTTCTCTCGTCCAGTGAGTCTCGGCACTAAAGTAATCAAAAGTTGTCGAGCGCGCTCAAAATGCGACCGATGGCGAACTCATTAACGCCTTGCATTCTCATTTATATTCAGGAGCTATCCTGTTTAGGTCATCGTCGGCTCGTGTCAACAAGAGACTGGCTGTACATTCGGAAACGAGGAGCTCAATTCGGTCTCTATGCATGATTGGTTGGGGGGTTTAACGCACCGACGCTACAGCCGGGATATCAGGTGCGCCGTAGTGGAGAGCCCGGAATGATTTTGACCACCTGGGAATCTAATGAGCGCCGAAATCTCGACACGCGGGGGGAGTTTTCGCGTTTTGCTGCCACCGTGGCCGGGAATCGAACCCGAGTCCTTGGGCTCCAGATACGCAAAGAAGCGACAGCTGCGAACGTGGAGGAAGCGATATAGGGGAATGCTAAGGAGCAAGGCTTTTCGCGACGACACCAGCGGCGCAAGCCATCATGGCGTGATTTGGCGCGCCACTTGTGCGGGTGCTCGCAGCCTGCGAACGACGAGCAACGGCTGCGCGTGAGGAGGGAGAGAGAGAGGGATTCCCCAAGGGGTTAGGCAAACACCACCGACGGCGCAAATCAGGCAATACAAGCTTCGCTTAAAAACTAGGAAGCTGCTTCTTTAGCCACAAAAACGTGACATCATTGAACTCACTAAATTTTTATTGGTGGTAAATAGTATGTTGATACGATGATCGCCGTTTTCGTTCTTTCTATTGAAAGGGGAGGCTCACAAGCAATGCACTGCTAACGGGACGTGGTTCCGCCACCCGATAACAGGCAACGCCTGGTCCAACTACACGGCCTGTGTCGACACTCAAGACTTACAAGTGTGTACCTCATGTTCTTGAAAACTCTTCAGATAAAGAACGTAGTCATAACTATTAACATTTCTTACTATTTCGCTTGTCTGGTCTCAGTATCACTCAAGCTATTTGGTGGCAGCTGAGCATTCCTTGAACCGGCATCCAGCTTTAACATGTGCTCGCTTCATTGTCATTTTGCAGTTCCGGAATTTAATCAACCTGTTGTACGTCACTGGGTACTCGATATCGTTGGCCGCGCTGGCTGTGTCATTGTTCATATTTTGTTATTTCAGGTGAGTTGTTTTCATTCTCTGTTGTCTTTCCGTGTGATTGTTTTATTTTACTGCCTGCCTAAAAGATACTCGCAATACAGTTCATGCAATCAAACAGTGCGTCAGCAGGAAAAAAAACAACGAAAGCGGTGTACAATTTTAGAAAGGAAATATTGCTTAATTCGTATAACGTAAAAACACTTGCTCCTCTTATACATAATTATACCGACACAAAAACAACACATTTGGCGGTGTCGCTCGATGCTGACATAAATAGAGAGAGAGAGAGAGAGAGAGAGAGAGAGAGAGAGAGAGAGAGAGAGAGGAGAGAGAGAGAGGCGAGAGAGAGAGAGAGAGAGAGAGAGAGAGAGAGAGAGAGAGAGTAGTCTTTAATGATACTGGTGAGGTTAGCCTGGCCAAGGCGCCTAGCTTGCCACACCAGATGTATATAAAAAAAATGAAATCGATGAAGAGATGATGAGAATGACTGTGATGAAGATGACGCGCTCATTAAGAGAGTCCTGTTTAAAGAGTACGATCAAGTCCTGTGCTTCGCAGGAAAGACAGTAGAGCTTTTGTCGCTCGAGATGCTCGTTTAGAGTTCGTCCAAGGGCCTAGCACGTCACTTAGAGTTAGGCCTCTAGACAGCGGAAGACCCAAGGACACTGAAAGGGACGTTCTGGCGGCTCTATACCGCGTACACTCACATAGCACGTGGTTCAAGTCCTCGCGCACATCACAAAGAGTGCACAAGGGGGAAGCGGCCTGTTTCGTCTTGAATCGAAAGTAATTGGTGTAAGCGACATTTAGCCGCACACGGTGAAGAACCGCTTCGTCATGCTTGGAAAGTCCTTCAGGCATCCTACATAAATAACTTCTTGTTCGGCTGACGCGAAAAATATTCCTGGTTAACGGGAAATACAGGAGCCAAAGGCCGAAAGTTCAAGCTTTCAAGCGGAGTGTACACGTTTCCTCGTGATCAATTTGAAACTGTATGGCTGTGCTTTTGCGAAGGGGAATTTATACCGCTTGTCCGATACCTGGGCCACCTAGCACAGTAACGCAGCAAGATGCGTGATGCTGAATTTCATCCCGTTACCCAGCAAACCAGCCGTGGTGGCTCAGTGGCTGAGGCATTGTGCCCCGATCCCAAGGACGGGGATTCGATACCGACCACGGCGGCAATTCATAGAGCGAAAACTCTCTGAGTGGGAGCGTTGGCGTCCTGTCAAAAACTAATGAATTTCCCCGTAGACCGGTTGGTCGACTGAAAAAGCTCTGATAACATTATGGACACACGGCGCGTGTGTTAAACCGGGGTTCCATTGTTCAAAACGGTTACTTGAAAATTGCGAAAAAGTGCCGGTTCTCGATAAAACAATACACGCATCTATCATAATCAGAGAGGAGAGTAGTATACCTTTATCTCATAAACAACGTATCAGGATACATTTAGATCGGTCGTAGATGGGTTTACTTAGTGCGCGAAAACATCGTTGCATGGTTCGTTCTTCCTCCGCGATTTGGGTCTTTGAAAGTTTGACGCACGCACTTTCAGTGAAAGTTCGACGCAATGTTACCGAAGGTATCAACACAGTTTTGATTGTCAGAAAGCTTTCTTGCTTCTATCAACGTTCCTTAGGAAGGGATAGTGAAGTTTTTCTTAACGAGGGGACAAACGATAACGCCCGTGTGACGAGATTTCACCGAAAGCCCGTATAAACACGGGCGGTCTAAATCGGTTGGCGTCCGCTGCGGCGCTTCGGCCCGTAGAGCCCCGGAAAAATTCCATCATCTCCAACTAATTCTAAATTGACAACACGAAACTGAGCGTTTCATGAATATTCGTACGAGCACATGACCACTGAGCGCTACGGAGTGATCAGTCAGCATGAAATTGAAAAAAAAAAAAAACGTTATTCGACTCACATTTTCAGGTAATTTCTATGGAACACAAGCAGCCTGTTCAGTGAATGATCTAATTAAAAGAAACCACAAAAGCTTTGGATATGAGAATCGGTGGAGACGCGGTCGTGCAGAAGTTTCGACTTAATTTTGGCGATGACATTTCTTGGGGTAGCGTTGTCTCGAAAGCAGATTTCCTATTCAGCCATAAGTAAAACTATAACAACGATGTCTCTTTATATTTTGCTATTTCGTCAAGAATAAAAGCCTCACATGAAGCAATAGAATTTTGATCTAAGTGTGCGCACTAACTAGAAATTAAACTGAACATGCAATTATGGGTCTAGCTCTAATCCTATTACCAGACTCCGTGTAAGTAACAGAATTTGTTCCCTGAAAAAAGCTGAGAGTACTTTTGTTTCTAAGTGTGGGTTTGAACAAATAGTGTAAAAAATTTTAAGTGTCTTGGGTGACAGATAAAGAGATTGTTTTCCGAAGGATAGTGATATCAGAATACAGAGTTCAATATTGCAAATTAAAGAGGATTTTATTTACCGGGAATAGCTATATTAGAATAACCAGTTCGATAGTTCAAAATAAAGAGGGGTATTTTTTTGTCTCTTTGCAGGTCGCTTCGGTGCAGGCGAATCACCATTCACAAAAACTTGTTCACATCGTTCATTATCAACAATCTCTGTTGGATATTATGGTACACCTACATTATAGCGCAGCCGCACGTCATCGAAGAAAATCCGGTAAGACTAACACAAGGCATTCCCATAAGCTTATTTCGTCTACAATAAAACTCATCCTTCACTTTGAATTTATGCAACAATCGAACAGGCAATGATCGGATGCAAGATTATTTTCTATAAAAATTTGCAATACAGCAACATATTTGGACGGAACGCGCTGAACGATTCGGGAGTCCGTATACAGAGAGCGAAATCAAATTGCCGTGCACCCGTGCAGCGCAATTCTTCACAGAAAGAAGTTTGCCTCACTGGATACTACGTTTTAAGCTTACAGTCCTGCGCTTTCCTGTACGAAACACCTGCAAGGTTCGACTTACTGACAACAGCTTTATAACTAGTATCTTCATTATTTAGGTGTTTTATCTATCCCGAATGGACGTCCGGCAGGTTTTATACATCAGATTGCTTTTCCTCTCAATAGATAACGTATTGTGACTGACATTTACTATGGTATTTATATTTCAGTAATGTATTGTTTTTTTTCCAGCTCATTTATTATATAATGCTGACCATTTTCTGTGTAGTAGCATGGCAGGTCCCACGTGCGGTTGCCAACATTGGGACCCGCTCTGGTATAATTTAACTATACAGCACATTACACTGTGCGTCCTAAAATAAGCTTTGGAACTTAAGCAGTCATGGACAGTAACCGAAGAGTTCGTCCCTGATAAGAAGCACATTAACAGAGGTTTTGTTCGTATTGACACCTCAGAAAACATACCATTTCGTCGCGTGAGCTACACTGGCCGACGTTGAACAGTTTCGCGTGGCTCCTGCAGAGCCGTGCTACGCATGCGCGAGGAGAAGTGACGTCCACGGCGCACAGAACTGTGCTCGCTACCCGGCGTCTCTCACGCCCTCCACGCGCCCAGTGTCTTCGCCGACATGCGCTCCGAACGTGGTGGCCCGGTCCACTTGATGATCTTGCGAGGGGTGGCCGGGTGTGGAAGCGATGGCACGTGCGTCGCAGCAACACCGGCGTGAGCCTGTGGAACCAGCTTAGCTCTGGAGCGATTGGTGACGCTGCGCCGGAGCCGCTTGATAAATATACATGTGTCACATACTGCGTATACTATGTGTGTGTCATTAAAGCATGATAAGCGAGCTAATCCTAGACAACCAGGAAAGCTAAGAATAACCAGCTCAACCCTAGCTCACGCTATGTATATCCTGGCATAGCTGAGCTAAGCAACTGCTAATTTCTTTTATCTCCGTGTATTCGCAGGGCTGGTGCCAGGGCCTGCACGTGGTGACGCAATATTTTCTGCTGTGCAACTACTTCTGGATGTTCTGCGAGGGACTCTACCTGCACACGCTACTCGTGTTCGCTTTCATCGCTGAGGACAAGCTGCTGAAGTGGTTTCTCATCATCGGGTGGGGTGCGTTTTGGCCAGCCAGAATTTTGTTTCGTGGTCTGCGTTACTCTGGTAGTCGTCCAAATCTTTGACTGTAGCATATCGTGATTGGCCAGTTATAAGCAAAAATGTGGACGCACACACTCCACGACGTGCGCTTACTGGAAGTACCAGGGTGTTAGAACGATGTCGTTTTCTTTTAGTTCTTACACAGCTTCGAGGCTAACGGTTCACTTCAAGTTCCCAAACAAAAAGTAGCAATTTAAATAATGGTTTCTGGTTTTAAGGTTTCATTAGAGTAACGTTAAGACAATTTGGTAAACACCGTGCTGATAGTACATCATTGTTATGAAAATCTATCATTGTACTGACCGTCAGCAACATTTTCAATCGGGGTTTGATGCAGACGCGGAATAAACACGCCTTAATAGTATCGTACGAGTGAGTTTAGTTTTGAAAGGCGGCAAAAATACAGAACGACAGCTGCTTAGAGTTTAAATGCGTGGAAGAGGGATTGAATAGAGAACGTACAGACACCCTACCATCGTGTTCACTGCTTTTTGTCACCATTTTGGCGAGCGAATTCACTCAGTTGTTGTATAGTCATACGGCGCATGTCCAAATTGTTTGACGAGACTTGTCATGGTATGTACATGTCGTAAAGTAGGCATTTGTTGGTGGCACCGATGGGCGAAAACATTCATGAATGCGCTTGGAGCGGTAGGGAAGGGGCAGGCAGGCTACATACTTTGGCGTAATGCGTGTGGCTGCGGGTCTTGTTTACTGTTTTGTAGGAAAGAGACCAAAGTTGTTCTTTTTTCAGGTTTTCCCCTGGTGCCAACTATAGCGTACGCTGCCATGCGGGGACAAGATGCCGAGTCATCAAGAATGTACGGGATCCTCTTTACCTTATGCTAATCACCTCTGTGCTAGATCTGGCATGTTCATGGGGAGTGCCTTTGTTCACGGTGAAAAGAGAGAAATGAGCATGGAATATTGGACTTTGGACTTTATTTAGAGAATTATTTTAGCTCAATCTTTCAAACCATTCAAAGATTCTTTCTTACTAATCAAAGCGATCACGCGTTCGCGAGACCTATTGTTTCTGTCAGCAGTTAGGTGAAATCCTGTTACATGTTTGTTTAGCTGGAACAGGTACTTTACACGCTTCAGTAAGCCGCTTGCTCTAGAAAACAGCTCTAGAAAACCTGGAGCGCTAACCATTTTGGGAGGGATTTTGTAGGCTAGTAATAAAGGCCTTACCTCAACACAAATTTTGAGGGGTGAAGATAAAGCTATGCAAAACGTGTTAATGGTCCACCAAGGCCTGCCCTCGCATCATAAAGGGCGGCCAACCTGCTGCGATCAAAGCCAAAATCAAATTGTGGATTTGACGCGTTGAATAAGCGCCTGGAGCATGCAGCAGGACCTGCTGAAAGCCCATGGATTAACTTTTAAACCTAACAACATCTTCCCAGTGTTGACTGCTGAGCCAGTTGTGATTCTGACGTTCTTCACTCGCATCGCACAGAAACCGGACAGAACGAAGGGACGCGGACACAGCGCTGTGTCCGCGTCCCTTCGTTCTGTCCTGTGCATGAAGTATGCCATTTACCCACCCCGAACCAATGACTCCTAAGCGCGAGTGTTTTTTTCGCCTCCGTACAGCGTGGCGCAAAGACGAAAGCGGGACATGTGTTTAATTTAATCCCTCGAACAGAGCAGCGGATAATTGTGGGAATAACCACACCGGACGTGCAGGCTAGACGTAGCATGCATGCACTGTGAACACATGTAATGACTGCAATGTCTGCGTTCTTCGTATCCATAAATACTATTGTTTACTGTTAATTTCTCCTCCTAACCGGCCGTAGGAACATTGTTGTTGCGTTGACAACTACAGTATTTTCGCTCCTAATGAATCTTACGGGTTCTTTCACAAAGGCGCTCAAATACTGTTTTCTTGTGCTGCAACATGCTTATAGGTGCTGGGTAGAACACGACGTTTGGTACACCTATATACTCAGCGTTCCTGTCTGCATCTCCATACTGGTGAGCTTTGTTATGCACTACTTGCGTTGTGTTTCCGTTGGCGAGTGATGAACTGCATGCGTAGAGTCCACAATTAGCAGCGATGTCCTCGGGTGCGGCTCATGTGCGAACATGAATATATATGTGCTTGAACGCTTAAGTCAGCGAATTACTTTTAATAATTTAGTACATCAGCAGAACGTAACATGAAACATTATTCTTAACAAAGTCTCCCAGCAATTTATTGCTTTGTCGAAGCGTTTCGTATGGGTACATTTGATTTAAATATTTTTATTTTTCATTCAACCATGTCGGTATGGTAAGATTGTTCAGTTTGGTGTTCAGTCCGAAATCAACGACTGATTGCTAAATGGACGGGACCGTATCTAACTATAACATGAACTATTTTCAGTTGTGCCTTCCTCCGGGTAGTGTTTCAGTGTTAGCCCCTGGGGTGCCGCACTTCGGTTTGACCCAGGATAAAAAACGCGTGCCAGTTGACGAGATAAAAGCTAAAAATACACGGCGCGTTATATTAAACGGTACAGTTAGCAACGACGGGGGCAAATTATTTGCAAGAGTAGGCTTCACAAATTTTTACATCCATTATTTATTCGTAAATGGGAATAAATATAGCAAAGGTAGGATTACTGGAACCGTTCCAATTTTTATTTAATCCTTGAAAAGTATCTTTCATTCAATTTCTGTAATGAATTCAGAAGTACACTTAAACAAAACTTCCACATTTACTAGTTATCTCCGTCGTATGCTCAGAATTAGGCTTGTTGAACTTCTGACCCTCATATTTTAATCTAGGTCTCAGAGGCAGAAGAATGCTTGAGAATGTATATAGATTACGCTTAATTTACGTTTGTTTCGTGGCCCGTAAAGAGTTATCGACGTCCAGTTTCTCTTCTTCTCTTCAGCTCAGTTTTGCCTTCCTTGTGAACATCGTTCGAGTGCTGGTCACGAAACTCCGGGCCGTCAACTCGCCCGACAATGAGAGCACAAGGTAACACTGCGACCCTCATCGCGGGTTCTTGTATGAACTGCAAAAGTGTAGTAATTCTTATGATAAGAAAAGTTTTTTGTTTCTCACCTACGCCCTTAAACGACAGAATTTTTAAATATTGTTTAATTCTCCCCAAAAGCTTTCATAATGATCGAAACCGAACCTGTGTTTTTGGCAGACCCAGTGCCAAGAACTCCGCTCAAGTAACAAAATAATAGGGATGCCAAAGTTAGAGCCATAGTCGGGTCGGTCTACTTCCTTCCAGTCGAATTACTTTTAAGGAACATTGGTTTTATTTGTGTAAATGGTGCAGTCGTCCAAAGCTAGAAATTTACTCAAGAAATAGCTGGAGAAATTTGTAAGAAACTCTTACAATGAAGTCGTAGACCTCACGGAAACCTCATGTCATCAAGCAATCGCGTAGATAACAAAATTATCATGTAGTGTTATGCGTCGTTTTTAGAAAAGGTCATGTATTCAAGGCAAAAAAAGAAACCTCTGGCACCATTACATTGTATTTTCTTTATAACCGTTCATATTTTTCCCTTCTACTGATAATGCATTGAGTTCCCATGCCGTTACAAGAGCAATAAGTGTCTTTCGAAAACTGCTTAAAAAGGGTTATCTCCCACGCGGTCGCTTCAACATTTACTGTGTGCCACTGCTTACATCGTACTTTTCCTTTATTTTTTTTTTTTCAGGAAGGCTGTACGAGCCACACTGATTTTGCTTCCGCTACTGGGTTTGCACTATCTGATGACGCCGTTCAGGCCAGACAAGGGATCTATTTTTCTCGCTTACGAGATCATCTCAGTGCTGGTCACTTCTCTACAGGTACAAATCTTCAACTATTCCCCTGCAAACGTCTACACACTCAGACATATGTGCATTCTCCACTACAAGAACTGGTAGCCAATAATACGATAAGATGTGATAACATTCAGCTGTATTATCATCCAACGACATTGCAGCTGAATAAATATTCACAAGAGAAATGCGTTCAGGTAGGCTTCTATAAAAAATTCGCAATTTTCTACGCAATTTTAACTGAGACCTTCCTAGACTTTGCACTGATCCATGCTTGAACCCATGCGAAACAAGAAGCTATGCGACGGAAACCGTGAAACGATAAGCAGAAACATGCAGCAGAGCACATTTTACATGCTTAACGCCCACCCAGAATGCTTTGGCAATTTCAGTAATTGATTTTTTTGGAGCGACCATTCCGCACACATGCAGTTTGTCAAACCCTTGCCTACCGTCAGAGTAGTGATCAGGCTCAGCCTGATCATTAATGCTTCATTAATGCGTCCTTAGCATAATGCGTTTTTCGCTCGGCTGTCCTTTTGTTCCTGAACTCACAATTTAGACGTGGTTAAGTTAGCGTCAAGTATGACTGTCGTCGGTAATATAATTGACGTCGCCCAGCACTACCTTTACCTAGCCAAGAGAGGTCAACCTCCTGGGTACTGACATCTCAAACTCTCCACGGTCTTCAGTACTTTCTAGGACGCTATTTTTAACATTTTCACATCACTTCACGCTCCACTTTAATTGTACCTGTTTTCTGTTGCTCCGAGGACCACAAAGCCGCCGTCCCAACACGATGAGCTTTTAGCCTCAGAAGGTGTAAGGTAAACATATTTCCAAAAGCGTCCCCCACAGTGAGAGTAATGAACTCAGGTCGTCGAGGAACCAAGTGCGATTACAAACTGAAAACCAATGGTCAAGCGGATGGTCAGTTAAACTCTCCTAAAACGCTTTTTCCACCGTAGAATTTCTGACCCCCCTCGATTGTCAACGTAGGAGGGTCCTGTTTGTCGGCAAAAAAAAAAAAAAAAACATTAGGACTTCCAGGCATCCTTTCGTTCCCGTCTTTCACGAGTGAGCTCGCCACGCAAGAGAATACTAAAATACCAAAAGACGAAGCGCCTATTGCGATTGGATTAGGCAAGAAAGTGCCATTAACAATCGTGCGGTAAAAGTACTAGTTTTAAATGGATGAAGGAAATGCACAAATAAGACGGACGCCAGCATATACAGAAAGCTTACAAGCTTTCAGTGCCCATATACATCTTTCGTGCTTTCTGTGAGCCCTCTTGTTTGCGCTTTTTAGATAGAGCCAATGATCCAATTTGTTCAAACCAAGGTAATGTTCCAATATGTCCTAGTAATTAAACCAAATTTAGGATATAGAATGTTCGATTGCCCCAGATATCTTTAAAACTCTCCTCAAGCATTTGCTGCCGTTTTGGCATGTGCGAAGTGCATTAGCACTAACCGTGGTGAAGCCATACTGTTTTCTCGATGCTACTCCTGCCGGCACAACTGTGCTTATTGTGGTGTGGTGTAACGTTAAATTTGGGCTAAATGGCTTCAAGAAGTCCTACAGCGTTCACTAAAGCGGGAGCGCTTTAACGATGCGACATTTGTTTACACCCTTTGTACTTCCCCTTCTCTTCAGGGTCTTTGCGTTGCTCTTCTCTTCTGCTTCTTCAACGGAGAGGTAAGCGGAAATATTTGGTGCTTTTGCTGTTTTTTTAGATGCGACTGCATCTCATTCGCTCGCCTTGTCCCTCCATACGGCGTTGTTGTCCGTCCACACCCCTCCCCTTACACTATAAAAAAAAATAGTTAGCGGCGCCCGGTTTCCATCCCATGACCCTGTGGGCGGAACGCGAGGTACATGGTGCTCTTCCCACTGCGCCACAAAACCGAGACAGAATCAAATGCTACGAACGTGCCTTATATCCTTGACTCATTCAAACTACGTCAAGATGCTACTGATACAAGGCATGATGGGGCAATGATTAACACTTGCAATAAAAGAAAAGAAGCTCCCACTTACAGCAACAATGATGGAATAAAGGTCGTTGCGACAGCGAAGCCCCAAGCATACCACTTAGAGAGATTGACCAAGATTGGCCAATAAAACATAATAATAATCATAAAACATAATAATCATACGCGTTCCCGACGCGATTTCAGAATCAATCCATCGGAAACACCAAGTGAACCACACGATGCGTCGCATCAACACAGGGTTCCCCTCGCGGGGAGGTGGGCGCAATTTTTTGTTAATGTTTTTTTTTTTTTTACATTGAAGCGTAAACAGTACCTCAGCAGGCTGCTCATGCTGCGGTCGAGCGCACTTTTTCTGCGGCGCCAGTGTGTTGATTTACCCATAAAAATTTTGATAGGCACATGCTAAAATTGCTGGCTTTAGACGTGCACTGTTCTCGTGATTTCGCTGTTATTCTGTCTCAAGTGATGGCTACTCCTCATAATTATACTTTACTTCGCAAGGCAGCGGAGAGACATTTCCTGAGTGACGTACTTTGAATCTAAGTGTGCGGCTTTGCGTGCTGTGAAATTTCGAAACGGCAACAGACCTAATCACTAACATTCTGCGCGCTTCGAATACAGAATGAAATGTCGCAAATTTGTCTATTCATGGGTCGCTTACATTGAAGGAAGATAGATATGAAGTGTATTTATTCAGTTCCCTGGATTGTCAGCACTTCCCTTACTAAGGGTATAGAGCGAGGTAGACTGCCCTCTGACAACTTCCGCTAAAAGTGGGCTGTAAAAAAGTACTCGTACCTTTAGAGACTGCGACCGCAAAAATAACAAGACATAACATATAACGCAACGCATAACGCAAAGCCCCAACAACGTCCAATAGATTTTGATAATCGTCTACTGAGGTGAACGGGAAAATGTCTCAAATGTACACAACATCTAATAACACGTTATTGATGTGTGTGAGACCCTCCCACACATTTACCCGGCGCGGCGGCTCAGTGGCTAAGGCGTTGCGCTGCTGAGCACGACGACGCGGGTTTGATCCCTAGCCGCGGTGGCAGCTTTTCTGATGGAGGCGGAAAGCAAAAACGCCCGTGTGTTCGAGATTTCGGCGCACGTTAAAGATCCCCAGGTGGTCAAAATTAATCCGGAGCCCTCCACTACGGCGCGCCTCATCGCCTTCGTTGCGGAGGTGCGTTAAACCCAACAATCAAATTAAACCTTCCCACACGTTTGATTTCGCTTGTCCACTGAAAGAATTGCACAGGAGTACTTGTAAAGGTTTAGATAAAACGTTTATTTTATGACGACCAACCCCACAAGACATTCTGGTGACGTCACTGCATCACCATGCAAAAGTCCTCATGTAGTGCCTTAATAACCACTCAGTGGTCTCTTAGGCGCTATCTGCTACAAACATATATCGGGAACAGTCAGGATGGTCTGATCCCTAGGAGTTGTTTTCATCACTAACAAATACTTATAGTGTTTAGTAATTATAGTAAATATGGTGATAGAGTATAGTAATTATAGCAATAAGGATGCTTGGCGGCAGTAGTTAACTCAAGACGTTCCACCTGGAAGCCACGCTCCAGCGATTACTTCCATTTCAATCTTCTCAGTGGCTTTGACAGAGTTGGTCAAATATTTTCTCCCAGTCCCACTCCCAGACGCAACTAGGCTGTGCAAAGTCCTTTATGCAGGAAAATATTTAACGTGCAATGACATCAGTGTCTAACAAAGCTGACCTATACATAAAATAACAAACACGGAATACACTGAACCGGCTGAACGTTAGTCTTAGTTAGTTAGGCTGGCAATTGTTTTAAGCTTCAGAGCCCCCTCTGCACGTTTTATTTAAGAGCCCACTTTTGTTTTCACTATCAGCCGAGAGAACGTTTCGAATATGGAAGTTTCACTTGAAAATGTCAAGCATGGCAACAATTTTTGTCCATATCTTCGTAGTCCGCACTGCGTTGAAGTCCAGGCTGACTGAAAGATCACCTCGAGACATTTCGGGGGGTGATGCCGAGAAGTCTGTCCTAACGCAGATAGGTATGAACACATACAGAAAACTAAATAACATATATGATGTCTCTTTAGCACTTATAAAGTTGGGAACATCTGGTCACGGCTGACATTAACTTTTTGTAAAGGTAATAGAGCACTTGCACCTTTTTTTTCTTCCTGCGTTCCAGCACGACCCCCTTGCAAAGGATTAAACGAAGTACGTGCGGCAGTAATTTGCCCCACTAGCAGCAGTAATTACTAACCTTTGAAGCTTGGCATTAATATTAACTGCGGGTTGCAAGTATTGTTCTGGAATGGTTGACGCAGCTTACAAAATATTCACAAAAGGTCCCTCCTTAAGTTTCTCGAAAAATGCAGACCACATATACGCTAAATCGCGTCAGTAGCTGCCGGCATCGCGAATGGTAAATTTGTCTCATTATAAAAGAGGAGTAATCTGTTTCCGCGACTCTTCTAGAGTTCCAGCGCATTATATGAGTATGGCCAAGAAATGTCGAAGTTTGAAACTGGCAGCATGGTGGCATTTATGTCACAATGTTTACTCAGTGAAGTATTGTTGTTTGGCGCATGAGAGGACACGACGGAAGAAGAACACAAGACAGGCGCCAGTCCTAGGTTCTAGCGCTTGTCGTGTGTTCTTCTACCGCCCATCCTCTCGTTCGCTGTACAACCACAAACCAAGTAGTCCACATCGACGTTCTGCCAATACGGAATGTTTTGCAGTAGCCTAGTAGAACTAGGCTTAATTCTACTTTCTGCAACAGTCTGCTTCAAGACACCAATTCTTAGAACGGCATTCCTGATTCGGGACTACGTAAAACTACTGTACACCTGCTACGGGATAAAACTGCACACAGGATAAAATTACTGTTCCGCCATGATGCAGTAGTTTCCTACTTTCTATGCCTTGCTCTTTCATCTCTGCTTGCCACGCCTTCTACTAGGTATCTCGCTTTCAGGAAACTCTGTAACCTAGATACAGTGGTCGTTGAGGCATCACAACGGGAGTAGTAAACCTTCTCCAAAGCCGATGACGAGCGCGTGACGAACTTGATATTAACCTCTGCTCACTTTTACTATGCACTAGTGTTTTTCCTAATACGCTACACAAACTTCCTTTGCATTGAAAATTTGGCACTACTTACACCATCACCAGCGGTAGTAGTTGGGGTATTTAGTAGCCTATATATACTTTTCGCTGTATTTTTGCGGCTATATGGTCGTAGAGAGGTTCAAATAGACGACAGAGAAACGACAGCAAAAGAATCTGGACGTGTTTAAGATGATATGCTTTTCATTTAAAAACTATTCTCTAAAGCACGTCGCCCTACATTATACGAAAGGTAATCCGGAGCCCTCCACTACAGCACACCTTATCGCCTACGTTGCCTCGGCGCGTTAAACCCTACAATCAATCAATCAACATTATACGAAAGCGCCTAATTATGTTACATATCTTGGTTCTCTACATCCACTTGCTACAGCTTAATTTAAGCATAACGAAAGGTGTGTTACAGCAACTGCCTTTCATTGCGCTGATAATGTATGTGCTTACTACACAATTGCGTTCTACAGTTGTTATAAAAGTTACGCGTTGCCTTTAACCTTTAGAATTGTTTTTATTGGCTTCCCGAAGTGCAACATGAATTTTCGTTATGCCTTCGTGTCTCTTAATTTATTTTTTTCTTTCACAGGTCCTAAGCGTCCTTCGTAAAGCCATGTCACAAACGCCGTTCTTCAGAAGTGAAGACAGGCGGATGTCTTACGCGAACACCAGCATAAGTGTAAGTCATTTAGGGAAATCCCAGGAACAGTATCAGCGTGTGACTGTGATTTGATCAGATGTTTGCAAAAACACTGTTCTAAACCCATTTTCATTCTTCCAAGATGTCATGAATTCCACCATGATAGAAATTGCCAACACCTCTCATTTTGTTCATCCAAAACATTATTACACGTCGTAACATATAGTTGCACATAGGACGAAGGGCAAGTTCTTGGGAGGTAGTATTGAATGATTGTTTACGATTGAAAATCTACTCTGGCGCTGTCATCGATTTCACTGTGAGGGAAGTAATTGACCTGTTCACATATCCATAGTAGTGTGCCGATGAAAGGGTGAGCCCAGTAACTTTTATTTTCTAATGTGGGTAATTCTTGTTCTATGCTTCATTGTAATGAAGCCCAAAATGTACTTTAAATGCATTTTTCTTCATTTATCCTAGCATTTCTTGCCATAAATGTACTAGCCACTTCACTATTACATATCTGAATGAATGCATGTTGCACGGGAACCTTTCTGCCGGCGCAACACCTTAAAACATTCCTTTTGCGTTACTGTCACCGAAATATAATTCTTTATCAACTCTGTGTTTTACGTGTGAGCAATTCAGGGCTTGGGAAACTCAAATTATTTGACCCCATCCCGCTGTAACCAAACGCTGTCACACGTTCTTGTTAGTAGATAGTTGCTTATTTACATGTGTACTCTGCAGCACTGCTTCCCTTTGCACTAGCTTAAAGGGACCCTGCAACACTTTTGATGAACGCTTTCATTCTTCTTTGTGCATGCAAGCACTGTGAAAGCTGTGGCGTCAGTACAGAGTGGCACTGCGTGATCTCGTCGCAGCATATACGCCTTGAAGTTCCTGCCTTGCTCTTTCTGCCATTTTCTTTAAAGCTGCTATCGAATGCTTTCCCTGTTGCAACTAAAACGAAGGAGGCCAATGGCCGCGATATAACTCAAGTGGCGTCTGTCAAGCACGCAAATAAGGCCCAAACCGCAAAAAGAAGAAACCTTTTGAGCAAGTTTTGAAGCTCCCTGAAGGGAGTAGAGCAGTAATATGTAGTTCATGTGCTTTGTGACCCCACATTTTAAGTACTGGATGTGCTTGTTGAATACGCTCTGAAAGCATTTTATATTTTCAAAATAACGTTAAAAAAGTGATGAAAGGTCCCTTTAGCCCTTTCACAGCGATATATATATATATATAGCGCAAATTTCGTCAAAAAAATACAGGTAACGTCAGCGGCTGTGCTCACAAAGATTTTGTTTTTTCATGTTGTAACACAATACAACAATACTTGGTAGTCTCCTTTGTTGCTGACTTGAGACTATCAAGTGCGCTTTTGAGAAAGGTTGTTGAAGTGTGCATTACTAACCTCAAAGTGAGCTTGGCTGTCGCCCGCCTTTATGAGAGTCTACGCAAATAGTAGGCAACATGCTTTCTGCTTCATTAGCCATGAAACGCGCCCCGCACGCCTTTGTGGCAGCGGGCCCGCTGACGTCGCGGTAGAGCACTTAACGTTTTTCACCCTCAACCTTCCTCTTGCAGCCCCGTTATCACTGCTTACACCCCAAATTTTCCCCACCCCAAGTTCAAGCCCCTCCCTGCTCAAGTGAGGCGAACTTCCTTTGCACCGTACCTGTTTATGGTTTGTTTAGATTTTTTTTGCTTATCACTTTAAAAACTTTACTGGTACGCTAGCTCAGTAATTAGGTTATGTGTTGTCCGTAAACAAGCATCCAAAAGGGGGTTCTTTCCACTGCGTCCTTTAAGTTAAAATACTTACTTCTTTAAAAGCCGGCTGTTTATTTCTCAACGTGTGCATAGAAGAGCAAAAATGATTAACATTCTTTGAAGGTTCGCTTGAAAGACGCAGCGACCTACTAGAAAGTCGCGTAAATGTTTAAGCACGGAGTCGTTCCAAAATGCCTCGATAACACGTACATACACACGTTGTTTATTCGGAACTTAAAGGGAGTGCTTTCTAGCGTTATTACCTGCCTCGGCGGAAACTAGAAATTAATAAAAAGTACCTGGGAAGTTAGCGTAATAACCTAGGCAAATCTGTATTATATAACTGCAATTGAAATTTATTCCGAGCGTTATAGATTCCTTCCTTAGCTAAAAATAGCGGTCCTATTCATTTGCTCTAGCCTGTCGCGCACGAGAACGCGTATTAAGATACCTTGGCCGCTGCACACTACCACGGCCATTATCTATGCGTGTACTACGACGAACAGTGCCACCAAAATTCGAAACACGATCATCACGCAGCGAACAGCACATGGAAGCCTGTCAGAGGCGCGTCAGTAACATAACTGCTTGTGCACCCATTACGTTCAAGGCCATGGTCATGCCGCAGTTTCAATGGGGTTCTCATAGCACAAATTATGGAATTTCGCATTCAATAACCCAAAGAGTATTTGCTCAATTTTGGTGCAAGCAGGAGATTTTGCCCGGGTTTGTAACAGGCTGCGTTTCCTTTTTTGGAACATGCGTCCAAAGGGAATTATGTACGTTGTATGTTGTAGAAAAGCAGTTAATTAGGATGTTAGTTGCTTTTTAAAGGGGCAGCCAACCATTTTTTTGAAGTGCGTGTCCTAAAGAGCATATGAAAGCCACCGTTTTACATATTGCTGTAACCATGAAGAACTTATAATTCAGTATACGGAAATTAGTTTAATTTGGCACTAAATGTTCTGAAATTTGCAATGTGGCCTCATGTACTTTCTAAACATCACACTCCCCTTAGTAAGCAGACGGCTCGGTTTCGGTTCAAATGCGCGGTTCAAAATCCAAATAAAGTAATTGGAAAGAGCACATTATAATTGTTTTAGCTGAGGACAAGTTTTCAATACCTCTTTTCATCTCCCGCACAGTTATAAGAACGTTGCCAGGCGGCTTAAAAATTCCGCTTTGAAACGTTCTAGGGCCCTACTAGGGAATATGTTTTGGTACAAGGTGTTCTAAGTAGTGTCATTTCATTTGGGCTAGCGAGGATATACTCTACAGACACCGGTTGCCTGTCCCTCAACATAACAGTTAGACCCGGTTCCGGCGAGAGACAACGCCTGTAGATAGCACAGAACTCGCCGCCACTACCGCTAAATTTGATGCATAAAAACAGGCCCTCTGACCAGAAACGGACCATTGTTTAAAAAAACGGAGACACACGGCTTAAATGGTGTGCATAAAGCAAGACGGAAACCAAACAAGTAAGCAAGAAAGGTGGATCTCCATTTCGTGCAGTTTGGGCTGGGTTGCGGTTTCCCAACGCGCAAAACACTTACCGGCACTTTGATGTCAATGGTTCAATCTGTATAATCTGCTTCAGAGGAATAGCATACATTGATTGTAGATGAGGTTTATTTATTAATGTTCTCTGGTGTTCCTTGTATGAACAGATCATATTGTAGTAAGTATCCTTTAAAGTGTTGCGCATGGCAATGCATGCAGGTGACCTGAAGTAAACCCATATTTACGAGCAGCATTTCTGCTTCGCGTATAACCTGTTCGCAGTCTCGTTTTGTTGGTAATGATTATCTGTGGGTTTTTTGCAGCGTCAGCTGTAACTGTGAGTCACTGAATTATTACACTTCGAAATATGTGTTGTTTTGCCCAAATGTATATGTTTTAAAAAACGTAACGACACTCTTGCTGTAAAAGAGTAGCATTCCATTTTCGACAAGCTCGACTTGTTGTTCTAGACTTATCTATAAAGAGCAACTGTGAATCTCATTCTGTCGTATGACACAGAAGCGAGTGTCGATCGCGTTTACCTCGCATGATGTTTGAGCAGCTTGACTGTCCTCCTTTTTGGAGCAGAATAAAGATTCAGTAATTGTTCCAGGGTTTCCTCAATACGTGAACTCGCAAGCCCCAACACTTATAGGTGGTAGTTTTCACGTACTTCTTGATTACGTGCCTTACATACCTGTGCATCACATGCCTTTGACTGAATTTTATACCAAAAGGGCGCTTGAGAATTCATATAACTTATGCCATCAAGATAAGAAGCTTAAGCCATATATAAGCGAAGCGTTCTGTTTGAAATACAAAGTTCAAACGAAAAGAAAAAGGTTTTCTGAGGCAAACATATCTTATAAAACTGTTGAGGAGTCGAGGGTTTGACGGCATACCGTCTGGTCAGCAAACATGCTTGAAATGGTTTACTGGTCATTGACGAAATTAAAAATATACAAATGACGTTTCCGGAGCACTTCGGTTCCTTTGTTCACACTGAAGCAGCCGGCCGGACGTCCGCGGTTTATGTAGTACTCAGCAGCGTTTTCAGTGAATTTGCATAGATAGGATCCGCAAACACGGCGTCACTATTGCGCATGTCCCAACGAGCAAGATACGGACTCAGCTTGTAAACGTGAAAGACCAGCTGCCTCGCGAAATGTTCGCGGGGGTTGTTTACAAAATTTGCTGCGCCGACGGTTCATCGGTTTACATAGGCGAAACGAAGGACTTCACGAGACGCCTGAAAGAACACCAGAATGACGTACTATTATGAGCAATACGAAAGGAAACACAGGAACGCGTAGAAAACACCCTCAGACCCAGATATGAGTGATACGCAGCGGCCGCCGTCGGAAACAAAGTCGAAAGGAGGACGCTGTTCTAATAACTGTTCCCATTCCCGCCGTTCGCCTTATCGGCTGTCTGACGATACCATATTATCGGTGAAATGGCGTAAGCTGCGGCTTTGTAGAAATTCCACCGTGGTAGGGGTGAAAAACCCCCTCCTTTCCCCATTCGTTTTTCACAGCGCCGTCCGCGTATCGCTCCCAGTCTGTTTCGAGGCTGTTTGCCACGCGTTCCTGTGTTCCCTTTCATATTGCTCATAATAGTACACGTACGGAAGGAAAAGGTACTAACAAACGCCATCGCCAAGTATGCGAAGGAAACCGGCCATCAGATCAACTGGAACGAAAAAGAGATAATGACAACGGAAAAAAAAAATGTATCAGCCCGTCGAAACTTCGAGTCAATAATCATGCAGACAACGTCCAACACGCTGAACAGGAATGATGGAACTTTAGATCCTATCTATGCAAAGTCACTGAAAACGCTCTGAGTGCTACATAAACCGGGGACGTCCAGCCGGTTGCTTTAGTGTGAACAACGGAGCCATAGTGCTCCCGAAACGTCTTTCGTATATTTTGAGTTTGGGACCAGTAAACTATTTCAAACTGTTGAGGAGTAGTAAGGTCCCCGTTTTAAGTAAACGGCGGACATTTCACATAAAGTTTCATTCACACATAACAGAGTAGAACATCGTTTTTTTTTGCCTTCTTTAACAAAATATTTGAGCTTAAATACGCACTCCTAAAGGATCACACGCAATACAAGGCTGCACTCAAAAACACACTCGTTCATTAACGAGGCACATAATGGTTCTATTATACGTTTTTTTTGCGCACCCATTGCAGTTACTTGCCCCACCACTGAGAATGTCCGTAAATGTGTTTCAGTTATGCAAAAATACGCGCAAACGTCATTCCTCCTGTTTACAGCCAATTTAAATTACCTGCTACTAAATCTTAGCCATCCTTTTTTACAGTTTCTGCCAAGACAGTCGTTTGATGGTCGAAGCCCATCTGTGTCACCGAATCATCTTCAGCAGTCGATGCTATGAAGGGAGAGACGACGTCTGCATGAAAAAATATCATTGTTCATTCCTCCCTCATTTTTATTCCATCGAGAAAATATCGAAATAAGATGTATTCAACCTGCTTGCTCGCACCCTCTTACGCAGGCTGGGGCAAATCAAAACCAGAAACGCTTCCCTTTCATACTTGTCGTGCTTCCCATGGTAACATAATTCGTACCACAAATGCCTTGTTAGTTTAGGCAGTGCCAACCTGACACTACAAATTTTACGGCTCTGCCCACTCGCAACTCTTAAAATTCCTGGCTACTTGCCATTATTTTGTAGATATATTTTACTCCTCACTTCCTGCATTGCATGCGCAACCCTTGCTAATGCGAACATGAAAACATCCTGGGATATATTCATCCTTGAGACTTCAAATGGCAGGTGGTTCCTTTTACAACAAGAGATTTTGTTAATTCATGCATGAAACATAGCTCCCCAATAACCCAGCTGAGAGTTCCGTTCCACTGACCTCAAAAAGCGAGCAAGTATTGCAGGCTTGTGGGGCTGCATCATGTTCGTTAGCGTTTTTGTTCGACGATTTCCCTGCCAACGTGTGACCTGTTGACGAAACGAATTGAACTTGTGTTTTTCGCTCGGGCCCAACGGTCACTCATAATGCTCATCCAATAAAAAATCATCAAGGGCAATAAAGTGTGCTGCTAACAAGGACAAACACGACACCTGTCACGAAAGGTACGCACTGCACGAACTGCGCATATTTGGGTGCATGTGTATCTAGAACGCGGCCTGATATCCCACCAAAGCAGATTGTATTTACCAAAGCAGATTGTATTTTTTATGTATTTACGGCACATAGTTGCTTCCTGCATTAATCAAACTATACGACTATGGTAAATCACCGGGAACAGAACGTCAGCGAATTCGTATAGCCAAGTATATGTGCAGTTTATTGTGGAGTAATAAGATAGCTTAGTAGTTGGAAAGCTATTAATTTATTGTCGAACACAAGGCATGTCCCTCTATTGCCGAGAAGCTGTCTTTTTCTCATAAAACACGCAATCAGGCCTATTGAATGCCGCATTATTCGAGCCTGGTTTCTTAACTACAGCGTAGCGTGAAATTTGAACTCCAAAGAAATAAAGCCAGTTCCGTGGCTGTAAAATGTGCTGACACAGACTGAATATTTGAGGCGCTAAACAACGGCGACCACAAGAAACACGTAGACGCATACACTGTATCTACGCGTCTGTGTCTACGTGTTTCTTCTGGTCCCCATTGTTTAGCGCCTGAAATATTCAGTACGTTCAACCAACTAGCCCGTCTCAGGCTTTTGCTAAAAAACAGAGCTCACTTCGGCACGCTGGCGGTGACCTCCCACCGCTCACAACGTCACTCGCCGCGGTATGTACGTACTCGAAGCTCACCCACGGAAGTCTGGTAGTTTATCGGTGCATGTATAGGGGGTGGACGTGCGCGGCGCATGGCCCGATATCGCGCACTGGACGGCGTCGAAGTGGTGGCGCCATCTGTCGGCCCTGCGGGGTACCTTCTCCTGGCGTGACGTCCATCATCAACGGACATTGCGAGCTTCTAAACAGCTCCGCTGTCAAAAGCCCTGTTTACGACGCTGAAATACTCAAGCAATACTAATATTTGACATTGATTTCACATTTCCGCACGCCACACAAAACGAAAACTCAAGTGGCATTACATCCCACATGGCACTCCTAAGTTTTCATTCAAGCCCCACACCGTGTCGAGCACAAATGTAAACACAACTATTGATGAACAGCTTTGGGGTGGACCACTTAAAGGGGCCATTAACACAAAATACAATTACGTTCAATTCGAAAAAAAACAAGCTTCGGTAATACACTCAGCTTCGTTTAACCCCGAAAGACGCTTTCTTGTGCGCAAAAACGATAGAAATATAGACAAACTTTTCAATTTCGCGCAGGAGTGACGCTATATGTGCTAGAAATAAAAACACCGTTATCAGAGTGTAAGCTGCTCCTTAGCTTCTAAGTGATACGGTCACACGGAACCAGATGCGCCACTACAACCGTCCAGTCATGTTTCTTGGCGGTGGCTTATGTTGGCGACCACCAATCGCACAAACAAGATTCTGTGACGTCATAGAGAAATCGTCGGGAAGTGGCAGGTGAGTAACAACTGCTTCATCTTTTCTTATTATTATCTCCATTATTTGTTCCAAGTTTGCGATAAAACTGACGTGATTGTTTTCGGGACAAAGCAGTTTTTTTTAACGAACCAAATTTGTATTTTGTCTTCATAGCCCCTTTAGTTTTTCTGTGCGAATGTTCGCTTAGCTTAACCAATTCATGCAACGAAATGTTCGGAGCCACAGCTCGCTGTGTTTTTTGCCAGGTTAAAGACTTGGCGACGCAATCTATTTCTAGTAAAACCCGCCAACCTTGTCGGTTGCGGATGTGGAATGACCATGCTCAAAGGTATGTTCTTGTTTAGAAAGAAAACTGGTAATTGGAGGTGCACCCCGCATTGGCGGTGTCATTTTTTAATACACGAAAACACCGGCTGGCGGAACCCTTCTAAGGAAGATTTCATAGCTGTGACGTACTAACAGTGACGTGACAAACAAGCAGTAATCATGAAGATGATGAAGATCAAAGTATGTAATCAGGCGTAGAATAGAATATAACTTTATTGGAAATTTATGCAAGTAGACTTCATGGGTGTACGGCAAAACGTGACATTCTGTTTCTCAGACACTGAAGGCCGGGCACTTCCTGTTACAGCTAACGCCGTCTAGTGGTTAGCCTGGAATTTGGAACACTGCCGCAGTCTTCTTGAACTGGTAGAACTAACCTCATGTTCTGCCTAAGTGGCCTAACCGGTAGCGTCTCGGCTGCAAACGCTTACGTTCTTTGTTCGAGACCCAGCAATTCCACCACTTTAAAACGAAGCTCTTTATGCCGTACGTATGGCGACCGTGCCGTCACAAAAAGCCACTGCAGGAAAGCAGACTTTACACAATGGGTTTCCCGAACGATGATGATGATTAGCTAAGGCACATCAAGCGCCTCAAGAAAAAAACGCGTCCCGTGGTCGAAATTGAACCTGGGTCCCGTGCGTTATGAAGCCGACGTCTAGCCGATTGCGCCATTTCGACACGGTAGAAGCAGTTTGGATTTAAAGCGACGCTTTCTCGGTCTCACTGACTGCGACCGTCCGGTCACCGAAACTCTCCGAACACCTACAAACCCAGCGACAATGTTCGATTCCTGCACGAGAAAGCTGAGCGTTTCAACCATCGTCGTCGTTAGACGGAGGGGCACACGATTTTTTTTTCTGGGATTTAATTTATCGAAAAAATGATTCCTTGATCACTTTTACGCTTTCCTTTTGTAACACGTGCGTTTTGTATCTCAAGGTCGGTTCAAGGATGGAGGGAGTCTCTCATCACGTTTAATTTGAAGTTTTGCACCACCCCGGAAGTGCATGCCCGGCCTGCAGTGACTTGAAAACGAGATGTCTGGATTGCTGGTATATGAACGGCGTTTATTTTTGGTGCTACTGTTTCCAAATGTGCCAAAGTCTACCAGTCACGATGAAAACTTTCCCCGCATCCCTGGCTTCACAAAAGGCCGCGCAGCAAACGGCAGAACGGATATTTCCGCCTTAGAAGCAGAAATCCCTTTGTTTGTTGCCGAAAAATTTAAAACTGGCGGACGGCATTTTGTTTTTTAGTAGCGTGCCCGGTGCGCATGCGGCATAATAGGGCTCATTGGAAGACGGCGAGTAAGAGTGCATTCCCTAATGAACTACCGACAACCGGCTACACTAAATTACACACGCCCACTGTTTGGGACTATTTAGGAAAACCAAAGAATCTGCTCGATCAAAGAATGCGACACGCCCAAGCTTGTACCTTAGTGGTATTAGCTGGCTGACGAATCTGGAGGAAGGCAAGTGCTTCATATAAGGTTCCTTTGTCATGCGGTGTTTGTGGCCAAACTTGTCGCGGTTCAAGATGGATCCACACGGCGGATCAAGTCCGCAAGCTCCGTGTATAGAAACTGGCTCCTTGAACACAAAAATCCCTCGCCTTCCCCAGGGGATGAAGTGCGAATGCAGGTTTGATGCGATTACGGTGGATATCGTGATCTTAATGGTTCGAGAGATCAAACACCAACAACTGTAATTTTCCCGAAGAGAGACACACACACCACACAAATACAAAGAAAGAAAGAGCATTTTTCACAACACCTATTTGTGTTGCGTGTACTTGATTCCTAGAGCGGATATCAGTTTGAAATTTGTGCAGTATCCTTTAAGCGGTGCATTACCCCTTCTAAGAACTTCCGCAATCCCCTGGGTATGTGCCATGACAGCACCTATTTGTGTTGTCGTTGACTTGATTGTAGAGCGGATCTCAGCTTTAAAATTTCGGTCAGTCCCTTTGGCCCAAATCCCCAGTGGTATGTGCCATGTCAGCGGCCGGCAGCTGGCCATGCCTTTGAGGAAGACGAGAGTTTGGCCAATCCCCACGTGGATGTGCCTGTCAGCGGAGGCAGGGCGCCCATTTCCCCGTTCCAAGGGAAAGGGACAGGAGCGGCGCGCACCCGCATGTCGCTATGCACGGCGGCGGATACGGCGGAAGCTGGCTCGTTTAAAAAATTTCCCACAAAACCCTTGAACGATACCCATGTGGCATCTTGCTGACAATTGCAAAACTTGGCATGTAGTACTTGCGTAAGACTCATATTTGGCACGACTAAACGGCCTGGAAATCGTAAAAGCATACAAAAGGCTTTTAGAGAATAATCGCCTGTGAGTCAGTAACCTTTCGATTACGTTATCAGAAAAAGACCTGGCTATGATCCAGGAGCAAGCGCTCAGAGCATGCGTGGATAGGTGGGGCTTAAGGGCATGTACTTTGAAGATTCGCTTTGCGGGTGTATGCATTAAGGTTGTCAATCAAGGGCGCATGTCATCGCA
This sequence comes from Haemaphysalis longicornis, assembly GCA_013339765.2. Lineage (NCBI taxonomy): Eukaryota > Metazoa > Arthropoda > Arachnida > Ixodida > Ixodidae > Haemaphysalis > Haemaphysalis longicornis. The sequence goes on along the minus strand of CM023450.1, from coordinate 125,801,678 downwards.
AAATGAGTGTGCCGCTGTTTCAAGCCTAGCAGAAGGTTAAACAAACAGTACGGCACACACCTTCAGAAGTGACTCAACCATTTCAGTAATTTCACAATTCAACCAATCAATCGTTCAATAAATTCCAAGGCCGCGTGCCATCGGCGAAATGAATATGCCGGTGTTGCAAGCACCATTCGCGGTAGCTAAGATCATGGCTAGAAAACGTCGTTCTGTTGGAATGTGAAGCATCAGAAATAACGTTATAGAGAGAAAGAATGCCGTACTAGCGTTGCCGTACCAGCGTTCGCGTTGCTAGGCAACACCAAAGGTAGTCGTTGTGGGGCGCTGCAGGCGAGAGCATTCGTGGAGAATTCCCATGCGAGTGCTTTCACTCGCATTCTCCTTAAAGAAATGGTCATCTAATTTTTCTTCGTGTCGTACCCTGTTTCCATGATTTCTGGCAATTTTCTTGCTTCACATATTTTCGCAGTCGAATGTAAAATAAAAGTTGTCATTACCGCCCAAAATGTACTTGTGTGTCACTTTGCTTATCTTTGTCCCTTATTTACCTAGGCACCACTTCCATTCCTCATGATGGTCTCAGAACACGGAGTTAATTGAGTTGTTCAAGGACAAAACGCCGGCATCGTGCGTACTAGCTTATTTATTCATGGCATGCGTTTGTCGGTGGATGGTTTAGAAAAAAAGCCCACTTAAGGTGCGAGAAACATCTCCCAAGCATAACGACGCACCACGAAGATAGGAATTTCTACCTCAACCACTTTCTCGCAGCATGTCTGCGACGTAAACCTGTGTTTACGACCGGCAACTAATACGCTGGCTTCGTGAATAAGAAAAAAATTAGACGAGATTCCTGGGGGGTTGTTACCTGGGCAACGTTACCAAAGCGGTTCATGCGGGCACCGGGAGTACGCAGGAGTATCTACCCGTTTTTTTTTTGTTGTTGTTTTTTCTCAAACGGCCCTTACCTACCAACCTGGAATTCCGTGATAAACCCAAACCTGCCCTCATTGTTAGCCCCAACCCCAGTTAGGAGCACCAGGAGGCCTGGCCGACGACTTCCAGCCCCTATCAGTAGCCCCTATCACTATCACTACAACTATCAGTATCACAAGGTGAACCGAGCCCGGATTCCCACCCAGGAATCCGTTTCGCCGACTATTAGACCCTTCAGAGTGCTTGGGCCCTTACGAACACCCCTTAGGTTCTCTGCTATAAAAGTTTATGCAATCAATCAGTTAAGCGTAGACTGTACCGAGTTACCGGATCTAACCATGCGGAACGAAGTTGCTTGCGCCGCTTCAGCCCGTATCACTAGCCAGCGCCTGTTCCTTATCTTTTGCTTTTGTTGAGATTTTATTTCCTCTGCTTTCGAGGCCGTTCTTACCCCGGTTTCAAGTTGTTTTCTTAAAGAGAAATTACACGTGAATTTCTAATTAAAGAACGCTTAATGTTCGTACTCATGATCTGCCTCTGACACCATGAGGTTTGCTTTGCGCTGAACTATGTTCACAAGTACAGTGCCGCGAGTTCTAGTTTTCCTGGTAAGGCCCTGCCTTTACGATTCGTGTTGTGCTGTTCGTCATGAGAGACCTACTTTTTGTATTTGGCGCCGAAAACGCTTCAAATAAAAGTGGTGACGTGAAGATGCAACGCCGTAAGGCGACGTCAATAAAATCGGCGCAGAGAAACTGCCACGGTTCGCCAAGCAATATGCTTCGCCTACGGTCGCATACTTTCCGCACCCGTTGTTCGAAGAAGTTAATCCCGAGCGTTGAATACTGTTCACGCAATTCTGCGGAAAGGCCTGAATGCCACCGTGCTCGAGGCCAGTAGGGTGGAGACGATAAAGCACAAACGTATTTAAACTTGCAATTTTAACGGTGGGATCGAACAAGTCTTGGTAGCACTACATCGCCGCCGATAATGTTGGGCAGCGTTCCGCAGCACCCGCTCTGAAACTAGAAGGCCATAAGCAAAGAGTTCTGAATTGAAGTCGGATTGATGGTAACTAACTTGTTATAGTTCAGCGAAATATTGTCGTCGTTATCATTCTTGTCGTCATTATCAATCGTAACAGGCCCTCTCTCTAAAAGTCCAAGAACCCACGTAATGTAGGTAGTACAAGTTTTGAAACTCACTGCTGCCAAAATGACTGGTGTGAGGGTCTCAATACAAGATGAGAATTCTATGTCAGCATGTACGATGTTGATTTGGCTTTCATGGCGCAAGGCCGACTAAGGGCAAAGAGCGCCAAGGAAATGTTGTTTTACGAGATAGCAAATGTAAAATATTTAGCTAAAAATACACGAGGTGACATAAAAGACAATGTAGTTGACTGGTGTAAAGGGCCAGGGTGTCAATATGCATGGTAAGTGATGAGGTGTAAAAGCTTGACATCGTTAAGAAACTTAAAAGTACACTTGTGGGTAATTATGGTGTCGTCTCCTAAGAAGTACGATGTGTGTAGCGGACTGTGTTGTGAGTATAGTTGTGCGAAGTGTTTGTGTCGTGTTGTTTCTAGTGCCTTGCATTGTATGATGATGTGGATCACGGATAGGGCCTATTCGCACCTGCTGCACAGAGGTCTTGGAGATCCAGTGAGAAGGTGCGAGTGCGTTGCATGTGTGTGCCGTATCCGTAATCTAGCCAAGGCGACTTCTGTGTATTTATTGCGTGTGTCGGTGGTGTATGGTCCCAATTCGCTCCAGTCCGGGTCGCTCCACACAATCGCTGCACAAGTGCACAGGCGATGCTTCGGTGACTTTACGCTACTAGGAAAATCTAAGGCCACTTGAAGGCGGGAGAAGAGTCAGCGAAGCCAATATAGGTACTAAGGAAATAAAATCAACCGAATCTTTTAACGTACAGCGCAAAACTAGAGAGTCGGAAGCACTTTTTTGCGCTGGGTGAACAAGCACAGCGGTCAGCAGCACGACCACACATCTGCGAACGCTTTTTCATCTAAGAAATGCAATTGCTAGACGAGAGATATGTGGAAGTTTGGGGGAAGCTTACTGCGCGAGCGCTATACAAAAAATAGTCGCCTAAAATACTCAAAATAATAAAACTAAATAAAAGTGTAAACTGGTTGTACATCATATACCTTATATATCCCACTCCGGCAAGCCTGGCTCGTGGCCGAGTAGTCTAAGGCGGTAGAATTTATGTTTCGCGAGTCGCAAGGTCGAATCCCTGAGGGTGCATGTTTTTTTTTCTGTAAGTTGATTTTTTCGTTTGCGGCCGATGTTTTCTAACCTGAGTTCACCATTTTTGGGCCGTAACGTTTACTGCTCCACGAGCGAGTTCGCAGACGCGCGCAGACTGACACAGACGCGCTAGCCAGTTCTCGTTGGCGTGCTGTTGCCACAAGCACCGACTGCTTGCGGGCAGTGGGCATAGGCCAGAATCAGCAGACCTTTGGCCTGGTGCGAACACGCTTTTTACGATACGGGAATGAGTGAGGCAAGCTCCGAATATGCGGGAAAAGCGCATGACATTTGAGCGTCTGCGGTCCCGCGGAGGGGGTTCATGCACTGCGTAGGCCTCGGCTAGTGATTTCTACAATGCCAAGCCGTCCTGGGAGGCTTATCTTAGGCATATTACAGCCGACAAGGCAGAAAGCGCGGTACGACGATTACTGAGATATCTAGAATGCCCATCCAAGGATGCCGTCGGATGTCAAACATGTTGTTTTACAGAACCGAAACCGAAACTTGTTTGAATGCTAACCTTGGAGATCGTCCAATCACGGTGCCCCCTCCTCCCGACGTCACAGCCTTTAGTTGGTGCGGCCGCTACAGACCGCGCATGGTAGTTTTTATTCTTTCCCGCATTAGAAAATAATTACCGACTTATCAACCGGATAAACGATGAAAAGTGTGATAATTTGAGCCAGTCTACGCAGTGCAAGCAAAAGCGGGAGCTTGACGGATTCACTTCAGTGTCTGTTTAAGCAATACCGAGTTCAAAAGACAACACTCTTACCTCTCTACTTCACGTGTCTTCGTAATCTTCGCTTCCCAATCACAGAGCCTTGCGACACAGGTACAGGAGTGTTGGATGTACCCTGGTATCAGATGGATTGACACTGGTATCAGATAACGGACTCTGGCATCGGTCGGATGGACACCGGTATCGGATGGAATCAACAGCGGCGACGCTTCGCTCCAAAAACAAGTCTAGCTGACATTTTACTGCGAAAGCATTATGTGCGCCATGAGGTCAACACACGGTGTTTTGAGCATCGGATGGCCCCAAAGACCTACGTACCTTTCCAAAAAAGAGCCATGGCCGAAAATAGAACACATGAACGCGCCGTAACGGGCAAATGTCCTAACCACTACTCAACATGTACACCACACGAAACACGCATTTCTAGGTTCGCTTAAGTTTGTCCACATGCTTTGAAGGCAAAATCATTGTGGCTTCCAGTGTGGATACTTTACTCCTAAATCTCGTATGCATGATGTTAGTTGTACATGACGCTACGATAGTAGAGATCCATAGCTTTTCAATACGGAGCATCAAAACAATGTCAGAGTGTTCAAATGCCCACTCAAACGGATAGACAACGAACATTGCAGCTGTCACCAGAAGCTTACAGACGATTAACTAATACTCATTTGGCTGCGACGTCGACATACCCACTCACAATGCACACATACCATTCAGGCGGATTGGGCGGCGAAGATGAGAGCTTCCGTCAGAGCTCTAGGACAACTGACCACCTCTCATTGCCATTACGCTTTCGCATTCAAAGCACCTAAACAGACCTAGGGGGACAACGAATACAAAATTCAGCTTTGCTCAAATTGAAATAACCAGTCTTCGGTAACCCACTCAGCTCCGTTGCAGCTACGAAAGGCGTTTTTTTAAACCAAAAAGCGCAATAGATATTTAAAAATTTCAAATCTCGCGCTACCGAGACGTAGTACGGGCAGGAGTGACGTAGTTTCTGCCAGCATAAAAACATCGCCATTAACTATGTTTTCGTATTAACTGCACGTTATACGAGTGATTTCAACTGGTACGCTCAAACGGACCTAAGTGCCCCACTACAGTGACCCAGTAAAGTTTCTTGGCAGTTTCTTCGGTCAGCGGTCGCCAGTCGCTTTTAAACAATATTCTGTGACGCCCCAGAGAAATTGTCGAAACGTGGCTGGAGAGTCACCACTGGTTCACATGTTTTATTTACAACCAGGATTATTTATTTAAAGTTTGCGACAAAATTGGCTGTCATTCAGATCCGACCAAAGCAATCCTTTTAATGAACCATATCTTGTCTTTTGTCTCCATGGCCCCTCTATGTTCCGCCAGTAATTTCTTACACCGGGCTGCGTATTGGGTTACACGATCTTTCCATTCGTCCAGCGAGCTACGTTTTGCTTAAAGGTCACACAAGGAGCCCTCCAGGAGCCCTACAAAAGACTCCCTCAAAGGGACCATGCAGACAAAACACACGTTTGGTTTATTGTAAAGATTGCCTCGTTAGAATCATACTGACACCACTTTTAACGCAAACTTCGTTAGATAAGATGTATAATTAGCAAAGAATGGGATGGCAATGATACTCCCCAGCTCATTTCCCGCAGTAAAGCATATGACGTCATATGCCCAGCCATGGGGTTGGCTAAGGCCGGAAAAAGCAAACGCAAGTTAGTCGGGGCTTGTAAGCTTTCAGAACGAGCTATTTTTGCTTAGATGTAAAGCATGTTTATTTTATAGCCCTAAGAATGGTGGGGTAAACAATGAAAGTTACGAACGTAGATGTAAACATAGAAGTACCGATGTGTACTGCTGTTGGTACTGCGCGAACTATGTTTGTTTTACGTACACAGCAGTCCGCCGCTTTGGAGTTGTCTCACACGACACTGGCCGAATGGCGCAAGTGACGTTGTCTTACGTGGTCTTGTTTGTCGAGGATACCCTACGTTTCATGAAACGATTGCTTTCTACCGCAACAAAAACAAGCCTGCATTTTACTACCAAAAAAAAGAGACGCGGACGAAGAAGAAATACACAGGACACTCGCTAGAGTGTCCTGTGTAGCAAGTGTCCTGTGTACTTCTTCATCCGCGTCTCTTTTTTCGCTAGTAAAATGCAGTCAGATAACCAACTAGCCCAACTTTCTGCCTTAACTAAAACAAGCCAGGTGCAAATGTTGTCAAAAACAAAGCACAGGTGCACAGCGGTCTGTGGCCCAGTATGGTGGCACCATCCAAGAGGACTGACGGTAAGCAAGGCTCATGAATCCGCTGCAAAGCTTAATGGCGCACTTGAAGTTACACCTCATCAGTCAGACATGGAAAGGACATTTCGGTGCGGCCCCCTTTCAGGAACCAATAACGTTTTTTTCTTTAAGGGGGAAGGGGGGAAGGGGGGGGGGGGGTTCCATGCGACATATACAAAAAGCAGGGGACGGGGGTTCTTTCTCCTCCAGCCTTACCCTGTTAGCTAGTGAGGTCCCGGAGCTTCCTGCCTGGTAAACAGACAGGGAGCCTATCAGCTGGAGCTTGGCCAAGGCTCCGACGGCCACCGTTTGAGGCTTCTACCCTTTACCTTTCAACATATCGGCACGGTTGGTTACAGCTTATTTGTGGGGGCTCGGGGTCCGCGGTGTCGCCAATACCGTCACCTTAAATACACAAGGTGCCCCGCGCGGGCATTACGGCAGGAGGGAGACGGGAGGGGAACAGTGGGGTGTTGGGAGGGGGGGGGGGGGGGGGATGAGGGAAGGGACAGTTACGTGGAAGGGCGACAGACCCTCGTCTTTCAACGACAGTTGCACCAAGAAGATACGCGACCAATATATTTTTCCCCGGCTGCTGTCATCGGGCGGGAAGGTTATTGGTTGCGTTCTCCTATTTTTTTTTTTCATATGTCGAATCAAGGAAGTGTAAAAAAACCTTTTCTCTTTTCAAGTGAGTTTGGCTATGCTAGAAAGCAGTACTAAACCTGGAGCCCGTACCTATCAAAAATCCCCAGTGAAATAGTTGCACGAGAGCAGTCAAGATAGTACAACAATGGGTCGTTTTTAGCAATGAATGTTTTAAAGACGACTGTACTAAAATAGTGAGATGCACAAACACTTGGCGACAGTTTAGTAAAGGTAAAATGCTGCTGCTCTCTCGACATAGGCTCTCAAATACTCCGACTGGTGTGCTTGCAACAGAAAAATACATCACATTACATTTGATAAAAAAATTCATGAAAACAGCGTCTCGATAGGTTATAAACTATGTCGCAGGCGTGCTAGCTTGTGGGTAAGCGGCTTTACTAAAGCGGTCATTGATCTGGCGCCTACACAATGCTTGTGGCAAGGGGAAGATAAATGAGTTTGGAGAACACTGAGCCCATTGATCCAGCAAGCCCGAAGCTTTCAAAGCAAAATGGGACGTCTCAAAAAAGCAGCGAGCTTGCAAAGTTGCGGCAACAGCATGGCAACGCAGTTTTAGTTGGCTGCTTTGGTGCAATAAGAAGGGCGAACGAAAAATGCACTACTCTGCTTTTAGATATATCTTGCCGAAGGCATCAGCCGAAAAAAATCGATAACACTGTTTAGCAGAAACTAAGCTTGCAAAACATTAGAAAAAAACACCGGGTCCCTTCTCGATGTCAAGCCGCATTGCGCCTGAGCGTTTTTGCTCTCGTTTGTGCCGTGGTTGTCTACCTCATTGTTTATCTCACTCTTTGTCTAATTATTTCTCATATTTAGTCCAGTTTCAAGATCGCCCAATTACGTACATTACACCGCCATTATATCTGCGTCGTTGACCCCATCTTGGCGGTGAGCCACCTCCTACCGCCGAGCTTCACACACCCGCGACGCGAGTCTTTGAGGTTATAGCATATACGCTTAAGAGCAACATTGAAGGTCGTTGTTTAACTAATATGAACGGCAGTGGTAGCTCTCGATTGCCTGGAGCGCCTCTTGGTTATGCACCGTATCATACGATGCGCTTGAAACGCTCTCGCCTGCACCATCATACTCTGACTATACTGGGTTTTCCCCAGCAAAGCATTTTCTTGCTCGCGCGGCACTCTTCCCCTCTGTGTCTATGATGGAGAGACCTCGCACTCCGACCGAACAACGTTGCCTAGCAAAGCTCTTTCTTGGACTGCCGCCGATGCCTGCCCCTGGCTTGAAACGCCGGCATATTAATTTTCCAATGCAACGCACCCTTGATGCTTATTGAGTCATTGATTTATTGAACTTGTTGATTGACCGAAACGATCGAATTGATTAGGCGTTTTGTGAAGCGTTTTTTTAATACATGTCAGCAGGTACGTGCTTCTGTGTGCATTGTAGCCGTGTGGGAGGCTTGAAACACCGGCATATCGGTTATCAGATAGCATAAACCTTTAAATAGCAGGCTCCATACATACATACGCGGCGCGAATCTTCAAGGCGGGGAATATACGTTTACGCGTAAAAAGTTCGAAGTTCCTTACGAGTATCGCGCGAATAATTATAAATAAAAGTGCGTAATCATTAATATTCAATATCGTACCACCACCGAAATTGGTCTGTCTGTGAATGTGAAATAAGGTATATGACGTTTATGTTGTGAGCACTGAGCTATGACCGACCTACGATTAGCCCTTCGAGGACACGAGCAGCTACAGCCGATGCTCTGAACGCGTCGCGACCAGACGCAAATTTAAAATTGGCTGACCTTCATCAGCAGTATGCGATAGGAGGTGCAATATAGGGTCAATGGGGACGCCATGGGCAACGCTAATACCACCTCGCACACGGTGACCTCTTGCCCTGTTAGGAAGGGAAATCGCAAACCGAGCTCGGACGGAAGGGGCTCTTCGGTTTTCATCTCGGGTATTTGGTTTCTCTACTTGTATGCAGGCAGTGTTGTAAGCCCGACCGCGCTTATGTGTTATCTTGGTACATTCAGCTGTGTGTAAATTGCTTCTGTACGCTGTGTGTGCATACGTTGAACTCACATTCTCGCTCGTCCCTCAGGGGTAAACGAGACAAAGCGGAGCACCTTTGAGGAAAAGACAAACCTGATATTTACTACTATATTATTGTTCTTGCAGTAGCTGCGATGTCTCATCGGAAGAGGGTCAGGTTTAATTTCGGGAAAATTACTCACAGGACTATGCGCGGATATAATAAACGGATTTGTCATTAAACAGTTCACAAAGGTACAATCGTGCAAAACACACACTTGCGCAACGTAGGAGGCAAACACAGCCAATAAAACCTCAGCCATCCCGTTGTGCTATACCTATCCGGCGCTAAGGAAACCTTTCCCGAAGATGTTCAGGCAGCGTTACGAATCTGCCCTCCTTGTCAGACCAAAACAAAACACCGTGTGTTACCATTAAGCAAAACGTTCGCCGAAACACTCTCATTGCTTTGAGCACGGGCCCTACTATCAGTATTTTCCATGACATCCACGATCTCTGGAATACAGCGGGGCCACTCTTCACCTTAATAAAGAATGTAGCAACACGGTGCGGATCTCACGTCGTTTCTTCCGCCCCAGGAGGACTATGGTTTGTGTAACGGTGCAAAAGCAGGTACATGGCGAAGTGGAAAACCAGTACGTGCTGCATAAAACATGTCACGAAGTTTACGCAATGCCCGTAGGCATTGCGTAAACTTAATGATTCCCTTGTCTTGCGAAGCGGCTTGCATCTGGCCAGACAGGATGATGCCTGAATGGTAGGCTCGGGGAGCAGCGATATTGAATGAAAAGCAACCTCTGCGTGCTTATCCCTCTGCGTATTGTAGGTAATGTAATGGAAGTGCACGCCGCAGTTAGAATTCCCTGCAGTGTGATTCAGACAAGGAGATCAGAAACAACGGTGGAGGCGTATCTGTTTGCTTGTTGACCAGCCGTCTCGCGCTCTTTCAGTAAAAGAAATTTCAAATTTTGGTGCCGCATTTTGTTCGTCTGCGCTGCTCTACCCGTCCTTCGTGATTGTGTGCCTCCCTATCGGCTACCGCGCTACGTGCAACGCATGCCCGCCCAAGGGATCGTTGAGGCGGATCAGTAAGACCTGATCTTTAGGTATTAAAAAAGAACGTTTTAGACACAGAAACAGGCAGGAAAAACCGTTTAGGCCTCCAACATCGTAAATATAGGCACCATATTTTTTTGCATAAATGCGAATAATTTCCGAAGAACACGTCCGCTACCTGTATCTACGACAGAAAAAAAACAAAAATGTTATTGTTTTGTTGGCACAAAGGCGCCAACAGCTGAACATAGCCGTTTAATCGCCCCACAGAACTACTGGACTGACAGCTGCCTTAATTGAACAAACGCACTCCTCATATTCGTGTTCAATGGCGACTATCGCTTGCTAGAGTGTCGCATTAGTCAACCAGGCATGAAAAAAAATACTTCAGAACTGGAAATACTGATAAAAGAGAGCTACATTAAGTCTACCCGACGTAATTTAATTGCGACACAACAAAAACAGGCACAAATTTAAACTCGAGATAAAACAATTTATCGAGAAACTAACATGCCCTCACATGATGACTGTTAAGCACAACTCAAGCAATTTTACAATACACATCAATATTATCTGAACTAATATTAATACTATCCGAACAAGGCCATGCGCACTCCCACACATTTCAAGAACATTTTCAAAAGGTGTTTAGGAGCCGAACAGATTGCTCTAGGAAAAGCGTGTTTTAAAGCCCGTCTTCAGTGTGAATTTTAAGGTGTAAGGAAATGCATCTACGCAGTGATGTTTCGCCGTTGACTTTTCAGTATAGGAATGACCTGCTAACAAAGGCGTGTTCGTTGCTCAAACGTTGCGTGGAAAATAGACTTGGATTTGAGTATGCGTCTAGAAACGAGGCAGCGACTGCACATGTTTCAAAGAAATGTTGGAGAGCACGCGGAGCGTAAGCCTAAGATTGACGCCTAAACATGGCGCCTAAGGTTGGCGCCTAAAGATGTGCCAGCAACTAACACGACCTCCTGATTTTTGTAGCGAAAGCTACGGTACGTTACCTCGGGCAGTCTTCGCGGAGGGACCAGTTTTGTCCTTGAGAGCTAGAGGTCAAACAACACTCCCTTCCGCATACCCCCGGGTTGGAGCAACGCCCTAAGGCGGGGGGAGATAAGCGAGGAGAGAACGGAGAAGCACGCGGGACCCGTGCCGCCACCTGGCGGAGGAAGGGGAGGACGCCGCCGCCGTCGCAGCACGCGACGAAGGAAGGCGACGCACGCCCACGTGCCCGCAGAGCCGTGGGCGATGGAGTAGGACAAACATAGGTGTGGTCACTCGAACAGCGGGGACGCTTAAACAAACCCGTGAGGCGAATAAGAGGAAACACGCTGCTGTTGAGTCCAGCTTCACTACCTTCAAGTCTTGTGCGTTAGTGTGAGCTTCCTTCATTTTTTATTTAAAATTGTGCCTCTGGAAACCGCGTCCCATTCCATTTCTGCTAGCGGTTGTTTTCCGGGAGTTGGTTGAACTAGAGGACTGGGTGGAGCCTAATCGAGTTCCGAACAGTCAATGCTATCACCACGGTAATGAGGGTTGCATGTTGGGAGTACAGCCTCAAGTTGATCAGTTTTATTTATGATGTTTCGGGCATTCCTATAAATCAGTATAACTTGCTTCTGCGCAGCTGGTCAACACTTGCTAGCCGTACTTTCGTTATCGGGTGCAGTAACGATAGACAGAGGCGATAGTGTGGTACTGCGACGGCTTTGAATTAACTGACGTTCGTTTGTTACGTCATTCCAAATAAACCGATCATCAGCTACACGCAGGTTATCATGCACCAAAAATGCCTCTTGCCTTGTTCTTTGTAGACTTTTGCGCTTTCCCCCAGTAATTTCCGTTTTGCCAACGTCTGCTTTGAGTAGTCGTTCTGAACGAAGATGTTAGTATCCTTTAGTTTTCTCGCCTCTTTCAGCACAGCTTGCTTTTCGGTGAAGTCTTGAAGGTACAAGATAATTGGTCTGTTCGGGCCTCACCTACCAAGCCTATGAATCCTGGCAAAAGATGTGCATTTAACGCCGACCTTGCTGCTAAACGTTTCACTTCTTTTTATCGATCAGATTCAGTTTCTCCCGGCTGTTCTGGGATACCAAAAACAATCAAGTTTGAACGCCTGCCTCTATCTTCAACATCCGTTAGCTGTCGGGCGTGGAAATTCATTGAGGTTGTGTACATTTAAGAAGGTTATCCAGGTCATCTAATTTTAAATTTTTAGTTTTCATTTCAGCCACATGGGCCTAGATTTCTGAAAGACGCCGCGTAAGGTCCCCTAACATGTTTTCCGTTTTAGTTGTAAGGTCTGCTACTTCGCTACGGAGGCCTTTTTCACCCTCTAAAAATTTAGCCAACATGTCTTGGTTGGTAGGTCCAGGGTTTTGCTCGACATCACCACAAAGTAGTAAATGAAGTACACAGAAACAATCGTATGCAATTTTACGACATTGGCGTGTCGTAAAACTTGTTTTGAAACTCCGAGATACAGCGGAACCGGGTTATGCTACACTCATAAAAAAGACCTGTTGCTCAAACTAGGCAAAAAAGAGCAGGGTTTGCAGAAATATAGTAGAACCCCGCTCATACGTTCCTGAGTGCTGCGTTTTCCCGGCTGATACTTTTTTTTGTCTAGTGCCGGCGCAGCTGACAGAGTCCCATGTATTAAAATCCTCACTGTTACGTCGTGGCTCAGAGTACGTTCCCGGATCATTCATCGCAATCTGACACTCGAACCCGCCCGGGCAACATGCGTGGACCGCCATTTTGACATTTGACGAGCCTTGACCAGGCTTGGCTACGAACTGAATGCATGAAGCCGCGCGCGGGTGCGATTCGTCACCACTAGGTGGCCCTATGTTACTCTATGCTGTCACCATCATCACTGTGCTCACAACGGAAGTTTTACTTCGGAATGCCGGAAGTGCGCGTTTGCCATAAAAGCTCCACCGCATGAACAGCACGCGCTCTCGTCGTTAGCATGAGCTTCAAGCTTTGGGAACGCCGTTGAACTTAAAACCGCGAACTTCGTCGTGCCTTGGTGGCATCGCGAAAACGCGAGGCGCTTTACTATACCTTCAGGAAAAGCTTGACGTGCTAAACGCAGTACACAAGTAGACAGCGCGGAAGAGAGTCGACATTGCTACGGACCTTGCATTACCACGCGTGGTGTTTCCTAGCGATCGCAACAAGGAGCAATCCTACATTCTCCAGTTTTTTAAGGTTCAAAAGCCAAATTTGTTGAAATATATGGTTGCAAGTCAGAACTACACTGTTTTCAATAATTTTGAAGGCTTCCTCACTGCTGCGTTTTCCTGGTTGTTACGTTTTGTTTCCCAGGTTCGGTGAAAAACGTATGAACGTGGTTCCACTGTACTTCGTTAAAAAAACGTGCTCGTTCATATCACAATTTTACTGGCTCATTTTAGCTTCCTTCTGCATGGAATCATTTGCGATGCTGTTTTCCAAAGCACTAAGCTTCCCGCAAAGTTAAAACAAAAAAATCCCGAGGTTGCCTAAGCACTTGGTGTGTGTTTTTGATGCGAAGACATTCAATGTTTACTCGAAAGGTGCTCGTTTGAGTGGGTGTGGTGTCGTGGCCGATGTGATCTGGGGAGTCCGCGATGAGCCTATTACGGCGGCTATAATCTTCACTGGCTAATGCCCCCAAGTGGGTGTGTTGTTATGTCTATATTTATCACTAAATTGTGGTTGGACCTAACGACGGGGTAATGAGGTTGGACCTAACGACGGGGTAAGCAACATCACATTCATTGTACGCACAGCTGCGTGTAACGGTAGTTCACGTTTTTTACGTCAAAGGCCAAAACACATTCACTGGGTCCACATCTAGTCAGCTAGTGTCATCGAGTTATGGCGCTGTCGGGACTGCGTGCTCTACTCTCATTCCGGAGGCGTTGTTTTCGATTGCCATCCAGTCCAAAATTTCTACTTCTTTTTCCTCAACCAACCAACCTCACCCGAAGGACTGCTAAAGTACCCCCGTTTGCCCAAACAAACGATTATTCTCTTTCTCTCAACTACATTAAATACTGTACAATAAGGAAAGACAAAGAAAAAGTATCTACGCTCGTGCTATATAGAAATACCCGAAATGGGAGTTTCGGCAAAAATTTCTTCCTCTTGTGTCTTTGTTCTGCTTTTATCTCGTCTCTGTTCCACGCCGCCTTTACCTGGAATGCGTTCATTTCACATTAAACTTACCGGGAACCTCTGGCCTCCAGCTCATTGAGGCTGTGCGAAGCTGCATTTTTACAGCGAAGCTGTTCATCTGTCGTTCACCGGAATCACGGCGATGAGACCAAGAACTCTCCGCAGCGATTTGCGCGATTTTTTTTTCTTTTTTTGTGCGAAAGATTGCCCTACGGCATAAGAAAATATTCTCATATGTACAACACAGCACCAGTAGCGCGCCAAAAATCAAGAAGAGACCGGTGCTGGGCCCCCCATATCCAGCGCTTTAGATCTGGGGGTCTGCCAGGATGGAGCCCTGTGCCTTGGAGGTGTTGAGTTCTGGCGCCTCTAAGGCCTGGCAAGTCCAGAGCTAACGTCTACGTCAGCTGCTGACGCAGGGAAGCACACAGAAGGGCAAGTGTCCGCAAACGGGCGCGTGATAGCGGGCAGGCCAAGCGTGTGTAACAGCTGGGGATAACGCCACCCCCGACCCGAAGCCTACGCAGCACGACCTCCTCCCAATGGGAAGGTCCAGTTCCACGCAGTGGAAGTAAAGCACGCGTGGCGCAACGGAAGGTTTCCTTTTTCCACAAGCAGTTCTTACAGGAAAGAAGTGGTAGTGGCCGTGGGAGGTCCCTGTGACAGGCGCGATCCGCCGCTGGGTGGGCAGGAAGCATGTCCCGGTGAATCCATGAAACGCGGTGAGGGCATGGATAAGTGTTCATAATCTCGTCAATGCGTGCAGCCAGGCTTGTACAACGTGCAACGCGACGCAAATCCCGAATCGCTGCCGTCTGCAGACCATCCCTAATGGCAGTAACTTCTGCTAGCAGTGCTCCCCCGAATACAGCCTGAGAGCGTTCCTTTTCTCATCAGCTCCCCAAGGACACTTCTCGGTGGCGGCCTTCTCCTTTCTTCCTCACCCCACTTCTTTTCCTTCGGCGAAGCGAGCTACCTGTAGCGGTGGCAGATGTTTCCTAAAGTGACCTTTTGTGAAAACTGCACTACGCATTTTAACAGCGGAGCATTTTAAACTTGAGCTTGGTCCGTGTGGAGTTAGCAAAAAAAAGCAAAAAAAAATTACGCCCACCTCCCCTCGCGGGAACCCTGGTGTGATGCGACGCTGAGGGGGGGTTCAAGCGCAAGCGGAGAGCAACCGTCGACCGAAAGGCCGCCGGAGAGCGGCACACCGGTTATATGCGCAGCGCGCCCGAAGGAGAGGAGACCGCGGGAAGAGAGTACTGCACATGCGCCGGCACCAGTGTGTCTGCCGCGGCTATGACGCAACACAATCCAACACAATCTACTTTAATCCAATCCAATCCAAGCCAAGCCAAGTCAAGCCAATCCATCGAATCCAATCCAATGCCCCTCGCGAGAGAGAGGCATCGGACAGGAGAGGGGTGAGCGGCGGAGGAGCGCAGTTCGCGCGGCGAGGAGAATGGGGGAGGGGCGGACGACAACAACGCCGACGACGCTGCATGGACAAGACGAGTGAATGAGATGCACGTAGCATGTAAAAACTGTATCGCCTGCAAAGGGGGCCCCGCGCAGGTAGTGTATTGCCGCGAGCCATGCATTGCGTTGTTTATGTTTTGTTTTTACCACCCGGCTGCGCCGGTCTGTGTTATCTGTGTGCCAAGTGAAGCGCTGTTACGTTCTTTATTTTTATGCCGCACCTGCTCTCTCTTTTGATTGGGAGAGCGTTTCGAAATAACGTCACGAGTCTAGAATAATCTTCTTTGATCTACATTGTTCTGGACGTAATTCGACGGTTCGAGAAACACTCGCGCCGAAAGATAAACGCCCGCAGAGCGGATGCCGTGGTATTAGATTCGCCGACATTCGTCTCCGCGTGTCACTTCGTTTGCTGCTGCTTCGCCGTCTCTGTATTCTTTGAGTTGTTAGGGGAGCACAAGTTCGCTCCAATAAACTTGTTTTTCCTTGCAGCAGCTTCCGTCGTCTTTGGCTTCGGGACAATATTATACAGTGAAGCCAGCTTTCACGCCTTATCGACTGCGAGCATAGGAGAATATGCACACGCGTACCCCTTACTATGTCATTTTAAAGGTGACAGACCTTCTAGGGCTACTAAAACGCAAAAGAAATTGGCCCAGCTTGAACACTATAGTGGTGTAAGGTTGGAGAAACAGCGGAGCTGGGGGTCGACCCTGTCTGAGCGAGGCGGATAAAACAACGCACAGTTCACCCTCGCCGTTCGCTGCGGAAACCTGTGAGAGCTAAGAATGTTAGCAAAGAGAGTGACCCCTGTTGCCAAACGCTAAATGTGATCAGATTTGCCACTTGAATTGAAGGAACAGACAGGGTAGTACACGGGGGTTAGACGAGCCCGCGCACATGGGTGTCTCGACACAAGACGTGCAGCGTCAGATGGCGCAGCGAAGCATTTTGCCACGCGCTCGCGTTCCCCGGCCTATATTGCCGCCAGATGTACGTACTCGGAGTTCATCCACTGATGTCTTGTAGATTATCGGTGCATATATAAGGAGGTGCATAGGGAGGTGCAGCCCAGAGAGGAACATTCGCCCGTTTTTGACGGGCATCTCCTTCGACTGGCGTTACGGGCATCACCTTTGCCTGACGTGATGGGCGTCATCGCCGGACATTACGATCCCCTAAACAGCTGTTAACGGCTCACTGTACACAATCTTTATATCGCTTTATATAGCTTTATACAACTTTATACAAGTACTAGTGTAGTACCCCGGCGTTGCCCGGGTGGGGCCATTATATTAAGGACAGCAATTGCTATCTGTTAGTCGCAATATTAGGCTACTTCATTCGGAAGTGGTACACACTCTGGAGCGCCTGCCCTGCTTTCAGTAACATAGGCTCCTACTGCAGGCGCGTCGTGGTAATGTGAAACGACTGGTACTCGTGTTTTACTCCAACTCTCGCTAAACAAATTGCACCTAAGATGGCGCGTTTGAGCGAATGAGTGAGTGAGTGAAAAAGGTTTTTATTGGGCCGGCGAAGTGGGAGTGGTTCCCAATTTCAGAAAGCCATGTGATGAGTGGGCAGCCTTCGCTCTGGAGGAAGTATTTTCTGCACATCCAGATCGCTGTTAGTCACCAAGTTCTCCCACAGCTCAAGGTTTGGAAAAGTGGATGGAAGAAGGAGGAGCTTGGTTTGCTTGCACTCTTAACATGATATGAGGAAGAGTGCCAGTCTGCAAACACAACTTGAATTCGGCAGGAGGATAGCGCTGGGAACACATGATGGAGGCCGGCTGGGTGAGGGGTATTCTTCCCCGTAGGAAGTTGCTATCTCAGAAGATATGAACGATACTCATCGGTACAGTTTTATCATACGTAATATGGGCTCCCTACGGGAGGCGCGATGTTGCAGGGAAGTCCCAGCAGATGCCGAGGGCTAACCTTGCGCTTTTTGCTGGTACATCTTCTCTTTACATATATGATATATGACACCCGCTCCTGCGGGAGACGCGTAGTTGCCGAAGGTGTCAACAGATTGGGGCGACCCGCTAAGCGAACTCGGGAAACTCAACTGAATTTTACGTCCAAAGGGATGCAGATTAAAAATTCTCGCTGGCTTCTATCCGCATGTTAGGAAAAAATCCTGAAAGTGTGTTTTGGACAATTAAATGGGCAAGCATTTCTCAAGAGGAAAACGAATGGGAGATATCAACTGGCTGGGTGGTTATTACGAAAGTGTAAAAACACTGTTTTCCCGAAATCCCGCTGGCCTCTATTGGGAGGGTGTCATTGAAAACAGTTGCATAACAGTGTTGAGATACGTGAGTAAGTTGCCTATCTCAACAAAAACCAGTTCGATATCACGATGGCGGGCGGTAAAAAAATTAATATGTGAAAAACTATTTTACCGCTTTCCACTCTCTCCATGGTGGAATTTTTAAAATTTTAAGAAATATTGACCTCCAACACCGTAATCAGAATGTGCCCTTGCAATCTGTAGCCGTTTGAAAGAGCAGTTTGGCTAGACGTGTACATAACCTGTTAGGCCTTTTTGGCTCATCAGCCGTGTCATTTGTAAAAAACAATTTGACCCTTTTAGCGGCGTCGCACAGCGAAATCCTTAAAAACGGTTCTGTGCATTTGTATGAGTAACATATTCTAGACAAAATCAGTTGGATTACTGAATTGGTGAAAGATTTATTTGAGAATCTTTAGGAACACCGTTTTAGTTCCGGAATGCGGAATCACCTCGCTGGTGTAGGTTAGGGCGAAATCCAAAACTACTTTTAGGTATTCTTAAGTGCTACTTATATCAGCAAAAAGCGCTTCGATATGTGAATGGGTGACCGAGGAAAATCACGAATTCGCGAAACCACAATTTCGCCCTTTTCTTCGGTTAGGAGGGCAATTTATGAAATACCCGCCTTATTGAGCACCAACTCAATGACGCAAATAAACTCGTGCAATTTCAAGACTCTAGGTCTACCAGTTTTGGCTGGGCGTTGATGGTCAGTCAGTCAGTCAGTCAGTCGTGCACTTCTTTTTATACGTATAGATTTCCATTGTCCTCAATCCGAGTGAACTGGCAGTGCGCTTCCTCGCGCGCGAGATTATGCGAACACGTTCGGGTCCGTCCCCTTTCTCCCCATCTCCCAGCTGTGGTCAGCAAGGCACCAATAAGGAAAATACATAGCGCTGAAATGAAAACTGGTGCGCACACCACTCACACAAAGCGGGCAGATCCCCCTCTCGTACGAGTGAACCTCTGGTTAACCTCGGTGAGGCAATTTTCCCATAAGGGAGGATTATTAAGTTCATTCTATTACGCTCATCGTATACCTTATTAATTTCATTTCTAATTTAACGGACCCTTTTCTGAATGTTTTGCGTGATCCTTGTGTTGTTCAGTGTGTGTCCGTCTTCACTTCGTCCGTGTCTGCCCTTTTTGCGCAATTACTTTATTTAGCAATCTTCCCAGATTCAACGTCGTTGGGACGACGAACGTCGAAGCCTGGGGAAGAGATGTGGGATCTCCACGTTCGGCGGGCTGGTTGAGCTACGCCGTCTAGAAGGTCGTCGGACACGCCGCCAAAGGAGAAGACATAAACACGCGGCACGCCGCCCCAAAAAGGGCAACGCAGCGCGAGGCTTTCGGCACTCCGCCTGGTCGTTTCCGGTTGTTAGGGCAGCGATCGGCCGGGGGGTGCGGGCTGGGGTGGCCAAAGTCGCTGAAAGAGGCGTATGCCCGCAGTATAGCGCGGATCGCCGCCGCGGGCTACAGCATTGTAAATCACAACACTACTTGCGATTTCGCTGAGACATCCACGGAATATCGTGTGAAGGCAGCGTACTGCTAAGAAAGCGTTGTCCAATACCCTACTGCGGGTATTATCCTATGGCATGTATCAGAATCCGCATTGGTGATTCAGAGTACGGGCGCATATTTATTCTGATGCAGCCTCTCAGTTCTTCAGCTTGAAACAACACGTGTTCCTGCTACTAAAGCGTTGTCCAACACCCAACCGGGGGTATGGTGTACGCTCCACTTGCTAAAATGGCAGCAGCACCTGCCAGGTATTCAGAGGAGCTTGGCCATAATGTCTGGCTTTTATGTTTGACGATGTGAACCGGTACCCGCATTTTGACATACAAGGAATGCAACCAGTATTTTTTTCAATGGGAACTTATTGACGACATCATGGGCCCTATTCTCGACTGCACAAATTGCCGGCATTTCGCCCATGTTTTTTTGCGTAAGCACGACGTAAGCAATCAGTGACGTGCTGCACCTATAGCTGTGACGACATGCAGTGTAATTTGACGAGTCACTCATAAAGATCGCTACCAAGGTATCAAATATTGTGCAAGAAAGATATAAAAACACTTGGCATGTACTATAAAAATTAAGACGGTAGCTGAGGCTGACAAGAAAAACACATTTCTGGAGGTCAAATTTGGCGCCAACACCCCAAGGCGATCGAGTAACGTTGATCCAAAAGTGAGCAAAAGGCGGATGTCGCGCTAAAGAACATGACACAATTTTTTTACCGTATTTATTTAATTCTTTCAATCGCTTTTATTAACATAGCTGTGCTCTCTGCTTCAATGCAAGCTTTGTTGCGTTATCACCTTCCCTGCCGCCACAGCCGCCACGCTATCGTCTGCTGCTATGTTACAAGTTTATGGCGTGATCACAGAAAAAGACGGCCGCGACCATCGCTTCTATGACACATAAGCGCAGCGAAGCGCTACGCCTGATAACCGCGGATCGCACCGATGTCGCCGATTCACTCATTCGTCAAGCTCGACTGCAATCAGCGCTGTAATGAACTAAATAGTCCCTTTTCATTGTTATTTTTCTCTTGAGCTCGATCATGTGACCCAACAGCTTACTAGGACAAGTATGGACAAATGCCATGCATTGGGTTCTCTTTGTCATGGAGAGGCTTGTACTGCCCTCTTATGTTGCGGTTACGCCAAACAAATAATTTTCATGCAATGCCAAACATAAAAGCAAAATACTGCATGGTATTTGTATGTTCCATGATCGCCGACTTGGAAGCAGTTGAAACTATAATTTGTTTCGGTAGGAAACATGCTTTAAACAGCGCGCATGCGAAACTGCGCCTGCTGCAAATTGCCGCACATTTCGCGGCGCCGTAAGCCGGGGCAATATTGCGCCCTATTTTGCTTGTATTTTTCGACAAAAACAACCGCCATTTTTATGCTGTTACGTAGCATTACGTCACTTTTACGCAGGCTGAAGTTGCCAATGCATGACGTAATCGTTCCCGCCAACTGCTTAAATTACGTCACGCCTTCTCAGCCAATCACAGAGGGGGTGTATAACAAGCAGTATTTTGTTGAATAGCAAAGACAGGCTTACGTTGTCATGTCCGCTGCATTTAGTCTGGTTTTTCATTACCGGCCAAGAATTATGCGCCTTTAGTAACGAGAAATAAGGCAAACTTTAGAACTGGTGTCCGTATACGACATGAAACGTCAAAATGACGACAGCACACACAACCGCTTTGTCAACCGGAAGCACGTGACCAAAATTGAAAGCCAATCAGAAAAGACTTCCGGAAAATTGCCTGAATTGCCAGCAATTTGTGCAGTCGAGAATAGGGCCCCATTTCTCCAATCGCTGCGTTAGGCCTAACTTCCAGTGTTTAGTGTTAACGTTATGAAATCTTCACGTTCAGTCCTTAACTGGCCAAGCGACGCATCCTGATTGTACACCGGGCTTAGGGTACCGGTTGACGATATTAGACGTCAAACCATAACGTTAGGCCTAACGCCAGAATGTCGTATCCCCGCGTCGCCTACCCACTCTGCTTTGCATCAAGCTTTCCGTTGTGCAAGAGAGATATAAAGTGGGAAATACAGTAGGCTTCACAAATAAGGCTTCAACCCGACCTCGCGAAAGCGGCTGAGGGTAGGGTAATAGTGCATTCACATAAAAGGGTGCTTTCTAGAAGAGCCTTCAAGTGCTAAGCACTGTATAAAGAATGTAGGCAAATTTGATGAAAACTTTTAATAACATTAATATAGATATAATGAGCTTGTTCCTTTTTTTTCACAGCACCCAGCATGCATGCCAAAATAACGACTCGATCTGAATTTCCATGCAAGGCTTCAATGCTAGGCGCTGCCCGCCGAGACACTGCTTGTGATGCAGAAGCTTCTTTTTAATTGAGAGGGGTTTCCCAAAAGACAGCAAAAAAGAAACATCTCCAAGTCACCAGAACGAGCAGGCCTTCGATTGGTTCATCGCTGATCCCGCAGAACAACTGAAGGCATCAGAGAAAGGTGGAAAGTGAGAAAGGGCAACATTCAGCCTGATCCTAGATGGCGCCGACAACTTGAAGCGAAGGCGCTCTCGCATCGCTGTTTCATCCTGTTCCGGCTCGCAGAAGGTGGAAGCCCAGTTGATGAAGAACAGCTTGTTGGGGTCAAGGTCCTTGGGAAGACCCGGAATAAAATCGCCCCGGGGGCTTTCTTTTGCAAGCTGCTTGTGTATGTTGTACAAAGGGCGCAGCACAGCGCCGTCCACGACGTTGTCTTCCATGAACAGAGACTCGTCGCGCAATCCTTCCTTGACGTACAGAATCGCTGCGTCGGCGAAGCTGTTCTGAAAGCACCTCGCCCTTTTGATGAAGCGCTCTTTCGTTGCGGATGTCCACCACTCACGCAGGCCGCCATCGGCATCGACGGTAGAGCCCAGGATGCTCATTGACGAAAACATGCCCCGCAGAACCTCACCCACGAAGAAAGGCACAGAGACAGCGTCCAGACGCTGTGAGATGACCGATACAAATTGAATGGTAGCTGGGGACACGAGCACCTCGTTGCGATCAGGTTCGTAAACAAAGCCGGCCTTGAACGCGCTGTCGGTTTCCAAAAGCGGCTCGTGGAATTGACCGGTGCTGCTCGTGCGCCAGTATTCGGCGCGGCGATCCCGAAGAAGATCGTAGTACGCTTCGATAAGACTCACGTTTTTGAAGAAAGGCGAAATTGGATGCCGCTGGTGCAAGGTGACATCGCTTTCCGTTTCCATCAGGACCACCTGGACGCGTTCTATTTTGAGGACAGCCTCCGCTGCTTCCTGCTCGGTCCATCCAGGGTGCCTTTGCCGCAGCCTGCCTCATTTCGTGGCGCGCGGTTTGCTCCAGCTTCCGAAGGCCACCCATGATGCCTCTAGTAAGTGGTGTGGATGTCTCCTTTAGGACTTGGGACCAGGTGAGAGCTCTTGTAGCTCGAGGGTAGAGTCTCTCCAGGAGAGAGAAGCACGCCTCGAGTCGTTGTGGGACTCCGTTAGCGAAATGCTGGCGGTAGAGCAGAGACATCATGAACTCGGCTTCGTTGGAAGGTAGTAGGGGCGAAAGGGACACGATCAGTTTATAACCCACGTAATTCAGTAGCGTTTGAACCGTAAACCGGGAAATAATGTTCGGTAAGTTGTTAAAATAGGCCGAGTCCAGCAGCGCAACCTCGCCTCTGGTAAGGCGGCCCTTATTCTCTTGAATGAAGTACTGAAAGTACGCCTGCCAGTCCCAGTACGGCTCTGAAGTTAAGTTGGCTATCGGTAGCGTCAGTTCGGCAACCGGCAAGTTGCGCACAGATTGGGCCGCAGCGGCGCTGATCTTTTCCTCGAGCACGAGGATCCTCAAGACGGTCTGGTGAACGTCTTGGCCGCCTGGGTTCGACAGAGAGAAAGCCTTGAAAATGAATTCGCCGTACGATTTGAGGTAAGGGCCGGGAAAGGCGTTCTTGTACCGCCTGAGCAGGATAGGCGGTGAGTTGACGTGAAGCATGGTCTTGTCGCTCAATGGACGCGCCCTCAGAGATACGCTCACGAGGGACGACACACCGAGCATTTTTTCTGCTTTGGCCGCAACAGTGTGCGCTTCGGCGTGCGGGCTAGCGTCTTTATAAGGCCACTCGCCTATGCCAAGGGTTTGCAGTATCTTGCGGAAAACATTCCAGTTGTCGTTATTTAAGCCAGGCACACAGTCTTGCATAAACAGCGCTGCCTCGCTGGTAAAAGAGTCCGACCCGTCAGCCGGAACTCGCTCCAAGAAGTCCCAAAGGTTCAGCATGGTTGATGCGTGCGCCGAGTAAGTGTAAGGCTGAGAGCTTGCGTCGGGCTTTCGGAACCAGTTTCTCGAGCATACGTACGAGTAGAAGTCTACGCAGGGCGAGACCGAGTGGTTTAGCTTGTTAGCGATGTACCGTGTCTGCCATTGGCATGACTCCGACCTGCACTCGCTTCGCCGCATGGGTTGGCGTGTTCGCACGGGGTCCCATCCCGAGCCTGTTAAGCTTTTGTAAAGGATGGCGCCTCCAGGGGGAAACTCCGCGTAAAGGGATTTCACCACGTGGCCCGCGGTACCGATGAGAACAATACCCGCTACGATCGCCACTAGCACCAGAGGAAGCATCGGGCAGTTCTTGGGTTCTCTCTCTTCTTCTCGCTGGTCGCTGAGCTCCACGCTCTCGAACTCTGCATAGGGGGTTGGCCCCTTCGCTATTCGCACTCTTTTATGACGAGGCTTAAGATCTTCAAGATCTTCGGAAGTGTCGCCGAGGAGGCTGTCATCGTTCTGGTGGGCCCGCCGCGAGGAGAAAGGCGAAGCCCTCCTTTTCCGCTTCCGGTTGCGTTTCCGGCGGGTGTCCTGGAACATCGGATGCGAGGGAAAACCCATCACGTGCGTACGTGGAGCTCGCCACTTTTGGGGGACGACTTGGGGTGGGCATGGAGCAGGCCACTGGCCAGGAGCAACACGGGGGTAGTGGGCCATTCCGCATTGCTGCGTAGTGGTTGCGGGGTAGGCCGCCTCGTGTGCGCAGCACGGAGGTGCAAATGCCGCATGCTGCTGGGAGCTGCAACCTCCAAGCTGCCGGCCGCACCCTGTAGGCCTGCAGGCTGCACCCTGCACCGGCCCATCGTGATGCTGGTGGCAGTCACGGGAAGGTGCCAGTGTGGAGCAGCAGACGGGAGCGCCGAATTCAGACGGCATAAGCGAGTCTTGGGGCGCCATCGGACAACACTGTTGACAACTTCGTTCAGCATATCCGCAGTTCTGCATCGGCTGGGGAGCACGGACTGGTAGAGAGAGGATGCTGGGCAACATGTCTCCATAGTGGGGTGCTTGCATGAATAGCAAAGCCCGACGAACGAGGAGAGAATCGCTGACGTGCGTGCAGCGGTTGCCACTTCGAGAAATGCCTTCGTCTTCTTCGTCGTTTTCAGCCTTGGCGAATACGACTTCGCGCGGGAAAATTTACGGCTCCAGAGACCTGAAAAGTGATTGAACGCGAAAGAACATGGCGTGCAGCTAGGAAAACTAAGCACAATCGCACGATTTCACTAAGTAATAATACATAAGAAGGGTAAGGCTTACGCAAGTACATACCGCTGTCACCAAGTCCCGCCGATTGAATAAGGGTATGCAATGCCTACCCGTGCTGGCAGCAGCTTAGAAACGACCATACTTAAAGGTGTTTTGCCTCCAAATTTGTTGCTTGTGCATTCTGTTTTTCAAACGTTTTATATTTCTTTAGAAAGCATGATACATCCTCTCACATGCACATATTCTGAGTTAAAAAATTTATTATCGCACGATTCGTGTGAACAGGATTCGGTTTCGGTTTCTGGTCACCGATTCAAGCAGTGACGTCACAGTGTTGCGAGGACGCTCTGCCACGTGTGCCTACCATGCGGCGCTACGGTACGCTGCGACTTTACTGCGACGTCTGCTCCCGCACACGCGTGCTTCACCACGGAAGTAAACACGCCGACTCGTAATGTGAAGCCGCGACAGCTCCGACACGGACTCTTCTCTGCATCCTCGGATGCAGACAAATGAAAACCATGGATATGCGAAACATGCCACTTAAATAACCGCAAAAAAAAAGCTGCCCCGCCGCGAATTCAACCCGCAACGTTGTCCGAGCGGGCGCGACGCGCGAGGCCACTGCGCCCCCGCCCAAATGGTGCTCTATCGCGAAATAGTCGGTATGGAGGCCCATCCTTCGCGTCGTACGTCGGTGTTTACTAGCTAGTTTACAGAATTCCTGGCTGGTAAACTGAAATTCCTAAATAGCGCTTGCGCAGCAAGGTTGCGCGAAGTCCCCGCAATAGCTTATCGCCATCAACTCTGCTCCTTCGCGAAAGCGCTCGCAAAAATAAGGTGTTCCCGGCTGCGACTGCGATTTTGCACTGTAGGGATAGAGCTTGCCGTACATTGGTTTTACGTTTTACGTTAAAAACATTGGCCGATATTGATCTCTTATTACCCAAATTACCCTGTGTAACTCTTCTTCTGCACCGAAACTGACCTTGTATTTTCTACAGGCGAGCCGATCGCACACACATATGCAGTTCGCAGCTCCGGGGTAGCGGCGTCGCCGAAGAGCACGGCCGAAGCGTCGAACGCCAAAATACGGATCGCATTAGCGCTAGTGTTGAGTTGTATGGGCTTCATAGACTTTACTGAATTTATTACACTCCAGAAACTAACAAAATAGATCCGCATTCTTTGCGGCACAAATGTTGTCGGGGCGCAGTTTTCGCTTCTCGGTGGATTCCCGACGACGCGTCGGGCGACCGGTTCTGATGGTGTCTTCGGTCGGCGAGTCAGTCACACTACGGCGACTTTCCATCGGTAGACGTGTTTGCGACTCGTCGGCGTCGCCATCGCGTCGTCGTCGTGTCGGCCTGGTGTGTCTGATACCACGAAGCCACAGAACCAAGCGACCAAACAACCTGTGGTAACTGGAGTTCAGGTTGACGTCGCTCGCGTCGCTAACGTGGTATGACGTCACAAAGTTTGTTATGCTGGCAATTCACTGACGTCATGGTTAGTGGCGATAGCGATGGGTCCAGATCTCCAGAAGAGCTTTTAGGTACTTTTTAGAAGCGAATTAAAATGTATATTAAGCGCTTGCTGTACCCAGCACTTCGTGTTGAGGGTCCTTGCATACAGATAAAGCCTACAGCAGGCGTTTTACAGACTTAAAATTTGCTGGCATAACCCCTTTAAACGAGTTCGCTTTATTAAAGCTGAAATACGTCGATTTGCGGATGTAGGAAATTTATTACAGATAAAGTGTAGCAGCAATAACACGAGAAAGAAAATGACAAAATTAGAGCATTACAATACATTTATAAATCTGAAAGGCAAGTTAGACAGTAAATTAATTACTGAGACACCTAGGGCTCTCTGTGCTGTAGTCAAAGCGAATGCATTAGTACCCAATTGATAAATGGGACATGTCAGTGTCCTCATCATGGGTTTCCCGTTGCGTTTTTTTTCTTTTTCCTATGGTTAGGATGAATTTGAACACAGTGCTGGAAGGCATCTACTAACAATTTGCAGGTGTCGAACCTTTTCAACAAATAATGAAATGCAAAACGTTTGCGCACATCTTGTGTGGGCTTTCGCTGTTGCGCAGTACAGCACTCCTGCAGCCTGATTATTCCAATAAAGTCGCAGCTAGGGAAGGACAAAGTCGTTTTATAACCCTTGCAAGCTGCCGAGAATGGCATTTCGTTTGGTCAGCATGCACTACGCTCGCGCTTCCAGCAGCAACAGACCATTGCTACATTGGTGCTCATTCATTTCCCCTGTTGGTACATAGAGCGTGATAGTCTTCAGTTGTCTGGAGGGGAAAGTGTGCCAGCGGGTACGAAGTTGATGGTACGTGAAAGAAAAAAGGCCTGAATTTCATTGACTGTGCAATATCAACAACGGAGGGTCGAACCGTTTCGGCATGAACCGGTAACCGTTATTTCTTTTTTCGGTTCAGTTCCGGTTCGGGTTCATGATGATGATGGTTTGATTTTATTGGCGCAAGGCCGACATGGGCAAAGAGCGCCAAACACAAAGTGATTTGATGAGGAGAGAACACGAAATAAAATCAGTTAAAACTATGAGCACGGCTGGTGTAAAGGGCCAGGGTGAAGAACAAGAGTGGTTAAAAGATAAATAAGGTGGCTGGTGTATAGGACCAGGGGTAAAGCTATGGGTGATATGAGATGAGTTGTAAAAAGTGAACTTCTGATAGGAACTTAAAGGTGCGCTGAACAGAAAACATGGCATCATCTCCTAAGAAGTATGATGGGTGTGGTGGAATATGTCGTGTGTGTAGTTGAGGAAGTGTTTGCGTCGTGTAGTGTCGAGTGCCTTAGCATTGTATGAGGATGTGCATCACGGATAGGGCCTCTCCGCACCTGCTGCAGCGGTTCGGGTTCAGCGTGCTCAAAAAATAACGGTTCGGGTTCAGTTTCGGAAAAAATACCGGTTCAGTTCCGGTTTTCGGTTCAGTTCTGTTCTGGTTCGACACCCTGCTTCAGATGGTGCTGCCAGCGCCCACGTGTACGAGGGACGCGCCGCGTAACCTGACGAAAAGCCTGTAAGCCAACGATCACTGAGTAAGATCGACGCCGATTTGCGAATGTCGCGCTGCTGTCACGGTCTGCTGCTCCTTTCGCTGCAGCGGACCGTGTGTTCACCAAACGACTCGCTGACAACCCGTTTGGTTTCGTTTGCACGGACGGTTTCTGAGCGCCTGTGATTTCAGTCGAATTTACGCAATGCTGCGGCGCATGCAATCCAGTGTCTAACAATGTGCGTATAACGGTATATGGTATAACGTTGATGGTATAACGGTGCCATAGCGACGAAATATGAATAGCGATGTGCAAGTTCACATCGATGCACAATAAACATTCAACTGCTCCTGTGAAGGCCCATTTCACTTTCGAGTTTTCCGGTTCCTATAGAAGAGGAACCGGAAAACTCGACCTACATTTTTTGTTATCCTCCCTATTATTTTTCATAGTTTGCGATGAAGTTGGCGTGATTGTTTTAGGTATAAAGCAGTCTTCTTAATGAACCAACATTGTATTTTGTCTTCATGGCCCCTTTAAGCTTTTTTGTATGAACGTTTGCTCGGTTGAACAAATCCATGTACCAAAAGTTCACAGCCGCAGCTCGCCACGTTTTTCGCCAGTCTAGAAATTTGGTAACACAATCTAGATCTCATGCAACCCACCGATATTGTTTATTGTGGATGTAGAATTGCCATTCCCAAAGGTATGTCACTGTTTAGAACACAAACTGGAAATGAGGGGTGACCCGCCGCGGTGGCTCAGTGGCTAAGGCGTTGCGCTGTTGAGCACGAGGTCGCGGGTTCGATTCCCGGCAGCGGCGGCCGCTTTTGTGATGGAGGCGAAAAGCAAAAACGCCCGTGTGTACGAGATTTCGGCGCACGTTAAAGATCCCCAGGTGGTCAACATTATTCCGGAGCCCTCCACTACGGCGCGCCTCATCGCCTGCGTTGCGTCGGCGCGTTAAACCCCACAATCAATCAATCAAATGAGGGATGCGCCCCGTATTGGCGGTGTTATCGTTTAAAACAGAGAAAGCCGGCTGGTGGAACACTTCTTCTCAAAAAGATTTAATTGCTGTGACGCACTCACAGTTCAGAGTTTCAGAGTTTCTTTATTTGACCACAAAGCAGCGCGTGCTCATACAAAGGAAATTACAAACAGAAATGTCAACAGCGCAATTTGGTGTGGAAAATGAGGAGAAAGCTGCGCACATGCAGCTTGACAAAGCCCCACCTTCCAGAAAAAACAACAACAACAACAACAACAAAAAACAAGAAAACACAAAAACAACCGTGACAAACAACCAGTAATGACGACGATGATGACGAGCGAAGTACGTAGATCAGGTATAGAATATAATAGAACTTTATTGTCGTCTTGGTACTGTAAATCAATGGGATTTAGTTACTAGAAAAAGGGGAGGGCATCCTCTGTGTGGATATTTTTTTTAAATCCCTATACAAACGACGTCATGGGTGTACAGCCAAACGCTGACTGTGGTCAGCATCGAACCTGGGTCCCTCACGTCATGACGCCGACGCCTATCCGACTGCGCCCCTTCAGACACGGTCGAAGCAGTTTGGATTTAAAGCGAAGCTTTCTCGGTCTCGCTAATAGCGACTGTCCCGTCACCCAAACTCTGTGAACCCCTACAATGCCAACGACAGCGAACGAAATCCTGGCGAGAAAGCTGGCCCTTCAACCATCGTTGTCGTTCGTTTTCATTGCTGGGATATATTTTACCACAAAATGCTCCCTTAGATCACTTCTGCGTATTCTTTTCATAACCACGAGTAGTTTAGCACCGTTTAGGTCAGTTTAGAGACTGTGGGCAGCCTGTCATCACTTTTGTTTCAATTCTGCATCACTCCGGAGGTGCCCGACCCGCAGTGACTTGAAAACGAAATGTCGCGGTGGGTTGATGTAGCAAAGGCATTTATTTTCGGTGCTACTGCTCTCAGATGCGGCAAAATCTACCAGGCACGATGGAAACTTTCCCCGCCTCGTTTGCCTAAATACCGGGAAACTTGAAAGCAAAGCTACCCTAACAGGGTTGTACAGACGAACGACGAATCAAGAAAGAAACGGCAGGGTGAGCGCTGACTCACAAATTAATTTTCATTGAGGAGAACATTGAATATATTATGAGCATCCTTGGTCAATCTACCGGTACCCGTTGGCACAGTCGCTCTTGGTGTGGGACTTTCGGACTGCCTTCAGTGCCTCATGATGATGATGGTTGGATTTTTATGGCGCAAGGCCAACTAGGGCAAATAGCGACAAATCAGTGGTTATGTATGAGCAGTGAAGATGTAAACACTAAAATTGCTCAATAAGAAAAAGAGTGAAAACAGTTGACTACAATGGTGGTGGCTGGTGTAGGGCCGTTTTCATTACACATGACAGGAAATGAGGTTCAAAAACACCGCAACGATACTAAAACTGAACTTTGTGTCCGTCAGTAATCACCAACAACAGCTTCGGCATTCAAGTCTTGCGCATGAGTGCAAGCTTCCCGGATTTTTTTGTTATAAGCTACAGATATAGAACAGTAGAATTCTGTGAAATTGAACTTACCTTGAAGGGGTCCTGAAAGAGGTTCTTCCGATACACGGGTGTTCCCATTCTCAGACAAAGCAATGTTCTAGTAATCACTTCTTTCAAGAATTTCGTTAAAGCAATGAGTGTTTGCGGAGTTACAGCAGCTCAAAAGGCGTATTCTCACCCACGGCGCGTTTCCTCCTCCTTTCGCGTTCCCCTCGCAAAGCGCGAGCGCTCCGCTCGGAAAATGTCCATGATGCCTCGCTTCTCGGTGACGTCTCCAACAACACCCGGTCGGTTGCGCGCGACTGCTACTGCGATAATAGCTGCGTCGCAAGAATCGCTTTGGGACGGGGTCGTCTGACTTTCTGCGTTCCATTCCCGTTGTGGTTTGTAATTGTAATAACTGAAAAACAGTAACCGATTACGATTACAATTACAGCTGAAAAGAGACATCAAAAACTACTCCTGCAGTAATCGATTACTTCGCGCGTCACTCTTCGCATTTTTCTTATTAAGGTAGCACATAAATACACATACAGTGTGGCATAAACCGCGATGCCGCCGGTGATTGAAGTGAGCAAAATGCGCACCTCCTTGTTGAGTAAACGTTTCGACAAATGTTATTTTAGCGGTGTATGCACCGTGTCAAATTTCAAAGCGCATCTCCGCTGCTGTGATAAGTGCGAATATTTCTGAACATGTCTATGACGGATCCCGACACAAACGCACACTATGCGAGTAGAGCCACGTTTTCGTCTGCTAAAGACATATGTGGCAATGAGTGACGCCAACACTTCCAATTCCTTTCGGAAAAAGATAAAACAAAAGGTGCGCTCTTTATCTACGTTACTCACAAGTGGTTAGATAAGGTCATTGTGACAAGTGTGTGGCGCCCCCAACCCTGATATTCGTTGGCCGCTAAGTTCAGTGGCCCCACCAGGCTCGGTGGGCAACATTGTGGGTGGCCGGGGAATAAACACCGCCGAGCACGGCTGCTCGGGGGTCAGTCACCATCACCACCAGCACGCTGTATGTCGTCTCTCGGCTGGAGGGTACCCCTACCCTCCCAGGTTCACAAACGCGGGGCTAAATCGTGACACTGGCGACGAGGGAAGAAGGCCGCTGGGCGGCCAAAGCCACCGTGAACGCCGCCACCGACAACACCGAGACACCGCCCCCTCAAGCCAGCCGCCATTACGCCATGCCGCTGTACGGTAGGCTCGAGCCGTTCGAGGGTGAAGGGTACGCCTGGCCGGTCTACGAGGAACAAGTCGGCGTGTTTTCCCGGGCGAAACGACACATCACCCGAGGCAAAACAGCGCGACATCTTCCTGGCCAGCCTGCGGGACCCGCGTCTTCGCTCTCCTGCTCGACCTGCTCAAGCCGGGCCACGCCGCATGACAAGTCGCTGGGTGAGCTGCTCGCGACGCTACGCTCGCACTACAGCCCGGCTCCATCGACGTTAATGGAGCGCTTCCGCTTCAACAACCGGAGCCGCCGAGACGGAGAGACGCTCGAGCAGTTCGTCGCAGCGCTGCGAGGGTTGGCGAGCGGCTGCGCCTTCGGGGACCAGCTCGACTCGCTGCTCCGGGACCCTTTCGTCTGCGGCATCAACGACCCCGCCATGCAGACGCGACTCCTGGAGCTTCCCGACCCCTCGCTGGACGACGCCGTGAAGAAAGCGCTGGCGATGGAGGCTGCGGCCAAGGACGCGGGCGAGTAGCGCGTGCAGCCGGCTCACCGTCGGCGGAGGCGGCGGTGAACAAGATGGCGGCACGGCCATTGCAGGTGCGTTCGCTGCGGTGGTGAACACCCCCCTTCACAGTGCCAGTCGGCCGCAAGCGGAGTGCTTTGCGTGCGGAAGAACTGGGCACATTGCTCGGGGCGTGCCGAGGGGGGACGACGGCGGACGGACGGAAGCAGCAGCCGGCGTCGAGCACAGGTTCCGCGCCAGCCCACGGCCGAGGAAGTCGGCGCAAGGGTAGGCGGCGGGGGCGTGCGGCAGCAGCTTCGGATGCAGCGGCTAGGCTTCACGTCGTGGCCGAAGATCCGCAGATTTTCGACATGTGGCACGCGGCCACAGTGCAGCCGTCGGTGCCACCATACTTGCTGACCGTCCAAGTCTGCGGCCCCATCTCCATGGAGCTGGACACAGGGGCCAGTGTGTCGGTCATGACCGGGAAAGCCTCAAGCGCACCTTTCCTAGCGTGTCCGTCGAGGCGTCGGGCGTCATGCTGCGCAGCTACTCCGGACAGCTCGCCCAAGTCGAGGGTCAAGCACAGGTCAGCGTCCGCCTTGACGACAGGGAGGCCACCCTGCCCCTGTACTTGACCAAGGGGCCGTCACCGACGCTGCTGGGCCGGAACTGGAGCCAGGCTTTTGGGTGTGCGGCTGGCCGGAGTACCAGGAAGCAGTGCGTGCGGTGGAAGACGTCCCCGAGCCTCCTGATCAATTCGAGGTCCTGTTCCAGCCCAGGGTGGAGACATTCACCGGCACGGCAGCAAGCAGTCATGTGCCAGAGGGAGCACTGCCCCGCCCAGCCCGACTGCATGGACGGGCGTCTCGAGCAGCTGCTGACCGGCGGGGTGCCGGCACAACGGCGGCGGATGCTGGGCACCAACGGGCCGCCTGCTGCACCGGGTGGTGCTAGGCGCCGGGGGCAGCGCCCAGCAGGTGGCGCAGGCCATGCGGTAGGTGCACCCGCAGGGCTTCCGGCTCGACGACAAGGCCCAGTACGCGCTGGACTTCAGGATCATCGACGGCGACGTGGGCCTGCCGCACAAATCGTTCCGCACGGAGCCCTTGCCCCACGGCTGCCTGTGCGTGTACGCCAACCAGCCGGGGCTGGAGTACATCCGCGAGAGCCTCGAGAAGACCCTGCTGGCCAACCTGGAGCAGGAGGACCGGCTGCCCTTCCACGGCCTGCCCCTGGTCATTGTGTTTGCGGGCCAGGGGGACTTCCTGCTTGAGGAGGGCATCAACCGGGCCAAGAGCCTGCAGTGCCCCTTCGTGGACGACGGCGGCGGCCTGGACCCCGTGCGGCTGGAGCAGGCGCTGGGCGCGCTGGTGGAGAGCATCGAGCGGCGCGCGGGCCGGTTGCACATCTATCAGGCGCTGCCCGCGGCCGCGGGGCCCCGGCCGGACCTGCGGCTGATGCTGTGCATGCTGTGCGGGGACCCGTACGCGCCCGAGCAGGTGCTGGCGCCCCTGCTGGAGCAGCCGGGCTGCCTGGCCACGGGCACGCCGCACTGCCTCAGCCTGGACTCCTTCCTGGGCCCTTGCCGGAGTCTGGGGCTCCGGTCTTTTCCAGAAACTTCCGGCCGGGTCCACCCTGGTCTGCCGGGCGCGTGGTCTGTCCTGCTAATGCGTCGTCGCTGCTCATCCGCATGTCGGACGGGACCACTTGGCACCGGCACGCCGACCATGTGAGGCCTCGCCTGGCAACCTCAGCCGCCCCTTCAGGAAGCCAGCAGGCAGGGGAGCCAATCACACCGACCGCTGCCAGCACAGCACCAGGGGCTGGTGCTACTCGTGCCTCTGCGATGCCACCTGCAAGGCCGACAGCTGGTGCGAGTGTGACACAGGCAGCACCTAATGCTGCCACAACGGCCTCGACACCTGTGCTCCGGAGGAGTAGAGAGACCGGGGTGACAGGTGGAGTTTTTGTGTTTGTGTGGACAAGAAACTTGGGGGTGAGGGGTGTGACGTGTGTGGCGCCCCCAACCCTGATATTCGTTGGCCGCTAAGTTCAGTGGCCCCACCAGGCTCGGTGGGCAACATTGTGGGTGGCCGGGGAATAAACACCGCCGAGCACAGCTGCTCGGGGGTCAGTCACCGTCACCACCAGCACGCTGCATGTCGTCTCT
Organism: Haemaphysalis longicornis; assembly: GCA_013339765.2. Lineage (NCBI taxonomy): Eukaryota > Metazoa > Arthropoda > Arachnida > Ixodida > Ixodidae > Haemaphysalis > Haemaphysalis longicornis. The sequence continues at coordinate 125,767,227 of CM023450.1, read as the reverse complement.
CGGCTGGAGGGTACCCCTACCCTCCCAGGTTCACGAACGCGGGGCTAAATCGTGACAGTCATTTTATGTACTCGGACATAGTCTTCGGTGTGCAGAAACGAAATGGTGCGCGAAGGAACAAAGCATTGTAATGTGGCGGACGAATCTTTGAGGTTCCGTGCTTGTGGTATTGGAAAAGTCTGGACCATTTTTGCCCCTCGCTGAGTAACTCCAGCACATCTAACCACTATCGCAAAAAATACGGAGAAAATCGATTACCGGCAAAACTAATTGAATTACAGGGACAGTTATTACGTCGCCAGAAACGTGAGGGTGTCCTGTAGCAAGCAAGGAAAAAAGGCTGTCAGCCGACTAACTTGGTTTCAGGGTGCCCACGCCTATTTTTTACCTCAGTGAGCACTTGTGCCCGGAACGAAAGAGACTTCTCCGGCAAGCCATCATCAGAATGAGAAATCACGTGGAAGTTAGTGTGGGTTCGTTGTGGTAACACCTTTCACATGCGTAAACGAGGGAGGACGAGTATTAAAATTGGTCAACACAAGGTCTGGCTACGTTTTTGAGCTACCCAGCACTCTACTTTACGTCGATGTGTTGTCACTTTCGTTGGTAAATAATTTGCCCTTGTTCGTGTAGTCACCTATTGTATAGCTTCATAAAACACATACTGTGCATGTTGCACATTTTATTGAGGTCTACTGCATCAATCTTAATTCGGTTTGTATGTTTTTTAGCTCATGATATTGAATGTTCCTTTCGAAAGGTATTGCTGCGTCGTCGTGTCCAAACAATGGCCAAGACAGAATCGTGGTGCGCGTTCCTGCCACCTCCCACGGGACAAGTGTATTGTGGTTTTGGGGCGCAGCCCTTTGGCGTCCATCTCTGGGTTGAGCCGCGTCATCGTCATAACCGACTAAACGATGGCAAGACCCAATAGTGCAAGAAAGCAAAGGAGGAGAGTGTCGCGAAATTGTGAGTGGGGGGCGGTTCGCCGTGGCGGCGCGAGTGCTCTCCGAAAGTGTGCGGTAGGGGAGGGGGGGGGGGCAGTACGCTGTAAGGAGACAGTCGCGAAATTGTGAAGGGACGGTGGTTTGCCGTGTTGGCGCGAGCGCTTTCCGAAAGTGTGTGGTGGGGGGAGGGGGGGCAGTATGCTGTGCCCGCACGAGACGCTCGTCTGGGCGACTCTGGCGAAAACGTGAGGTGGGCGTGCGCGTGACGATTGTGTGCTGCGTTCCACTCCAGTCTCCGAAGACGTCACCGCGTTCGACGAGGCCCGCACTGCCCTGGCCCGCATGGTGCAGACGATGCACCCCGACCCTCGGGTCGTGAGCGGCCTGGCGCCCAGACCGTTGCCCGCACGCATCAGCAGGGACGCCCGCTGCCTGCTTCTCCGCATGCAGCTGAACTGCTGCAATGTGGCGGAGCGTCTGCACCGACACGGCCGCAAGGACTCCCCTACATGTGCGGACTATTCCGAACTGGAGACGCTCGAGCACCTACTCTGCTTCTGCCCCCCCCACCACGCGGGCCCGAGAGCAGAGCTCCACCGAGCGCTCCAGCGTCGAGGCCTTCCCAGCGCCGACATGGAGGACCTTCTGTTCCCGAAGGGACCTGCGGCAACCCAACGGGAAGTGTTCACTTATCTGCTTCACTTCCTGGAGACGACCGGCCTCACGCAGCGGCTGTAGCCCGGAGTGCAGTGATTGACTGGTGTGCCCGGACTGACAGCGTTCTAGGACTGACAGCTCTCTTTATACCTTTCTCTCCCTCTCTCTCTCTTTCTACTTTATCCTATCACTCCCCCTCTACTTCCCTTCCCCTGCACTGGGTTGTATGCAGGTGAGCTCCCTGCCGAGCTCAAAATATCCCCAGTGAATTTCCTTTCATTTTCCCGTTGCAAACCACAACCCCCCCCCCCCCCCTACCTAAGACGCGTGTCGCAGTCGCTTCCTGAGACGCACTTCGCGCCGCCGACGCAGAGGCTCATTATCGCTGGTGTCGAGAGAAACCACGAGTGAGTGCTGCCACAGCGCACTGCTGCTGCGCCCAAATATCGCATTAGGGAGTATCGCAATCACCAGCCAATTTTTTCATACCGTGAATTTTAACTCAGTTTTTATCACTTTCGGATATAGACCAAAACACCTGAAGTATATTTATTTTACATGAGGGTGTGCGAATATTCGAAAATTTTGAATATTACTCGAAAATTAAATATGTGATATTCGTATTCGCTTCGAAAACTATGTATTCAAACGAGTTCGAATATTCGAAAGGGTTTGAATAATCGGCTATTATCAAATATTTTGATTGATTAGTTTAAGGGGGGGACGCGGCTTCCGACTTTTGAAAAATGACCAAAAGATCGTTTTTTTATTAAGCCACATATCCGGCTTCTATATTTTCTATCCTGTGCGTTTGCAACGTTTTTCCGCCGAAAACCGCCGCAAAGTGGCATAAGAAATACTTTTGCCAGCCGTGGTGGCAGAATGGCAGCGCAAAAGGGCGAAAAAAACGGCAATTTTCGGAGCTCTTTATCAACGGTGCCACCGGGCGCGGCCATTTTGGTACCATTGGATCGGCCCGATCCTGTTTCCAGGTCCTGGCCATGTCTTTTATTTTCGTGCATTCAGAAACGCATTAACGACAGAAAAAGAAAGACGCCCAAACGCAGCCAGAAACAGATGCTGAAGCGCGCTTGGCCTTCCGGTCGGCGCGCGTTGAAATGGCCCTCCTGATTGGCGTCACTGCGGCAATGCAAGATGGCGGCCGCCTGAACTGCGTGTTGCGCGTTTCTGAGTTCATTTGCGCTGCTTCGCTGGGCCAAGTTCCTGTTCAGTCATTTTATCTTATGTGGTATTCAACATGGACATTATCGCGATGGGAATGCCTGAGGTCACAAGCCAGATCACGGGAAGTTCCGTGGCTCGAAAGGCGGAGGTCATCGAACGCTTCGTGGTGCGCGTGACTACCCTGAAGGGTGAAACGCGGTGGGCGCGTTTGTGATAGCGGTTCGCGAAGTGAACTTTTCGTCTGATTTGCGGTGCTTACACGCTTAGTTATTGGTTTGTTTGGCAATGCACTCGCTAGCTTTGGGAAAGAAACGGCCGACGCTTCAAAAGCTGCGGCACGCACGGCATAGCCGCTGCGCGTCGAAGTATCGCCTGACTGCGCAACCGGGTACGATTGAACGCCAGAAGTTGTAACTAATTCATGTGACGTTAGGTTTAATCTCATGAGCGACCTGACGGTTCATGTCAGGGATAAACAAAGTATGACATGTTGCGGTGTACGAGCGCACCGATGCGGGCGAGCCAAATAGACTTTGCGCAACGATTCCCGTGAACTTCAAGAAATCATGCAAACAGGCCTGCGTTGGGAATAAGAAGTGTTGACGGCGTTAAAAATGTGCCTTACTGTCATTGAATTTAACAAATTGATTGATTGATTTTAGGGTTTTACGCGCCGACGCAACGCAGGCGATGAGGCGCGCCGTAGTGGAGGGCTCCGGATTAATTTTGACCACCTGGGGATCCTTTAACGTGCGCCGAAATCTCGAACACACGGGCGTTTTTTTGCTTTCGCCTCCATCAGAAAAGCGGCTGCAAATTGAATTTAACAAATTGAATTTTTAGGGAAATTATTAATACCAGTGCATACATCTATAGTTTAGTGCATATACCCGCCGCTGTGGCTCAGTGGCTAAGGCGTTGTGCTGCTGAGCACGAGGGCGCAGGTGCGACTCCCGGCCGCGGCGGCCGCTTTTCTGATGGGGGACGAAAAGCAAAAACGCCCGTGTCTATGAGATGTCTATGAGATGACATTAAAGATTCCCAGGTGGTCAAAATTAATCCGGAGCCCGCCACTACGGCGCGCCTCATCGCCTGCGTTGCGTCGGCGCGTTAAACTCTACAATCAATCAATCATCAATCAATCAATCAATCAATCAATCAATCAATCAATAAATCTCTTCTTTTCCGTCGGTCCTTCAACAGCAATACATATCTAGATAAAGAGAGATTGGACGTAGCTGGACATGGGGCTATGATTAGCGCCAGTTTCTGGCGAAGCTGGCCAAGGTTTGCGACACAACTCCCCGGCCGCAGAAGCACCGTCCCGGTGCCTGTTACGACGGAGGAGCAGCAGTAGGTGGATCCCGTGTGTGGTACGTCTTGTGGCGGCTCACGTGGACGGGCTAAGGAGCCGAGTGCACAGACGATGTTGGAGGCGCGATAAGCACAATTTCATCGGTGACAGGAGTGACGTTCCCCTCGATGCGGTAAGGGCGAGTGAATGGGGTCATGAGCTTCTCAGACAGTCCACTGCGGCGAGAAAGGGTCCACAAAAGAACCTAGGAGCCTGGAGCAAAGTTTGCAGGGCGGTGACGCTCGTTGTATCAATGTTTCTGGGATTCTTGTGACGCCAAGAGCCGCGCTCGGGCAGCCTTGTAAGCCAGGTCAACGTGGGCGATGACGTCACGAGCATACGCAGTGGTCGCTGAGTCGAAGCAAGCAGCGTGGTGTCGAACGGTAGGGTTAGCCCACGGCCGAAGAGAAGGAACAACGTTGAATATCCAGCAGTGTAGTGCCGGGAGGAATTGTATACAACTGTCACATAAGGTAGTCTAACGCCCCAACGCCGATGATCGTTGAAGACGTACATTGCACGAATGTCAGTGAGCGTTTTGTTTAGCCGCTCAGTAAGGCCATTTGTCTGAGTGTGGTATGCGGTTGTAAGCGTGTGCTTTGTTTCACAAGAGCGAATAAGGTCTTCGACAACCTGTGATAAAAAGTACCGGCGACGATTTTTGAGTAGCTGGCAAGGAGCACCGTGAAGCAAGAAAAATGTCGCGACGCGAAGCAAGAAATTGGCGACATTGGTAGCGCAGCTCGTGGGGAGTGCACATGTGATGACGTAGCGGATAACATAGTCTGTGGCTACTGCTATGCAACAATTACCGGATAACGACAACGGAAAGGGGCCTGAAAGGTACAAGCCAACACGATAAAGTGGTTCGGTGGGAATGTCTAAAAGCTTGCAGTTGCCCGGCGCGACGCAACGGGGGCGTTTTCCAACGTTGCGAAATATCACAAGCCGCGACGTTGCGACGCACAGTGAGGTAGATCCCTGGCCAGTAAAATTGCCGGTGGACGCGGTAGTACGTGCGGGCGGCCAAAAGGTGGCCAGCCATTGGCACATCGTGAAGCTGGCGGAGTACGTCCGAGCGAAAGTGCTCGGGTACTGCCAGAACCAGGTCAGGTCCATCAGCCCGTAAGAACAGAAATATATGAGACGAGGGATTCCGTACGAACACACATCAAAAATGCAGTCCTTACTGCCAGTGCTATTCGGATACTACGTGAAGGCGGTTTGTAGCGCCGAATAAGGTAATTGTTATTTTTTGTGATACAGGGATAAAGAAATCAAAGTCGGGGAATGCTAATAAATAAAATTTATACTGATAGGGTTCCTACCCTTCATCAGTGAGAGAGAATTTACGACGATGGCGCCCTCGGTGAAGATGACGACGCACAGTCGACATTTCATTTCACGCTTGAAGACTCTCTCCCGCTACGTGCAATGTTTGTTCGTATTGCCTTCTAGTTTTGCTATGTTTATACTTTTTTTCAGGTACTTGGTGAAGCGACAGCGCCTATAGGCATTGCTTCGTTTTGAACACCTAGAACAGCACTTATAAAAAAATGTCATGTCAAGCAGAACTGTCACATTCCCAAGTAAGCCACATCTGTAGAAAAACTAAATTCTGCTTCTATTTTGAGACGGGTTGCCAGTGCGACATATAATCTGTATTGTCTTCTCATGTCATGCATGAGAAGACGGGATGTTCTAGTGACGTCCAGCGAATAAGAAGAAAGACTAAAGTTCAACCACCCTGAAAAAATGACGTCAACTGCCTGCTGGCTACTCAGTACTGTTCTCGTGTCGCTGCTTGTCCCTTATTTACTATTCTCTATACAGATACAAGAATTTCTCACTGAGCGAAGCAATGATGTTCATATTCGTTTTAGTTTTTTGCATAATCTTGAGGTCTGCATACGCGGTTTTTCCTATCCCGAATGAACAAGACGAAAGTAAGTGATCCTTTTTTTTCAACCTTTAATTGTCCACTCATAAAAGCACCTGTACTTCTCGCCAGGCACAACGTGAAATTTCACTGGGAGTAGACCAGTGAACATAAGTATATTACGCAAACGTAGCTCCTAGATAATTGCCCCGGTTCTAATGTGATTCCTGGTAAAGCTTCATCCTTTATGAAATATGTGTAGCTGGTCCCAACGTTTTTCCTCGTGCATTAATGTATGCAAGTGATTGAAAACGAACGGATAGTTCATTCCTTTTAGCCGTTAATGCTATTTTATTCAATATAATATCAAAAGAGTGCCCCTAGAGCGATAGCCTGGTCGCAGGTTTGATTGTATAAAAGGATCGAATTTAACTCGGCCGCAATGAAATTGTTCGGGAAATTTTACACGAGCTGCTGCTTGAATACTCACGAACGCTTCTTAAACACCCGGAGTAAACTTTGACTAATTGATGTATGAGGGCGCTGCTGTGGTCTTCAGGGACGTCAAAGAACGCTAGCCAATACGGCGGTGTTGCGTGCTCCATAAACTCGGGGAATGCAGCTTTTAACGTGATCCACAATAGACTGTGATGACAACGCTGGGGAAAGCAATGCAGGGAGCAGCTAAACAATAAAAACAGTAGCTGGGAATACGCCTGCGGCGCAACATCGTATTGTGTATTGTGTATTGTGCGCAACGGTGTATTCTGTTTTTCACCCCGCACGGGGCACCTTCAGTATTCATGGTGACGGTGGGCAGCGACACCGCGGACCCCGAGCTCCCATACATAAGCCGTGTCCAACCGTTGCGAAGTGTTTAAAGGTGAAGGGTAGAAGCCGTAAACGGTGGCCGTCTCAGCCTTGGTCAAGCTCCGGCCGATGGGCTCCCTGCCTGTCTACCAGGCAGGGAGCCCCGGGACCTCTTTGACTACCAGGGTAAGGTCAAAGGAGAAAGTACTCCCTTCTCCCTGCTTTTATACTATGCCGTATGGTATTTTCAAAATCCTCCCCAACCGTGATCGGCCCCCTAAAAGGGGCCGCACCGAAGTATCGTTTCCCCCATTGCCATCTTGACATTTCCTGAACCAGATGATTACTCTCGATTTCTTGTCATGGAGTCCCTCAATCCAACCGACCCTCTTGCATCTCAGTCAGTCTTCTTGATCGCCAAGTACCTTGAAGCCATAATAGGAAATCGTATAAGTGCAAAAAACAAAGGTCTGGTGAACTCCTAATCGAAATAAATGACAAGCAGCAGTCTGCAAAGCTTCTAGCTCAGACTAGACTGGCTGATCTCGACATCAGGGTCCCACCCCATCGGAGCCTCAACAGCTCGCAGGGTGTGTGATATCCGAGACAGATCTCCTTAACGAAACGGATGCGGATCTCCTTGCCGGCTTGAAGGATCAGGGCGTCACTGCCGTGAGACGCATCACTATCCGCAGAGACGACAAGGAGATTCCCACCAAGCACATTATCTTGACTTTTGACCGCGCAGCTCTTCCACAACACATAAATACAGGTTTTATCCGTTGCTCCATCTGTCCGTACATCCCGAACCCGCGCGCTGTTTTAAGTGCCAGCGGTTCGGCCATGGTACAAACTCTTGCCGTGGCCGAACGCCGTGTGCGAAATGCGCGGCGCATGATCATCCGAGCGACAATTGTCCATCCGATACCCTGTCTTGTCTGAACTGCGGCGGGCCGCATGGAGCATACTCCCGCAAGTGTGAAAAATTCCAACTGGAAAAAAAGATAATCAACATCAAGGTAACTGAGAACATCACCTTCACGGAGGCTCGAAAGAGGTTCGCCTCTTTCCCCCTGGGGAGGTACGCTGACGCAGCTCGCCGGGGTGCGGAGCGGCGTCTGGTGTCCACAGGGACCCAGTTCAGCGAGTCTGACGTGGTACCGCCCCCGCCCCCCCGCTGGGTTGAATCACCGCATCCCAACCCGGCAACCACGCCGCTTGCTGAGGCAGCAGCGGTTGTGGTGCAAACCACTTCTGTTGGGACCTGGTGCCGCTCCAGCCCCTACCTCCCCGTGCTCCAGTGCGTTGGAGGGTGCCGAGGGGATGGACACCACGGCCCCGCATCGGCTCCCACCGCCACCGCACCGCCCGTGCCACCCTCTGGCGCCCCCGACGGTGGCGGCTCAGACGAAGGGCTCCCGAAGGGGGCCAAGTCCGGGGGGCCCGGTTCGACGGGCACCCCCCGGATATCTGAGGACGAGATGGACGTCACGCCGTCCTTGCCTGCAACGCACCGCAAGGAGCGGCCTCCGACGGCCAAGCCAGCAGAAAGGCCTAAAAAGCCCAACCCAAGAGTAACAGCCCCGAAAGACGACACATAAACACACACGAACACACACACTCCAGCCATTCTTAAATTTAAATAATGGGAACAGAAAACGTCATCCAATGGTACTGCAGAGGCCTCCTTAAAAATCTTGACGATGTGTATGAGCTTCTGCATGCCTGTCAGGCCAAGTATCATGTGTCTCCAGGAAACGCACCTCAATTCTAAACAAACAAATTTATTAAATAAGTACATGGTATTCAGAAAGGACAGGGTTGGCTGCACCCACTCTTCAGGAGGTGTGGCCATTATCGCCTGGAAATCATTAGCATGCCACACTCCCCCTTTAAACACTGTCCTCGAGGCTGTAGCGATCCGTACAGTAATATGTATAGGGTTGATAACAGTATGCTCCATTTACTTCTCCTCATTTTGCACCTCTGAGCTCTGATTTCGAGGCACTCGGTTGACCAGCTGCCCGAACCATACATACTAACAGGCGACCTTAATGTGCACAACTCACTTTGGGGCTCCTCCAGAACGGATGCCCGAGGTCGCCTGATAGAGACGTTTCTTACATCCTCCGGAACATGCCTTTTTCTACAAAAAACAGCCTACATACCATAACTTAGGACACAATACATACTCGCATCTTGACTTGGCTATTGGTTCCGTTGTTCTCTTTCCATGTCTTGAGTGGGGTGTGGGCACGGACCCATATGGTAGTGACCATTTCCCCACTTCATTAACGTATATAGGTACAGGCCCGAGCAGTCCATCTTTCCATAAAAGGTTTATTGAATCAAAAGCAAACTGGAGCACATTCACACAGACATCTCAACTACACCACACATCCATAAAACACCTACACGTGGAGGAAGCCGCCAAACTCATCACGGCGCACATCCTCGACGCCGCCGACAAGTTCATTCCCCAGGCATCCAGTGCGTCCCGCACCCCAAGGAGGCCCTGGTGGAACGAGGACTGCAGGTGGGCGCAAGAGGCCAAGAACAAGGCGTGGGGTGTCCTTCGCCGGTACCCCACGTCAGGTAACCTCATTTCTTTTAAACGGGCAAAGGCTTTTGAGAAGCGAGTGCGTCGTGAGGCGAAAAGGGTGAGTTGGCGCACCTTCCTCACTTCCATCAACTCATACACTGACACACACAAAGTCTGGACACGAATACGCAAACTAAAAGGACAAGACACACAGCCTGCCCCTGGTTAGTACACCAGGGGGACACACTGGAAGACCAGGCTAACACACTCGCACAACACTTCCAACACGTGTCCAGTTCAGCGCACTACACAAACACTTTCATGAACACAAAACATCTCTAGAAAAGAAGTCCCTGCTTGATAACAACAAGGCGCAGACTTCTTACAATTGTCCTTTTTCAATTCATGAGCTGAAGGCTGCTCTGAGCACATGTAGCCTTCAGCCCCTGCTGCAGACAAATATGACATACACCATGATACAACACCTACACCGAGACACTCTTGAAACATTCCTACATCTATACAACAACATATGGCTTTCGGGGCACATTCCTCGCTCTTGGAGGGGAGGCCATAGTAGTGGCTTTCCTGAAGGAAGGAAAGGACCCTTCCTCTCCCCGCTAGCTATCGGCCTATCTCCCTTACAAGCTGCCTGTGCAAGCTCCTCGAGAAGATGATAAACAGGATACTTGTGTACTTTCTTGAGTACAACGGTCTTCTCCGGGGCTGCCAGGCAGGCTTCAAGGCGGGGCGATCTACAAATGACCAACTTGTCGCCCTTGAATCATACATCAAGGACGCTTCATTCACAACTGTTTTGCGCAACGGTGTTTTTGACCTTGAGAAGGCCTATAATACCGCTTGGCATTACGGGAGCCTCAGTGACCTGAAGTCTTTTGGTGTTTCGGGCCATACGCTCAACACCCTTGCTAGTTATTTGTCCGAAAGAACATTTCGTGTGACAGTGGGTAGCGCACTCTCAAGGGTTCATGTGCAAGAAAACGACGCTCCGCAAGGTGGAGTTTGAAGCTGCACTCTTCATAGTTAAGACGAACTCCCTTGGGAAGTCATTTCCACCTACAATTTCTTATTCAATGTATGTAGACGACGTCCAGGTATCTTTTAAACCATGCAATATGTCCATCTGTGAGCGTCAAGTCCAGCTCGGTGTCAAAAAACTTGCCAGCTCTGCAGACAAGAACGGTTTTAAACTTAACCCAGAAAAAAGCACCTGTGTTGTCTTCTCCAGGAAGCGTGGGATCCATCCGGACCCAGACATTACCGTTAATGGGGTATCGATTCCTGTGAGGAAGGAACACAAGTTTTTAGGTGTGGTGTTGGATGAAAAGCTTACGTTCATCCCTCACATTAAACAATTGAAACATAAATGTCTTAAGGCTCTCAACATTCTTAAAATCTTGTCCCACCAGTCCTATGGAACGGACAAGCAACTCCTGTTATGTATTTTCACAAGCCTTGTGGGGTCTAGATTGGACTAAGGGAGTGTTGTGGATGGGTCAGCCACGAAAACAGCACTTAAAATGCTCGACCCAGTGCTTCACTTGGGGCTTCGCCTCTCTTGTGGCGCATTCCGTACGAGCCCTGTACAGAGTCTTTACGCAGAGTGTGACAAATGGTGCTTATCACACCAGCGAACCTATGTTGACTTGTTATATGCCTCTAAAATTTCATCAATGGACAACCATCCATTTAAACCGGTTTTTAATGATACATCCACATCACAGCTCTTTTTAAATCGCCCATCCATTCGTGTTCCCTCCTCGCAGAGAGTGACTCCGTAAAACTTCGTAAAACAGCAACTCCGTAAAACTTGGCAAGCAGACTGGAGTGAACAGTCAGACAACAAACTACACGTAATAAAACCACACTTGGAACAATACACTACTGACTCACACAACAGGCACATTGAAGTTACCTTAGCTAGGTTACGGATAGGCCATACGCATCTAACGCACTCGCATCTGCTCACGGGATCTCCAAGACCCCTGTGTAGCAGGTGTGGGGAGGGCCTATCCATGATACACATCCTCATTGAATGCAAGGCACTCGACATTACAGGACGCAAACACTTCAGAGAACCCTACAGACAACATATTCCATTACATCCCTCATACGTTTTAGGAGACGATGCAATGTTTTCTGTCCAGCGCACCTTCAAGTTTCTTTCAGAAGTTCACTTCTTGCAGCTCATCTCATACCAGCCATAGTTTACCCTTGGTCCTATACACCATCCACCTTATTTATCTCTTAACCACTCTTGGTATTCATCTGGGCCCTTTACAACAGCCGTGCTCATAGTCTTAATTTATGTTATTCGTGTTCCCACTAACCTTTCAGTTGTCACCAATTCATCAAACCACTTTCTTGGCGCTCTTTGCCCTAGCTGGTCTTGCGCATTAACTTCAAACATCATCATCATATTCTGTTTTTTAGCAGCTGCCTCTTGTTCGTACAAAGCAAACATCAAGAACGTCCTTTCTCCACTCCTCGTGAGCTGGCCAGTGTTAGGCGCGGTGTCCATGTTTTAAATGCCCTTTTATTTAGAAGCAGTACACGCCTACCGCCACTTCAAGAAACCACAAGACCGTTTTATTGAACACAATAAGGGGGCCAGGGATATTTCTATTGCTCGTTTGACGCTGACAAACGATTGTATCCTAACCGAAAAGGTGGAGAGAAACCGCACCGTTATATGGCGTTTGTTTAAAAAAATAATTTTATTCCTATGGCATATTTTCTTTGGACTATTTTATTTTCTTTGGAAATAATTTTCTTTGGACTATGAGCAGTGGGAGGGTCGGTTGACCAGCTCCAACCCGTATCACCAACAACATCTGGTAGACCGGGCGAGAAAGTCCTGTGCAGCGTTGAGTGTGCGGTAAGCAGCTGAGAATTTTCACCTGCTATGTTTGTAGTTATCTCTCTACAAATTGAGGGTGTCGAGCTTCTGTTAGAGCTTTGTCGCCGCTGCGAGGGGGGGCGTGTAAGATGATGACGGTTGGTGTTTAGTGGCGCAAGGCCAACGAGGGCAAAGAGCACCAGAGGAAGAGGTTATTTAATGAAGAGAAGTGATTACCACACAAGGGTAGGTATAAATTGTGTAAACCGAACATAGTAAAATCAATTAAAGAAAATGGTGATGGCTGGTGTATAGGGCCAGATTTGATTATGCGTGATAGGAAATGAGGTTTAAAAACTTGACGTCTGACAAATACTGAAACACGTTTCACGGAAACCCATGGCATCGTCACCTAGAAACAACGTTGGATTGTAGGGGAATATGTTGTCTGTAGAGTTATCTGAAGTGTTTGTGTCGTGTTGTGTGAAGTGCCTTGCATGTGATTAGTATGTGCACTACGGATAGGGCCTCTCCGCACCTCCTGCACTGGGGTCTAGAAGATCCCGTCAAGCAGATACGAGTGCGTTGCATGGTGTGCCCTAACCGCAGCCTACCCAAGGCGACTTCCATGTGTCTGTTGTGTGAGTCAAATGTGTACCGCCCCAAGTGTGGTCTTTATTACATGTAGTTTGTTGTCGGTCTGTTCATCCCAGTGTGTTTGCCATGTTCTGCGCAAGTATTGTCTTATGTGTGGCTTGACGTCTGTGTAGGGTATGGTTGTAATGTCTACAGTTTTCCTGAGTGCAGCAGCAGCGGCCCTCTCGTCTGCCAACTCGTTCCCAGCAATCCCAGCGTGACCTGGGACCCAGCAGAGGAGCAGCTGATGCTTTTGCGCATACACAGACATGATGGTGTTGAATACAAGATTAACTATGTGGTTTTTGGGGGGCTTATGCGATGACAGTGCGCGAACAACACTCAAGGAATGTGTGGAGATGATAGACTTCGGAATTTCATTTTCAAGTATGTGTCGTACAATCAGTAAACTTTCATACGCTTCTGCTGAAAAAATGTTGTGTGCACGCTCATGGGTCTGGCTGCATTGAAATTCGAACCATGAGCAGCGCAGGAGACCATAGTGGAGGTTTTAGAAGCGTCACTGTAGAATTCTGCAAATGGGTATTTAAACTGCGGAGACAGAAAGTGCTGCAGTGGGGGCGTGTAAGTGCCGCTTGGGTGATGACTTCGCAAGCTTGTGCGGGCCTGCTCGTTTACCTGTGTAGCCCTTCGTGAGGCAGGGAGCTCAGATGATTATAGTTGTCGTGTAATTTGGTGCTCGTAGCTGTTAAAATATTCTTGCGGGCGACTTGTGAAAACCTTCCTTTGCTGTAGCTACGTGTGGTGGCCTTGGAGTCGCTGATTATGTGCCTGGCTCGAGTTGTGGTGATTGCTACAGCGATTGCTGCCTGTTCTGAATATTAAGTGCAATGCACTTCTTAAGCGACCCTGAACCTGCGTCCACCGGCGATGTCCGCATCACATACCCACGTGGGGATTGGCCAGGAATCTCCTCGTCTTCCTGGCAACGGGGGGAGATGGGCGCGCGCTGCCTGGCCGCTGACATGGCACATACCCACGTGGGGGATTGGCCAGGAATCGGGCGTGAGAAGGGCTAATGCACCCCGCTTAAAGGAGTACTGACACGAAATTTCAAAGCTGAGATCCGCTCTAGCAATCAAGTACAACGACAACACAAATAGGTGTCTGTGAATAAATGCATCTTTCTTTCTTTGTAGTGTGTGTGTGTGTGTGTGTGATCTCTCTTTCGCGAACATTACCGAACCGCGCAAATTCAACTCGTTGCATTCGCACTTTCACATTCTTCCCCTCGGGGAAATGCGGGGAATTTTTTTTGTGTTTTTTGTGAGTACTGTCACCGGGGAGAGGATTTGTCCTGTCTGGTCTACTACCACCACGGCCATGGCGTTGTTGTCGGTATAGTTCGCTGCATCTACACATATTGCTTTCGGGATTGTTGCCCCGTTGTTGTGTGAGAGCTGGTACTGTGGCCGTTCTCCCGGCCTTGTTATATGTCGGATCCCTGTTTTTATGGTAGTGGAGTCGGACCTAGTAATTCTCGTAGCACGGCGGGTATGTCAACAGCTTCGGCTTGTGTCGATGCGTAGGGGATGCGAAGTTCTCTCAGGATTTGTCGCCCCGTAGGAGTTTTACGGAGTCTTTTAAATTGTGAAAATCTGAGCCTCTGTGAGCTCGTCGATGCGGTTGTGGGTCCAAGGCATCGAACCTGTCATTTGTGGTTGACATTGGCAGTCCAATAGCTCGTTTATATTCTCTCTTAATCATATTGTTGATTTTTCTTTCTCCGCCTTCTTTTGATTTAAGTAAAGGGTGACGTAGATGATGGGGCTAATCATGAAAGACTGGACGAGTTTTACCGTGCTTTCTTCGTTCATCCCCCCTTTTCTGTTGGTTATGTGAGAAATAAGGCACATGCTCTGAGTATTTTGCTTGTCGAATGCCTTAAGATTTCCTTTTTACTTCCTGTAGTGTAGTTATTTAAACCCGGGATTTGAATTGAGTTTACAGTAGGTACGCTTCTTCCCGCGTGATGCAGCTCCATCTGGGGATCATGAGTGGACATTGACCACCGCATTGGCTGTGGAGGGCGGAGGATAAGTAGTGCTGATTTCTCTGCGCAGTAGGTCAGACCCTTGAGAGATGAATGCGATAATCGTATTTACGCCGCTCCGTACTCGTTTTTGTATTTCTGCGTCACTGCCTTTATTAGTCCAGGCAGTGACGCACAAAAAACTGAATTGTAGGTCCTCTATCTCGGCTATTTTATTGGGTAGACCCTTTAGGGCCCCATTGAAAAGGTAGGGAGATAATAAGCGGTACAACATCAAAATAATATGCATTGGGGATTTCAGCGTTATCTCTCCGGATGGTGATTCTCCTCACGCCTGTAAAGCCCTGCCCCTTCAAGCCTTTCAAAAGGTGGGCTTCTGTTTTGTTTAGCGGATATGGTTCAGAGACCACACCCTGCAAGCGGTTGAGGCTACGCTGGTGTACCCTTATGTCGAGATCTACCATTTGAGTCTGAGCAAACGCCTTTCTGGCCACTTGTTGGTTGTTTACATCGACAGCACTTGTCCAGTTCTTTGTTTCTTTTACATTCTATTATCGGCGAAAGGTGTCTCCAAGAAACTTTGAGATCAAGAATACTGACTGTGAGGCAACAGGGAGGGCTGTTTTAAGAGACTCTAGGACAAGACATCGAAAGTAATTGTCTGTTTTAGGAAAGCATATGGTTGGCAGCGGAGGAAACTACACTTCGGTGCCGCACTGTTCACGGCCTTTCAGTGTTTTCTGTGAGGGGGAGGAGGGAGGAAAGGTGTTGAATTATCCATATGACATAGGAAAAAGCAAGGAAACAAGTACTTTCTTCATTGACTTTGCCCTGATGGCCAAAGTGGTCCTGGAGCTCCCTGCCTGGTTGACATACAGGGAGCCCATCAGCGAGAGGCTGACCAGGGCTCCAACGGCCACCGATCGAGGCTTCTACCCTTCACCTCAAAACTCATTGCCGCGGCTGGATACAGCGTGATGGTGGTGGTTGCATTTTAATGGCGCAAGGCCAGCTGGGGCAAAGAGCGCCAAAAACAGATGGTTAGCTACAAGAGATTAAAAGTGTATACTAAAATTGAATAGCAACAGAGGTAAAAACAAGACAATGGAGATGGCTGGTGTAGAGGGCCAGGTTGTGATTATGCATGATATGATACGAGTTTCAGAAATTGAATTTCTGATAGATACTTAAAAAACACGTTTGACAGTAAACATTGGTTCATCGCCTAAGAAGTACGATGGGTGGAGTGGGATAGATTTCTGGAAAATGTTTGCGTCGTGTGGTGTGGAGTGCCTTGCATGTGATTAGTATGTGAACTACGGATAGGCCCTCTCCACACCTGCTGCACACGGGTCTCTGAGACCCAGTGAGCAAGTGTGAATGTGTTACATAAGTGTGGCCTATCCGTAGCCTTAAAATCGCCCGCCAGCAGCAAGTAAAAAACGTACTAGTCAATTCCATTAGGTAAGCTTTGTTTCGCGAAAGCTTACCTAATGGAATTGACTAGTACGCTTTTTACTTCCTGCTGGCGGGCGATTTTCATGCGAGGAATCCTCTTTGGGGCGGCACCGTTCTAAACTCTCGGGGCATTCAAACTTGCTCATTTCATTCATGGGGGGCGCACCTCCGAATATTAAACGACCCCATGTCCATAGCCACATTTCACAATGCATATTCAGAGTCTTGGATTGATCTCACCCTCGTTTCCGGAACAATCTGGGATGGCAACCCCTTGTGGGAAGTTCGAGACACACCAACTCTATCTGATCATAATATGTGGTATTTGGTCCCAGAATGGTGCAATTACCGCAGAAAAAAACGCTTAAGCAAGGCCGCATTACAACATCTGGTTGAAGAATTAGCAAGTGATGACTGGATTGAAGGGTTCACTCATCAAGATATTGCTACACCAAGCGCCCTCAACTTGTCATTGGACAGATTTTACTCTAAGCTGGACTGTCTCAAAAGAAAGTTTGAGCGGCTTCCGAAGCAGCACAAGGGAACATGTGGTGGAGTGACGCCATTGCGAGAAGAGAGATCAGCCGTGCGAGTGTTGCGCCGCCGGTACCAGCAGTGTCGCGACCCCTTTTTACGAGCGGATTACAAATTCATTTACTATCGGCGACTTGCTGCGTACAGGGAAAATATTCAGCTTGCAAAAGACAAGGCTGTGCGACAGGCATGCTCGAGAGCGTCCGGCAAGAACCTTTTTGGACCACCTTTTAATGTGGCGTTTAACCAGCTTAGAGCGCCCTCTGTTTTGCCTTCACTACATGTGACGGACGACACTTCGACAACATCCACAATACAGTCGGCGGATCTGCTTATGCGGACTTACTTTCTGTTGATGAACGTGATGACACCCTGGCCCACATGGCAATTAGAACCATAGTGGCTTCAACTCCATACCCCGCGGAAGAACAAGATGATGCAATTCACGCTAGAAGAACTGCAATTGGCCTCTCGAAATTTAAATGCTAATCCAGCGCCAGGTCTCGACGGTGTCACAACTCCCATGGTTTCGTCTTTTCGTTCATCATATTCCTAATTTTTTACTGTGTCTTTTCAACTGTTGTCTCGCGAACGGTCACTTTCCCCCCCACTGGAAACAAGCACGTGTCACCTTTTCTGTTAAAACCAGGACGCTCACCCACTGCACCTTCTTCGTACCGGACAATATGCATGACATCTATGATTGGCAAGCTTTTGGAAAGAATGTTAAATGGCCGCTTATATTATTTCCTACAACGATCTCGCTTACTTCATCCACAGCAATATGGTTTCACTACCGGTCAAAGCACAACGTCTGCCTTATTTGCTTTACGCAATCGACTGCAGCAGCATAAAGACAGTTGGGACTTTCACTCGTAATATCACTTGACTTCACAGGCGCATTTGATAGCATCTTGCATCCCCGATTATTATATTTTTTCCGATCTCATCATTGCCCCCGCAACATCTACCAGCTCCTGGAATCGTTCGAAAGGGTCGCACCGTCTCCTTTGACACATTTTCAGGAAGGCACTACCCATGCCACTTCAAAAGGCTCTCCTCAGGGCTCTCCTATCAGCCCACTTTTGTGGAACGCATATGTGTATGATATGCTTTGCCTGCCCATGCCTCAAGATGCATACATCCAAACGTGTGCAGATGACACCGTGATAATTATTCATGCGCGTACGCGTCGACAATTAGAGGCGACTGCTGACGTAGCCCCCTAGAAGATAACTGCTTGGGCCGGAGCCGCAAAATTAAAGTTGAACCCCGCTAAATGCTCCTGCCTTCTTGTCTCCAAGGGTGACCGCGGGGCTATTAGGAAAACCAACCATCAAGCTCAACGGCGCAGTTATCAAGCAGGTGACGGAAATGAAACTCCTCGGAGTGATTTTCGACAGTCACCTCACATTCGTGGCGCACACAAACCACTTGAAATTCACAGTTGAAAAGATGGCAGTTTCGCTCACAAGATTTGCCCGCATGCATACCATAGTCAGTCCATCTCATCTCCGTCAGTTACATCACCTTGTGGTCCTTCCAGCAGTCTCATACGCAGCGCCTGCATGGTGGCATATCAACCAACACCATCTACTGAAAGCCCGCGTACACTCGCTGCTAAGATCTTCATTATTCGCTGTCACCGGGGCGTATACTACCACACGGACCGCCGCCCTAGAAGTCCTTGCCGATGCGCGTCCGCTTCAGATCCACCTAGACATCACAGTGCGCATGTTTCTATGTTTCATCACCAGCAAACCAGTGACCTTCAACACGGCATCGTTCGATCCTTCTGATGTGGACCTGCCCATCAAGGTCGACACACACCCTGCGCGACGACTTCGTGTCCGTTACGGACCGTCTCACCAGAACGGAAGCAAACCGCAGGCTGTTCTTCTCCACTCTGCACGCCTTCACAGACGGATCACACACGTCGACTGCATCAGGAGCAGCCTTTGTTATTTGAATGGGGCAGACCATGTGTATGCGGTGAGGAGGTTCCGTCTGGCGTGTCCAACCACCTCCTTTGATGCCGAGGTGATTGCCATGCAACAACTCGTACTGTTTCTATTGGACGACCGACCTTCCTGCCCCGTCAGTATCTACTCAGACAGTCTTTCGCTTTTATTGGCTCTCAATAATCCATTTAATCAGTCCGCTACCATTCATCGCCTAAAAGAGAATATTTCCCTGCTCTCAAAATTTACTGCCTGTATCTATATACCACGTGCCCAGCTCACTCTGGTGTGTGGGGGAATGAGCTTGCGGATACTGTCGCCCGCAGTGCTGCCACAAGAGGAGAGGAGGTTCGTGGAAGGTGGTCGAGAACCAGAGTGCGCTCTTTGCTGATGAAGGTCGGTCGCTTGGTATGGCAGGAGACGTGGAGTACTAACACTGAGACACTGAATTATATCGATGGACTCCCAGTGTATTGGACCTTCCTTCCTATTTCCCGCCTTCCAAGAAGCTAGCTCACCTGATAACTGGACACGGTCGATTTCCTCATTACTTTCACCGTCTACAACTCACGCCAAACTGTCAGTGCTTCTGCGGTGCGCCTGCCACTTCGGTTGGGCACTATATAACAGAATGCCCGAAAACGGCCAGCTATATTCAGAGACTTCGTCGGCTGTCGAATTCACCGTTACAGCCACCACAGCTTCGTCACCTTTTGGACAGTTCATAGCCGTGAAGATTCTCATGGACCTCACCGATTTTATTTCCCGATCTATGCCCGAGGTGTGACGCTTACGTGTGTTCAGTGATTTTTTTTTCTCGGTGTTTCTTTTATACCTTCACCCCCGCTTGCCGCCTTTTTAGTAGAACTAACACCTAGATACGTGCCACCCATGGACTGCACCTCCGCGATATTGTGTGCCCAAGGTCCTTGTGCTACAGCGTGTGACCTGGTGTCTGTGAGAGTTGATAATGCCGCCTCACTCTGACTCGGGCTTTCTTTGAGGGTGCTGTACACACTTCAGAGTGGAACTGCTACGTTGTGCGATCTTTTGTGCCGAACTGACTTGAGAACGTTCTTCCCTATGCTTGTTTGATGTTCCTTCGCGCTTATTTAGTCTTTTAAACTTTGCTTGGTCGTCCTGCTGTTACGTACGGTCGGGGTATTTTTTTAATCATCAAATTGGTTTTTCTTAAAAATGTTTGTTTGGCTTTTCGCCCTATTTGTTATTTTATATTGGCTTTAAACCTGCCATAGCCTAGCTGGAGCAGGTCTTGTTCCCCACATTTTTTTTCTTTTTTTTCTGACGGGGAAGGGGGGGAACATGGAATTGGAATTGGAATTGGCTAAGGCTACTTCCGTGTGTCTGTCTTGTTTATCTGTTATGTATCTACCTAGGTGTGGCTTTATAGTGTAGAGTTTGTTCTCTAGTTGTGCGTCCCATGTTTCCTGCCAAGATTTGCGCAAGGCTGTCCGTACAGTGGCTTCAGGTCGAGGTAGGGAACACACGGTACATCTATGCTACTGCGGAGAGCAGCCACAGCGGCACCCTGGTCAGCAATTTCGTTCCCCCGAATGCCACTGTGACCTGGAACCCAGCAAACAATTATTTTAGTTTTGCGTGATCAGCAAATGTTAGAGCTTTAATTAGATGCTGAGCACAATGTTTTTCGTAGGTCTGAAGCAATGCAAGGGCTGTTACCACACTTAGAGAGTCTTAAAGATAATGGAGTGTTCTGTTCTGGTTTGTGTAATGTGTTGTACTGCTAATAAGATACCATGCTCTTCTGCCGTAAAAATGCTGCTATTTCTGTGTAATGTCTTCGTACTGGTAAAGTTGGGGCCATATGCAGCACATGCGACGGCCGAAGAAGATTTGAAGCATCGGTGTAGAAGGCGGTGTGCGGGTATTTGTGTTGTAACTGTAGGAAGTGCTGTAGTATAAGTTCTCTGGGGCGCATTTCGTTTGTCGATATGTTTAAAAGAAATATCACACGAAATTGCTGACCTCTCCCAAGGCGAAACGAGGTCAGCAATGGAATACTTTATGCTCTCCTCAAATGAAATCCCTAGTTCCTCAGCGAAGGCTCTCACTCGTATAGAAAAGGAACGGGTATCGACGGCCGTGCTGCAAACAACGGATCGGATGAAATGTTGTTTATGATAAAGCTACATGGGTGATTTTTACAGAAGTCGCCTTAATAGCATACAGCAAGGAAGTGTAAGAACGCTGGTGTTCAAGGCTCCAGCTATCACGACTCTGCATACAGGCTTTCAATGGGACTCGTCCGGAACGCTCCAGACTGCAAGACGGAGACCCAAGTGCAGACTGGGTCCAACATTTTCAGAGCAGTTTTACAGGCGGGACCCATAGACGACACTCCCGTAGTCCAACCGTGAGCCAATAAGGCTGGTAAAAACGCGGAGGAGTATTTGTTTGTCCGCTCCGTAGGAGCAATGCGAGAGAACCTTCAGGATATTCATGGTTTTCAGGCATTCTGTTCAGGTGTTTTATATGCGGAATGAATGTCAGTTTTTCATCAAGTAACACGCCTAAAAATTTGTGTTTCTTTTTGAGAGGGATTGAGACACCTGTAAGCTTAATATCAGGATCAGCATGAATCCCTCGCCTCCTTGAAAATAGAAGAGAAGTACACTTTTCGGATTACGCTTAAATCCATTCCTGTCTGCCCAGTCAGCGACTTTGTTGACACCAAGCTGGACTTGCCTCTTGCAAACCGACAGATTACAGGATTTGAAGGAGATTTGAACATCATCTACATAGAGAGAGTAAGAAATGGTTGGTGGCAAGCCTTTCCCAAGAGAGTTCATTTTATAATAAACAGCGAGCAGCTCAAAACACCCCCTTGAGGCACACCGTTTTCCTGAACGTGAGCTCGGGAATATGTATTGCCCACTCTCACACGAAAAGTTGTTTCTGACATGTAACTTGCAAGCGTATTTAACATGTTGCCTGACAAACCAAAAGACTTAAGGTCGCTAAGAATTCCATAGCGCCATGCAGTATCATACGCTTTTTCAATATCGAAAAATACTGTCATACAATACCGTTTATGAATAAATGCATCTTTGATGTAGGATTCTAAGGCAACGAGTTGATCATTTGTAGATCGACCTGCCCTGAAGCCTGCCTGGCAGCTCCGTTGTACTCCAAAAAGTACACAAGCCTTCTGTTAATCATCTTCTCGAGGGCTTACACAGGCAGCTTGTCAGGGCGATAGGGCGATAACTGGCGGGGGAGGATGGGTCCTTCCCCTCCTTCAGAAAAGCAATAACTATAGCCTCCCTCCAAGACCCTCGGGATGTGCCCCGAGAGCCATATTTTGTTGTAAAGGTGAAGGAGTGTTACAAGAGTGTCTGTGTGCAGGTGTTGTATCATTGTATATGTTATCTTGTCTGGGCCCGGAGCTGAAGGCTTACAGCCGCTCAGAGCAGCCCTTAGTTCATGAAGCGAAAACTCGGAGTTATATTGAAGTGGCTGATCTGTTGTTATCACATAATGGCTTCTTTTCAGGGGCCGTTTTATGTTTCAGGAAAGTGTTTGTGTAATGTGCGGAACTGGACACGTGTTGGAAATGTTGTGGCGAGTGTGTTAGCCTGGTCTTCGAGCGTGTCTCCTGTTGGGCTAACCAGGGGCAGGCTGTGTGTCTGTTGCGCTTTAAGTTTCCGTATTCTTGTCCAGACTTTGTGGGTGTCAGTGTACGAGTTTATGGATGTGAGGAAGGCACGCCAACTCTCCCTCTTTGCCTCACGGCGCACGCGCCTCCCCCGGGCCTTCGCTCGTTTGAAAGATATCAGGTTATCTGAAGTAGGGTATCGACGAAGGATACCCCACGCTTGTTCTGGGCCTCTCGTGCCTGCCTACAGTCCTGGTTCCACCAGGGCCTCCTTTGGTTTTCAGCGGCGTCAAGAATGTGCGCCGTGACCAGTTGGGTTGCTTCCTCTATGTGTAGGTGTGTTATGGATGTGTGGTGTAGTTTAGATGTTTCTGTGAACGTGTTCCAATTAGCTCTCACTTCATTGAACTTTTGTGGGAAAGGGGAAACTGTTTCGGCCTATATATGACAGTGAGGTAGGGAAGTGGTCACTACCTGTACGGGTTGGTGTCCACCTCCCATTCTAGGGAAGGGAAGAGAACTGCTGAGCCGATAGCTAAGTCTAGGTGTGAATAGTGTTGTGTGCTGTGTTATGGTATGTAGGCTGTTTCTTGTTTAAATAGGCATGCTCCTGATGATGTAAGAACCTTTCAATGAGGCGACCCCGCGCATCTGTTCGAGAAGAGCCCCAGAGGGAGTTGTGTGCATTCAGGTCACCTGATAGTATATAAGGTTCAGGTAACTGATCTATCAGAGTTTCGAAATCAGAACTTGTTAGCCGATGATCAGGAGGGATGTATATGGAGCATATGTTACTAGCCTGTGAAAGAGTATCGTTCGGATGGCAACAGCCTCGAGGTTAGTGCTCAGAATGACCGGATGACATGCTAAGGATTTTTGTGCGATTATAGCCACACCACCAGAAGAGGTTGGGCACCCATCTCTGTCCTTTCTGAAAACCAGATAATTGTTGAGGAAGTTGGCATGTTTTCTGTTTAAATGTGTTTTCTTGTATGCACATGACACTTGTTTGGTTAGCATGCAGTAACTCGTATACATCATCAAGATTTTTAAGAAGGCCTCTACAGTTCCATTGGATGATATATTTGTCTTCCCATTATACCCATTTAAGAGGCAACTGGAGTTGTGTATGAGTATGTATTCATGTGTTATCTCTCGGGGCTTGTACTCTTGGGAGGGGCTTTTTGGGCCTGTCTGTTGGCTTGGACGTCGAAGGCCGTTCTTGCGCTGCGATGCAGGCAGATACGACCCGACGTCCATCTCATCTCCAGATGTCCTGGGTGTGCCCGACAGAACTGGGCTCCCTGGACCTGGAATGTAGCACCCTTTAGGCATTTTCTCTTCAACCACCACTGCCGAGGGCGTAGTGGGCGCCACGGGCAGGACAGGTGGTGGGGCTAGATTTGGAGAGGGTGTGGTTTCCTCCGTGTCCATTTCCACAGGGCTCTCGGGTGTGCTCGAGACCTGTGAGGCAGGAACAGGAGTGACTACGCTCCCATCAGCATGAGTGGCCACCTCAACCACTGCCGGTCCAGCAAGTGGCGTGGTGACCGGGGCGGCTGCCACAGGCAGCCTCGTGGGGGGCGGAGGCGGGAGCAAGTCAGCTGAGCTGTATTGCATCGCCGCCGAAACCAGGCGCCGCTCCGCCCCCCGGCGAGCAGCGGTCGGCGTACCTTCCGGAGTTGAACAGTGCAAACCTCTTCCGGGCCTCCGGAAAGCTGATGTTTTCATTGACCTTCATGTGATGATTTGTTTTTCTTGTTTGAATGTTTCATCACACGATCGTGAATATGCTGCGTGAGGTCCATGGCAGTTAGGGCAGGTGAAGTTGCTTGCGTCGCAGTTGTCTGTGAGATGGTCAGGTGACCACACTTTGCACATTTTGGTCTCCCCCGGCTAGAGTTCGTACCGTGCCCATATCGCTGGCATTTGTAGCAGCGGCGTGGGTTTGGCACATACGGGCGCGTGGGACATCGCAAGTAACCTGCCGTCACGAATTCTGGTAGTGGGGTTCTGTCAAAGGTCAAAATTACGTGCTTTGTTTTAATCTCTTTGCTATCTCGTCGTATTGTGATGCGCTGGACTGCTGTGACACCTTGGTCACGCAGTCCTACAAGGATGTCGGTTTCGGTTTCGTTGATTAGATCGAGTTCGGAGATGACGCCTTGAGAAGAGTTTAAGGTTCTGTGAGGTGTGATAGTAATTTCTAGACCATCGATGTTAGTTTGTTGAAGGAGCTTATTGGCCTGCTCTTTGTGGCTGACTTCAATGAGCACATCACCAGAAGTAAGTTTTTTCGCCTTGTAGTTTTTTTCCAGCAACACTTTCAGAAACTTTGCAACAAGAAAGACTGATTTTCCACTTACAGGGGTTTCTTTGTCAAGAGATTGCATAATGAGGAAGCGAGGAAAGATGTCATTGCTTCGGAGGTCAATGTACAGAAGAGGTTTGGAAGTTACTTCGGTGCGGGCCCTTTTGAGGACCCGATCATTTGGTTTGGGGGGTTTAGATAATACCATAAGCTATAGTATAAAAAACAGGGGACGGGGGGTACTTTCTTCGCTCGGGTTACCCTGATACCGAGAGAGGTCCCGGAGCTCCCTGCCTGGTAAACAGACAGGGAGCCCATCCGCCGGAGCTTGACCTGGGCTCCGACGGCCACCGTTTGTGGTTTCTGCCCTTCACCTTACAACTCGTAGCCACGGTAGATACAGCAAGAGTATGGGGGCTCGGGGTCCGCGGGTGTCGCCAACACCGTCACCAAGATTGCTCAAGGTGCCCCGTGCGGGGTGGATACAGCGTGAGTGTGGGGGCTCGTCGTCCACGGTGTACCCGTCACCTTAAAACAACAAGGTGCCCCGTGAGCTCTCTCGCGCATCTGGCTGTCATTGTTGCCGCCAGGCTAACGCCAGCGGCCACCCACGTCACCTTAATAATTCCTCACTCAATAAAGACTATCTTTCTCTCTCCCCCACACCCAAATGGAGCACTTAAAGCTGCCCCCTTAGAACTGCCGGGACGTAGCGCATTTGGCCACTATGTGTTTAGGGGTAACTAGAGCATTTAGCATCTTACAAACTACATCACTTGAAGCCCGCCAACGTAGCCATACCTGCCAGATTTGCCGGGATGGCATTAGGGAGATCTTACCGGGAGAGGGGGGGGGGGGCAACAACAGAATGGGTAACTTTACACACATTTTTTTATTTACTTACAAGATAGCAAGAAATGAACTGTTTCTTCGCCCAAACTACCAACAAGGTACACCACTTAAATGTTCGACATTGCTAACGCCGCCCTTTTCAGAAAGTCCTGGAAATAGTACATACTGCAAGCGCAATACAAAACAGCAGGAACTGAACTGTTTTGTTGTTTCGTCTAAACTAACAACAAGCTACACCACTGGAGACTTGCTAAACCTTCAGAATGGCCGTGCTCGTGCGTAAATGAAAGTTGCGGCGGCGCTGCGTTTCTATAAACAGTAAACTAACAATGGGACGAACAGGTTCACCGTCTGCGCATGGCCGACTACGCTTTTTAAGCACTTCACTGATAACGATGCCAAATGGTGTCGGGTTGGATTGTCAGGTATACCTCCGGCGCATTGTGGCCATACTGGGAAAAGGATTAAGCCGAAGACGGGTGCATTTTCGGGAGATTTTTGTTTCGGTCGTACAATC
The DNA here is from genome assembly GCA_013339765.2 of Haemaphysalis longicornis. Lineage (NCBI taxonomy): Eukaryota > Metazoa > Arthropoda > Arachnida > Ixodida > Ixodidae > Haemaphysalis > Haemaphysalis longicornis. The sequence continues at coordinate 125,741,073 of CM023450.1, read as the reverse complement.
GTACAAAACCATGAAAATTCGGGAGTCTCCCGGAAAATTCGGGAAACCTGGCAGGTATGCGTAGCTATGCCCCACACACGCATAAGAAAGATCCAGAAAAGAGTGCTGTAACTCTTGTCAACAACTGATATCAATACATCCTTTCCAATTTACCCGCAGGAAACAGAACGTACTGGAGCCTATTGGGAAGGTCGGAGATACAGAAGAAGCTTTGCACGACACCTAACACAAATCGTGCCAAAAATGTGGTGCTCTTCCTAGGAGATGGCATGGGGATCAGCACAGTCACAGCAGCGAGGATTTTTAAGGGGCAGTCGGAGTCCTGTTTCAGCGGAGAAGAGTCAGTCTTGGCCTGGGAGCAATTTCCCCACGTGTCTCTGTCCAAGACGTACGGCCTGGACGCTCAGACATCTGACTCGGCCAACACCGCCACTGCTTACTTATGTGGCGTAAAAGCTAATATCGCGACCCTTGGGTTGATGCGTCTGTAAAGGCAAGTCCCACCGATGCCATCTTTTTTAAAGACGGTAGTCTTTCTTGGATCAATTTGCGTATTCATTGGAGATTGCGGCCATTACTACACCAAGGTGGCTAATCCTGCTCTGGTGAGGGGAGTGCGTTACCGGCAATGGTCGCCGGGATAACGCCGCACCCCAAGCCTCATTCTGCAATTCCATCAATACGCGGATTCTTTTTAATACGGTGGGAATTGTTCGGCACCGGGATTTCGAACCACGGTCCTTGTGCACGCCAGGCGGATGCTCTACCTCTACGCCACCGCTGCACCGCTGATAGGTGTAACATTAAGGGAGAAATAGAGCGGAGTGGGTCAGGGACAAACGCGTGTTAAAGATATATTATTAGAAATTAAGAAGAAATTAACGTGGGCAGGGCATTTACTGTGAATGCAAGATAACCGTTGGTCATTAAGGGTAACAGAGTGGATCCCTAGAGAAGGCAAGTGTGGCAGGGTGTCGTACGAAAGTTAGATGGGCAGATAGGATCAGAAGTCTGCGGGGACAATCGGTCGCAGTTAGTACACGACCGGATAATTGGAGATTAATGGGAGAGGCCTTTCCCTTCAGTTGCGTAGACAGGCTGATGATGATGAAACAACAAGTAAAATGATGATGACGGTTGGGTGTCAGTGTCACAACGATAACTGGGGTAAAAGGCGCTATATCGTTATATATGAGAGTGGCTATGTATATGAGTCGTTATATATGAGAGATGATGGAAACACTATGATGATGATGTTAGATTTTAATGGCGCAAGGCCAACTAAGGGCAAGAGCGCCAAACAAAAGTAATTTTCATGAGAGCGACATGAAATTAAAAGTCAGATATTTCAGTAAAAATAAACAAAGTAAAACAACGTAACGAAGATGACTGGTGTAAAGAACCAGGTTGTCAAGACGCTTGATAAGAAATGAGATGTAATAATTTTACGTGGGTAAGAAACTCAAAAACACGTTTGATTGAAAACATGATGATGATGGTTGGTGTTTCATGGCGCAAGGCCATGGAGGGCAAAGAGCGCCAGAAAAGAAGTTATATAATGAAGTGAAGTGATTACCACAAAAAGGTAGGTATAAAAACATGTAAACCGAACATAGTAAAATCAATTAAAGGTAATGGTGATGGCTGGTGTATAGGGCCAGATTCGATTATGCGTGATATGAGATAAGGTTTAAAAACTTAACATCTGACAAATACTCAAACACACGTTTCAGGGAAACCATGGCATTGTCACCAAGAAACAGCGAGGGATGTAGGGGAATATGTTGTCTGTAGAGTTCTCTGAAGTGTTTGTGTCGTGTGTTGTGAAGTGCCTTGCATGTATTAGTATAGTGCACTACGGATAGGGCCTCTCCGCACCTGCCGCACTGGGTCCTAGGAGATCCCGTCAGCAGATACCAGTGAGTTATGCTGCGTGTGCCCCATCCGTAGCCCTAGCCAAGGCGACTTCTGTGTTTCTGTTGTGTGAGTCAGCTGTGTACCGTCCCAAGTGTGCTTTATTACATGGAGTTTGTTGTCTGTCTGTTCGTTCCAGTGTGTTTGCCAGTGGTTCTGCGCAAGTGTTGTCTTATGTGTGACGTGAGGTCTGGTATATGGTACGCTTGTTATGTCTACAGTGTTCCTGAGTGCAGCAGCACCGGCCCTCTCGTCTGCCAACTCGTTCCCAGCGGATCCCAGCGTGTCCTGGGACCCAGCAGAGGGAGGCAGCCGATGCTTCTCCGCATACACCGACATGATAGTGTTGAATACAAGATTAATTATGTGGTTTGTTGGGGGGGTTTATGCGATGATAATGCGCGAACAACACTCAAAGAATCTGTGTAGATGATAGCATTGGGAATTTGATTTTCAAGGATATGTCGTACAATCAGTAAAATTCCGTACGCTTCTGCTGAAAAAATTGTGTGTGCACGCTCATGGTTCTGGCTGCATTGAAATTTGGACCATGAGCAGCGCACGACACCATAGTGGAGGTTTTAGAAGCGTCACTGTAGAATTCAGCACGTGGGTATTTGAACTGCAAAGAAAGAAAGTGCTGCAGCATTGCAGCTCGCGGTACCCGATTTTTGTCAAGCTTTCTAAAAGAAAGGTCACAGGACACAGGGCTTGGAACACAGCGTCATGTTCCGCTGCGCACTTATCGTTTCGTAACATTTCACCCCCGTCTAAGCCGACAGCCTGGTTCAACGTTTCAAGACGACAAAGTGAGCAGCGAACAATGTTGCCCTGTGATAAAATGTCACGGGACAATATATGTACTTTTTTCGTAAACTTCCATAGCATTAGGGGAATGTAATACAGCAGTTGTGCACTTCTTTCACAAGCATCACGGGATGGCAGCGATGACCAGAAAGATTTACACTTCCATGAAATCTGTCACATGATATTGGTTCAGATAATGAGTGATGATGTTTGGAGTTTACTGGCGCAAGGCCAACTAAGGGCAAAGAGCGCCAAACAATAATGATTACATGAGAGTGACATGGAAGTAAAAGTAGAACATTTCAGTAAAAATAAAGTAAAACGCAACGTAATGAAGATGACTGGTGTAAAGGGCCAGGTTGTCAAGATGTATGATAAGAAACTTAGGTGTAAAACTTTTATGTCGCCAAGGAAACTAAAAACACGTTTGACTTAAAACATGGGCTCGTCTCCTAAGAAGTATGACGGTGTGTTGTGGAATATGTCGCGTGTATAGTTGTCGGAAGGTGTTTGCCGTCGTGTTATGTCAAGTGCCTTGCATTGAATGAGTATGTGGATTACGGATAGGCGCTCTCCACACCCGCTGCACATGGGTATTGCGGATCCAGTGAGCAGGTGGGAAGTGTGTTACATGGGTGTGGCCTATCCGTAACCTTGCCAAGGCAACTTCTGCGTGTCTGTTGTGTGAATCGGTTTTGTATCGTCCCAAGTGTGGTTTTACAATGTGAGTTTGTTCTCTGCTGTTCACTCCAATTTTTTTGTCATGTTTTACGTAGTTGTTGTTTATGTGTGGTTTCAAGTCAGTGCAGGGTACTGTTGGGAGGTGCACCGTGTTTGTGAGTTCAGCAGCGGCCATTTCATCTGCCGTCTCATTTCCAGCAACCCCTGAGTGGCCTGGGGCCCAACAAACAGTCACCTCAAGGTTTGCGCCACACGCCGACATAATTGTCCTCAGAACGAAGATTTATGACGCAATTTCTGGATTTCTTTTCGGGATGATAACGCCCGTACAACGCTTAGTGAATCAGTGTAAATGACAGGTTTTGGATATGACATTTCACAATGTGATTCACAGCACGAAAGATTCCATAAGCCTCTGCTGTGAAGATGCTACAAGTTACATTCATGATCCAGAACTCTTCAAAATTGTGTCCGTGCGCAGCACATGGACACAGCGAAGGCAGTTTTCGAGGCGTCGCTATACAATTCTGTACACTGGTACTTCTCCGTGCAGCGAGGAGAACGTGCTGCAGAATCACATTTCTGGGTACCCTATTTTGTCGAGTTGACTGAAAGACATGTCACACGACACAGTGCGAAACTGCCATGGCGCTATAAGTCAATGCATGATTGATTTGAAGGTGTTTAAAAGGAGACGATAAGTAAAGGCCGCCTCCTCTCTCACTCTTCGTGAGGAGGGAACAGAAAGAGAAGGGCGATTAAAAGAGCAGTGATGTGGATGTATTCATAAAAAAGGATTAAAAGGATGGTTATCGATTGATGACATTTAGAAGCATATAAAAGATCAAAATAAGTCGCTGGTGCTCGAGACACCATTTTTGCATTATACATACAGGCTTTGACAGGGCTTGTACGAAGCACCACACGAGAAGCGACACCCCAAGTGCAGCACTGGGTCGAGCATTTTTAGCGCTGTTCCGGTGGCCGACAAATAGACAACACTTCTGTAATCCAACCGACGCCCTACCAAAGCGGTATAGAGCCGCAGGAGGAGTTGTTTGCACCGTATGATTGGTGAGATAGGACTTTCAGAATATTCATTGTTTTTTAGAAATTTTTGCTTGAGCTGGTTGATATGGGAGATGAATGCGAGTTTTTCGTCCATCACACACCCAAAAACTTGTGTCTTTTTTAACAGGAATTCGGTCACCATTGAGAGCTATTTTAGGATCGGGCCCTTACTCCGCGTTTCTTGAGAATACGACACAGGTACTTTTCGCGGGAATAAGTTTGGAGCCATTTTCGTCTGCCCAGCGAGAGTTTGTTTACCCCAAGCTAGACCTGACGTTCACATATAGATATGTTACAAGATATTAAAGATATTTCTACATCATCCACATACACTAAACATGAGATCGATGGAGTCAATTCTTTCCGAAGAGAGTTCATCTTGACAATGAAGACCGTGCAGCTCAAAACTCCGCACTGAGGCACGCCATTATCTTGAATGTGAACTCTTGACAGTGCCAACCCAACCTGACACGAAACGTTCGTTTGGACAAGTAACCATCAAGATTGTTCAACAGGTTACCTATTATGCCATAAGATTTTTAAGTCTGCGAGAATGCCGTAACGCCATGCCGTATCATAGGCTTTTTTGGGTCTAGAAATACGGCCTTGCAGTACTGTTTGTGAAATATGATGATTAGATTTTTTTATATGGCGAAAGGCCGACTACGCGAAAAACAGCGCCAATGAAAGTTGTTTTATGAGGGCGAGGTGATGGTAAGTGTCAAACATTCAACTAAAATTATACCTGAAATGACATAAAAGACAGTGTAGATGACTGGTGTAAAGGGCCAGGGTGTCAATATGCATGGTAAGTAATGAGATGTAAAAACTTGACATCGCTAAAAACTTAAAAGTACGCTTGTGCGTGATTGTGGGGTCGTCCCCTAAAAACTACGATGGGTCTAGTGGATTGTGTTGTTTGTATAGTTGTGAGAAGTGTCTGTGTCGTGTTGTTTCTAGTGCCTTGCATATATGAGGATGTGGATCACGGATGGGCCTCTCCGCACCTGCTGCACAGGGACTTGAGATCCAGGAAAAGGTGCGAGTGCGTTGCATGGTGTGCCCTATCCGTAATCTATCAATGCGAGTTATGTGTATTTATTGCGTGTGTCAGTGGTGTATGGTCCCAAGTGTGGTTTTATTACGTGTAATTTGTTTGTTCACTCCAGTGTGTTTGCCATGTTTTGCGAAGTTGTTGTCTGATTTGTGTCTTCACGTCGGTGTAGGGTAATGTGGTTATGTCTACTGTATTCAAGAGTGTAGCAGAAGCAGCCATTCGATCCGCGGCTTCGTTCCCGGCTATACCCCAGTGGCCAGGGACCCAGCAAAGGACCAATTCAAATTTCTGGACGTATACAGACATAATACCCTAGACGATAGATTGACAACATATTTTTCGAAGACATTGTTGACGACAATGCCCGCACAACACTGAGGGAATCTCTATAGATAATGGATCGTGGGATTTGGACTTGAAGTACCGTAAAATTCCGTGCAAGCGCCCCCCCCCCTCAGCAAGTCGGAATTACCGGCAAAGTGAAGGGGGGGCGCTATCCTCGGAACGGCACGGAATTCAAGATGGCGGCGACAATTCTTTTACGAAAAAAAACGCAGTGTGGTTTAAACTTTCATTAGGAAGATGAACTTTATTACGCAAAAGATGTTACTGTTAGTTACTTTGGAACCCATTGCAAAACTTAGCAGCAAAAAAAGAAAAATTGTTCGCAGCCTCTGCTGCCCAGTCTTCGGGTGCCACGGTTGATCTTAACTGCTGTTCGTCACTTTCGAACCCATCGAAAGAACTCCCTCAGAGTCTGTAGCAAAAAAAAAAAGTTCGGCGCACTCGTCTTCCAGTCCGCCCCAGTCTTCTCACACGGCTCCGACATCTGCCAGCCCGGCGTGCAGGTCGCCGTCCCTCGGAGCTCGATGCGTTTCCCCCCTTGAAGCAGCGCGCCAGCAGCCCACGCCTCGGCAACAAAATCAAGGACCTGCTGCAACGACGGCTTCTTAAAGTTGCCTTTTGGCGTCGTTTCGCCATCGCAGGGAGTCGCGGCAGTCCGGAAGGCGCCTACTGCTTCTGCATATTCATCGGCGTCCTCTGGCCCTCGTTCATGGCGCGGCGCCTGCAACGCCAAACCGCTGCTTCCCCACCTGCTATGTAGTGGCTGAAGCTACAAAGTTACTCACTGCATGCTGCTTGCTATTTTCCACAGCCTCTTCAGACAGCATCCGGTTGCTAACGGCGCGTCCCGCGTTTCTTTCGCGCTCTAAGAACTCGAACAGCGCATTGTCCACGTAACTCGCTGAACACTGGACGCCGTTGCTTAGCTTCCCGTCGAAGTTTTGCTTTTTCCGAAGTTTGGCTGCAGGAGATTGTCGAAAGTCTTCAACCCATTTTTCGTATGCGCCTTCGGTCGAGCTTGAACTGTCGAGAGGTCTGGTGCACGTTTTTCCCGTGCTCTCGGTTCCATCGGATCACCTCGATTTTCTTTGCAACTGTGTAGGAATGCATTACCTACCACCGCCAAAACAAGTAACAAATGGCGCGTAGCGTTAGGTTGAAGAAGCAGGATTGGATTGGATTCTTAGACTGGCTCCGGCAAGCCAGTGTTGCCTGCACGCGGTTCGTGATAACTGCGCGAGGGGGTGGGGCGCTTTTCCGGAACGGCGCGAAATTTGAAATTAGCCCCGGAAGTGGTGGGGGGGGGCGCTTGCACGGGTGTGGGCGCTTGCTCGGAATTTTACGGTATATGATTAACAATACAAGTACACCATAAGCCTATGCCGTAAAGATACTAGTATTACTATTCAGAGTTTTAGTGACATCAGGCCGGCTTTATGCGGAGCAGGACACAGAGGTGGCAGTTTTAGAGGCGTCCGTATAAAATCCAGAACACTGATACTTCTGCTGCAAATAGAAGAAGTGCTGCAGAATTGCCATGTAGGAGATCGGTTTTTATCTATATGTGTGACATGTATCGCATAATACAGGGCGGAGATTCCATAGTGATATAAAATCTGTTACAGAAGTTTGGATGGTATCTAAAAGGAGACAGCAAGCTCTGACGCTTCCTCTATAACCTCTTAAGAAGAAGGGCGCAGAGAACGATGGTCGATTTAACAGGAGTTCAGTCATGGATGTATCATAAAAAAACTGATTTAAAAGAACGGTGAGGCGTGGACGAAATTTAAAGGCATAAAGGAGATGTGTGCATGCTCGCTGACATTCAAGGCTCCATTTGTTGTACTCTACATACAGGCTTTCGACCAGACTAGTCCGGAAGGCACCACACGCCAAGCAGAGCCCTAGATCACAGGGTCCAGCATTCTGAGCAGTGGCGTAGCCAGAGGGGGGGTTTGGGGGTTCAACCCCCCCCCCCCCGAAATATTCACTGCACCCCTCTTCTCAGTGACGTAGCCAGGGGGTCCTCACCGGGCTTCATCCCCCCCCCCCCGGAATTTTTCGGGCTGGCGCCGTGCTGCCTGTTTTGCCTGGTACGTCGCCTGTGAACAAAGGCACATACCTTCGCAAGTGCCACTATTAGAAACATGCATGGCTAAATGCCTGCCCTACGCATTCTTGTTTACACAAAACGAAGCGCCTGAGTCAGGATAATTGCGTTGCGGAGGGGTGCAGCCCCAAAAGCGATCGCGCCTTCGGGTAAGCTCAGCGCGCGGGAGCGTTGTGCCCATTCGTGCATGGCATGTCACCACACGGAGAATAATTGGCCGGTTGAGTCGTTCTAGCAGCAGGAGATTGACTCGTCACGGTATGGACGAGGGAGCAAGGAGTTGTCCGCACTAACTCGCGACGGAAAAGCAGAGAGACCACCGTCTATTGACAGGTGAAGACTGGCACGATGAAGGGCCTAAAGGGGACAGACGATCATTGTATGTTAAGCAGAACAAGATGCAAGCGGTGGTAGCAGACCACGACCGCTCCATCTCCTAAAATGGGGGAGATTGAGCGGCCGTGGGCAGACATTCAAGAAGAATGCAATGCAAGGGCTGCGTATTGGGCGAAATGTGTGGGCTACCTGAATGAATGTCGTGCGTGGGCAGAGGGCCTTTGTGAGTGAGGGCAGGGCGCACAGCAAAGTATGCCCCTCTTCGGCGCGTCACCCCTTCATTCTTCCTTTTTCACGTTTGAGCCAGCGAGGGTTTTGCGATGTTGCGACAGTCATTTTCACCTCCGCGATTACGCAGATTTGTTCGGCGGTATTTTTCCCTGACCTAGGAGCGTGTCAACAAAAATGGCGCACTGCGGTTCATAGACCCAGTTCCAGACTTTATCCTAAATGTGAGGGCACCGCGGTCACTCCCCGCCACGGCAGACGGCAGTCGCGACAGTAACAAAGAACCGATGGCCATCTTCTACCGCAGTCACAACTAAAGCCCCTCCATTTCGTCCATGGCCGCTTTTTACCTGGGCGCCGCTGCCCGAGCAATGTATATTCAGGCTAATTGAGACACGACATCAACAACATGCTGCAAGGACAGAAGCGCACATGCCTTTGAGAATCTCAAGTTCCAAGTGCCAACACACAAAAGAGGCCTCAAATTGTAAGTCATTTTCTTCCATTGATTTTTCCTTGCATGATCACTGATGTATTTTGACGATGGAGGTTGCTGTACCTTGTGTCTTAAGCTGTGCGGTGTAGATCAATTGATCACTTCCTAATTTACACGATGTTACAGTATCTTTGTTTCTGTGAGATAAAAAATGTGTCTCGTTTTATTTCGAATGCAATATTTGCGTTTGAATTGGTCGTTGAAAGAAGTGCCACGGTGAAGCGGATAGGTGACTTTCAATGAAGGAAAACATAAATTCAACTCGTATAAACGCCTAAATATTTTATTATGCACAATCTTGGGGAGGGATACTCAGAGTGTATCGGGACAGCACTAGTATCGGTACATGAATAGTTAAAAATGTATTAGTTCACGCTGCAGTTTTAGTAGTTGGCTTTTACAGGGACACAACTCCATGTGAAGTAGCCGCGCGCTGTCGCATGGTGTGCCCGTTATCGAGACTTTTGTCACCGCGTTTCATACCAACGCGTGCATCCACTGCTATAACCCAATTTTAAAATCATCATGGAGCATGCGCTAGTGAAGGACATTCGTAATCGTGGCGCAGAAACGTACGTGCCATTGTGGTAGAATTTTCCGTTAGCGCTTCTTGGCCTTCGAAGTTCTGTGTGCGTAGACGTATCGTTCTTTCAATGCTCAATCGGTCTGCCATGACAACAGAATTTCGTAATTAAACAAACAGTCTACAGAGCACAGTCCCTATCAAGAGCACCAGCACACCTCCGCCGCCAGCACGCAGCAATATTTTGCTCAGCACCACCGTCTTTGCATTATTATTTTTTCTTGCTGAATTTAAAGCTCGATACAGAATTGAATGGTCAACTTTGCAGTGATTTACCCTACCTTATCCACGGAGTGGTACGTATACACCTAAAGGGAATGGTCTCCCTGAAAAGTTACTGGATAGTGCAAATCTTCAGACAGGCAATAGGGCATTTATGCACGAAGCATTGAATACTTGACAGAGAATAATGCAACTATTTCAGAACACAATAGGACGCCATTAAGAGTGATATCCACGTTCGCATGGATCCCGCTCTTTCGGGAGAACATACACAAGTACGTTTAGCTGCGTTAGCTTTAAAAGCGTTTTTATCCGCCCAGCCAGCTAGTCTGTCAACATCAAGCTGGACTTGCATGCCGTTCGCAAATTGACAGATTACCTGATTTGAAAGATTTATGCACGTCGTCTACATACACTGAACAGGAAATTGTTGGTGGCAACGCTTTCGGAGGGAGTTCATCTCAACTATAAACAACTTGCAGCTTGAAAAGCCACCTTAAGGCACGCCGTTTTCCTGCACGTGAACATTTGACAGTGCCGACCCGACTTTGACACGAAATGTTCGTTCAAACATAGAACTCGCAACAGTGTTCCGAGTACTCCCTGATAGGCCGAATGACTTAAGTCTCTAGTAGCACCCTAATGCAATGCAATATCATATACCTTATCAATATCAAAACATATTGTCATGCAATACTGTTTATGCCCAGTTATGGACAATTGAAATACCAACACGAAAATATGAAGCAGATCCCGCAAAATTGAAAAATACGTTTTGTGGAGGTCCAATCATGGCGCTTTTGGTGTATATATATATATATATCTGGAACGCCAGATTTCCCAACTTTGTCGCTGTAATTGACCCAGTCGTCATTTTGACTTGCATGGAAAGAAATCGCGCTATTTGTGTTTTCCACTTCATATTTTTTGTTTTCGCGTTACATTTTTCTATCACTGTACGCACTCACGTTTAATGTAGCATTCTAAAGCAACCATTTCGTCACTTGTGGATCGCCCCGCCATGAGGTCTGCCTGGGAGTTCTCGAGACCAGTTACTCTAGAAAGTAAACGAGTCTCCTCTTTATTACCTTCTCGAGGAGCTTGCAAAGGCAGCTTGTCAGAGCAATGGGACGATAACTGGCGGGAGAGGAAGGGTCATTCCCTCCTTCGGGAAAACCACTACCAAGGCCTCCCTTCAAGACGTTTGAAAGAGTCCCAAAGGACGTATTTTATTATATAGGTGGAATAGTGTTTCAATTCAAGTGTGTATGCATGTAGGTGTTGTATCATATTGGTTGTAATCTTGCGTGCGCCCGGACCTCAAGGCTCACATGTGCTCAGAGCGGTCTTCAGCTCATAAATAAAAAAGGAGCAGTTGTATGGAGTGTGCGGCTTATTGTTTTCTCTCGGGGAATTCTTTTTGCAAGACATTTTGTGCTGCATAAAAGTGTGTAGTGTACAGATCTGGACACGTGTTCGAAATGTTGTGCAAATGGATTAGCATGGTATTCCAGTGTGTCCCCTGTGGTACTACCCAGCGGCAGGCTGTGTGTTGTCATTTGAACCTACGTGTACGTGTCCATGCCTTGAGTGTGTCTGTGTATAGGTTAATGGATGATAGGAACGTACGCCAACTTTGTCGTTTTGCCTTACGCCGCACACGCTTGCTAAGTGACTTTGCCCGTTTGAAAGATATGAGGTTAAATGATGTGGGGTACCGACAGATACCCCAGTCCTGGTTGTGCGCCGTGACCAGTTGGGTTGCCTCCCCTAAGTGTAGGTGTGTTACGGATGTGTGGTGAAGTTTTGATGTCTCTGCGAATCTATTTCAGTCCGCTCTTGCTTTGTTAAACTTGCTGCTTTATTGCTGTTGGGAAGTGGTCACTACAATATTGGTCCGTGCCTACACCCCACTCGAGATGGAAGAACTGCAGATCCAATGGCCAAGTCAAGGTGGAAATAAGTGTTGTGTCCTTGGTTGTGGCCTTTCGGCTGTTTTTGTTGAATATGCATGCTCCAAAAGACGTTAGGAATTTTTCGACCTCGGTCATCCGTGCGAGAAGGGCCCTAAAAAGAATTATGCGCATTCGCGTCGCCTATCAGGATGACGGGTTCGGGCAGCTCATCCACAAACCCCTCGACATCAAAGCTGGAGATATTAAAGTCAGGAGGGATGTAAAAGGAGCATATCGTTAATAACCTGTCAAAAACTATATTACGAATTACAACAGCTTCAAGGAAAGTTTTTAGTATGTTGCCGGTTAATGCGGGCACTGGCTGGAGGTGAAGCAGGGGTCCGAGCATGGACACCTAGTCTTCATGCAGCTACCGATTACATTCGCGTTGTGCTGGCGGGAAATTTAAACGTGAAAGTCTCGCGGCTCAATGCGACCTGTCAGCTGTCTTCAATGGTCGAGCGATTTGGATTTGGGTTGGTGTGTTGCGTGGTGCGGGACGGAAAGGGACAGCCACATGTCACTAAAAGCCTTTCTAGCAAGGTTGAACATTTCTAGTGTAGCCCCTTATGGATCCGGAATGATGGTTACTTCCGGAGCTGGCAGAACTCTACAACTACAAGGGTTGGGCAGAAAGATCCAGACGAAAAAGAGCAAGAGAGCGACAGAAGTTTTCCGCGGCCGACACTGCCGCGCACGCCTGTAGTGATATTAAGGCAGTGTTTGTCTGTTTTGCTTTTCATACGCGCGGTTCTGAAGGAATAAGCTAACACGCTGGCTTACTGATGAGATTCACTGACTTCTGGCAGTTGGAAAGCAAGCCACTGCCACGCTCAAGTGTATAGCTACGAAAAATGGCCAATTTGAAGCTCAGCTGGCCAACAAGGCCACTGAAGTTGTATTAAGAGTGCAGCCTCGCACCGAAATGTGAAAATTCGCTCAGCTGCGTCTAAGCGCGTCCGCCATGACGGGAAAGTTCTGAACGCTCGAATTACCAAATAAAAAATTGGGCGAAATTCCGAACCGTGTAACGCCCGGCATTGCCACAAAAATGCAGATGTGGTGAAGTTTCCGCTTTGATCGTTAAGTAGTGTGATGAATAAATTGGTCACCCAGAATTTTTAGAAAGACAGAAAAAAACAAGATCGGAAAAATAGGATTCACAAAAATTGTCTGACAAATTAAAAAAATATGCACGCCATACATCCCCCAAAACGCGCAGAATAAACGAAAAAAGTTTCTTAGAACGTTCAAAATACACAATAAAAAATAGCGAGAAAGGCGAGAAACCGTGTGCTGCCCTGCATTTCCACAAAAATGCGATTTGGCGGAAGCCCCACCTGTAGTATTTGTAATAGCGTAAATACAAAAAATCGGTCGGACAGAATTTTGAAAAACAAAGAAATAAGAAAAACAGAAACAATAACATTCTAAAAAATGATCTGACAAAATCAGAAACATGCACCTTATACATTTCCCCCCAAAACCAAAGAATAAAGACAAGAAGTCTGCCAAAGAACTTTGGAAATACCACCGTGCAGTACGTATTGCCTCTTCGAAAAAATCTTCTTAGCGAAGTAAAGGCACTTCTTCGCTATAATGATAAAAAAATACGTCATTGGCGAAAAGAAACAGAATAAAACCTAAAAACAATAAAATAACAAAACGTCTTTTGCTACTCATAGCATATTTCGCTTTGAAGAATTCACACTCTAGACAAGCGGTATAAGTAGGCAATTCTCGGAATTTCTGAAGTTTCTTTTTGCTTGTTTGAACAGAAATTTACCCCACATGTCTTCTTTTGGCCAATGTTGAAGCTTTAAAAATAGCTCGCTATTTTAATTACGACCTATACATCTGCCATTGCTTCTCACAAAAGCGGGATCAATATCTCTGTTTTTTTCGTGCTCCTTTCTTATTCAAGAGCCGAATGACTCGTCACTGTTTCTTTTAATACTGGCTTGGTAATCTAACTTTTCATACCACTCCTGATGTTACTAAGTAACTGGCAATTTCCTCCTTTATGATCACGACGATGGCAATGCGACGTGAAGTACCTGCGTACTTACACCACATAGCGTAGTAATTGTAATCCCTGTCGTCAGCATTCTTCCGAATGACAATGTTATGATGATAACGATGAAACATAAGTGCACAGTACGTTCACGAGGAGTAACCTAACCATCTAGCAAAGCATACCTCACATTCTGTGCCAGAAAGCAAAAACGTTTAACGCAATATTTCTTCTATCTGTGCAGGGAAAGCAATGCCATAATGACACAAGCGCCTACGTTGAGAGTATTATGACCTGGGCACAGGAGGCCGGTATGTCGACGGGCATTGTCACCACCGCCAGAGTCACGGACGCCTCTCCCGCCGCAGCATACGCACATTCGGGATATCGGAGGTGGGCAGTCTGAAGTGCCCAAAGATTGCAACGCTTCGGACATTGCGACGCAGCTGATAGAGAGCAAGCCCGGATCACAGCTGAAGGTATCATAACTCGCCCACAGTTACTAGAATGCTCATTGTCTTCAAAAGCGAAATAGTTCGTGTTCTCGACCGGCAAGGCGTGCCCATGAATGACGTATTGACAGGGATAATAAAGTAATATTTGCCGTAATAGTTTAGGCATGCTCATTTCAGGAGCTGCTGGATGTCTTCAGAGGTGAAGTATTCTAGAGACTTGACAGCGCTGGCGCGCTTGCAGTAATATGTTCGCTCAAAGACCGACCCCGATAGTTGTTGCTCGAGGGCAACCTGTTCAGTCCCCTCACTCCCTGCACATAGTGTTCCCATTTACAATCGTGGCAGAGCCACAGCACATGCTTTTCATTTATCTTAAGTTGTATTCCTCGCCCTGTAAAGGGTGACTATTGATATGGCCTTTGAACATGCGCGCCTTCTCGGGGGTTGAGTAGGGTTTTTACTTGCGTCAGCCTTATGGTGCTTTATTACTGCCTCAGCAACTCCTCTCTGGGAGGGTGTAAACTTGCTTCTATTGCATGTCTATACCCTTAAAAATGGCTTCGGTCGGCAAGATCCCCCGCCACTGGAATTGCCAAACACCGGTAAGCGCCCGGAGAAACGCTTTGCGACTAGGAGGCTTGCTTTCGTTGCATCTGAACTTGTGGTGTCACGGGACAAAGTGCACCCACACCGTGCCTTTGAGATATATTGTAATCATTCCGCAGCTGACTTAGAACGAGGTCTTTTGCCTACTGGGGTGAGACTTTTCTGCTGTCCGTTTATATTTTAATGAGAAAAAGTCTCACAGTACGCACCGCTGCCACGCTACTTCTGTGGCCTCGGCTGTGGCATCGATGCAGCAGTCAATGCCCTGGTCTCTCACTTCCTGATAGGAGCTGTTCACTGCTCATCAAGGCGGGACCGTAGCTACGACCCTGCATTTCGGGGCAGTCGAGACATAGTGTCCCTGGCGACTATTTAGGCATTATAATGGGATGAAAGACGACACTCTTATAATTGGCAACCTTGGCGATCAAACGTGCAACATTTTATTGCAGTGTGTGCATGCATGCCTTTGTATTATCGTCCTATTTATGTTCATTACAGGGTGAAGGCCTCTTCCATAAACTTGCAACTCCTTTTTTTCCTGACAAATTTCCCTACCTCATCCTGCTTCCTAGTTACCGGTTTTTGCAGCATTGGATCAGTATCACCTCTCGTATCAATTGCCGTGACTTGAGTTGTCCACTGGTGACATTTTCCTGCTGCGAAAACCGGCCCACATCCAGATCAAGCTTGAATTATGCCTACTTGTTTTTTTTACTAACACAGTTCAAGCTCAAACGGCTTTTATGAGGACATGTCACTGCAATCAAAAGGCGTAATGTCAGTGATAGTCGAGACATACGACCTCAAAGCCGCCTCGTCGGTTAAAAGGCTGATAATGTGCTGTCGATAGAGAGGTAGCGGCGTTTTGTAATCGGTGTTATTGTGATGCAACTGACTCGTCTCACCTATAGGTTGCGGCGCAGTATGCGTGGACTGAGAAAAAGGGAAGGTCTGTGTGCCTTACGTTTTTCTAGCCACCGAAACACAAATACTTACTGTCTTACTGTCAGCAACTGAACCCTTTTCTTCCTTGTATTTCAAGCAAAACAATGTTTTCTATGTGTTTTCTTAAACTCTAGGGTCCCATAAGCCCCCAAACCAAAAATAGAGCTGTAAGTGTAAGTAATAACAAATTTAGTAATGGGGCAATTAATTAGGAAATTCGGCAATTAAAGATTCTATCTTGAGCAGCGACATCACTTTTGCATATTTTCCTAAACTTTATGACTACAGGAACCTACAAACAAAAATGACCGTCGTAATGCTCGTATTTACAGATTTACAAGTTCGAGAATAAAGCTCGACCCGTCATTTTTTTCGAAGGGGGGAGGGGGGGGGGTCCTCAATGACGTCATTTGGTCTTCACCGGAACTGCTGCCTTCTTTGTACCGTGCAGCTAAACTAAAATGAAGCAACAGTGGTATGCTTGCGCAATCGGCAAGCAATGAAGAACAATTGGCCAAAAAACTAGCAGTTTTGGTTTCATTGTGTATGCGCTAGAGGAACTTTTATGTGATGCCGTCTGTTGACATCACAGGACCGAAAGGGGTTAAAAGACCCCCGAAACACCTTCTTTTCTAAATAAGAAATTCTTTCAGAACATAGACAACAAGCGCATCCAGTACTTATAAAGGGGTCACAAAGTACCACCGCTAAAAATTAGTGCTAAAAAATTCTATTTCGCTATCTTGCTATTGTTTACGCGTTTTAATTACGGTATTTGAGTGATTTTGCCGCTATTTGCTGAGTCCTTGCAGTAGTGAAGGCGTTCGATAGTCACTTCACAGAAAAACGGATAAAAGTGAAATACAAACGAGAAGGCTTATCTGCTGCAACTAGCAACTCACTCGGGGGCACTCTATGCTACGATAGCTCCAGCTTTCGCAGTGCTTCTAGGCAAGCAGGAAAAAAGGAATGCGTTTATCGACAGTGTTGCAGGGTCCTTTGAAGATTGGGCTTAAGAAGCATGAACGAATACCAATTGATACGATATGTGCTGGTCTGAAGTGTACATTGTACGCAACTTCACCGAAATTTCGATGGCTTAACGCGCCGAAGCTACACCATTGCTATAAGGCGCTCTGTAATGAATGGCTCCGGATTAATTTTCACCACCTACCGGGGATTCCTTAACCCTCCGCGGAAATCTCTACACACGGACTGTTTCGATTTTCGCGTCCATCTGAATAGCGTGCGCAACTTGGTCACACGTGCGTTAATTTCGGCATATCCGGCCTAATAATTAAGAAAGGAAACACCACATGATTTCCTATAACTTTAATCAGTGCAACTTTCAGAAAACGAGGTGGAGGCTCTTCAGATTTGTGGCTGCTCGAACAATTAATTAATTTTCTTCCCATATGCCGAAGCGAGCCCTTCTGATTAGCAAAAAAAAGGTCGCTTCGAGCAGCGAAGAAGGAATGGGCGATTCCTCCAATAGAACTCGCTGTTGGGCTAGATGGTACATATGAATGGGAGGCTTAGCGCAAAAAAGAAGACGAGGACGGTGGCAGACGAGACAGGCGGCGGCAGACGACATGCGGCTGTCTCGTCTGCCACCGTCCTCGTCTTTTGTTGCGCAAAGCCTATGCAGCCATTATCATTGTATTATAAAGCAAACGTTATCCACGGGTATATACGGGCAAACTACCATAAAGAACAAAGCCTATTGCTCGTTCTTGAAAACCCAGGCCCTGAAGCACTTGCTGAGAAGTGCATGGTCTGAGTTTTAAAAATAGCCTGCTGCGTTTTGTGAGGTTTGAGCTAAGTTTTTGTTATAAGACCTAGGTGTGACGATAAAATGATACACAAAATTCTAGCGCGTAAATCTTCCCAAAGACAATTCTTTTCTCGTTACTATAAAAGCAACAAGAAAAACTCCCCCCACCTCCCCGAAGGGGATCGTGCGGAAATGCGAATGCATTGGGTGCACCGATGAGTGCGCTGCGGCAAGCAGTCACGGAAAGAGGCGCACGCTCCACTGCATTTATATATATTTTTCCGAGCGCAGCGAGCGGAGAGAGGGTACGCGAGGACGAGAGAGAGACCCGCGCAACACGCCCGCCCCGCTCGCGAGCTCTCATCCGCCGAGCTCCGCGATGCGAGCGCCCTCACACGCCCGAGCGCGCTCCTCCTCTCCACTCACTCTCCGCTACTCCGCCCGAGCTCCGCGATGCGAGCGCCTCACACGCCGAGCGCGCTCCTCCTCTCCCCTTGCCCTCCGCTACTCCCGCCCGAGCTACTACGTACTCCGGTTGCTAGGCGCGCCACAGCTGTTGCTAGGCGCACGCCGGCAACGCACGACAACCCCCGACTAAGAAATGCATTCGCATTTAAAACTTTCTGGTGCACTTTCGAAAGGAACAGAATGTCAAGCGTACTATCCAGGACGGCTGACGCAGCCCCGTTTATACAAGATTGTTCACAAGTGATGTTTAGAGGGAGTTTTCTGTATGCGGGAGCAAAGAACAGAAAAGCTCCCATAATTTGATTTTACATTTAGTTTTTTTTAATTGTAATTGAGCGAATCTGTTCATGTTATTTCAGGTCATCATGGGCGGTGGCCGCAAAGTATTTTTGAATAAAACCCACAAGGACCCAGAAGGCAAAAACGGGTCAAGAAAGGACGGAAAAAATTTGATCGAAAGTTGGATAAAACTTAAAGAAAACTCCAGCGCTGCCTATGTGTGGAACAAGTCTGCCCTTCTGCAGGTGAATACAACGTCAACCGAGTATCTATTAGGTATGTCAGCAATAAGCTCCGTGCTAAGCAGATGGCTGTGTGCTTAAAAGCCGTAAAATAATTAAAAAACACTCTTCCGTACAGAAAAACAGAAGATGACGCAATAATCTTAAATTATTCGTGCCTTTTCTTTGACATTTATGTTTTTTTAACACAGCGCGCGGGTATTCTCACACATGGAAGAGAGTTTGCAAGCTAACCACAAACTTATCGCTTAATAAAGAACGTCGTCCTGGACATGGAGTGCGCTTTTCTGCGGATGTGAAATAATAGTTTGGTTAGGTCCGGTAGGCGAAGTAAAGGGGTGATGGCTGGCAGCAAGTAAAAGTTACGGAAGAGATGCTTGTTTATTATCGATGTGTGAGACCGAACGAAAGCAAGACTGAGACTGAATATATCTTTCGTAGGACACTATAAAGCATATTTAATATAAATCGTGCCAAGCTCTGGAACGACGCCTTTATGAATTCATCACTCACAATTAACTTCAGCATAGAGTAATTTAACATCCCAGCTCCTAAGTGAACAAGTAACCATGCCAGCTTTTGAGAAGACGTATACTTGGCCATCACGGAAGAAGTTTCGCCTCCAGCCTACTCTAGTGGAAGAGGTAGAGAATTGCGATGCCATTGATTGTTTACGGTATATCTTGTCCTTGGGTTGCGAGGCTGGAGCCCTTCGGAAGCAGGAGCTCGGCTTATTGCAGCGTACAGATAACATCCCGTGCCCCAGGATCTCAACATGCTGGTGGTGTCCCAACGTCGGAGTGAAAACTTGTCCTTTCAGGCGGGCACAAAATATCGCGTGAGCTTTTTTATGGTGGTTGATGTTTAATGGTACAACGTCAACTAGAGCAAAGAGTGCCAACAAAGTTATATTTATGGGTGATTTAAGCATAAATAATAAAATATGCGAATAAAAGTAAACGTGGAACTAACAAAGACAATGAAGATGGTATAGTGCCAAGAAGGTATTATGCGTGGTATCAAGAGATGTATAAATTTAATCTCTGCTAAATACATAACAACACGTCGAACAGCAAAACATTGGTTCATCGGCTAAACAGTGGGATGGGTGCAGTGGAATATGTCGTCTGTAGAGTTCAGGAATGCTTTTGTCGTGTTGTGTCAAGTGGTTTGCATGTAATTATAGGATGAAAACTATGGATAGGCCCTCCCCCCTTCCCTTCTGCTACACAGGGTCTTGGAGATACAGTGATGATGATGATGGTTGGTATTTAATGGCGCAAGGTAAACAAGGGAAAAGAGCACAAGAGAACAAGTTATTTAATGGTTGACGAGTCCGTAAATACTAAAACCTGGAGAGCAGCAGTAAAAGTGACGCAAAACAAAAGACAATGGAGATGGCTGGTGTACAGGGCCAGGATGATTACACGTGATATGACAAGAGCTGCAGAAATTTTACCTCAGCTAAAAATTTAAGAAAACGTTGACTAGAAAACATTGGTTCGTCAGCAAAAAGTATGATGGTGCAGTGGAATGTGTCGTCTGTATAATTCAGGAAAATTTTTGTGTCGTGTTGTGTCAAGTGGCTTGCATGTTATTAGTATGTGGACTACGGATAGGTCCCTTCCACACCTGCTACACATGGGTCGCGAAGATCCAGTGAGCAGGTGGGAGTGCGTTCCACGTGTGTGGCCTATCCGCAGCCTAGCCAGGGCGACTTCCGTGTATCTGTTGTGTGAGTCAGTTGTGTACCATCCCAATTCTGGCTTTATCACGTGGAGTTTGTTGTCTGTTTGTGGACTCCAGTGTAGTTTCCATGTGTTACGAAGCTCTCGTCTGATGTGTGTCTTTAGGTCGGTGAACGGTACTGTTGTTATGTCAACTGTGGTCATGAGAGCAGCAGCACCAGCCATTTGAGAGCAGCAGCACCAGCCACCAGCAGCACCCCGGCCTCATTGCCAAGGATCCCACAGTTCCCTGGTACCAAGCTTATAGTAATTTCTAAATTTGAAGCATATGCTGTCAATATATCCTTTAAAGTAACATTGATCACATCGTTTTTAGGCGACCTTCCTGATGACAATGCCTGCACAAAGCGTAAGAGAAGCTGTGTACACGATGGATTGGGAATTTTATGTTTGATGATGTGATTTGAAACGAGTAAGATGCCATAGGCTTCTGCCGTGTAAATACTGCTATGAAAATTTATTGTTTTACTAACGCTAAAATTTGGTCCGTGCGCTGCACAAGAGACACTAGAAACAGTTTTCACCGCGTCGCTGAAGAATTCTGCGCACCTGTACTTGTACTGCAAGAACAGGAAGTGCTGAAAATCGCACTCCTGGGTACCCTATTTTTTCTACTTGCGTGAATGACAGGTCGCATGATATAGGACGAAGATGCCATGGTGGAATGAAATTAGAGATGGGTGTCCTGTGCATGTCTTAAAGGGGGACATTGAGTGCAGAAGCCTCCTCCCTCCCTCTGAGATGGAAAGGTACGGAAATAGACGGCCCATTTAAACAGAGTTGCAAGTTTCATGTATCGTTCATGATAGGATTAAGAGGATGGTTGATGAGAGACACGATCTTAGATGCATACAGCAATTCAACATACTAACGCTGATGCCCTAGGCACCATTTGTCACACTCGACATACAGACTCTCGACAGGGCTAGTGCGGAAAGCGCCGCATGAGAGGCGAAGGCCAAGATGCAGGCAGCATTGGGTCGAGCATTTTCAGTGCTGTTTTTGTCACCGACCCATACACGACACTGCCATTGTCAAGCCGAGACCCTACGAAGGCAGTGTAAAGGCGCAGAAAAAGTTGTTTGTCGGCCCCATAAGATTGGTGTGAGAAGGACCTTATAAATGGCTTCAGTCCAAGACCTCAGAAGGCGCCCCGAAAGCACTATGACTTTGTAAAGGCATAGCAGTTTCAAGTGTATCTGAGTGCAAGTGTTGCATCAAGGCTTGCAAGTGCTTAAGTGCAAGTGTTGCATCAAGGCTTGCAAGTGCTTAGCGCTACCATGAGCTCATGAAGTGAAAAGAGGGAGTTGTCAGGTGTGTTAGACTCTTAATAATCGCGTAAAGACCTCTTTTTAGAGCACGTTTTGTGTTGCACGAATGTCTTTGTGTAGCCTGCAGAACTGGACACGTGTGGGAGTGTTTTACAACAGTGTCAGCCTGATATTTAAGTGTGTCCCCTGTGGTGCTGACCAGGAGTAGGCGGTGTGTCCATTGTCCTATGAGTTTACGTATTCATGTCTATACTTTGTGTGTGCCTGTGTATGAGATCATGGATGTCAATACCGAGCGCCAACAATCTCGTTTTGCCTCACGCCGCACGTGCTTCCCAAGTGTTTTCTCCCATTTAAAGGATATCAGGTTCTGTGCCGTTGGGTGCCGTGGGGTGCCCACGCCTTGTTCTCGACTTCCGGAGCACGCCTACGGTCGTCATTCCACCACAGCCTCCTTGGTTTGTGTGGCGCACCGGAGGCGCGCGAAATGGGCTTTTCGGCGGCGTTGAGGATGTGCGCTGTAAGGAGTCGGCTAGCCTTTTCCAAGTCTAGGGCTTTTATGGACGTGTAGTGCAGTTCAGACGTTTCTATAAATGTATTCCAATTTTCTCTTTCCTCATTACACCTTTTATAGAAAGGTTAACTGTTTATGCATTTGCCTTGTATGTTAATGGGGTAGAAAAGTGGTGACGACCTTACGGATTCATATCAACGTCCCGCTCAAGAGATGGATAATGAATTGCAGAGCCAGCAGCCAAGTCAATATGTGAATAAAGACCCACCGCGGTGGCTCAGTGGCTAACGAGTTTGCTGCTGAGCACGAGGTCGCGGGTTCAATTTCCCGGCCGCGGCGTCTGCCTATCTGATGGAGGCGAAAGCAAAAACGTCCGTGTGTACGAGATTTCGTCGCACGTTAAAGATCCCCAGGTGGTCAAAACTAACCCGGAGCCCTCCACTACGGCGCGCCTCATCGCCTGCGTTGCGTCGGCGTGTTAAACCCTACAATCAACAAGATGTGAATAAATGTTGTCTTACGTTATGGTATGTAGGCTGTTGTTTGTTGGATAGGCATACTTCCCAGTGTGCTAGAAATATTTCAATAAAGCAACCCCGGGCATCCGTGCGGGAAGAGCCTGAAGAGACTTTCGCGCATTAAGTGCGCCTATAAGAATGAAGGGTTCGGGTAGCTGATCTACCAGCCCCTCTAAATTAGAACACGAGAGCTGTAAGTCAGGAGATATGCAAAGGCAGCATAGAGTTATTAAGCTAGTAAACATATAGTAGGAATTACAGCCTCACAGACGGTGTCTAAGATGTTGACACGACATGCTAATAATTTCAAAAGGCGACAATGGCCACACCGCCCGAGGAGTGTGTGCAGCCATCCCTGTCCTTTCAAAATACCACGTAACTACTTACAAAGTTTGTCTGTTTGCTATTAAGATGCGTTTCTTTGAGGCACATCATACTTGGTTGATTGTATTGTAAAATTTTATAACCATCATCGGGATTTTTAAGACTATACACTTCCATTGAAGGATATTTTCTCTCCCATTATTTTTAGTTTCGAGCAACTAGAGTGTGTGCATGTTTATGTGTCGTCTTTCGGGGCTTGTACTGTCGGAGGGGGTTTTCACCTTTTCTATTTACCTAGAGGCCGCAGCCCGTTCCCTTCGCTGCGATGAAGGCTACAACGATCCGATGTCCACCTCATCGTCAGATGTACGGGGGGTGCCAGGCGGACCACGCACCCCAGACTTACCACTATTTCAAGTGCCCTTCGTTTCAGCCGCCATCGCCGCGGGCGTCGGGAGCGCCACGGGCGGGGCGGGCATTCATAAATAAGGGTATGGATAATCCCTTAGACGCTGTCTTCAGGGGGTGCTGCATACGCAGTTACTACGTAAGTCTTCTCTCCGAGTCACAGTTCTTTTAAAGGAGCCATGAAGAGAAAATGCAAGTTGGTTTTATTCGAAAGATTTCGTGTTTTATAGTGCCCCCAGCGCTTGTTCGGATACAAACGGTGCTTTATTCACTGAGAAATTAAACAATTTAGGTTAAAATTTTGATTTTCCCGCTCAATCGTGCGTTTTCGTGGTCCCAAATGACATCAAAGGAACCGACCGCTCTGCAGCCTAGAGTACCTTCAT
Source organism: Haemaphysalis longicornis (assembly GCA_013339765.2). NCBI lineage: Eukaryota > Metazoa > Arthropoda > Arachnida > Ixodida > Ixodidae > Haemaphysalis > Haemaphysalis longicornis. Next base: position 125,717,313 of record CM023450.1, on the reverse strand, counting down.
TCACGCATCCGCCGTACAGGGTAGAGACACGTATACGCTGGCGCCGCCATGTTCGGTTGCTCGCTCGCCGCCGAAGCAAGTCATTGTGTCAAAACCGCGCTAAAATTATCGCCGCAACGCGGTTTACTGAAGAAGTTTGAATCATATTGTCTGTTTCGCGTTGCTAGGTCTCGTGGGAAACGAAAAGAATAACGCGTTGAGCCCGTTGGCCCAATTGCGGCGGCACGGGACCGTTCAAAGGTTGTCTCCACCCTGTACAGCGGTGTTGGTTTGTTCCCGCGTTTCTTTACGTTCCGTAACCTAGATGGCGCCACCATACCGTGGCAAGTGTTTGGTTTGTTTTTGCCCGCATTTAAACCTGGCTTGTTTTTGTTCTGGGAGAAAATATTCGTTCCCTGAAACAGTGCTCGCTCGACAAATGGGGTCACGTAAGACACCGTTGCTTGCGTCAATCGGCCAGTGTCGTCTGAGACAACCCCAAGCCCCGTAGTGCTGTGCAGCTAAACCAAGCATGCTGTGCGCAGTACGAACAGCAGAACGCATCAGTACTTCTATCGCTTCTATGTTTACATGTGCTTTCGTAACTTCCACTGTTTGTCCCATCATTCTTATTGCTTTGTAAAGAATGTGCCCTAAATTTAAGCGCAAATTGCTCGTTCGTCTAGTTTGTAAGCTCTACCTAATTTGCGTCTGCTTCTGCTAGCCTCCGCCAATCGCAGAGCTTAGCTCATGTGACATCATAGGTTCTGTTGCGGGAAATGAGCTGGTGGGTCACATGACCATTCCCGTTTTTCCTAATTATGTAGCTTATTTGAGCGAAGTTTACGTTAAAAGTGGTGTCAGTATGATTCTAACGAGACAATCTTTTGAATGAACCAAACTTGTGTTTTCTCTTCATGGCTCCTTTAAAGTCTTGTATTTTTCCGCTCGCTGTACGCTGTGAGTGCTGAAGACGGTGTTTTTAATGGCGTCAGTGCGAAGATCCCCCGCAGCCTCAGTTGAGGCCAGTGGCGCGGATCACTCCGTACCGTAACCCTGCGTGGCTAACCTTTATTAACATCTGGTCCCGTTCGTGGTCGTATCTTGATGTGCTCCTTGGGCAGTTGCGGCTGTCGTGGCATCTAGTTTTGCTTGCGCAGCTGCTGTTGAGCGCGTAGACTCGGAACGCGCGCCGCCTTGCTAGCGATGAAGCCCCGCAGTTGCACTTATTTGTTCGAGGGCTCGTGCGCTACGTCGGCAGTTGCTCGTGAGACTGCCGGCTTTCTCCGTAATTTCTTCAGGCGAGACGGGCTCACCTTCAACTTCGACGCTCTTCTTGTTGTGCCTCCGATCCTCGGCGGAAGGAATTCGCAAGTCTGTAAGGCACCCTGGGATGCAGGCAGCTGGGACTCGATGCCGCCGTTCCACCGCGGTGCGCAGAAACCTTGACTAGCGGTTAGCGGGGTGGCCTGCCTTGGATGAGAAAATCTGCTTCTGAGAGCAAACTGAGAGTCCTATTTTCTAAAACAATGTGTCCTGTTATAGCGCATACCCTTGGGCACAAGTTGTGATGGCTTCTACCGGGATAAACATAGACATCATGTGACAAAAGGTTGAAAAAGACAAAGCCCATGTGGAGTGCTTCTAGGCTGCTCATCCCCCTATTGGCGAATCTCTAGAAAATGCCAAACTTTTTCATTTCTGCGAACAACGGGAGATTTAGTGGACACGCTCTGGAGAGAATTGCGACCTAACAATCTGTTTCGTAGAATGATCACTATTAGAGCACAACAAAAGCAGACAAATGTAGAAATGCCCCAGGTTCATTCTAGTTTCTATTGACAGCATTAATTTACACACTCTACAAACACGAGCAACCATTTCTTCACACTTTTCAGGTCTCTTTGACCACGGCAGCATGCCATTTTGGGTAAACCGGAGCCAGGAGAACACTACGAAGCCAAATTTAGGCGAAATGGTGAAAGCCGCCGTGGAAATTCTTTCCAAGAATCCCAAAGGCTTCGTCCTCCTCGCAGAAGGTACGTGTATATAATGAGTAAAAACCAATGGATGGTTGTTCGCTGCTTATAAAATGGGTACGTAGACAAACTCAATGAGATACTGAAGGTAATTGGTTGGCATTTATGACGCAAGAGCATTTAGTGCCGAATAGAAAAACTGATAGGTTGTTGTACAGTGTGTAGTGTTTGTGGTTAAATTGGTATGGATGGTTACACCATTATTAGTTGTACGTATGGGTGTATGGTTATGGTTGGTCTTTAATGGTTGGTCTTTAAATGCGCAAGGCAAACTAGGGCAAAGAGCGTCAAGAAAGTTATTTATGACAGCACTGTGTACAGAGACTATTATATAAGCGTGTAGAGGGCCCTAATGAAAAATGTGTAAATGATCGTGGTGGTAGACAAAGTTGACCATGGCGAAGGCGTGAAAGGCAGCTGGGACATCATTGATGTTCTGCGAGTAAGAACTCCTGCTCACGCAAAGAACTTTTAAACCTCCTGAATAGTGGGGGGGTACGAAATTACGCGCCCTGAGAGATTAGCTTAAACAATCTCATACCAGCAGGAAAAGCAAAAGCCTTATGCTGTTAAACATTGGTTAGTCTGATAAAATACCGAACGGCAAAGTGGAATTCGTCGTGCCGTCTTAATGCACACTTAAAACATGAAGCACGGGTTCAAAGCCGTTCCACACAATTGTCACCAAGTGTTGCGGTGTGTTGTTTAGGAGGTATGAATTTGTTGCGTAAGAGCGGCCCATTCGCAGTCTGCATACGGATATTTGAGTGGATGTATTTTGTTTGTCGGTGAAGCATGCACGTGTGCGTGGTTTTATCATGTATAGCTCGTTCTGTCATAATACAGGACAAAAGGTTAGTATACGTCAGTGTCGAGAACTCCCACAGCGGCGCTGCTCAGCGATTTCCTGATGCCACAAATACCACGGTGTCCAAGAACCCAGCAAAAAAGTAACGTAAATTTTCTCCATACGCCGGCGTTGTTGATTGTATGAGATGATGAGCATTTGGTTTTGGGTTGGTTTGCCTGACTGCAGAACCGAGACAGCGCTTGGAAAGTCTTTTTCTGTAAGCTGTACCATGCACGCATACACGCGAACTATTATACAAACATATTGCTTGTTTAGAGCGCTACATGTTCAATATATTTGATTGCGTGCACTCGATTGCAAGTTGTATTGTTGAATAAGTTGAGCACTTGGCTTTTTCAAGCTTTTTCAGGCTTTACAACCGGTCTGAAAAATCATTGATTCTGATGATAAAAATAGGCTAAATTCAATTCACTTTTGCACAACACATTTGACCTTAGGTACGAAAAACCATCGCGCATGCTGCACACGCCTCTGGCCACCGTTCAAAGAAGGACGTCAGGCTAAAAATATCTGCAAAGTTTCGTGCAAATACATTAACCCGCGAGGTGTTTAGTTGCAAACGACTTGAGGACTTGAGTTTACTTTTGCGATGTTGCTACATTTTAGGTGGACGTATTGACCATGCCCACCATATTAATCGCGCCAAGCTGGCAATGCAAGAGACTCTTGAGTTTGAAGTGGCAGTTAACCAAACCACGCGGACCTTGGACTCGAACGAAACGCTTATCCTGGTTACGGCTGATCACTCCCATACGATGACCATTGCTGGATATCCGCCACGGGGAACCAACATTTTCGGTAAATATCTGCTTCTGCGTTACAATTTCGTCTGCAGCTGTACAATTCTTTTTCGTTTTAACAATAACAAACTACTAACATAAACTCTTGTGCCTTGCTCAGTATATCAGGTTTGCTCTTTGTAGGATTTCGAACACTGAATGACATATTTGGCTGTAAAATACATCGTTGTGTTCTTACCATAAAAGAGGCGCTTCCGTCGGCCTTCGAATTACGAAAGTTATTTCTTCTGTGAAGCAAATCACACCTACTCTGCTGATCGATGGTACGCGTAACAGTTTCTATTATTATTATTATTACCAACGAACCAACCAGTGTACGTTGGTGGTGGGCGCCTCTGAAGAAACTGGACTGGTGGTGGTCGACCGTCCCAACCCCAAAAAAGCAGTGTTGGTGACTAAGTTGACCCGACGACCACCTCGGCCCAAGTTTCTCCGCACCTGTCGGCATTAGGAGTTGTGCCGCTTCTGCGCAAACGGCTAAAAACTCTAAACGACTCGTATGCCTCTTTTTACGTTGCCGTCGGCGACGCTCGTTTCGAGCGGCTGAGCGACCCTGCGCTCTGGCCTAGGCACTGTTTGTTCAAACCTTTCCGTGGAGAGCTGCATGCGAAAATGATCTATGCAGATGATTCAGCCTCCTGAAGGCAAGGAATTACGGCTTTCATTTTTTTTACCAATATGTCCGTGGGCTTCGCACTAAATCAGCTGAGTTTTTTTTCTAATGGTGTTTCGTCATGTTTTCTTGTTATCATTTTGACAGAGACTTGGTTGTGCCCTCAGATTAATTTGACTTGCCTTTTCCATCCAAATTATCACGTTTTCCGGCGTGACCGTGATCCCTCGCACGGGAAACAAAAGGGTGGTGGTGTGCTTATTGCCCTTCACGATTCGATAACGTGTAAGCGCCGCATCGACCTTGAAGAATACGCTGAGGCAATTTGGTTAGAGGTACTATGTTCTCGGGGGGAACGACTCTTGCTAAATACGTATTACATATCACCCTAGATTCATCCGTCTAACTTTAAACGAACCCTAAATTCTATTGAAAATATTGTAACATCTCACAGTAATCACAAATTCCTGATCACTGGGGATTTCAACGTCCCCGGGATTTCATGGGACACTGAGGTGATTATCCAGTCGCACCATCCCATTCTTCAGAAGTGTGACACCATACTCGATTTTGTTTCCTTTACCTCATTACAGCAGTGCAACTTCATTAAGAATTCATGTCGGAATGTTTTAGTCTTTTGATGATTATGGTTGGTGTTTAATGGCGCAAAGACAACGAGGGCAAAGAGCGCCAGAGAAGAAGTTATTTAATGAAGAGAAGTGATTACCACAACAAAGTAGGTATAAAAACGTGTAAACCGGACATAGGGCCAGATTTGATTATACATGATAGGAAATGAGATTTAAAAACTGAACGACTGACAAATACATAAACACGCGTTTCAGAGAAAACATGGCATCGTCACCCCGAAAAAACGATGAGTGTAGTGGAATATGTTGATTGTAAAGTTCTCTGAAGTGATGATGATGATGGTTTAAGTTTAATGGCGCAAGGCCGACATGGGCAAAGAGCGCCAAATACAAAGTTATTTGATGAGGAGGGAAAACATAAAATCAGTTAATGCCTATGAGCACGGCTGGTGTAAAGGGCCAGGGTGAAGAACAAGAGTGGTTAAAAGATAAATAAGGTGGCTGGTGTATAGGACCAGGGGTAAAATTATGCGTGGTATGAGATGAGTTGTAAGAAATGAACTTCAGATAGGAACTTAAAGGTGCGCTGAACAGAGAACATGGCATCATCTCCTAAGAAGTATGACGGGTGTGGTGGAATATGTCGTGTGTGTAGTTGTGAGAAGTGGTTGCGTCGTGTAATGTCGAGTGCCTTACATTGTATGACGGTGTGGATCACGGATAGGGCCTCTCCGCACCTTTCTGCACAGAGGTCTTGGAGATCCAGTAAGCAGGGGCGAGTGCGTTGCATGTGTGTGCCCTATCCGTAATCTAGCCAAGGCGACTTCAGTGTATCTATTACGTGTGTCGGTGGTGTATGGTCCCAAGTGGGGTTTTATTACCTGTAACTTGTTGTCTGTTTGTTCGCTCCAGTGTGTTTACCATGTTTTGCGAAGTTGTTGTCTGATGTGTGGTTTCACGTGGGTGTAGGGTAATGAGGTTATGTTCCACTGTATTCGAGAGTGTAGCAGCAGCGGCCATTCGATCCGCTGCTTCGTTCCCGGCTATACCACAGTGGCCAGGGACCCAGCAAAGAACCAGTTCAAATTTGCGGACATACACAGACATAATACCCTTGACGATCAGATTGACAACGTGGTTTTTCGAAGGCATTGTTGACGACAATGCCCGCACAACACTGAGGGAATCTGTATAGATACTGGATTGTGGGATGTGGCTTTGAAGTATATGATTGACAACAAGAAGTACACCGTAAGCCTCTGCCGTAAAGATACTAGTATGACTATTCAGAGTTCTAGTGACATTAAGGCCGGGCCCATGCGCCGCGCAGGACACAGAGGTGGCAGTTCTAGAGGCGTCCGTATAAAATTCAGAACACTCATACTTCTGCTGCAAATACAAGAAATGCTGCAGAATTGCACATGTGGGAGCTCGGTTTTATATACATGTGTGAAAGATGTGTCGCATGATACAGGGCGGAGATGCCATGGTGCTATAAAATCTGTTAGAGAGGTTTGGATTGTATCTAAAAAGGAGACAGCAAGCTCTGACGCTTCCTCTCTAACTCTGTAAGAGAAGGGCGCAGAGAACAATGGTCGATTTAAAAGCAGTTCACTCATGGATCTATCATAAAAAACTGATTTAAAAGGATGGTGAGGCATGGATGAAATTTTAAAAGCATAAAGGAGATCTGTGTATGCTCTCTGACGTTGTAGGTTCCATTTGTTGCACTCCACATAGATGCTTTCGACTGGACTAGTCCGGAATGCACCACACGCCAAGCGGAGCCCCAGATGAAGCACAGGGTTCAGCATTCTGAGGGATGTTTTAGTGGCTGACCCATAGAAAACGCTACCATAGTCCAATCGTGAACCTATCAAGGTGGTAAAAACACGTAAAAGAAGTTGTTTTGTCCAGCACCCAGAAGAGATGTGCGAGAAGAACCTTCAGGATATTCATTGTTGTTAAGCATTTATGTTTTAGTTGTTTTATGTGTGGGACAAATGTGAGCTTTTCGTCAAAGATTATACCTAAAAACTTGTGTTCCTTTTTGACAGCAATCGAGACACCATTGAGTTGAATGTCAGGATCCGGCCGGATGCCACGCCTCTTGGAAAACAAATCACAAGTGCACTTCCCTGGATTGAATTTAAAACCGTTGCTATCTGCCCAGCCAGCTAGCTTGTTAATACCAAGCTGGACTTGGCGCTCGCAGACAGACAGGTTACAGACTTAAAGGATAATTGTACGTCGTCTACATAATTGAGCAGGAAATCGACGGTGGCAATGCCTTCCTAAGGGAATTCATTTTCACAATAAAAGGGTGCCAACTTAAAACTCCACCTGTGGCACGCCGTTTTTCCTGCACATGAAACCTAGAAAGTTCAGTTCCGACTCGTAGCGAAACGTTCTTTCAGACAGGTAACTGGCAAGTGTGTTCATCATGTTACCCGACATGCCAAAGGACTTCAAATCGCTGAGGATGCCGTACCGCCAGGCAGTATCGTAGCGCCTTTTCAAGATCAAATATTGTCATACAGTACTGCTTGTGGGATGAAGCATCTTTGATATATGACTCTAACGCAACGAATTGATCGTTGGTAGATCGCCCCGCCGAAGCCTGCCTGGCAGCTATCGAGAAGACCGTTGTACTCTAAGAAGTACACGAGTCTCCTGTTTATCATCTTCTCGAAGAGCTTACACAGGCAGCTTGTCAGGGCAATGGGACGATAACTGGCGGGAGAGGAAGGGTCCTTCCCTTCTTTTAGACAGCCACTACTATGGCCTCCTCCAAGAGCGTGGAATGTGCCCCGAAGTCATATTTTATTGTATAGGTGTAAGAGTGTTCAGAGTGTCTGGGTGTAGGTGTTGTATCATGGTGTATGTAATCTTATCTGCGCCTGGAGCTGAAGGTTTGCACGAGCTCAGGGCAGCCCTCAACTCATAGAGAGTGAATTCAGAGTTGTAAGAAGTTTTTGATATGTCTTTGTCTTGTAAGGGCTTTTTTCTGCAGATGTTTTGTGTTTCATGAAAGTTTTCATGTAGTGTGCTGAACTGGACACGTGTTCGAAGTGTTGTGCAAGTGTGTTAGCCTGGTCTTCAAGTGTGTCCCCTGTTGTGCTAACCAGCTAACCAGGAGCAGGCTGTGCGTCTGTTGTCCTTTGAGCTTGCGTATACGTGTCCAGACTTTGTGTGTGTCCGTGTATGAATTTATGGATGTCAAGAAGGTGTGCCAACTCTCTCGTTTCGCCTCACGGCGCACAGGTTTTGAGAAAGCCTTGCCCCTTTTGAACAAAATAAGGTTACCTGACGTGGGGTCACGCCTTGTTCTGGGCCTCTCCCGCCCGCCTACAGTCCTCATTCCACCACGGCCTCCTCTAGTTGCACGAGGCACCAGAGGCGTGGGGAATGGACCTTTCGGCGGCGTCGAGGATGTGCGCCGTGAGGAGTTGGGTAGCTTCTTCAACGTGTAGGTGTCCTATGGATGTGGGGTGTAGTTTCGATGTCTCTGTAAATGCGTTCCAGTTATCTCGTGCTTCATTGAACCTATTATGGGAAGATGAACTGCTCGGGCCTTTACCTATATATGTTAGTGAAGTGGGGAAGGGGTCACTGCCGTATGGGTCAGTGCCCACACCCCACTCAAGACATGGAAAGAGAATTGCCGAAACAATAGCCAAGTCAAGATTTGAGTATGTATTATGTCCTATGTTATCGTACGTAGGCTGTTTCTTGTTGAAAAGGCATGCTCCAGATGATGTTAAAAACTTCTCTATCAGGCGACCTCGGGCATCCGTGCGAGAAGAGCCCCAAAGAGAATTGTGTGCATTTAAGTCGCCTGTTAGGATGTATGGTTCAGGAAGCTGGTCGACCAGCGCCTCAAAGTCAGAGCTCAGAAATGCAAGATCAGGAGAGATGTAGATGGAGCATACCGTTATCAACCTATGAAATATTATTGTGCGGACGGCTACAGCCTCAAGGACGGTGTTCAAGGTGACAGGGTGGCATGCTAAGGAATTGCGGGCGATTATGGCCACACCGCCAGAAGAGAGTGTGCTGCCATCCCTGTCATTCCTGTATAGCGGGTAACTATTCAAGAAATTTGTGTTTGAAATTCAGATGTGTTTCCTGGACACACATTAAACTTGGCTGATTAGCATGCAGAATCTCACACACATCGTCAAGATTATTCAGAAGGCCTCTGCAGTTCCATTGAACAATATTTTCTCTTCCCATTATTATGTGTTCAGAGCTACTGGAGTGTGATTATTTATGTAGGGTCTTTCGGGGCTTGGGCTCTTGGAAGGGTTTTTTTTACCCTCTCTACTGACCTGGACGTCGCAGCCCGTTCCTTTCGTTGCGATGAAAGCCGGAAGGGCTCGACGTCCATGTCGTCATCTGAAGTCAAGGGGGTGCCCAGCGGACTGGGCCCCCTTGACGTGGTACCCTTTCGGGTGTTCTTTGCCTGCGCTGCCAGTGCCGAAGGCGTGGGGAACACCACAGATGGCACAGGCAGTGAGGCGGGGAAGGGGGTCGCTGCGACTGCCTCCGTCTCCATTTCCGTGTCCTTGCGTGCGCTTTGGGCCGGTGGAGAGGAAGCAGTGGATGCAGCGGCATCCCCAACAGACGTTGTTGCCACCACAGCCGCTGCTGGGTGAGCGAGCGGTGCAGAGGCTGGTTGGGCTGCCCGGGGCAACCCTGGGGTGGGGGGGGCGGTGGCGGGACCAAGTCTGACTCGCGGTACTGGGTCCCCGCCGAAATCAGACGCCGCTCCGCCTCCCGGCGAGCTGCGTCGGCGTACCTCCCCGGGGGGAAAGAGGCGAACCTCTTTCGCGCCTCTGGGAAGGTTATGTTTTCTGTGATTTTGATGTTTATTATTTTCTTCTCAAGTTGAAACTTCTCGCATTTTCTGTAGTAGGCCGCGTGTGGGCCCTGACAGTTAATGCACAGGAGTTGTTGTGAACTACAATTATCCGTGGGATGGTCATGTTGGGCTTACTTGCACAGGTTATTTGGCGCCGACACGAGTTAGTACCATGCCCGAACCGCTGGCACTTCAAACAGCGCCGCGGATTCGGGATGTACACTCGGACAGAGCACTGGATAAAACCGGCATTGATGTGGTCAGGAAGAGTGGAACGGTCAAAAGTCAAGATGATATGTTTAGTTGGTACTATCTTATCGTCTCTTCTAATGGTGATGCGCTTGACTGCCGTCACACCTTGACTTCTCAGGCCTTCATCGGCATCTGTCTCATTTGCAAGATCTGGCTCCCAGATCACGCCCTGGGAGCTGTTGAGGCTGCGGTGGGGCGTGACCTTGATGTCAAGATCGGCAATACGGGTCTGCTTCAAGAGTTTTGTGGCCTGCTGCTCACTATGTACCTCGACCAAGATTTCCCCGGTTCTTTGTTTCTTAGCTTTATAGGATTCACCTATAACACTTTCCAGAAACTTCGAAATCATGAACACTGACTGCGAAGCAATAGGCCCGGCTTGTTCAAGAGATTCAATTATCAAGAAATGGGGGTAGTTATCAGGTTTTCGGATTGTTGTTGTCGTCGGAAGGGGTGGAAAGGATACTTCGGTTCGCCCCCATTTAGAGGGCCGATCATTGGGTTTGGGAAATTTAAAAAAACCATACAGCATGTATAAAAGCAGGGAAGGGGATTACTTTCTTCGCTCGGTTTACCCTAATGCCGAGAGAGGTGCCGGAGCTCCCTGCCTGGTAAACAGACAGGCAGCCCATCCGCCGGAGCTTGACCTGTGCTCCGACGGCCGCCGTTTGAGGTTTCTACCCTTCACCTTAAAACTCATTACCACGGTCGGTTACAGCGTGAGTATGGGGGCTCGGGGTCCGCGGTGTCGCCAAACCACCACCAAGATTGCTCAAGGTGCCCCGTGCGGGGAGTTCTCTGAAGTGTCGGTGACTGTCGATGGACTGAAGTGGGCGGTCGACCGTCCCAAGCCCAAAAAAGCAGTGTTTGTGACCAAGTTGATCGCGACGTGTTCCTGAGTGCAGCAACTGCGGCCTTCTGATCCGCAACCTCATTTCCAGCAATTCCAGCATGGCCTGGAACACAGCACAACACCAGAACAAGTTTTTGGGCATATATAGACATGATAGTGTTGCAAACCATATGGACAATTCTGTTTTTGCATGGCTTGTATGATGCCAATGCGCGCACAACGCTCAAGGAATCTGTATATATGATGGACTTCGAGATTTTGTATTCAAGAATGTGTTGTGCAATGAGTAAGATGCCATATGCTTCAGCTGAGTAAATTGTGGTGTATGTGCTCATGGTTCTGCATGCATCAAAGTTTGGTCCATGAGCAGCGCAAGACACTATGGTTGCAGTTTTTGATGCGTCACTATAAAACTTTGCACATTGATACTTGTACTGCAGGGAGAAGAAGTGCTGCAAAATTGCAGTTTGTGGTACCCTGGTTTTATCAATATTCATGAAAGACAAGTCACAACACACAGGTTGAAGCTGCCAGGGTGGTAAAACGTCAGTAAAAGAAGATGTGTAAATGTCTGAAAAGGAGATGTTGAAATCCGAAGCTTCCTGTCTCACTCTAAGTGAGAATGGCAAAGGAACGGACGGGCGATTTACAAACACTGGTGATGTGGATGCATCATTAAAAACAGGTTTAAAAGGATGGTTATTCATCGATGAAATTTTGAAAGCGTAGAGCAAGTCCATGTACGTTCGTTGGTCCTCAAGGCACCATTTGTTACATTCAACGTATAGACTCTTTGCCGGGCTAGTGCGGAACGCACCCGACGCAAGGCGGAGGCCCAAGTGGAGTACTGGGTCAAGCATTTTAAGTGCGGTTTTGATGCCGACCCATACACGACGCTGCCGTAGTCTAACCGGGACCCGACTAAGGCGGTAAAGACCCGGAGAAGTAGTTCCTTGTCTGCACCATAGGATTGGTGGGAGAGCACCTTGAGAATGTTTAGTTTTTTTAGGCATTTATGTTTAAGTGCTTTGACGTGAGGTATGAACGTGAGCTTGTTATCAAATATGACACCTAAAAACTTGTGCTCCCTTTTAACAGGAATAGATGCACGGCCAAGAGCAATCTCAGGGTCCGCACTAAGCCCGCGCTTGCGGGAGAACAGAACACAAGTACTTTTGCCCGGGTTCAGTTTAAAACCGTTAAGGTCCGCCCATCCAGCAAGCTTCTTAACACCGAGCTGTACTTGACGTTCGCAAATTGACAGGTTACAGGATTTAAAAGATATTTGAACATCGTCTACATAGATGGAACAGGAAATGGTTGGTGGCAATGCCTTTCGGAGGGAGTTCATCTTAACTATAAACAATGTGCAGCTTAAAACTCCACCTTGCGGCACACCATTTTCCTGCACATGTATCCCGGACAGGGATGACCCAACCTTAACACGAAATGTCCTCGTGGACATGTAGCTAGAAATGGTATTTAACATGTTACCTGACACACCAAAGGACTTCAGGTCGCTAAGGATGCCATATCGCCAGGCTGTGTCGTAAGCCTTTTCAAGATCAAAAATACCGTAAGGCAGAACTGCTTATGAGCAAATGCATCTTTTATGAAGGATTCCAACGCAACAAGTTGATCGTTGGTGGATCGCCCCACCCTAAAGCCTGCCTGGCAGCTCTCGAGAAGACCGTTGTACTCAAGGAAGTACACGAGCCTGCGATTTATCATCTTCTCGAGCAGCTTGCACAGGCAGCTTGTCAGGGCGATGGGACGATAACTGGCGGGATAGGAAGGGTCCTTCCCTTCCTTCAGGAACGCCACTACTATGGCCTCCCTCCAAGAGTGTGGAATCTGCCCCGAAAGCCATATTTTATTGTATAGGTGTAGGAGTGTTTCAAGAGTGTCTGGGTGTAGGTGTTGTATCATGGTGTATGTAATCTTATCTGCCCCTGGAGCTGAAGGTTTACATGTGCTCAGGGCAACCCTCAACTCATAGAGTGTAAATTCAGAATTGTAACCAGATTTTGACCTGTTATTGTCATGTAGGGACTTTTTTTCACGCCGGTTTTATGTTTCAGGAAAGTGTTTGTGTAGTGTGCACAGCTGGAAACGTGTTGGAAGTGTTGTGCAAGTGTGTTAGCCTGGTCTTCTAGTGTGTCCCCTGTTGTACTGACCAGGGGCAGGCTGTGTGTCTGTTGTCCTTTAAGGTTACGTATTCGTGTCCAGACTTTGTGAGTGTCGGTGTATGAGTTGATGGAAGTGAGGAAGGTGCGCCAACTCTCCCTTTTCGCCTCACGACGCACACGCTTCCCAAGAGCCTTTGCCCGTTTAAAGGAAATGAGATTATCTGGCGTGGGGTACCGGCGAAGGACACCCCACGCCTTGTTCTGGGCCTCTCGCGCCCGCCTACAGTCCTCGTTCCACCAGGGCCTCCTTGGGTTGCGGGACGCACTGGAGGCCTGGGGCATGGACTTTTCGGCGGCGTCGAGTATGTGTGCCGTGACGAGTTGGGCTGCTTCCTCCACGTGTAGGTGTTTTATGGTTGTGTGGTGTAGTTTAGATGTTTCTGTGAATGTGCTCCAGTTTGCTTTTGATTCATTAAACCTGTTATGGGAAGATGGACTGCATGGGCCTTTACCTATGTACGTTAGGGAAGTGGGGAAATGGTCACTACCATATGGGTCTGTGCCCACACCCCACTCAAGACATGGAAGAGAACTGCGGAACCAATAGCCAATGTCAAGATGCGAGTATGTATTGTGTCCTAAGTTATGGTATGTAGGCTGTTTTTTGTTGAAAAGGCATGCTCCGGAGGATGTAAGAAACTTCTCTATCAGGCGACCTCGGGCATCCGTTCTGGAGGAGCCCCAAAGGGAGTTGTGTGCATTAAGGTCGCCTTTAGAATGTACGGTTCGGGCAGCTGGTCGACCAGCGCCTTGAAATCAGAGCTGAGAAGTGCAAAATCAGGAGAGATGTAAATGGAGCATACCGTTATCAACCTATTAAATATTATCGTACGGATTGCTACAGCCTCAAGGACAGTGTTCAGAGTGACAGGGTGGCAGGCTAAGGATTTCCGGCGACAATTGCCACACTTCCCGAAGAGTGTGTGCAGCCAACCCTGTCCTTTCTGAATACCATGTACCTATTTAAGAAATTGTTTGTTTAGAATTAAGGTGGGTTTCCTGGAGACACATGATACTTGGCTGACTGGCATGCAGAATCTCATACACATCGTCCGAGATTTTTAAGGAGGCCTCTGCAGTTCCATTGGATGATGTTTTGTGTTCCCATTATTTAAATTTAAGAATGACTGGAGTGTGTTGTGTGTGTTCATGTGTCGTCTTTCGGGGCCGTTACTCTTGGATTAGGCTTTTAGCCTTTCTACTGGGTTGGCCGGGCGGAGGCCGCTCCTTGCGCTGCGTTGCAGGCAGGAACGGCGCGACGTCCATTTCGTCATCAGATGTCCTGGGGGTGCCCGTCGAACCGGGCCCCCGGACTTGGTCCCCCTTTGGGAGCCCTGCATTTGAGCCGCCACCGCGCGGGCGTCGGGGACGCCAGAGGTGGCACGGGCGGTGCGGTGACGGTGGGAGCCGATGCGGGGCCCCCGATGTCCATCCCTCGACACCCTCCAACGCACTGGAGGACGGGGAGGAAGCGGCGGGAGCGGCACCGGTCCCAACGGAAGAGGTTGGCACCACAACCGCTGCTGCCTCAGCAAGCGGCGTGGTGCAGGTTGGGCTGCCTGAGGGCAACCCAGGGGGGGGGGGGGCGAGAGAGGGACCAGGTCAGACTCGCTGAACTGGGTCCCTGTTGAAACCAGGCGCCGCTCCGCCCCCCGGCGAGCTGCGTCCGGGGCGGCGTACCTCCCCAGGGGGAAAGAGGCGAACCTCTTCCGCGCCTCTGGGAAGGTGATGTTCTCAGTTACCTTATGTTGATTATCTTTTCTTCAGTTTGGAATTTTTCGCACTTGCGGGAGTAGGCTGCATGCGCCCCCCCGCAGTTCACACAAGAGAGGGTGTCGGATGGACAGTTGTCAGTGGGATGGTCATGGGACGCGCATTTTGCACACGTCGTTCGGCCACGGCAAGAGTTTGTACCGTGCCCGAACCGCTGGCACTTAAAAAAGCGCCGCGGGTTCGGGATGTAGGGACGGATGGAGCAACGGATAAAACCTGCATTTATGTGTTGTGGAAGAACTGCGCGGTCAAACGTCAAGATAATGTGCTTGGTGGGAATCTCCTTGTCGTCTCTGCGGATAGTGATGCGTCTCACGGCAGTGACGCCCTGATCCTTCAAGCCGGCAAGGAGATCCGCATCCGTTTCGTTCAAGAGATCCGTCTCGGATATCACACCTTGCGAGCTGTTGAGGCTCCGATGGGGTGTGACCCTGATGTCTAGATCCGCCAGTCTAGTCTGAGCTAGAAGCTTCGTGGACTGCTGTTTGTCATTTACCTCGATTAGTAGTTCACCAGACCTTTGTTTTTTGCACTTATATGATTTTCCTATTATGGCTTCAAGATATTTTGCGATCAAGAAGACTGACTGCGATACAAGAGGTTGGGTTGCATTGAGCGATTTCATCACAAGAAATTGAGAAAAATTATCCGGTTCAGGAAATGTTAAAGGTGGCAATGAAGGAAAAGATACTTCGGTGCGGCCCCTTTTCAGGGACCGATCACGTTTGGGGGGGGGGGGGTTGATAATACCATAGGGCATAGTATAAAAGCAGGGAGACTGGGGTACTTTCTTCTTTGACCTTACCCTGGTAGTCAAAGATGTCCCGGAGCTCCCTGCCTGGTAGACAGGCAGGGAGCCCATCGGCCGGAGCTTGACCAAGGCTCCGACGGCCACCGTTTACGGCTTCTACCCTTCACCTTTAAACACCTCGCCACGGTTGGACACGGCTTATGTTGGGAGCTCGGGATCCGCGGTGTCGCTGCTCACCGTCACCATGAATACTCAAGGTGCCCCGTGCGGGGTATCAATTTTTATGAAGGACAAGTCACAGCACACAGGTTGAAACTGCCAGGGTGGTAAAACGTCAGTAAGAGAAGATGTGTATATGTCCAAAAAGGAGATGTCGAAATACGAAGCTTTCTGTCTCACTTTAAGTGAGAACGACAAAGGAACAGATGGGCGATTTACTAACCACGGTGATGTGGATGTATCGTTATTAAAAACAGGTTGAAAAGGATGGTTATTCAGCGATGAAATTTTAAAAGCGTAGAGCGTACATTTATTGGTCCTCAATGCACCACTTGTTACACTCGACATACAAACTTTGGACGGGGCTAGTGCGGAAAGCACCCGATGCAAGGCGAAGCCCCAAGTGTAGCACTGAGTCGAGCATTCGCAACGCTGTTTTTGTCGCCGACCCATACGCCACACTGCCATAGTCCAGACGAGACTCAAACAAAGCAGTATAAAAGCGTAGCAGGAGTTATTGTCGGAACCATACGATTCGTGTGAGAGGACCTTAATTATATTCATTGTTTTCAGACATTTATGCTTCAGTTGCTTGATTTGAGGAATCAATGTGAGTTTGTGGTCAAACACAACACCTAGAAACTTGTGCTCCTTGTTCACAGGACGCGACACGCCATTCAGAATCTTTTGGTCTGGACGAACCCCACGCTTCCTGGAGAACACAACGCAAGAGTTTTTTGCAGGATTCAATCTAAAACCGTTCTTTCCTGCCAAGCCGGCAAGTTTCTTGAAGCCCAGCTGGACCTGACGTTCCGAGGTTGACATATTACATGATTTAAAGGATATCTGGACGTCATCTACATGCATGGAATAAGAGATTGTAGGTGGCAATGCCTTCCCAAGAGAGTTCATCTTAATTGTGAAGAGAGTGCAGCTCAACACGCCACCTTGCGGCACGCCATTTTCTTGCACGTGAACCTTTGAGTGCACTACCGACTCTCACGCGAAAGGTTCTGATGATGATGGTTGGAATTTTATGGCGCAAGGCCGACTGAGGGCAAATAGCGCCAATGAAAAGTTATTTTATCAGAACAAAGTGATAGGAAACCCAGGACATTTAGCTAAAAAAATATGTGAAATGACATAACCGGCAATGTAGATGACTGGTGTAAAGGGCCCGGGTGTCACCATGCATGGTAAGTGATAGGTGTATGAACTGGACATCGCTAAGAAACTTAAAAGTACGCTTGTGAGTAATTTGAGTAATTATTGGGTCGTCCCCTAAAAAGTACGTTGGGTGTAGCGGAATGTGCTGTCTGTATAGTTGTGCGAAGTGTGATTGTCGTGTTATTTTTTGTCCCTTGCATTATATGAGGATGTGGATCACGGACAGGGCCTCTCCACACCTGCTGCACACAGGTCTTGGAGATCCAGTGAGCAGGTGTGAGTGCGTTGCGTGCGTGTGCCCTATCCGTAATCTAGCCAAGGCGACTTATGTGTATCTGTTGCGTGTGTCGGTGGTGTATGGTCCCAAGTGCTGTTTTATTACGTGTAACTTGTCTGTTTGGTCACTCCAGCGTCTTTGCCATGCTTTGCGAAGCTGTTGTCTGATGCGGGGCTTCACATCGGTGTAGGGTGATGTGGTTATGTCTACTGTATTTAAGAGTGTAGCAGCAGCATCCATTTGATCCGCGGCTTCGTTCCCGGCTATACCACAGTGGCCAGGGACCCAGCGAAGGACCAGTTCAAATTTGTGGACATACACAGACATAATACCCTTGACGATCAGATTTACAACGATTTTTCGAAGACTTTGTTGACGACAATTACATTCTAAACCTTCATAATGATCGTTTGTTTTTTTGCTCTTTCAGGAATAGCTGGAAACACCAGCGGCTCGATCAACGTTACGTACACGGTGCTTTCCTACGGCGTAGGACCCCAAGGTGCAAGAGAACTCAGAAACGTTACAGAAGAGGAAACGAGTAAGTACCTTCAGAATCACTCCACACTGTCTATAACGTAATATGTTACATGTTATAAACATATTATACATTATAAACATGTTATATAATAGTTCCCCTTTTAACGGTCACCTTTAGAGGTATATATGCCATGAATGGCGAACTAGCCAGTAACTGATCTTCCAATACCATGACCACTAATGCTCAACTGTGCGCAAGATATACTGAATCTTGTTAGCTGAAAGCTGCATTTTTGTTTACAGGACGTAGTGGCTCTATTTGTCAAAGGCTTTCTGTAGTTCTTGGACTGCTCTGGATGTCGTTTCGCGTTCATTTGCTTCTGCCCAGACCGAAACATCACGTATATGGTGAAGTGTATGCCTTCGACCTGGGGTAGTTAGTGCGCGAATCCGACAATTGTAATATTGAGAAGGATTGGCAATGAAATGGCCCGCTAATGTACTCCGGTACTGTTTTCAAGGATCTTTGCATGGGGTCAACTGATGCCGATGATGATGTTGGAATGTTAATGGCGCGAGGCCAACTAGGGCAAAGAGCGCCAAGAAAGTGTTTTGATGAATAGGTGACTATTAAAGTTGGTTAGAGTGAAGCATTTGGTCAACTAAATCTTGTATCAAAAGTGTGTCGTGAAGGAAACTTTTTTGATTATATTGATCATCCGGTCTCCCGGGTAGGAGTACCGCAGCTCCGTGATGATAATTTTATGCATGGCGGTGTCAAGTCACCGTAACGGCAGCTACAGGGGTGAGCTAAACGAGGATTCTTCCAACTTCGCTCTTTGAGATATCCGTAATCTTTTTGGTCCCTTCAACGTAAAAGCATTAGAACCCGCTCCATCTTCACTCGTCCAGCGTTATCGTTAGGTTTCGCTGAATTCAAATGGCATTTGCGTTGCACCTTAGTCCGTCCTGTGCATTCAGATTTTGTGACCGCGTCTTCCTGCTGGTATATTTCTTTACCTTCCGCGGAGGCGATCTTTCTAACAAGGCGTCCGTTGCTGAAGCCGACGACATCATGTCACTAGCTATTCCGCTCAGTTTATTGAACAAATGGTCACATCTTGGCCAGTTCATGTCGAATCAAACTCAACTTCACTGATCAGACTCGCACACACGAAAACGATCATAGCTAAGACACGGGCCTGTCTGGACAAATAATTTTAAAAGATGATGGGGACCCATGGGCTCTGTCCGATATCTTGTGTTAATCTTCCTCCGGAGAGGCCGACAGGATAGCACTGCTTTACGCTTTCGTCTATTCTCCCGCAGTGGCGAAAGTCGTTTGCTAGTTCTCATTTCGGCTCTGGAGCTGTAGCAGGTAGATTTTTTGAGGCGGCAGTTTGTTTTCCGCATCTGTTTACTTTGCCTTTCTGTTCTCTATTTTGGATGTGGCAGCGAGCCGGCTGTGTGACTGTGGCACACTATTTTTTGCGCGTTCAAACGTACAGAAAAATTCTAGGGAAGTAAGAGAGGTAGAGAATATTTTTTTATTTGTCGAGTAGAGGCTGATGTTATGGGCCTCACCCAGTGAGAGGCATCCTTAGTCCGGCATCCCTTGGCTTCGACTGGCTGTCCTCGCTAGGGTCACCAGGTCGAGCTGCGCATTCGAGTATGGGATGCCCATGAAAGCCCTCCGAAGTGGGTTTAAATCTGGGTTGCGTTAGCATGGCCGCACCATGTGGTAAAGCGAGCCAGTCTGGGTACAGTATGCGCGGACGGAAGGTTGTTGGGTGAGGAAGATAAGGTAAGGACTGGTGGGATTGGGACACGTATTCGTGTGGAGTCACCGCTAAGTTGTTGCTTCCTACCGGGAGGGGCGCCAGCGCATGGTGGGAGGCTACAGCGAGTTTGTCAATTCGATTTGTCGACAAATCAAACTGTATTTGGTTCGTCGACAGATTCAACTATCTAAAAACGGGGAGTTATCTGGCTTTGGGAAAGAAATTGTCGGCAAGAGGGGAAATGAACCTTCGGTGCGGACCCTTTTTAGGGTCTGGTCATGCTTGGGGTAGGGGAGGGAGAGGTGATTTTCGGTTTACCATATGACATAGAAAAAAGCAGGAGACGGGGGTACTTTCTTCTACAGCCTTACACTCATAGCTGAAGATGCCGAGGTCCCGAATCTCTCTGCCTGGTAAACAGACGGCGCCCATCCGCCGGAGCTTCACCAGGGCTCCGACAGCCACCGTTTGTGGTTTCTCCATTTATAAACACATTGCCACGGTTGGGCACAGCTTATGTGTGGGGGCCCGGGGTCCGCGGTGTCGCCAATACCGTCACCATGAATACTCAAGGTGCTCCTTGCGGGAACTCACCAATTGGGACAGCTTCCATACCCACACACAACTCCCTTCCCCCACTGACTTTTCTGCCCAAGCACTAGAGCACTGGATACAAGACTTTCCACAAGCTTAAACGAATAGCTCCACCACCCTCTGCCCCGCTACCCCTTCCGCCTGCGCTGACTCCAAAATACAACGCCTTCGCGCTATTCGCAGGAGAGCAGAGCACCGCGCGAGAAAAACGCTGTCACCAGATGACATTCGAGCTTCAAGACATGCCCAGAAACGCATTCAGAAGCACTTGAATAAGCTTGCAAGACAGCGTTGGAGAGAATTTTGTTCCATGTTTGATTCCCGCAAACCGCTGACTTGCATTTGGCAAGTTTTCCTCAGCCTGAGAGCAACACCGAGTCAAGCTCATCCGTTCTCATCAATAGCTCTCCAGCGTGGCGTCAGTGAACCGGACGTAGCTGACGAATTTTGCGCCAATGTTACCGCTCCCCTCAGCTCTGCAGTGATTTCAGAAGTCCTGACCGATTGGCTCTCCACTACGAATGCTACGCTCATGGATGAATTATTCACCATGCACGAGCTAACCTCAGCGTTAGCGTCCGTTAATCTGTCTTCGCCAGGCGCTGATGGCGTTACATACTCAGCTTTGCGACATCTCGGCGGTAACGCCCTCCGGCAACTGCTTACCTTCTACAACAAGTCGTGGGATATAGACCGCGTGAAGCAAGCTGGAAACTTGGTCGCCTAGTTCCGGTCCTTAAACCAGGAAAACCTCCAATCGACATCAACTCTTACCGCCCTATTGCTTTACTAAGCTGCATAGGGAAGGTAATGAAGAAAATGGTGCTGCAGCGACTCGTCTGGGAGCTTGAGGACAGAGACGTGTATCCCCCAGAGACGTCAGCGTTCAGAGAAGGAAGAAGCAGCATCGACAACGTCATTGTTTTGGTGAGGGACATTCATCGGCAAAAGGCTGCGAAAAAGATCACAGTAGCTCTGTTCCTAG